>PVKZ01000201.1:0-600000 GCA_004027375.1 Macroglossus sobrinus
CCAAACAAAAGATGGTGCCACTTTTTCATGAGAACAAAGTACAATAAAAAAAGTTAAGGTTAGAGAAGACTAATATCCCTTTAAAAATCACTTTTTCTTTTAAATTATTCATAGAAATAATTCCAGTGCTTTGGTTCAAAAGACAGCCATCTAAATATAATCTATTTTTGATCTATTATCATAAAACATAGTTCTGCCAGAAACAAATGAATTTGAAGACTTCCACACAAATGAATTTTCCACAAATAAAGTTAGTTTATGGTGTTTAAACTAGGCCTCAATGAATCATGAAGGCAAGAATCCAGATTTTATAATAGATATGATTTCAAAGTGGGATACACATGTCCTAGGTTTCTGAGTTCCTCATTATTTACTCAATATGCTACTATGCCCTCTCATGTTTGAACTTGTACACTCAGAGGCTACAGCAAACAATTAGACATATAACCAACTAACAATTCCTACCCCTGCCCTTATACTAGCTGACATTTTATATGTTTATTGCCTGCCTTCTCATACTAAAATACAAACATCATGAGAGCAGTAGCTGTGTGTTTTTACAAATGTATCCCTAATTGGACATCTGTAACAGCGCCCAACACATAGCAGGCACTCAGTAAGTACTGTTCAATAAATCTATAAGAAAGTGACAACTATATTCTTCCTAAGATTCAAGCAACCTCAATATACCCTGCTTGAATCCGCCACATTTTACAGAATGAGTTTTAACTTTGGTAGTATCTTTCTCCTGAACTGCAGAAAATATGGCTATCTTTGGAAAGGTTGGAAGAGGCTCAGTGATTCCAAAGAGGTACTCTTCAGTACAGCTCAGGGTCTAGTCTGAACTGGTAGAGAACATGTACAAGTACACCAGAGTCACTTCTGACACATGAGACACAAACGGATGCTCACCCCTCAATAAAGGCATATACGCAGCACAAAACATGCCAAGAAGGGATGCCACAAGACTTAATTAGTGCTCACAAGGAGCTTTGTGACACAGAATGAAAGGTACCACAGACACAGAAAACATTAGAAAGGTGTGGCAATACAATACCTCAAAGACAAGAATCAGTTTGTGACCCTGATGTAATGAGGATTCCAGGGACCACTGACAATCTCCACTTACAAAGCAAAGCATGGAACAGACCCAAAGTATCAAATGCCCTGTAACAAAGAGAAACTGACATGATAAGTCCTGAGCTGTCCTCCAGCTGTCCTTTCCACATCAGTACCAGAGTGCAGGCAGGCATTTCTTTCACTGAAAGACTTTTTTTTTTCATACTGTCTACCTTCTGTCACTAAAGTAGCTTACCTCCTGCCCTGTAGCTGCTTCCATATCAAGAAACAGATCGAGAAGAGATCGAACAAGACGAGCTGCTTTAGCCTTACTAATGGAATTCAAGAAGGGTCGTACATACTTCAGGAGTCCTCCAAGCTCTGTATGAAAGGCAATTCAGAAAGGAAAATATTAGGAACAAAATTTTTTTTAAACGTCCCAAGACCATAAAATCAGTACTCTGTCAGTGGAAATCAGTCTAGATGAAACTTAGTAGGAATTTAAAGCATTCTTAGCAGGTAAAAGTAGCAAAACTAAGTTAACATATATGAAATTTGTACTATCTATATATACCTCACTCAGCCACTGGATCACAATCAGGGCCCTGGGAAAAGCTCAAGTCTCTCATCATAATAAAAGATAAACTCCAAAGTACTCATACTCAGAGAGCAGTTTTCTAGAACATGAAATATGCTGTGCCTCTGCCACCTTGGACAAAATCACTTCCCCACAACCAACAAATCTGATCAGGTTATAGGATTTTGTTTGTTTCCTTTTTAATTTTCAAATCCGCCTTAGTAGTTCCCCTTGGACAGAGATTTTCAAATCCAGGTTCCCTTTCCCTCCCTTCCTGAAATTCTCCCCAGTTTAGCATTTTAGCAGTATCACTTCCCTGGCACTCTTCTGAATAAACTTTTCATATAAAAATTAAGGTGTTTTTCCCTTATAATGTATCTTTTAAGAATTCCTCATTAATCTGTAAGTCTTAAACTAAGACCAAAAAAGGTATCTACCACAGAGGTACTTTCTTTCCCTTGTATAAGAAAAGAGGATGGTACTCAGTAATTCTAAGGGAGCAGCTTTAGGAACAAGAGTTTCTACAAATTAGAGAATATTTCAACTAAACAAATAAGGAAGAAATTTTGGAATGTAGGTTAAAATTACTTTAGTGCTACTGCCTCTTTAATATTCTCCAACTGTAGACTCACCCTCCTGAGAACTCTAATTCAGGGCAAGCAAACCTAACCCTCCTGAGAATGCTAATTCAGGGTCCTGAAATCTTCATCTGCCTGAAAAGTCATAAGATGCATGGGACTGAGTCACACACAAAAGGAACTTTAGACAAAGTGGAAAAGTTCATCTTTCCCTTCACTCCCCACTACTGACCTTTGATTCCCACTAAGATTTTTTTCCCATTCACCTCAATATAGATTAGATTATACACACTTGTGCTTACACGCCTCACTCATGCTGCATTCCCATTTTCTTGACCTATGTAAATCTAAGATACCCTTCTAGGTTCAGCTAAAGTCCTATTGAGACTTCCATGCCAACTACAGGCTACACTGATTTTTCTCCCTCAAGTTCTTTTTGAATTTATGCAAATTTCAGTTATATTATATAATCATAGCTTTTTTAAAGTAGGCTGGTGCAATGTCTCTTCTCTTACAGCATGTCTTATTATGTCTGAACGATTCTGAACAACCGCTAATGACAGAAATGTTCAAAAAGCAGGCAATTCCAATGTTGGTCAAACTAAATTGTTCCTTTTTTGAAACATGACTCTACACCCTCCTTCAACATGGTTTCAGAGATTTGACGATAACTATCATGTATATCTCCCTAACTTTTCTTTTCCCCAAGCTAAACATCTTTAGCCATTTCAACTATTCCTCCAATGTTCTGGTTTCCAGGTTCTTTACTTAGTTGCCTTCCTCTGAATAAATTCTAATTTGCAAATGTATCCAGAACTGCTCCAAGAAGGGTTTGACCAGTAGTGTCATAGCTTAATTCCCTTGATCTGGCCACCACATGTAACACAAAATGGCATGTTTTACCTTTTTTAATATCACTCTTTAATTCAGACTAAATCCATTAAGGACTTTTTTGTAAACACAGATAATTCTCTACCTTCCCTGGTTTTGATAAATTTTAAGTATATAACTTTATACACACGGAATTTAATACTGCTGGCTTTGGCAATAATTCTGAATCTTAATTCTGTCCTCTACTGTACTGAGTCATCTACAAGAATCAGCACACCTTCTGAAATGGCTTTAGCCATGATGGCAGGTGCTGACCAAAATAACAAAGACATAGATCTCTATGACATGATGCTAGAGACTTCCCTTCAGGTTGACAAATGATACATTTGTTTTCATAAATTCATAACCTGTACCTATAACTAACATTATGGGAAATGTTCAAATACCCTGTTTATGTCAGATATGTAGTCTTTATCATTCCCCTAAACTAGGGGTTGGTAAACTTTTTCTATGAAGGGACAGACAGTAAATATTTTTGGCTTTGGCTATAACATCTCAGTGGAAGGTACCCAATTCAGCCACTGTAGTGTAAAGCAATCATAGTTAATTTGTAAATAAATGGGTGTGGCTATGTTTCAACAAAATTTTATAAAAACAGCTGGCTATCCATTGTCTGTGGAGCAATGCATATCTACTAATCTGATAAGGCTAACACCAAAGAGAACAAAGGTGGGTCTGGAATAAATTTTTCTTAATAAACCCACTGTTTTAAGTGACTAAAACCAACTTATCAAATAACCTGTCCTAGAACTTTACTGATGATTACCAGTTTATAGTGTCCAGAATTTATGTTCTTTACTTTTTTGAAAAGTGGAATAACATTTGCTCATCCTCAGTTTCTTATTCATCTCCATCCTCCTTGACTTTTCTCCGAATAATAGTGGCTCTATCTGTTAAAACTATTCTTTTGATATTGAAAGACAAAAATTGTCAGAGCATAGAGATTTGAACTTACTTAAAGAGACTATCTGCTCTCTCTTCTCTCGCCTACCTTGGCTTTAATTCTCTTTCTGATGTTATTTCTATCTTTTTCTTTTTGAAAATCATTTTTCTTCCTAGAAAAGGCAGAAGCGAAACATGAGCTAAGCAGTCTGCCTTCTCTCTAGCACCTGCTAGCATTACAGTATTATCTCCAAACACTGTGTTATTCTTCTCACCTTGACAAAGAAACAAATGATCTCTTAGTTGCCAAGACTCAATTCATTTTTTGTTGTAGTCTACTATTTCTTATTCATTCTCAGTTATATTCCCTGTTTCTTTCTATTTTCATACATACTGAATTCATTTTTTTTAATTCCCATAGAATCATACTGACTTCCTCCTCCTATTCTTACTGAGATTTGCAATTACATGACCAGAACTTTCTATTCAGAACCTCACAGACTTCAACATGACCCTTTTAAGAGTCTCAGGCTATCAAACCTGTAGATCCTGAACCTAGGCAACATGTCTGATGATGCTCAGCACAATTTTCAATCACTATTATACACCAGACACTGACTTATTCACTAATTCCCAAATGACTGCTATCAGTCAGGAACACTATCTTAAAACTTTTCGAGTACAGAGTACTTAGCAGAGTGTTAGCCATATAATAAATGCACAAAAATTAGAAATTAATAGAACATAGTTTGTTTTCAGAAAACCCAAAATCAAAGAAAACAACACAAACCTATAAATTATTAATAGCTCAGTAAGGTAAATGAACACAGACCCAAGATTTCCTTAGTGTTTCTATTGTATACACCTGTATTCATCAAACTCTTAGACAACAAGTTTTTAAAAGTCCTTATGATTCACTTTTTAAATTCTAATAGGTATAGCAGTACACTTCTAAACTTCTCAAGTATAGATCATAAGGAAGGGAGGGCAAAGAATAAGGAGAGAGTAAAGCATGTAAAGGAATTTCAATCAAAACAGTAACATTTTGGGATAAATTTTCTGAACCACTGAATATAATGCATGCTGTTTCTAATGACCCATGCTACTAGAGGAAAAAAGACATTCGGCTATTTCAACAGAAAAAATCTAAATTATTTCACCTGGCTTTCTAATTCTTTCAAGAAAATTACCTTATTAATTATATTTTGTATGGACTAAATAGCAAAACTGTTTTCTGCTCTCTGGGTTTCAACCTACTTGGCGGTGACGTAGCTAAATGCACCAAGAAGGTCAGAATAGTTGGTAAGTACAAGACCCGTTATGTGCTCAGTTTCCTCAGGTGTAAATGGATAACAGTATCTACCTTATTGAATTGTTTCAAGGATTCAATAAACTAAACCATGTTTGTGCTTAAAGCAGTAAATAGTTCATAGCAAACACTCAAAAACTGTTTTTCTTACAGATATTTTAAACAAAATATAAGACTCATATAAACACATCCTCTCAGTTTCATACATCTTTGCTCAGCTTTCTAATGATTAACCTAATAATTTAGTCATCCTCAATTGGCAAAGATTTTGGTCCTCAAGTTCAAGTTCTGCTACTTACACATATCATTCTCATGGATAACAACATAACTTGAAGGAAAGTAATTCACGAGGTCACTTATCAGAGCTTAATCCATTCTAATCAGATAAATTCTAAATTCACTTTAAGGCTGACAAAAATCAACTGTTTTTGTTTTTACGTTTAAGCAGGATTCTCTCTACTATTACTCAAAGGCCCTTCCTGGTCCAACAGAAAGTCAATGGTTCAATTACAACTAGAATGCTTGGGCAATAACATGAACAAAGTTCTGGGTACCAATGGAGAAATCTTAAGAAGTCTCTTCTTATCTAATGTCTGACTCATTCTGTGTCAGGAAAAAAAGACAGCAAGTTACTTGTTTAGATGCAAAATCTCTAGTCATTTTCACACTGGGAGCATAAAGTCACTATCTACCTTAAATATTAAATACATCAGAACTTCTCAGTAAAATCACTGAAGACTGCTGCTATTGCTGCTGCCCATACATGAGGGAATGCACTAAATATTCAAACCAGAAACAAATCACAGATCATTATATTCAACAGCAACAGGATTTTCTGGCACCTGCAGAACAGAACTCTTCCATGAGAGAACTGAGTTTAAAGGCAACTTAACTTCCTACATAAAAACTGAAGCTCAACAAGTTGGCAAAAATTGGAACTGTGTGGATACACTCCAATGTTCCTTCACGTCAACAAAAAACTGAAACTTCACCCAGCATTTCACGTAAAAGAGAAAGCAATCCATTTGTAGCACTTACCTGCAGCTTGTCCAGTCTTCGCCAGGAGAGATCCCAGTTCAAGGATGCTCTGCTCTTTGACCTGTACGGCCTCCTCATCATTCTCCTGAATGTCACGCTTCACTGGGAGAGGAAAATGTAAACCCTCTTAAAATTCTGACACAAAAAAATAAAGACTGAGGGAAATTTCACCCTCACAACACCAGTTACAAACTCAGAAGTTACCAAAAGGCAGACATGACCCATGTAAATCGTAAAAACATATTCTTCTCAACTTTTAAATGTGCCTTTTCATTCTATCAATTAGAATTTTCCTCACCCACATACACTGAGATTTGTTGCAGTCATTTGGTTAAAGCAAAATGCAAACAAAACAAGGTCTTCATATATGTGATAAGCCCTAAGCTAAGCACTGTTATGTGAAAATATTAAATATACCTGTGCATTTACCTGCCACAAACTAAAACCAAATAACCAAGTTACTAATGACTATAAAGTCAAAAGTCTTTCAATAAGCTTTAGGCCTCTGGAAAGCCTCAGCTGATAGGCATGTTAGGGGAAAACAACCCTATCCAAGTTCTACTGTGATCCTTAGAAGGGACTGCTGCTTTATAATGGATTTAAGACCTGTTAAAATAACTTTGTACTATCTGTCCTACTTTCAACTGTTAATAACTATTCTACCACTGGAACACTGAATAGCCTCTTCAAATCTGTAGTGATAATTTTAGTGATCATCACTAGTTATCACTTCTCTGACAAAGCATCATCATGACTTGACAAAAACCAAGACTCTGATATTCCATAATGGAGTCTGGAAAAAGTAGGGCTGTCAACCACCATGACTCAAGCTTGCTCTAAGAGGAATGCTCTAACAGGGAACTCTCTCCTAGTATAGCAGGCAAGCAAGAAATACTCTATCATGTTTACCATAATTCCCACCTAATGAAAGACAAAATATTGGGCATTAGGCATGAAAAAAATAAAATACATGCTTCTCACAGTAGTTCTAAATATTACTGTATTCACAGAATAAAAATACATATGTTTAAGATGACTCTGGTTCTGTAACTGAAACTGACTGAAGTCAAGATCAGAACTTCAAAATAAAACACCCATTATTTACCATTATCATCCATTCACAGATCCATATTAACTCCCACCTCATTTCTCTGGTACCCCCAGAGATAAAGACATCAAGATCTTATCACTGTCCTTCCTTCCTGCAAGTCGGGAGTACCAAAATGCAAAAGACTAGAAAGTCAACATAACAGCCAGCATCCTGAAGATCCCACATACCCGTGAATTCTCATACTACTTGTTGATCTAATCCAAATCCCCTCAAGCTACTTTAAAAAGATCACATTCCTACAAGTGCAGTGAAAAGCTAGTCCTATTTGAACACTTTATGGCTGAACATTTAAAGCCTTCTCTGTCATAAATTTATTTCTGTTCACACCTGAATCCCAGTCGGAAGCTGTCGGAAGAGAATAGCTAGGGCTCCCATTTCAGTTTTCCTGTGGTGTGCATGGTGTAAAATAAGAAAGTCATACTACAGTGTTAAAAAATTTTCTTTAATTTCCCCGGCAATGTGCAGCCAGACAGTTCCAAAGAGTTCCCTGAACTCCGAGGCTAACAACTAACTCCCGAACTCACTTCCAACCTTTACAGGGGCGTCTAGGACGATTAGTCACCCCCTCCAGCCGGGCAGTCCCGCCCCAACATCTCGCCCTTACACTCTACACGGGTCAAAGGCACATCTAGGCCACCTCCTCAAACCAAATACCAATCTGGGTTCTATGTCCTCTCCGTATTTCCACATTCAGAAAGAAGACTCCTCTTTAGTGGAGCCTTCCGCTGTGGGGCTGGGGAGAAGTAGCAGCTTCTAGCGTCCCGTGGAAGAAAACTCCAAGAGAAAAACCAGCGCTCGCGCTCCCACCCCGAGCAGGCTGTGCTGATAACAACGGCGGGAAATGCCTGTCCAGAAAGGGTTTCGCCTTCAACTCCAGGTTCTCAGACCAGCTCGCAATAAGCACGCCGGCCGGCACTGCTCCCAGTCCCGGGCCAGCTCGCACGGGCCAGAGCGGGAGACAGGCTAGTGAGTGCAGGGGGCCCCGGCTCGGCTAACTCTCCCATCCCACACTGAGCCCACCATGAGTCAGCAGCCGGTGGGTGGACGCCGGGGTTGCCTCGGTGCTTCCAACCAGTCGGGACTCAGGGGGTTCCAGGGAGCTGCGAGCGGCCTGTGCCCCTAGCCCGGCCCCCTCTCACACACAGTGAGTCAGCAGCACCAGAGCCGGCTAGCCCGGCCCCGCTCCGCCGCCGCCGACCGACACAGGCCGAGCTGGGTCAGCGGGGCCGGGGTGGGGGCGCAGCGAACTTTACCGATGGAGTGGAGGATGTCAATGGAGGCCTCCCGGTCGGTGCTCAGTAGAGACTGGGCTCTCTGGAACTCCACCACCGCTGCCGCCGCCATCTTACCGCTCTCACACAGTCCCCCGCCGCGGCCGCCGACGCCGGAAACAAACGCCCGGAAGGCCCGCCCTCTTATCACTCCACGCCCCCAGATCTCCCCGCCTCCGCTCTCAGAGAACCACGGGAGTTGTAGTCTCTCGGCCCAGCGAGGCGGCGATGGCTGTGGGTGAGAACTGGGGTGCCTCTCTGGTAGGCCACGGGCTCCGTAGCATCCCCTAGCGGTCTTCCGGCGAGTGAAACAGGCAGTGTCTAATAGGAGCCTAAGGCTAGTCCCCAGTCACGCCAAAAAAGATCTCAACCCTGACTCCCTTCGCTTGTTCTTGAGAGGAGTGATTTGAGCACCGGTCTAGGTATTCATTAAAATCTCTTCGGCTTTCTTTGTAGCTTCTGCGTTTAACCATTCGTACAGGGCAGTAAACGATCTTATATAAAGTACTTACTATGAGGCAAAGAATAGCACCATTCAAATGCGTTCAAGTGTCTAAGACACCTGTCTGTCTGTCTGTCTGTCTGTCTCTCTCTCTCTCTCTCTCACACACACACACACACACACACACACACACCCTTTCCAGGCTAGAATCCTACAGAATCCCAACCAACCTCTGATTAAACCCACCAGTGTCAAAGAAAAATGATGTTAGAAAGTGAAATATTATTTTTGTTCCATGCACTCAATAAATCTCTCTTTGGGGTCACACAAAAGTCTGACAGGTACCCAAACTCTGTAGTTCAAAACATAAAAAAATGGATTTTCCCCCCAATATCTCCAGTTCATTCAACTAAAATCACAGATATCTGAAAGCTTTGACATTCTATGTGACCACTGAGATTAGATCTTAAAGGGAGTGCTAAAAATATATAGAGGCAATTCAACATGAAGGAAGATTTTTCTCCGAAGACAACCCCAAAATGGAATATGCTGTCCCCTAAAGGGATCTGTAAAGAGAACCAATATTGAAATCCTCTGTATCTAAATAAGGCAACTTATATATCTCTTTTTATCCTTCCAGCAATGTTCTGTGAAGAAGATATTATTTACGCCCTTTTCATAAATAAGGAAACAGAGTTTTAACTGTCTCGGTGAAGCTCATATAGTAATTGACAGATACTACAAAAGAATGGTGGTGTCTGCCAGTTCTTTCTCCCAAGTTGGTGAGTCTTGCTGACTGTGGGAATTTATAATCCCATCTCTGTGCAACCACCACGGTGAGAGTTTTGAGGTGACCCAGACATGTCTCTCAAGGAATTTGCACATTCATAAATATGGTTACTCATTTTTGGCCTTCAGAATTCTAAATTAGGGAAGCTGGCAGATACACTCCACAATAGGACAAGGAGAAAGGGCAGCAACGAGACAGACTCCACTACATGTGTTTGGCATGGGCCAAGTGGATGGTGCAAAGGTTGATTATCCAGGACCGTCTCAAAAGGACCTACTCAATAGGACCAAAAGGAGGCCTTCCTACAAGTTGGAAGGATGAACTTCAGGAGGCAGTCACTGAGGGAATACCTTGAGGTCCATACGTGAACCCTCCAAAAAACTATAAGTGCTCCAACATAAGAGAATCAGCACCTGGGGCTCTGCCTCTGATGGCATCAGGCATGTAAAAGATTTATAACTCTTCTCTGGTAATCTCTCCTACTCTTCTGCTCTCCCCAAACTCACCCACCCCTGCATGCTAGAGGAGACCCAGACACATCCAAATGAGAGAGGGAGCAGAAAGAAAAGAGTGAAAGCATAGGCAAAACACAAATTTTAACTGAGGGTTAGAAAGGGGTGAAGCTTTAAATTAGATATGAAATTGAAGCTTTGATTTAGGCAACCCTGGACTTTTTTGTTAATAAATTTTATTTTTTGAGAGCAAAATTGAGCAGAAAGTATAGATAGACTGGACTTTTAATCATTACAAATGACTAAAAGTTGGGAGATTTGCCTGAGATGTCAATCAGGGGAAGAGAAGATCCCACAGAGAATGAATATAGTTTGTACCCACACCAAGTCTTTCAACACATTTATTACAACAGTATCATCATTTATTCAATTTCCTAGGTACCTAAACTGATTCCTCTGTTTTCTTCAGCCACTGCCACTACAGCTAATTATTACCTCTAGTTAGTCTCCTGAAAATATTTGTTACTAGTTCCTCATTATCTTCTCTAACATTTTTTAGGATTTTTGAGTGATTATTTTACACACACACACACACGAACTTGTGTGGTTCCTGCAATTTGAAGCTACACAGAGATCTCCTGGGAAATGCAACAGACATATAGGACTGGTTTATTAAACTAGTCACCACTGATGTTTTCTTTTTCGCATCAAGTCCAGGAGAGTGATCTCAAAACCTAAGTTGTACCATTTTCTTAATCTTTAAAACTGTATTTTCAAGCAGAAAATGCAATAAAAGAACCACAAATTTAGGAATCACACACTTGCTTTCAAATTCCAGGCCAGCAACTTAGTAGCTGGTAATTTTAACATGTATAAAATGTCTTTGATTTTTGGTTTTCTGTCTGGAAAACAGGGATAATAAAACCTAGTTCTCAAAGTTGTTGTAAGGATAAGAGAAAATATGGGGACATGCTGAATAAATGTCCTTTCCCTATCACATCTTATTTACATAACGTTGAGAAGTAACTTATCACAGGGATCACTAGCTACTGCTTATTAGTCACCTTTTATTGACTGCATTGAGAGTTAACCAGTGTTCCTAAACTTAAGCAGTACTATAAATATGTTATTCTCAGGAATGTGACATTCTCAATGTCATCAAAAGCTCCCATTCAACCTCTTGCAGTTGTGCCATTCTTCTCTACTCCTTCTTGTTGAGCTTCTTTGTTCCTTCTCTGCATGTATCTGATGTTCTGGGCCTTGTGAGCGTCTGGTTAGCATCTCCTTTATTGGGGTCCACAAAGTGTTGCATAATCTGGCTATTTCTCCAACTTCAACTCTTAACACTTTGCCCCTTACTGGCTCTGCTCAGCTGGCTCCTTTATTTTGTTCTTGTCTTTTTTCCTTAAACTTGTCAAGTTCTTTATCACTTCAAAGCCTTTATATTCTTTCCTTGAGTTTCAGTTCAAAGATCATTTCTTTCCATACCATCTCATTAAAAGGAATCTTCTATATCTTCAATCCAATAACCATCAGATCACTCTGGTTATTTTCTTCCTAGGATTTAACACAGTCCTTGATTTTATTACTTCACTTGTTTAAAGCTCATCTCCCTCACAAAGTTTCAGGGACCTTGTAAATCTTATCCATAGCCATAGTCCCAGTTCCTACAACAGTGGGAACTTGCACACATGGTGAACACTCAATAAAGATTTGTTGGACAACGAGTGCTAGAATCTGTCTGCCACAACCTTCTGCTTTCCTAAAGGTCCATGTTCTACTCTCTATGAATCTGTTCATCTTAGCCATTGTTGATTGGATGGAAGTAGGCTTGAAGGAGCTGTCATAGATTAGCCAATGTCCTAGGGTTTAAAGGGCCTGGTTTGAAAAGATTAGGTAGACCAATCCAATTCCTCTCTCAGATATCTGAGAATTGAAAGACTGTGCCAGTTAGCCAAAGGAACTGAATTCAAAATTTGTCACTTAGAACCACCCAGAATCAATTTGGGAGAAAGAAGATTCAGCAGATGAGTGGGGAGAAAAGAGAATAATACCTCCAGAGAATGCCACTTCAGTTTTCAACAACTTTCTATCTTCTAGCTCTAATCCCATGAGGCCCACCCTTTCTATCTTCTAGCTCCAATCCCATGGTCCCCATTCTTGGAATATTGTGACATGTTTCCCATCCAAATATCTTTCAATTCTTCTTCTTATGTTTAGAAGAAAAGTTCAGTGTGGTGTCATTATGTTTTTAATGGCTCCTTAATATTCTCTTTCTTTTTTAAAAAAAGTGAGAGGAGGCAACAATATCTAGATGGAGTTTCAGTGTATTTGTTTTTATTTTTATGGATACGTTCTAAGAATAGCCAATAATACTATTGATTTTCCATCGAAGGTAGAAACATATAGTTACAATAAAAAACAAAATGGATAAATTTAAATAGCAATATATACATATAGTATACAGGCATAGAAAAAATCAGGAATAGGTATGATAAGCAAATGATTGTTTCCTTCAGAAAACATCCTGGTTTCACTATCATTATCTAGACAATCAAATAACTATTATCCTTCTTTTAATCTCAACATCACATCTCTAACTGGAAGACCAGCAAATCCTTCAGATTCCTGCCCTAGGTTTATAATCTTTAAAGATGCTTTTAAAGTTACTTCTGGCAAAGGCACTACATGCTGTAGAAAAAGAGTATGGAATTTGAAGTCAGACAAACATGAAGCTCAAATCTTCACTGTATTACCAACTAACAGTCAAATTACTTAAGCTCTCTGAGACTGAGTTTAGTCATCAGAAAAATTATTTTAAAAATCTACTTCACTTGGTGGTTGCACAACAATGTGAATGTGCTTAATACCACAGAATTGTATACTTAAAATGGTCAAAATTGTAAATTTTATGTATATTTTACCTACAGTAAAGGAGAAAGAAAATCTACACAGAATTTTTTGAATATTAAGTTTTTAAAGGCACTAGAATACTTAATGCACTATGTCACATATAAGTGCTCAATAAATGGCAGCTATTAAAATTATAATTAAGTTGCTAATTAAATTAGCTGATTAGCATCTAATACTCCCCTTCCTCAGGGAGTTCCCTTGAAAGGCTAAACGAATCTTCAGTTGGTGATTTTTACAACAATAAAGTGACATTCAATTGTCAGTTCTATTTCCCATCTTAGACTTCCTCACTTACAGTCTTGCCTTCCTCCCCAATAGCTTCTTCTTTCCTCACACCCCTCCCTAACACACTACACAGCCCTAATCTTTCCCATAATACCCTACATTCCAAAACTATTTATTTCCTCTATATAATTCTTTTTTTTTCACTGAATTTTTAAAAATGTTTTGTATCCCATAGTTGAGCAAATAGGAGAATGCTTTAGTATACTACTACCCTGCTCATACAAGAGAATATATTCATTCTTATCTCCATCATACTCTGTGCAGCAGAGACACAGGGAGCTAAGGTTAGCAAATAAAGCTAGTATTGACTCCTCAACTCTGCACACTGGCTACCACTGAAGCTCTAGAGAGAAAAAAACTAAAAAGTACACAAAGTATGTCATTACCTTTTCATCTCTTTTTGGAAATCTTTCTCTCTCATACTGCCATCTCTCCCCAGATACTTTATGATATATTTGATTGTTATTAAGGTTCTCTTTCAGTCTACTACTGATAAACTTTGTCTTTGACTGAAAATGTATTTTATTCTCATTCTTAATTCATAGTTCAAGTGGGTATAAAATTCTTATATCAACATATTTTTACTTAGCATTTTAAAGATATTAAAGATTACAATTTCAGACTAACTGAAGATCCTTTGTAGGTAATCTGTCTTTTCTCTCTAGTTAATTTTAACATCTTTTACAGTTTCACTACAAAATATTTACAGTCTGATGAGGACTTATTGTGCTTTCTGAATCTTTAGGATTCATGCCTTACTTTAATCCTGGAAATTTCTTCAATGGTTCAAAGAAACCATTATTTCTTCAAATATCACCTACCCTCTCTCTCTTCTCTTCTGGAAGACCTTTAGGATATAAGTTAGAGCTCCATTGTCTAATACAGCAATCACTAGCCACATGTGGCTACTGAGCACCTGAAATGTGGTTAATCCAAACTGAGCTGTGGTGTACGTACAAAATTCAGATAGGGTTTTAAAGACAGTATGGAGAAAAAAGAATGTAAAATGTCTCATAATTTTTATATTGATTACATGTTGAAATGATAATATTTTATAGTAATTTTATGTTTTACTTTCTTTAATGTTGGTACTAGAAAATTTTAAATTACATATATATCTCACATTATATTTCTACTAGACAGCACAGTATTAGACTATCTGCTCCTTTTTATCATATTTATTATCTTTTTCATCTGCTAATCTCCCTGTGCTACATTCTAGGTATCTTATTTAATAGTTCACTGATTATATAATCAGCCAATTATAATGTACTATTTAATCCATATATTATGATTTAATTTTAATCAAATTAAAATACATATTTCCATTTCTACAAGATTTGGGGTTTTTTCTCAACACTGTTCTTTTTTTCAAAGTATTATATTCTTTTCTTATGTTTGAGTTCTTTCTTTTATGTTCTTAATCATTTCAACCAAAGTCTATAATTTGTATTTAATCATTATTTGTTGCACTTAGGGGTCTAATCCTACAGTTTGTTCTCTGCTGCTTCTCCTTCATGGATTTTAGATTTTAGATTTAGATTGTGAGCTATTCTTCAGATGGTTTTTTATCTAGTTATTCCTTAAACTCAACCTGGGTTGAGTTTGCTTCCACCAACTCATCCCAATAGCACTGTTACATGACTGTAGTTTATGTTCGTTTATAGACTTTGGGGAATTTCTAGACTATAAAATAATAATGGGTGTGAAGAAGAAGGGCATCAATCATAAAAATATCTAATGTCCCTGATGTTAAGAACCTAATAAAACAGTAAAAGAAATAATTTTTGAAAATTTCTCTTTTATGAAGAAATGAGTTACAAATAGAAACAACAAACCATGTTCCAGTAAGAAAAAAAAAAAAACTGACAGAGAATGGTACACACAGATCTCTATCCCTGTTGTTAGTAAACATCAAAGTTAAAGAAATAATTCTTTTGACAACAGAGAAACAAAGCAAGCTGATCAGAAAGGATGAAGTGGAGCTGGGAATCAGGCTTGTCTCAGACTTGAAGCCAGATTCAACTCCAGAAGACCATAAAATATTGCCACATATTTGAGAAAGAAAACAAAATACGACCTAAGAACCTATACTCAGTCAAAATACTTCTTAAATATAAGAGAAACATATTTTCAACATAAAAAAATCAGGAAATATAAGACAAAAAGTATTTCTAGGGTGGAAAAAACCCAAAACTTGTGAACCACCCAGATACTAAGTGGAGGGCCAACTGTATAGATAATTTGTAAAACTCCTAGGCAGCAACAGCAGTTTAGTTTTCTGGTCTCCCTGTGCTATAAAACTTGGGTTTAAAGGTATATTAAGATGTTTTCTGAAAAAGAAAAAAGGAACACGCGACAATGCTGTTTTTTCCACGTGTTCCACTATTTCTTGTGTCTGATGTTGCTGATGAAAGTCAGATGCCAATCTTATTCTTTTCTCAGTAATCTGCTTTTCCTCTCAGATAACTTTAAGAATGTTCTTTTTATTTTTGATGTTCTGAAATGCCATTATTACATAATTTGTACAGGTTTTTAAAAAATTTATTCTATTCAGCACTTGTCTCCAAATCTATAAATTACAAATGAAATTCAAGTTTTTTCCAATAACAACAATAAAAATACTCTAAAATTTATATGAAAGCAACAGGTCCACAAATGCCTTAGATAACCTTAAAAAATAAAAGTAAATGAAGAAAAGGAGGCTTACTCTATCAGATATTAAAACATATTACAAGGCCATAATTTGTAAAAGACAAATGAAACAAAGTAGAAAACTCTAAGAAGGGCCCATTTTTATATGGGGACTTTATATACAATAAAGGAGGCATAGCAAATTAATGGGTAGAGAAGAGATCAGTTATTGTGTGAAGTTTAAAAACTAGTTCACTATATGGAGAAAAATAAAACTGGATCACTACCTAATATCATCTGTAAGGGTCAACTCCAGATGAGTTAAGAAAATAAATGTGAAAAAGCAAACTATAAAGTAACTGTATAAAATGTAGAATGAACTTTGTGACCTAGAGACAAGGAGGAACTTAAAAATTCAAAAGAACAAACAATACAGGAAAACAAACAAGAGTTGATCACATCAAAATTATTTCTATCCATGAAAGATACTACACAAACAAAGTTAAGACAGGTTACAGAATGGAAGAAGGTATTTTCAATGTCTAAAACATATAGGGGATTAGCACCTGAAGTACACAAGGATTTGGGGGTCATCTTTCTGCTCAGTCATTCTTAGAATTGCTTTTGTCTCTTTGTGGTTGCAAGATGGCCACTGCAACTCCAGATAGTTTCTTCTCACACAATTCTCAAACACAGGAAAGCAGTTTTTCCCTGTGCATCTCTTGGTATAGTGGAGAAATATCTTTTTGCTAGAAAGTCTCCTAGAAGAACTCTGTCAGGTCCCAGTGCTCAAGACTGGGTCATACATTCATGCTCCAGCGGCAAGGGTGGCTAGAAAAGCAATTTGTGGTCATCCTCCATAGTGGTAGATAGCCTGGCCAGCAGTGGAGGTTTAGAGAACCAGAGTTGCTGAAACAACAAAGAACACTGCCATATCTCCCTTCCATGTTTCCGATTTCTCCTGTCACTCCTGATATTAGACTGATGTTAGCACTTCTTGATCTACCTTCCATGTCTTTCATACTTCTATTTTCTTTTCTTACTACATTCTGAGACAATTTCTCCAGCACAATATTCACTCTTCAGTATATCCATTCTGTCATTCAACCATTTTAGTGTTTTATTTCAAACATCTTTGTACTGTCATGATGTCCAATTTATTCATTTTTATAATACCTGTTCTTGTTTCATGGATAAAATATCCTTGCATCTCTGATGATATTAATTATATTTGTTCCAAAGTTTTCTCTCAATTCTATTAGCTATATTCTCTCAAGTGAGTTTTTCTGTTTTTGTTTGTTTGTTTTTTATTCTATTTCAAGAGGCTACTCAAGTGCTGGGGATTCTTTACCATGGGTCCATCTTTTTTTAACTGAGATTCCTACTAAACTGAAATTTTCTCTACTTGAGCAACTGACATTGTAGTTGAGGGAGGTGCAGATTCAACTGTTGCAAGTTTATGCCCTACATGCTTTTCAGTGAGATTAAAAGATGGGTAGAATATCCTACAAGAAAAGATGCCTCAGCAACTACCTTTTTGGCTTAGGCTCTCCTCTTCTCCCTGATATTGCCAACTTCTTGAGACATTGCCCTAGTTCTGAAACACTGCTCCTATCTGGAGACATTGGTTGCAGTTGCATGATCTAAAGAAAGGAGGATGGAATGGGATGCAGGAGGATAGGCCTGGAAGCTACCACTATACCATGCAGCTTCCATTGCTAGGCTTCTTCTTGCTGCCAACTTCCCCACCTCCTATCTGAGAATGGAGCTCCCACATCTTGTGGTAGTACTATATGTTGGATGTCCACATGCACTCTAGACTGCCATTACCCTCTTCAATTCAATCCCATCTGAGTTTAGTTGGGAATTTCTCACAATCTCTGAGAATTCTTCATGTTTCAGAGTACATCTATTAATTCATTAAATAAAGTTGTTTTCTATCATTTCTGTTTTTGGAAAAAGGACAGAAATGTGGGATGTGCTCACTTCACCATTTTGGACTAAAAATTCTTTTGTAAAATTCAAGTAAAATATTATTTTTATTAAAAATCACCATATGTATTTAATTTATAGATTTTCTATTTGTTCATCCATTCATCCACTGAGCATCTATCCACTCATCTATCTATCCTTCTACATAAAGGAAGAGATGTCTAGAATGCTTTTAACTTAATATTAAAATAATTATTTCTGGGTAGTGGGCTTTTGATTGACCCTCCTTTCTAATTTGTACTTTGCTGCATTTTCTAAATTTATAATAAATATGTATAATTTTTACAAATACATTCATTTTTAAAAGCATGTTAAAGTTAGCTGTCTTTGAGTGTTGGGATTATAGGTAATTTTTCATTTTGCCCATTGGCGTTTCTCAAGTTCAAGAGAGTACCTGTATTTTTGTTATATTTTAAAGAAAAAGTTCAAAAGGTGATTAATTCAAAATTGGGAGACATCAAGACCAGCAAATAACTCAAGAGTACCACTAAATATACTAAAAGAGTTGAGGAATATTGTTATTTTCAAATAGGAGTGGTTTGAGTCTTCATATTTTGGTTTAGATAATGATATTGATTAAATCATATGTGGACAGGAAACATCAATATCAGGGCTTTCACAGTAGAGTTCTAAGTGCAGACAGGTCACTCTTCTAAAAATCTCTTCTCTATAAAGACCAAATGGAAAGAAAGCAGTTCAGAATGAACTGATTCAAATGACAAACAACTAATGAATAAATAAAATGTGGTCTATCCATAAAATAGAATATTATTTGGAAATAAAGTATTGATATATGCTATAACATGGATTAACCTTGACATTACACTAAATTAAAGAAGCACACCACAAAAGACGATATAATTTAAGATTCCATTTATGTGAAATATCTAGACTAGACAAACCCATACAAAAAGTAGATTCATTGTTGCCTAGGGCTGAGGGCACTGGAGGAAAATTGGGGGTGACTGACAATGAGCATGGGGTTTCTTTTGGGGATATAAAAATATTCTAAAACTGATTATTGTGATAGTTGTACAACTTTGTAAATATACTAAAAAACCATTTAATTTTATACTTTAAATGAGTGAATTGTAGGGTATGTAAATTATATTTCAAAAATGCTGTTTAGAAAGAAGAAACTCGTTGTTTACACATCTGCCTCTGTAAGAGCATTCACCTTTGCCTTGGGCTTCTGAAATTATAACTCTGTACTGGGAAGGCTCATTTGGATATCCATTCTGTGCAAGAACTGGGGTGTTATTAGCATTACAACCATTTATAAAGGGCTTCATGATGTCCACAATTTGCTCCATTTGTTTTTCCTCCACTTGGTTGAAGTTAAGTAAGAACTGGATTCCAAATGCTAGGTTATTGTTGCTAGAGCCCAGCAGTGAAGCGCCATTATGCTCTAGCATCTTAAGAGCTCCTTAGCTCAAGAAGCTTATCAAGTAACTGACAGTGAAACTTTCACATAATTACTTCGTTTAATCCTGAAAACAATCTTTGATAGCAGGTACTATAAACGTGTGTTTTACAGATGAGGAAACTGAGGCTAGCTTAGAGAAGCTCACAAACTTGCCAAGAATCCACCATTAGAAAGCTTTGGAGTCAGTATAAGACACCAGGGAATTACACAAAGATTAAAGAAAGTGAGAAGATAAAAACTTACCTCCCTGAGAACAACTCCAACAAAGCCACTCATTCAGATATCACCATTCAATGCCTATGTTCTTAGCAGCCATCTCCATACATTGAGTATTTGGTAGTTTTATGTTTTCTGCTACTCACATTCTCCTTGATTCATTTTTCAGAGACAATTTTTCCTGAACATTTCATAACCTACATTCATTTGAAGAGTATTTCATTGTCCCTTTTTGAGGAATCTTTTCAGTCAAATAATTTTCCTATCTTTACCTGAGGTTCTGGCACAAGCTAGTAAATTCCAGGGACCTCTTAACCTTTTTTTGTTTCTCAGGACCTGATGAACATTTCTTCAAGATGTGTCAACACAGAATTACCAGCATATCATCAGATCTGTGAAGTCTAGTCAAGGTATTATATATCTCAGGGAAGCCTCTCAAACCCACGTTTATGTCAAAGAATTATATGGAGTCTGGTTTTTTAATATAGAATAGAGGTTACTGCTTTAGTCAGTATTAGCTGTCTTTAGTAACTTAACCCTCTTTCCTCCCACCACACTGATATACACAGAGTTGCAAAGTTTTATTGTGACTAGCCTATATTTTACCACTGTCTTTGCCATGGTAACAAAATTTATGTAACAGAGATCCGTTCTCAGATAACATCAGAACCTGCATCCAGTTCTTCTGACTTCTGGCCCAGGTTCACTTTGCTTGAATCCACAGTGCATCTTATATAGGTGATTCTGACATATCATGTGCAAAATCTTGATAGAGCTGCATGGTTACTAGGCAAATAAGCAGTCTCATTAAGTCAGGTAAATCACAAGCTACATTTTTTTTTTAGAATGTTTCTCTTCACACTTGCCTAATTCAATATTACAGATAACTGCCCAAATTTTAAGCAAGGATTTTGTGTTGTTAAAATGATTTTTCCTAGTAGAAATTGTTTCTAGTACAAATGGTGGTAGCATTTCCATTGTATAATGTATATCATAAATGTATTTATAACCTGAGTAACTAATGACAGCTTTTCCTGATATCATATAGTTTCTCCTTGGTGATCAGCTTAATCAACCAGATTAAAAGACAAAGATCTTACATATGACTGACTCCTTCTACACTTGGGGTATTGATTCTATCTGGTATCTATAAATTTCCCTTTTCAACCCACCTCTTTAGAATCTTTAGAAGAGAGTAAAGAATAGAAATTCTATGCTATTAGATTGTAGCCTGCAGACTGGCAGGTAATAAAAGGTACTTTAAATGTATTATTCCATTTAATTCTTCCAACAACTTTATGGAAATAGATATTATGTAACAAAAAGACATATTGCTAAAAAAGATCAAAGGTAGTATTCAAATACAGATATTTCCAACCTAAATACTCATGGCCTTCCTATCTGACCATGATTTAAGAGATAGACACATTTTATGTAACAATGATACAATTATAACAGAAGTTTTCATAGAGAAGAATAAATAAAATGTAACCTAAAACCCACAATTCTTTTTATCTAGTATAAGGAGAAAATTTTCTTATTAGCTAGTAGAAAGACTGGGGTAGACTTGAGGGAGGAAATGGCAGCTGAAAGATACCTTTAAGCATGAATAAAATGTCAACAGGTCCTGAAAATGTAGCCATGCAGTAAATTTCCCATGCAGATTCACAGGGACTATCACTCATCCTACTGCACTCCTGAAAATACCTCAGTACTTCAAAGCACTGTTCATCTTCAGAATTCTTTCTATTCCATCTGCAAATGATCTGTGAGCCTTATTCCAAACCAAACTCCCTTGATAATTTTTTTCAGGACACCTGGGGTTATTCTTGTTTAAAAATAGCCAATTACCTCTGAGGTACAAGGCTTTTGAACAGCACTCCATACTCATCCCATGCATTGATTCATCTGTATCTACCTAATATTGCCTAATCATAGTTTATACTTTATAAAACTTCTTCACGATCTCTATAAATATAGCCTGGTCTCAACTCCTCCTCAATAATCATTTTGGAGTCTAAAAGCTAAAAGCAATACAACAAGGATTCATTTGTTTAATTAATACAAACTAAATAAAGAAATTTAACGACAGAACTAAAAACCAAAATGCAATAGTGCTTACATTTCCTTTGATGACCAAATGTTAAAGACACACAATTTTGATAACATTTTTACTGAAATGTCTCTGCATTAACAATACAAAGTTAATATTAGAAGGGAACTCACCTTTAATAATTTTGCATACCTTTGAGGTACAAATATAATGTGTCAAACATTGCCCTAAATTATTTGCATTATTGATAGTGGAATACCTGTACTCACTATATGCTAGGCATTGTGCTAAGAGTTTATTTAATTTTCTTAAAACTCTAATAGTAATATTAGTCTTTTATACAAATGAAGAAATTAAGATTCAGAGAGGTTATTTGTCCAGAGTTATACTGCTAGTCAGAGCCTGAGTCTGAACCCAAATCACTCTGACACAAAATTTCTTTTCTTTCAACCACAGAATGCCACTTTCATGCCCAAATCTTACACAAAAGAGGTCAAATTATGAAAACAACATGAGATTTCCCCAAAAGTTATCAATTAATTATCTCACAATGTCCCCACATGTGGGATCATGTTTAGTCTGATAAAATTTGCATCCAAGTTCCACAAAAGCAACCAAAGAAGATTACTAGGCAATTTTAACACACGCTTCCTTTCAGGTATTATGGAGCAAATCTGCCATCCAAAGACCAGTCGTGGTGAAAAATCTTGACTTGGCTTTGGTAAGGAGATAGCAGAACCTAAAGATCACCCTGAAGGGTCACTTTCTCTGATTAGATATAGCATTGCTCAAAATAATTCCATTACTGGGTAGAGGTCTTCTGTCAGAATTAATTATCACAATAAAGGGATCCCATTACAAATATAAACCAAACTCTAAAAAAGCTTTTGTTATATTGGTTACAGAGTCACTTTCACATGGAGTAAAGAATTCTACACAACCCACAAAAAGAATAGGCAACAAACTGGGATACTTTTCTTTGGTCTACAGTGATATCAGTGTAATTAATGTCAATAATGCTTAACTGAAAAAAACAGCAAACCTTACTGAGCATATAAGAGACATGTCCTAAAACAACAGTTTCTCTGAATTTAAAAAATACATTTCCACTTTATTATATTATTGATACCCTGATCACTTCAATAGCACTGTGCTATCAATAGCACAATGATAATAATCATAGATATTTGGTTCTTCATCTCAAAAGATTTTTTTGCTGCTGTTGCTGATGTTCGATTTGTTTCACATACTTCAGCCACTAGACTTGTCCCATTTTATTTCTCTTCATCTTTTTCAGAGCTAAAAATAACAACATGAACCTACAAAGCTTTAATTATCTAAAATATTCTAATAAACAAAATTACATTTTGTATGCAAGGGACCAAATTATACACATAGACTAATCACTCCTTCCACAAACACATAATCAAGGAGGGTGGCGTAGACTAAATATTCTAACATATCACTCAGATTTTTCAGAGGAAAAAAAATTTTAACTGCATAAAATATAATATAATTTTCAAAAGCACATCAAATCAGCTATATAAATTGTGAAATATAATTTCAAAATTGTGTAAAAATCATCAATTTTTCCTTGAAAGAAAAAAAGGTACCATATCAAATCAAAACATTGTACACCTTAAGCTTATACAATGTTATGTGTCAATTATGTCCTAATAAAGCTGGAAATTAAAAAAAATGTATAACAAAGACAGACTATGAATGCCATCACTATCTATCATGACTACAACCCAATAACCTGTGTCTCCCCTCAACCACTGTTTTCATACTTACACTTCAAGTCATATATCCCAATGTCATCTGTCTATGTTACTTGAGATCAGGGTCCTTATCTTTTGATTCCCAAAATGTAATATAAAACCTGCTCTATAAACAATCATAGTATTAAAATAAACTTCTTGTACATATCTTTGAGGTACAAATTAAATAAGATATGCAAAAGTATACCTGGGTATGACATTAGATTTGTCAATAATTTATTGGATATGACACCAAAGGCACAGGCAACAAAAGAAAAAATAGACAAATTGGATTTCATAAAAATTCAAAAATTTTTTTGCATCAAGATACTTTCAATGGAGTAAAAAGGCAGCCCACAAAATGGGAGAAAATATTTGCATATCACATATCTGATAAGGGACATTAATCCAGAATATATAGAGAACTCCTAAAGTTCAATAACAAGAGAACAACCTGATTCAAACACAGGCAAAAGACTTAAATAGACATTTCTCTATATAGGATATATAGTCAATAAGCACATGAAAAAGATACTCAACATTACTAATTATTAGGGAGCTGCAAATCAAAACTGCAATGAGATACCACTTCACACACATTAGGATGGCCAATATCAAAATAAATAAATAAATAAATAAATAAATAAATAAATAAATAAATGTTGGCGAGAATGGGAAGAAATCAGAACCCTTGTGAACTGTTGGTGGGAATGTAAAATGGTGCAGCTGCTGTGGGAAACAATACGGTAGTCCATCAAAAAATTATCATAGAAATACCATATGATCCGTCAAGTCCACTTCTAGGCATATACCCTCCAAAATTGAAAGCAGTGTCTAAAAGATATTTGTACAATCATATTCATAGCATTATTTACAATAGCTAAAAAAAATGGAAGCACCTCAGTCTCCATCAATGGATGAAAAGATAAGCAAAATATGGTATATTCATAAAATAGAATTTATTCAGCCTTAAAAAGGAAATCCTGAAATATGCTACAATGTGAATGAATCTTGAAGACATCATGTTAAGTAAAATAAACCAGTCAAAGACAGACAAATACTGTATGATTCCATTTATATGAGGTGCTTGGTCCAAATCATAGAGATAGCAAGTAGAATTGCAGTTGTCAGGGGCTACAGGGTGGAGAAAATGGGAGTTTATTGTTTAATGGGTATAGATTTTCAGTTTTACAAAATGAAGAGTTCCATGAATGGATGGTGGTGACACTTGTACATTATGAATGTATTTAATATCACTGAACCATACACTTAAAAATGGTTAAGTTGGTAAATTTTAAGTTATGGATACTGTACCACAAAAAACTCATTCCTAAAGAATTTTTTTAAATTAAAAAGTACTTTAGAATGTTCCATACAAGTGTTGGTTATTATCAGAGTGCTACCAGAGAGAACAGCTTACTATGGCTGACATCTCTGTAAGGTATATTACTGGCACATATAAATCAGAATATCGGTAAGGTCTATAACATATATGGTGAAATTTAGCTTCATAATATTAATCCCTTACCTGGCATTTCTAAACAATCTCTTTCCCAAACAATGAAATGTTCCCAACTTAAAATACTATAATTTAAATCATAAAGTCAAAATAACTAAAGCTAAAACAAAATCAATAATTACAAACAAAATAGTTTAAATATTTGCCAAATGATTTCCTAATTAAAAATAGTTGCATCTGTGTTTTTGCAAAGACACTTTCTGTACAATCTGTAACAATAAAATACAGTGCAAAAAATGTAATGATGTTTTGATTCCACAATGCAGTAGAATGTTTTCATAGTTTCCATACCATGTACGTATGCAATACCAAACCTCCCAACATAATTTCACAATAGATAGTCCAAGAAAAATCATGGACTTCTTTCCTATTGAAAAAAAGTTTTCTTACACTTCAGCCAAACAGATCCCACACTTAATATAGAGTAAATTCCTGTTAAAGACTTGCTAAATTTTAAGCAAATACAAACTACATACTCAACTTGTACAAGATAAAGTTTGCTTAAGGGTATCAGAGTATCTGTAGACTAATTAAACAAATTAGTCAGTTCTCTGTGCTGCTCTTTGTCAGAACCAACCTTCCCTGGTCCTTGCAGTCTGAGTCACCCTCATCATCAAGTTCAGTCCTCCCCTTCCCCAACCAGTCCCACAGTTAATCCCAACCCCAGAGAAGAGGTAATATAAGGTCAGGTAGGACCCACGTTACCCTGCATATCTGTGTGTTCCCTAAACATTAGCCTATCATAGTCAACAACAGATCGACCTAGCAAATATTCATTGAGAACAGTCTGTCACCTACTATACTAGATTTGATAGCAACTATAGCTTTAATTTATAATCTATAATTTATAGATTCATTTGAAGAGAATTGACATTTTTCTAATATATCTTCCCATCTATGAATGTGTCTCCATTTAGTAAAGACTTTTTTGTCCCCTAATAGTATTTTATAATTTTTTCCATAAAGGACTATCGTATCTTTCATTAGATTAATTTCTGAGTAGGTTATAGTGTAGATTGCTATTATAAATTGGATCATTTGTTATATATACTAATTGTTACTTGTAAGAATGTTGATCTTTATATGTCACCTCACTGAACTTGCTAATAGTTTTAATAGTTTATAAATTCTCTTGAATATTCAATGTAGATCTACTCTGCAAATAGGATAGCTTTGTTTCTACTTCCCAATTTTTATCTCTTAACACTTTTTCTTGCCTTAGCACACAATTAAATAGATGACAGCAAGGACTCCTTGCCTTGGCTCTGACTTTAATAGAAATGTTCCAAAAGTCTCACAATCAAGTATGACTTTAACTCCAGGTTTTTGATGGTTAGTAAATTTTAAAAATTCTCTTCTTGCTAAGAGTTTTTATCATAAGTGATAAATTTTATCAAATTCTTCTTCCACATATGTGATTATCACATAAATTTTCTTTTAATCAGCTGATAGATTTTCTGATGTTGAACCATTCATTTATTTATTCATTCAACAAATGTTCCTGCGATGTTCCAAGTACTGTTTTAGACTCTGGGAAAGCAACTGCGAAACAGACAAAAATCCCTGCTCTCATGAAGCTTAAATCTTAGTTGTGGAGACAGACAATAAACAAGAAAATAAAATACAGAATATAACAGGTCATGATAAACGCTCTAGAGAAAAATAAAGAAGAGCAGGAGGTTAAGGAATGTTAGCTAGAAAACAAAATTTAAGTAGGATCGTCAGGGTAATACTCACTGAAGTGATAGTTAAGATTCAAGACAGCCCATGCCTAGTCTGAAGGTGCAAAGACCCTGGGACAGAACTTTGTATTCTGCCACTAAAAATTTTGAGCAGAAGAGTGATAAATCTGTTTTAAAGAATATTTAAATTATTGCATTCCCAGAATAAATCCTCACCCATTATTTATTATTTTAGTACACTGGTTTCTAATTTTCTTTCTTGAACTGCCCTCGTTCATTCTTAAAGTTGTAATCTTGCAACAAGAGTCATGAGATGAGTTGGTCACTATTATAATTTTTTCATTTACATATACTAAATTTAACTTGTTTATAAAAGAATGTTTTTGTTTTTTATAAGCTGATTTTTTGCTTTAGTCTGCTATACCAATTTCTGAGAGGGAAGCATCAAAATTTTCCACCATGGCAAGGGAATATGTCAATTTCTTTGTAACTGTCAGTGAATATAATAGAAGATGCATAACTTTTTATTATGTTTTTTAATAGAACATTTCTTTTAGCACTAGGTAATGTCCTCCCTCATCACAATGAATAATTTTGCCTTAAATGTTATTTTGCCTAATAATAATATTGCTGCACAAGCTTCTTTTAAAAATTAACATTTAAGTAACATTAGTTAATACAAGCTTTTAGTTAGTACCTACCTGAATTGTTTCCTCCTTTATTTTCAACAGTTTTAATAAGTAGTTTTATCTGTCTCTTTTAAGCAGCATATAGATGGATTTTTAAAAATCCAATATGACAAACTTTTACAGAGGAGCTAAATCAATTCACATGTATTGTGACTACTGATATAGCTGGACTTCTTTTCCCATATTATATAGTTTTTTTAAAAAATATGTATATTTCTATTATCTCTTTTTCTGATTTTTTCTTTTCCTGCCTTCTATTAATAGATTTCTACATTCTCTCTTGTAGCTCTGTTTGGAAACTATAGATGCGTCTTTTTTTTTTTTCTTTTACCAGTTACTCTTGATTTTAAAGGACACACTTTGCATTTATTCTAAATGTTCTGCAGCTTTGTTTGTCTTCCTCCTGGACATAAAGAAGTCCTCTCTCATCATTACTATTTAGAGCAGCAGTTCTCAGAGTGTTTTTCGCAAGACCCTTTCAGTAATCTGCAAGGTTAAAGCTATTTTTATAATAATACCAAGATATTGTTTTTTTTTTCCACTGTTGACATCCATCTGCAAAAGCAGTGGTGGGTAAAACAGCTGGTGCCTTAGTATGAATGAAGGCAGTTGTACCAAACTGTCCCAGTCATCATTGTATTCTTCATTGTCTTGCACTCACAAGGAGGGGGAGGTGGGAAGACAGTCACACTTAAGAATGCCTTTGATGAGGCAGTAAAAACTGTAAATTTTATTAAATTTTGACCCATAAATACAAGCCTTTTTAAAATTCTGAGTGACAATAGGGGAAGTATGCAGAAAGCACTTCTGCTGCACATGGAAATACCATGGCTGTCTCAGGAAAAAGAGCTTGTGTGTGACTAAATTGAGCTTAAGCCACTTTTTTCAAACAACATTTTTATTTGAAAGAACAACTGACAGACAAGCCATGGTTCTACAGATGTGGGTATGTGACAGACATTTCCTTGAAAATG
This sequence comes from Macroglossus sobrinus, assembly GCA_004027375.1. Taxonomy (NCBI): domain Eukaryota; kingdom Metazoa; phylum Chordata; class Mammalia; order Chiroptera; family Pteropodidae; genus Macroglossus; species Macroglossus sobrinus. The sequence continues at coordinate 28,544 of PVKZ01000201.1, forward strand.
AAGTGAGGCTGTCACTTCAAGGAAAACAACTCAGTATTTGTTGCAACAAAGGAAATTTAAGCTTATAAGCAAAAGGGCTTTTAAATTTCTTTCTCCAACTACATATCTGTGTAAAGCTGAATTTTCTCTAAGTATTTCAATTCAGAAATGAGGATTTATGAATGATTCATATATAGAAATGTATATATGAAGATGAATATATGATTCATATGTAAGAATCCAGTTATCATCCATTAAACTAAACATTAAAGAGATTTGCAAAAACATATAAATAATATCATTCATATTTTTGTCTTGGAAATAATTACTTTTCATGGAAATATTAACTTGTAATGGTTTATTATTTGTAAATCAAATTTTTAAATGTTAGTTTTTAATTTCTAATATGGTAAATACTGGTATAATCCACGTAACAAAAGCTCTTTGGGCACTCAATAATTTTTAAGACTAGAAAATGGATCCTAAGACCAACATATCTAAAAACTGTGGGTTTTCAATTTTTATTTTAGTTTTTGTAACACAAAAGTGTTTACACTCAGTAGTCAATTTATTTAGTTAGTTATCATATTAAAATAATTTTTTCATGACATTGGTTAAAAAATCCATCAGTAGTCAATTTAAATGGACTGAACTGTTAATCAATTTGTGTTCAGATTATTTTTTAGCCACCACCTCTCCATTATGAAAACTACCTTTGCTTTTTGATTATTAACATCTTCCCTAAGGATTCAACTTTCTTCTGTAAAAGTTCTTTTTTTTTTTTAATTTTTCCCCTCTTTAATTCCACCCCTTTCCCCATTTCCACCCATGACCTATGGATATTGCCATTTCCCCTTAAGAACTGGTTCTCTGAAGGTGGGGCATCTCCTCCCACACGCTCACCGTGTCCACCAGGCCAGTGCCCCCAATGCACTTGGAGGGAGGGGAGCTGGAACAGCTGGGGCACGGTCTGTGGCTCCACCTGGGGTGTGAACCCAGGACTTTCTGCGTGTAAAGTAGACGTACTAACCACTACACTAATGAGATACCCTCGAAGTATATCTTTTAATAACTTTTAAGTGAGGTTATTAAACTCATGCCTAAAAATGTTTATAATTTGCAGTCATTCTTTAATATTAATTTGTAGATAAAGTTCTAGGTTGACATATTTTACCTTAGCAATTGAGAGATATTACCTCCTTGTTTTTTGGCCTCCATTGTTGCTGATGCAAAGTTAGCTGACAGTGTATTTGGTGGCCCTTTGTAGAAAATGTCTTCTCCCTTGTTATCTTTATCCAGAGGTCCCACAGTTTCACAATGATGTGTCTGGTGATGGATTTATCATTTATCCTCTGTAGTCCTCAGGATGCACATCTAACCTGAAAACTAATGTATTTTTTTTAATTCTAGAGAATTTTCAGTGGTTGTCTTCTCAAATATTACTTGTCTGTCATTCACTCCACACCATTCCTCTAGAACAATGGTTTTCAACCAGGGATGAAAAACATGTCTGGAGATACTTCTAGCTGTCAAAATTGGCAAGTTGCCACAACAAAGAATTATTTGGCCCAAAATGTCAATTTTTATAATTGAGACTCAGAAATTTTGCTCTAAAAATCCCATTAGGTACATGCTGGAGACTTTTCAATTAATCCTCTAGCACTTCATAACTATCTGCTCTGGAAAATTCTTTAGTATCTCCCAATTTACTGATTTTCTTTTCAACATGTCATGTTAAAAGTTTGTTCTATTTCAATAATCACATTTCCCATATCTAAAATTCCTGTTAGGCTTTTTTTGTAAGCATTTTTTTTTTTACTGCCTATTTTGTTTCATAATTTTTATTCATTATGAATGGATGTTATTCTTTAACTCTTTGGGCATATATCATATTATCCTATAAATTATTTTCAGCTGGTATAAATCATGTTCTGAATCAACAGTCCCCAACCTTTTTAGCACCAGGGACCCGTGCTCCTATGAGAATCTAATCCCTGATGATCTGAGGTGGAGCTAAGACAGTGATGCTAGCGCCGGTGAGGTGAGAGGCCACGCATACAGATGAAGCTTCGCTCACTCTCCTGCCACCCTCTCTTGCTGTGCGGCTCAGTTCCTAACAGGCTATGGACTGGTACCAGATTATTATTATTTATATGGGGGAGGGTGTAGCCCTTAGCATTAAATTTCTCAGTATCTTTGAATGAAAAGTTTATCTTAAGGTTTTAAGTGCTTGTTTTTAAAATCTCTCCCTTTTCTTTTTCTTACCCTACTCTACCTGGAAGGTTTGCACTTGTCCTGTTCCCCTAGAGCCCCAAATCAAGAACTAGGTCTTAAATAGTGTTTAGAGCCTACCAATACCCTTTTATCACAGATCCAATCACTGAGCCAACAGACTACTTGGCTGCTTTTAGTTAAAAAAAAAAAAAAAAAAAAAAAAAAGGAAAGCTATGTTTTTCTCATTCACACTCACCGGGCCAAGTTTTTCACAAAGCAACAGTCCCAGGCAGAGTCAACAATTTTATCAGCCTACTTTCAGAAGCTGACACTCATCCCATGCCCTGTTCCTAAGCTCATCTGCCTCAGTCATGGAGCTCTCAAGGAAGTCTGTTTTACCAATGGAGGTCACAGTTCCAGCCACCTTGGCTGTAGACCCAGAACCTGAGAGCCCACTCACCACTACGGCTTTCTTTTCCATTTTTAGTCACATAAATACATCTGCTTTTCCTTTAACCATTTTATCTGTTATTGCTACATATGTAAGAAAAAGGAATTGAAGAATGAACTCACTTTAATACCTCTTCAGATGTCATACCTCATTTTTACATTTTTAAAAGTGAGAATGTATTGTGTAATCAGAAAAAATCAAGTTTTAAAATTTTTTAAATATTTACTCTCTTTACTATATATTTACTATAATAGAGGCAAATAAATAATGGGATATGGATAAAAGAGGAGAAAGAGCCACATTCTGACAGAGAGAACTGGAAAACACTTCACATTTCAATCTCTTATTACCTAGCATCCTAAAATATTCTATGGATCCACTGGAACTGGAAGGGAAGTGAAACAAATATTTGGTCACATCTAATGAGCTTGTGAGAAAAGATCAGTGATGTAATACTTGGTAGAAAGGTCTCATCACAGATGAAAGGACATCTGTTCTCCTGAAGTAGTACAGTGGGGGCAGACTTGTTGGGAGGTGCACAAATAACAACTTTAGTTTGCTTCAGTCTATGTCTCTTTGGTCTGCCCTGTCTTTTGTCATAGATGGAACTGAGGCAGTTTAGCAGTTCATTAAGAATTATAAGACAGATCTAGCAGCAGACGGGGAGGCAATAGCTGGCCTGGGTGCTCAGTGACAGCAGTGGTGAGAACACAGCAGTCCCCAATGTACTTGACATCAGAAAGAGGGTCAGTTCTGAAAACTGGAATATGACAGAGGAGGTGGAAATAATACATGGCTCAGACACTAAAAGTACACTCAAGTCAGAATGAGTTCGACAGCTAAGGAAAAGGAGAAAGTCCTAAGCTCGAGGTTAGCAGTGGAGATTAGGGACCCAGACCAGATAGGAAACCACACATGTAAGCCCGTACATTAGAGCATTAGACCATACCTCCAACATGGATGAAGATCCACGAATTTAAAACTAGATGTTTTAGCACTATGTTCTAGGCCTATATTTTAATATTAGAAGGGGACATTATTAATTCACAAATAGCAAACTATAGAAACTTGCCTAATTTGTCAAGAAAGGAGCAATTTACATAGACATGTGAATATAAATTCAAGATATTATTAAAGACAAGTTAATTTATTTCTCTCGTAGCTGTCATTATCCTTAAAATATTAAAACTTTAAAACAGTGTATGTACCCTAGACGCAATGGTAAAGCTATTAATTTTTCAGAAAACAGCAGAAATTTACTTCAGATCCAAATTCTTGGTCAAGTAAAACTAAAAGATTGGTCACTAAAAGACTGGTAAATTACAAATACAATTCCATGTATAATAATCTCAACTTTTAAATAAATTTCTTCCCTCCAACTCCAAAATATAAAATTTTCATAGGTTGGCCTCAAAAGCCTATATCTGGACCAGAAATGTCCAATTAGAATATACATAATCCCAAACTGCTGGGTTCTGAGCGGGTCAGCACTATGGACAATGTACTAGTTAGGATGGCTGCCAGCAAAGTGAGTTTGAATTAGTACCTGATGGAGGTACAAGCAGTGTCATAATAAACATTTACCCATGGTCTCTTATAAACCAATCATTATTTTAAATATCCGGGGAGACTGCATATCTTAAATGTTAATTTTATCATTCATCAAATATTCATTGAGCCCCTACCATGTACCTAAACATTGTATCAAGCTCTCAAGGAGCATGCCAAAAGTTACATTAACAAAAACAATTATAAACTGCATGCTGTGTGCCAGATATTTGTGCTGTGCTTTACACTTAGTATCTCACTTAATCATTTTAAAGGTGAGAAAACTAAAGCTAAGAGGTTGAGTAACACACCCAAGTTCACAGAGCTGGGATGTGATGCTGAAATTAGAACTCCAAACTGTTCCAGAGCCCAAAATCCTAATCATTATGCATACTGACTCTAGTACAGAAGCTAAGACATAAAAGTGTAATTATCATATAAGGTCAAAACTGAAAAAAAAAAAACAGCTGAAGATACCTGAGGACATTCAAGAAGATAAATTCCTTCCAAGTGAATGAGTGAGAAATGGCTTTGTAAAGCAAGTTATACTCACACAAATTATTATAGGATGGGTAGGAGCTGGTTGTAGAAAGAAAGGCTATAAGGCCAGGTGTAAGAAAGATAAGTGGTGGAAGTGCACTGCATCAGTAGTTGGAAGATCGAGATCAAGCTTTACTCCTCCACAAAGCAAGCCACTTACCTCTCTAGGCTTGTTTATACTTATGTAAAATGTCCAGTTTGGTTCATTTTTCAAAAAAAAAATACATATCCTATATGCAGGAAGATAGTCACAGCATAATTTATAAAAGCAAAATCTAGGAAATAAGTTATCAATAACTCAAATTGTTATCCAGCCTTTCTGTAGCAACATAGAAAATGTAACAACCAATTATAAACCTGTGCACTATTATACACACATATAAATATGAGCAAAGACAGAAATAAAATTTGAAAAATAAACATATACATGCCAAATCTGTTCCCCAGACCTCTTGAAGTAAAAATTTCTAGAGATGAGACCTGAAAATATGTATTTTTAATAGCCTTCCAAGTGATACTCAAGTATACCCAGGATTGGGAAACACTGACAAGATAGCTAAGATTTCTTTCAAATTTAACATTCTGATTCCTTAAATGCATTTCACATACCATGGCAAAGTAGCCAATGCTAAGAAAAGATTATAGAAATGAACAAGAAATAGCAATTAGTTTGGGGCAACTGCACCTTAGGATATATCAAAGAGCAAGAAAGCCATAACAGGCTAAGTAGGGGTTTAAACATTATGCTGTAGGCCACTGGGGTTATCTATAGCTTCTGAGTTAAAGTAACATAGTGAGAGCAACACCAGCTCTCTGGAGTCTTAGCAGCCTTGAGGCTTCTGCTGCTTTTGGCTGGTATCACTGGATGTAAAGGACCCTCACTGGTCTCCAATTAAGCTCCTAATCATCTCATGAGGACAATCTAAGGTAGCCTTTAGGAATAGCAGAGATGTCAGTTACCTGGCATATTAGATACTACTATAGTCTCTCCCTCACCTGAGACAGACATCACTAATCAATTACAGTAATTTTTCCCAATAAGCCTAGTTGGCCTCAAAATACTTCTCAACATAGCCCTCCAGGAAACAAGCAGACCCTAATTGCAGAGATTTGCCATTCTCCCTACTCTTGAGTCTTAAGACCAGGACCCATCTCTTCAATCTAGCTAAAAAGTGCTCCAGAGATTGGGGGTGGGGAATGGCATAGATGATAGAGGCTCAGTTCATCCTTCTGGCGACCAAATCAAAGTTTGATGGAAACAAGGAGCAAGCAGCAAAGATCTAGATAACAAGTCATACAACTAGAGAGAAAGCTAAGAAATCACCCTGCAATGGCAGAAGGTAGGACAGTGCAAGGATGTGGGGCTGCCTGGTCTCGAGCAGCTGAATAAGATGGAGGCTGCAGCAGAGGCAGACTCCTCTTAAAGGGGCCTGTCAGCAAACGGATTTGTGTGGTGACAGACCTGCTCCCTCTGAGCACCAGTGCCAATTTGGCTACGTGTAGAGGGCACTAGGGAGACATTGTCGGAATGAGCACTTAGGCTAGACTTGCTCTGTACAGAGGTGCCAGCAATATCCATTGTTCAAAGTTGAGTCCTCTCCCCTCCCAGTGTGCAAACACAGCACCACCATAGCTGTGACATCATCAAACTGGATAACAGAGGTCACTTTGCCCATAGGATTCCCTGAAACCCTGCCTCCCACCCAAGCCACATCCATGTGTGTCCTCAGCAAGTCAAATGCTCCTTGCTGAGCAGCACCTAGATTCACACTAGTGTGGCTTTGTGAGCTAACAATAAGCACAGCATCTGTGGATTGCTTGCTGAATCTTAACAGGTACCCAGAGGGGTAGAGGCTTGGGCTAAGTTTGGCCTGCAGCTGAACCCCTCTCAAGACTGTGCCACTGGACACCTACTTCACAAATCCACACTAATAAGACTGGGAGACTTAGGAGCTTTGCTTAGGACATAGAAACAAACATGGAAAAGCAGACAAAATGGGAAGACAAAGAAGAAGAAACCATATGTGAGAGAACAGAACAGATTCAGATATAATGGAGTCAAGTAGATGCAGAGTTCAAAATACTGATTATAAAGGTGCTCAATGAACTTTTGATTAAATTCAGTGAGAACTTCAACAAAGAGATAAAAAACATAAAATGAAAATAGAAATTATTAAAGGGAACTAGTCTGAAATAAAGAACACATTATCTGAAATAAGGTATATTAAATGGAATAAAAAAAAGAATAAACAAAGTGAATAAAAAAAAGGATCAAATGTCCTATCTAGAGGGCAAGAAAGCCAACGACACTCCATCAGAATGGCAAGAGATAAGATGCCAAGACTATAAAGATAATTTAAGGAGCATATGAGGCACTATTAAAGGTCAAAATATCCATCTGATTGGCGTACCTGAAGGAAAACAAGATGTTGAACAACTGTTTGAAAAAATAATGATGGAAAACTTCCATAACATGGTGAAGGAAATGAACATAAAACCCCAGGAAGCTCAGAGAATCCCAAAAAACAGGAATCTAAAGAGGCCCACATAGCCTATAGCCATGCCACCATGAATGTGCCCTATCTTATCTGATCTCAGAAGCTAAGCAGGGTCTAGCCTGGTTAGTTCTTAGATGGGAGACCACTTTGGAATACCAGGTGCTGTAGATGTTCAAAAAAAAAAAAAAGAGAGAGACATCAAGACACATCATAATTAAAATGCCAAAGTTTAAATTCAAAGAAAGAATATTAAAAGCAGCAAGAGAAAAGCAGGTAGTTACCTACAAGGGAACATCCATAAAACTGGCAGCTGATTTCTTAAAAGACACTATGGAGAACAGAAGAGCTTGGCACAAAATATTCAATGTGATGAAGATACAAGATCTACAACCAAGGATACTTTATCCAATAAAGCTATCATTTAGAGTTGAAGGACAAATAAAGAGCTTCCCAGACAAAAATAAGCTACAGGCATTTATCACCACCAAGCCAGTATTACGGGAAATGTTGGAGGGACTTCTTTAAGAAGAAAAAACATGTATCAAAACCAGAAATAAAGAATGGTAACAACTACATTCCTTTCAATAAGTACCTTAAATGAAAAAGAATTAAGTGCTCCAACCAAAAGATAGAGTGGCTGAAAGGATAAGAAAACAAGACCCCTACATATGAAAAGGAAGGAAATGGAAAAAGATATTGCTCTGATGGACCTAGAAGGTATTTAAGTCAGATAAAGATAAACCCTATATGATTTCACTTATTTGTGGAATCTAAAGAATAAAAAGAACAAACTAATCAAAAACAGACTCACAAATATAGTGGACAATTTGATGATGGACAGAGAGGAAGGAGGTTTGGGAAAGATAGGAGAATGGGGTGAAGGGTTAAAGGGGAGAAGGGTTAAAGAAGTACAAATTAGTAGCTGATGGATGGTCACAGGGATGGGGAGCACGGCATAGGGAATGCAGTTAGCATTAATATGTTGGCTAGGTGGAAGGTCAGGGGAGGAAGGGAGCAATTAAGGGGATAGTTTTATGAACTATATAGATATCTAACCAATGTACTGTATACTCAAAACGAAATTAAAAAAATTTTTAAGTGCTTCAAGGTTTATACAGAACTGATTGTTTTAACTTCCTCTTGTATGTGTTTAAGTATTTCACAGGTCTTCTTATACCAAGGGAAAAAAAAAAACTGACAAAGAAGAAAGTAGTTCCTGTTTAAGGGAGTGAACTTCAAGAATTAAAAATAAATCATAAAAATATAGACAAAAGCAAGTTTATCTATAAAAGGGGGTGAAGAGCTTGCTTTGGTCTTCTTCTTAGTAACATTAGATATCAGTAGGTAAAAAAATTACAGAATATTTATGGGAATTTTTTATTGAGCCTAATTGGTGATCAAGTCTGAAGACAGAAAAGTATTCTCAAATATGTAGAGTCAAGAAATACTGCAACTATATACACCTCTTCTCCAAAAAGCACCTTAAAATATCATCCAGCCAACCAACAATGAGAAATCACTTTTGATTTGTAATCTGTGATATAAAAGGACTAAGTTAATAATTCAACTTAAATTAGTAATAATGGCTTACAAAAAGCAGAATGTAAATATGCTACAATTCACGAATAAGGTTACAATAATTTTAACTAAAATGTAAACACTTAAAAAAAAAGGAAAGCAACAGTTTATGTAGTAGGATGGAAAGAAATATTTCCTCACATTTAATATAATAAATCAATCAATTTCATTCTTGATGAATCAAGAAACATATATATAAATATTAAAGATACAAAAAAGTAACCACCAATAAAAAAAGGGTCTACCATTTAATTTACCAGGAGATGAAGAAATGCCAAAAATACATAAAGAAATGTCAGGAAAAAAATGCATCGAAATGTTAACAAATTCTCTCTGAATGGTTGATTGGAATGAGGCTAAGTTCTGCTTTCTTCTTATTCTTTAAGTTTCACCAGAGTTTGTTCCCCGTTTCATGGCTTAGAACTTGCTGCTCCCACTGCCTGAAACACAGTTAGCCTCTCTTCTTCACATGGCTAGCTCCTTCTCCACATGGCTATTTCCTTCTCAATACTTAGAGCTCACAAACAATTCATTTCCTCAAAAAGATCTTCCTTTATCATCTAATCTAGAGCAGTCCCATCTCACCAACCACTACCATTTTACTTTTTTACTATGTTCATTGCATTTTATCAGTATCTGAAATTGAAAATTATCTTGTATTTTTTCTTTGCATATTGTTACTCTCCCACACTAGAACACTGAAGCTCACCTTGGCAAATCATATTTGTTGAAAAAATGAACATGCATGTTCTGTAATCAGAACACACAAAAAAAGGCATTTTCATTTGAGAAAAGAAAATAAGTTGAAAAAGTGAAAGATGAAACCATAATATCATTTTATGCACACTTAACTGGCAAAAAAAAAAAGTAAAAATGTGAGAACCCTAAGTGTTGGAGAGGATATGGATCAATGGGAAATCTTATACATCACTGGTGGGGTATAAATTAATTCAACTATTTAGAAAAACAATTTAACATTCTCTTATAAGTTTATTATCTGCATATTCTATTACTCAGCAATTCTACTCCTACAATCCTCTCATATGTGCACCAGGAAACGGGTTATAATGTTCACAGCAACACTATTTGTAAAGGCAAAAGACTGGAATCTCAAATGTCCATCAAAAGGAAAATGGAATATAATATGATAGCACTGTAGCTACACAAAACAATGTGGATGAATCTTAATATAATTTTGCATGATTCAAATGATTCCAATTTTATAAAGTCAGAAATAAACAGAACCAAATAATGCACTGTTTAGCTATAAGTAGATGTAAAAACAAAACTCTAAAAAAGAAAAAGTATGATAAACATGTTTCACATATGCTTTTGTATGTGTCAGATATGTTTTTTAAAAAAAGAAAAAAGTTAAAATTAAAAATTGGATATGTATATATTCATAATAAATATGTTTTGGACATAAATTTTTTTAAATTGTATCTCATTTTGGAGTTGATCACATTTATCATTCAAAAATGAATACTAAACCTTTAGGAATTTTGGTTAGAAATGAATTCTTTTTTAAGTAACATTAGTTCTAAAAATAAAAACTGTAGTCTGTCAGCAATAAAATTAAGGCAAATGTATTGGTTAGGCTCATGCAAATTTAAAAAATTGTACCCAGTACCCTTTACAAATCTTAAGTTCAAGAAAATACATAAAAAGTATAGCACATATTGAATTGAGAGAGGGAAAAAGGAATTACTCAATGCCAGTTGGTTGCATATAATGCTTACTAGTGAAAGAGTTGAAGGTATGTGAAACAGCATAATAAAACGGCAAAGAGTTTATTTTCAGGAAGGCAGAAAATTCTTGATAAAATTCTAATGCGCAAAAATTTTAGAAAAACTTCTAAAATGAAATGGGAATTATTAAGTCTTTGTGATGATTAAATATTTTAGAATTTACATTACTGATTTCTAGTATAAAGATAAAAAATGTCATATCACCATGGGAACCCTATATCCAGAAGTTCTAAAATGAATTTCAAGTAAACAAGACCAAACCTTGAGAAACATAACATATATCTTTATGTTTACAAGTCGGGGGTAAAAGTCATACAATTGAAGAATGCTAGTTTAAAATGTCAAATTTTAGAGAACTAAGCTGCTAATTTGAGTTACAGGTTCTAATTTTCCTTATATCTCACACCTGTTTCAAGCAGCTGCTTCAAGCAGTTAATCTCTGAATCTCTGTAAAATGAGGTTAAATTAGATCTTTAAGGTGCCTTCTAATTCTAATACCTAATTATATTAGACAGTAATTCTAAGTAGAATAATAAAAATTCGTCTTCAACCAGATACAGTTCTGATCTCAAACGTAAAATCTTTAACCCTGCTAGGGTTAAACCAAACTACAAGCTACACGTGTCTTCCTCTCCTGGTGGAGAGTTGGAAAGAATCAATTCAGGTGTCATGGTTTTCCCCAGAACTAGGGAGGACTCTTTCAACACTAGTATAGCGAGCGATTCTTAGCAGTGCCTCATTGGAGAGAAAAAATCCCAAGGTTGAATCAGAGAAGTAATCCAAGAAGGTCATAAATGAAGAAGACCAGAGAGACAAGAGCAAAACAAAGGCAATCTGGATAAATTTCCAAGTAAATTCCCTAACAAAGATTTTATATTGTAGATATCAAGTCTCCTAATATTTTTATCCCTTTAAAATATTTTCTACTCAGTGTCTTTAGTTGAGAACAAAATATTTCTAATTGTTTTAAACTGTGTTAAAAAGGGATCTTAAATATTTTTAAATGAAAATAAGAATTCTTCCTATAACCCTAAAATGGGATATTTTTTAAAAAAATCAGCAAGATAAGTGGCCTGAAGGCAGTTGACCAACAATATATTGGTCTAGAATTTATATGAATTTTTATCTAAAAATGTGTTTGATGATATTTATATGAATGAAGTGCTACATAGTATCTATTACAGAAGAAGTATCTTTCTTGATTATCAATTTGATAAGCATATTACATTGTTAAGTCAAATATACACAATATATTTCACTTTCAAATTGTGATGTGCTTCTGGGCATAGATATATACATTGAAAATAAAATCCTAAATTTCAAGAATATCTTGTGTCAGGGTAAAGCTTCACTACTTGTACTATATTAATAAATATTATAAATTGTTACATAATTTTTTCAGCAACTGAGTATCAACCCCAGAGTAAGACTGTCTCATTTATCTTAAGAAAGAACACTTTCCAGCAAAAACTCAAATGTTTAATGACTAAAAAACCTAGAAGATATGAGACAAGTACCAATATTCTTTATCCATTCACTCATATAACCACAAAGAATTCCTCAAGAGAGCACTTAGAGTATTGAAATGTACTTGGTAATATCCAGTTATTGATATTCTTGGTACCTTACACTTAACTTTAAAAATCTGAGGATGCTGAGATGAGGTTAAGAAAAAAGTATCTGTAATTTACTTTAAAATACTTCAGCATTTACAATGTGCTATAATATATTATTCCCGTTAAGATATAACCCAGGTGCTAATCAAGAATGCAGTCCCAGCATGTTCTACTGGTGTTCTAATCAAGAAACACATAAGCAGAAACAGCACCTACAAATCAATCTGATAGCTCTAGTTTTGGTGGATTAGCTATACTTTAGACACACCCCACTTTTATAGAAACAAACTGGATAAGAATCCAGTGAGACCTGTTATTTCTTTACTCTTGGGTTTGAAATTAGGCTAAATCCCAAAGGACTCTGTATCTAACAGTTAATTCTGGTATGTTTGCCTAATGCTTTCTATTAAGATCGAGAGTCCTGCCTCTGAAATTTTAGTATTTCCTGAGTTCACCTTTCATGCTAGATGGTTGGCTGGATTATCTAGACAGACAGCTGCAACTTGCTTATATCAGCTGGCTTTATATGCAAACACTGGCCTTTACTATATGCTGTTCTCTCTGAAATGGATTACCTTTCTCCCATTCCATCCACTACCTACTCAAGAAACTCCAACTCACTCTCCAAGACTCATGTAATCACTTCTAAAGTCTTCTCTCTTCAATCTACCACCACCAGAGTTAGGAAGTGCCCCACTTCTTTCACAGCCCTTTGCATAACCCTCTATTATGCTCCATTTTACATTGTTAAACCTTTGTCTGTCTTTTCCAGTGGACTGTATGCTCCATAGAAATATGTGGTATTTTCTTAATTATAAAATATTGCAAACATACAGTACATCCATATACTGAACACCGAGCTTTAACAGTTTGCTGTATTTGTTATAGATCTTTAAGAAATAAAACATGAGATACAACTGAAGTGTTTTATCACCTCCCTCCCCCAAAGAGGTAGCTACTATCCTAAATTTGGTATCATTCCCATTTAAGTCTTCATACTTTTGTTACATATACATTTATGCATATAACTACTGTGTTGTATTTTGTCCAACATTCTTTAAATGCTATAATATACATACTTTTACACAACTTGCTTTTATTGCACATTATTATTTGCTATGTATCCAAGTTGATACATGTAACTCTATTCATTTTAATTGCTGTATTTTTCTGTATTTTATCGATACATATCTAAATGAACATTTTGGTCGTTTCCAATTTTCTGGTGACAACTAATGCCACAATAAGGATTTTTATACATTTTCTTGTGCACATGTCTGGTTTTTCTAAGATATATTTCCAGAAGTGGAACTGGTGTGTTTAGAGATATGTGTACCTCCAACTTTACTGAATTGTGCCAAACTGCTCTCCCAAGTGATTGAACAGATTTACTCTATGTGGCAGCATCTGCTGAGTTCTAAAATATTAATTCTCCCCTTCTGCCATTAATAACAGATCCTCCAAACTTTAGATGGGCATATAGCTAACTAGAATATATAATACCATTTATCATCATTTCTTGTAACTATTTGTGGCCATGTGCCTAAGTTCTGGCCAATGGTACAAGTAGAAATAATTGGGCCACTTTTAGGTTATACCTTTAAAACCTGAGATGGACCCTCCCCTTCCTGTTGGTTTGTATGTGGATATAATGGTAGCTGGAATAGCTGTTTTGAAACTAGAGAATAAAGTGCCTGTTAAAGCTGATAGATCAAAAAATTAAAAGGAATCTGTGTCACAAACACTGCTTTGGCCCTATGTCTGGAGTGCTACAAGAAAAACTTCCACCTCATTAAACCATAGTTGAGTTTTTGTTCTAACAGCCAAACACGTATCCTAACAGAAACACAACCCGTGTATGAGTGTATGTTGTTCCACAATTTTGCCAATGTTATTTTATCATCAGACTTTAATTTCTGCCAAATTAATAGGCTTTGGGAATTGTATTCCATTGTTTTAACTTGCATGTTCCTATGTGAAATTGAGTCATCTTCCATTTCATTTTTATTAACCATTCTAGTTTTTTTTGTGTGTGAATTGCCAGATGATAGATACCCTTTGCTCATTTTCCCACTGGATTGTACTTCCCTGGTCAATTAAAAGCTGTAAATATTCTGGATATATACATGTACACATTACGAATTTCTCCTTTCTGACTTAACCTTACCATTGTGGGCTAATCTGTTTTCTTAACTGCCAAACTAGGAGGTTAACATGTTTTTACAGTATCTGTCATTTGAGAGGAAACTGGGAACATAATTCTCAGTTCTGAATATGGAGACTACTTTCAGAAAGCACCCAGGATTCACAAACAAACTTCTGTAACATTACATGATGGATTTTTGTTATCAGAACTAAAGGATGTAATCAAAGTACGCAGAGAGAGAAAGACAGGAGATAAAGAGACTAACTCCAGGAAAACACAAAAGCTTTACTGGAAAAAAAATATAATTGCATCATACTTTTTGGCCTTCTGGATTATATTTACAATCAAAAGAAATGTCAATTTCCAGTTTTAAAATCAATCTATACACAAACATGTTTATTGAAAAAAATGCAAATGTCCCAGCCACAACACTGAAAAAATATTGACCAAAGCAGAAAGTGAAAAATTGACATACAGTAATGAATGCCATCTTCAATTTATTAAGTGAGGAGTTGAGACACTATCTTTAACTGATGGAACAAGGAATAAAAATATAACTTACAGAGGTAACACACAGTGAGGAAAAATATAATAAAGAACTTGTAAAAATGGAGTAAGTTAAATCCTTACCTAAGATAGTGGAACTCAGCAGATGTTAATATTTATAATGGAAGAATGCTATTTAAATACAGTGAAGTGAAGCCCAAAGACAGACTTAAAAATTCTTCCTTGCACTCATTTGGTGCAGACCTCATCCCTTTTGTGAAATGGCAGTTGAGGAGACTCCAGTGCCCACCATGACTAACAAAAGTCCAAGGAAAGAGGCCCAATCAAGACTGAGAAAAACGAATGATTTGAAAGTGGCAGAGCAGGATGGCTCTATGGTAGAGTTTAAGATTAATAGTAAACTAATGAAAGCCTGTTGTGAATGACAGGGTTTATCAATGAGACAGATCAGATTCCAATTTGATAGGCAAGGCTTAATCAATGAAACAGGCACACCTGCATAGCTGGACATGGAGGATGACAATACAATTGATGTGTACCAGCAACAGACAGGTGGTGCCTACTAAAAAGAGAACCTGCTACTTTACTCCAGAACGTGTTCATCCAGACCAAGATCTTCTCAATTAGAAAACCACAGTTTGGTTCCATCGCACCCTGACTACTCTTCTTTTCTCTATTATTTCATTTTTTCTTTCCTTGTTCCTTTATTATAGTTAGCTGATGTATGTGCACAAGCATTTGCATTTTTAAAACTAAATGGCCAAATGGAATGTTTTCATCAATATCAAATGGAGATGGGATGGGGGAAATACTGGTTCTATGAAGATACCCTTGTCTCCATTAATGGTATGCTCATCAGCTCTTAACCTTATATTCCAGTGTTATTTTGCTCACTATTTAACCCAAAAAAAAAAAAGAACATAAAAATCCTTGCATACTTTGTTCCATTGGAGAATTTTTAATGTTTTTCATTTACCATTGTAAAACCAAAGACAATTTTAAAACTGTTTTGTATGTAGCTTTTAGATGTAGGGCTAAATTAAAAGAAACGAATCTTCGTTTTCCCTTCAGGTCATGCATCTTACTGTTTAAACAAACTTGTTTAAAAGGAAACAAACAAAAAAAAGTTCTTCCTTGGGACTATGAGGGTAGGAGAGGAACTATGGCTTTTTTTAATCCATGTTAGATTTTTAAAGGCAATATGCAATATCTTAAACAAAAATCTATTTTTACAAAACAGAGTATAAACTTAGTGCAATTTCCAGGGACCAGGTAAAAGATTATGTTCTCTTAGTAATTATGAACTACTGGGGTTAAATACTTTGCCTTTTTATCTATTTGCTAAATGAAAATCAGGATTGAGGTATGTTTTGTCAATATTTTGGCAGTTATCACAGCCTTTTTTTGATTTGAGGTTAACATCATAGAAGTGAACCTACTCACTGTAACATTTACTGCCCATTATGTGCTAGGCACTATGAACCAGAGGTAAAATAACCTCTTTCAAACACTAGAATAATAAATTTAGTAACCTATTTTGAGTATCTCCAAGATGTGCTCTCTCCCACCCAAACACACTGTGTTCTAAAGTTTTAACTTCTGTAATCTCAATCCTCTTGGTGTACTAAGTTGCCCCAAAATCTTTCTGGAAACTGAAATCCTGAGGCTGAACACTATTTCTTGTATTTATTCTAACCTACAACCTGCAGCTAGATCTTCGTGGCCAATTACTGCTTCAACTGCATCAGTCTTATTTCCCGACCTCATGTTTAATCACAATGACAAATCATTTGCCTCTTGTCTAGTATGCAATATTCCTCTCTAGGAATGTCAGTTTCCTGCTATTGACAACTGCTAGGAAAATTCCCACTAATATCAGCTTCCATCCAAGAAGTTGGTAACTGGTAACCCACAGGAGAATTGGCCTGCAGGTATGTTGGCCCATAACGTCCCATCTCAAATTTTTAAACAGAACTACTTTTGTACCAAATTTGGAAATAATCCTAACTTCCCTAGAAAAATGAAACCTGGCAATCCTGACCAAACATTACATATGGCATAAACCTAGTTTATAAGGGACATGAGTTCACCACTCTTATTTCACTCATTTCCATTACCTATCTGATTCTTGTAGGTATTTTAGTTTGAAATCCCTAGTCTAGCCTACTTCTGTTCTAAACTGGAGCTAATCTTTTACCATGAGAGCTAAACTTCCAGAATAAAACAGCTTTTTATTCTGGCAGACACCCCATAGGAAAAGCTACTTCTTAGAAATCCTTCTGATCTTCCTGGAAAAACACAAATTACATTGTTTTTCAGAACGCTTCTGTCTAGGAGATCTGCTGTTGAAAAGGGTTATTCTTTAGATTATCAATAAGTACCTTCTAAAGATCATACTCAAAAGAACAGCATGATTGCATCAAATTTAAATTGCACATTCAAATAAAGGTACATGTCTACCTAGACCTTCAGTCTGTTTTGATGAAATCAATTAACCCACTATTCACAAATTATTAGCTGAATTCAGCAATTATTGAGTGCCTCTTTTCAAGTACCATGCAGTAGCATGCTACATTAAGAAATGCACTGAACAAGACACACTCCTGCCTTCGAGGCTGCAGTCCAGTACAAACAGGCAACATTAATGATTAAATACCTACTGCAATGAAAGGACATATGAAGGTCATCATGGAAGGCTCAAGGGTGTATATAAGAAAATAACCTCTAAACTAAAATTTGTTAAGTGTGAAGCAGCAAAAGTTAACAAAACCAAAGTGGTAAGGAAAGGAGCTATGATGTTCAGGTAGAGAGATGTAAGAGCTTGAGCTGAGGACCATGGGGGAACGGCAAGAAATGAAACTGGACGAAAAAAGAGATTATGAAAGGTCTTCTGAACAAAATAGAGAAATAAAGCCAAATCGTCATTCTTGACTTCTACCCCTTATGTCACTTCTAATCATTCAGGTTTTATCCTGAGGGAAAAAGAGTCATTAAAAGTAAGAAAATGGAAAAGAAACTGAAGAAACACCAAAAGGAATAATCCAGAGACCAGTAAGGCGGCCAAGAGTTGCTGTAATAAAAACAATATCAAGAAAATTAGAAGCCAAGCCACAGATTAGGAGAAAATACTTGCAAGACACATCTGCTAAGACTTTGTATACTCAAAACACACAAAGAACTCTTAAAACTCAACAATAACCCAATTAAAAACTGGGTCAAAGACCTTAACACTTTACCAAAGAAAATATAGAAAAATATGCTCCATATTATGTTCCCAGGGAAATACAAATTAAAACAAGGCACCACTACACACCTATTAGAATGACAAAAATCCATCACCAAATGCTGGTAAGATGTGGAGCATCAAGAACTCTCATACATTACTGGTAGAAATTCAAAATGATACAGCCATTTTGGAAGACTGCCTGGCAATTTCTTACATTAAACATATTTTATCATACAATCCAGCAATCACACTCCTCAGCATTTACTCAAAGGAGTTGAAAACTTGCATCCTAACAGAAATCTACACACAGATGTTTATAACAGCTTTATTCCTAATTAACAAAACCTGGAAATGACCAAGATGTCCTTTAATAGACAAATGGGTAAACTGTGGTACACCCAATAAAATGTTATTCAGCACTAAAAAAAAAAAAAAAAAAAAAAAAAAAAAAAAAAAAAAAAAAAAAAAAAAAAAAAAAAAAAAAAAAAAAAAAAAAAAAAAAAAAAAAAAGAGCTATCAAGACATAAAAAGACATTGGAGGAAATTTAAATGCATATTACTAAGTGAAAAAAAAGCAAATCTGAAAACGTTATATACTGTCTTGATTCCAACAATGTGGCATTCTGGAAAAGTTAATACTATGGAGAAAAGTGTTTGTTTCAAGAGAATAGGCAGAACACAGAGGATTCTTAAGGTAGTGAAAACACTCTGTAAAATGACTATAGCATTGTACTTCTATCCAAACCCATAGAACATTCACCACCAAGAATGAACAGTAAGATAAACTTTGGGTGATGGTATCAACATGTTCATTCTTCGTTAAAAAAAAAAAAAACAACCTTTATGGTGAATGTTAATAAAAGGAGAGACTATGCCTATGTGGGGGTAGAGCATGTGTAAAATCTCTATTCTTTCATCTTGATTTTGCTGTATGCTCTTCAAGTCCAAAAAAAAAAAAAAAAAAGGCAGGAATTGGTGTGATTCCAGAACATAGTAAAAGGGGTTAGACATAAAAGATACTTGATCCAAAGTAGGAGTGTGAATACAAGTTTGTAGATATGCTATCTGAAAGTTAAAGGCCTTGGCTTTTACTTTTTTCATAAATTAGAGAGCAGACATCAAGACAATTGCATGTGTAGTGGTGGCAGGAAGTGATTGAAAGTGAACAAAGATTTAAAGAGATATAGAACAAGTGAGTGGAAAGGGGACTACACTTATTAAGAACTGCTTTGCAACACCATGAACCCAACAAGGGCTGAAACATGGAAATGTTATACATGTATAGGATACGATTACAGTTAGAGATACCCATTTGCAAGGTTGTATGTCATTAGTTAGTACGGCTCTAGAACCAATACTCATCAAAGAGAAAAAAATCACTCAATTTACTTAGCGCCTACTACGTACGTGCCAAAGACTTTCATGAAGAGAACTTCCAGGAATCAACAGATTAAAGCAGAGGGGTAAAAGATATCATGAGGTCAAATGGAGCAAAAGCATTTACAAGTTGCTTTTTTATTGTTTTAACTAACAGCTCTCAAACTGATTCAAACTCCACATACTAATAATCTGACAAAATGACCACCACTCATTTCAGACAACTACAGAAACTACCTTTGTGGAGAACCAGGTTTTAAGTATTGATGAATACAGAATTCAGTTACCAGTTTTTGAGGAGAGGAGCAATGTTTTACAATTGGGAGAAAATAAAAAAAATTAAGATATTTACAGGAAAGTGACCGAGGAAAATAAAGGTCTGAGATACCGAGGGTTTTCAAAAACATTTAAAACATCATGAACAGAAGGAATTCTGGTTTTAACTTGACCAAGTCAAAGCAATCAGGACCGATCACGGTTTCTGGATCCTACTATTTTTCCAGATCACCAAGTCAATATTGATGAGAAACAGTGGTAGCTTCTGGTAAGGTGAATACAAATTTTGGGTACTTCCGGAAGAGACAGAAGTGCAAAATTGCAGCTGTAAAGTCAAAGGCACTCCAATTCCTGGAGAAAATGTGTATTCCTAATGTGGTGTTCAAAGACCTTTAAATGTTAGCCTGAAATTGTTCTATTCTTTACAACTTTCATTCACATAACTCTATATTGTTTTCCAAGTCTCTCCTCTAACACTTTTTCCAAATTGTTCAAATCCAAGCAATCCTTCAGGACCTAGTTCAAATGCCTTTACCTTGCAACAGTGTAGATGGCCACCTTCCTCCAAACTTGACTTCCACTGGGAGAATTTTCTTCATGTTAGCATTTATCCTTCTTAGACTACAGATGAAGACTTAAGTTTTTTTAAAAACCTCTTTAGTACTCAATATAACATTTCCTAAATGAGTCTTACAGATTGGGTGTGGACTAAACTATGTGTAAAAAAAAGTTTTGAATCTTTTCCTGCCTTTTACCATGCTTAAAGAGGATTGGCATCACCTAACTACAACTAGGGATCATCCAGTCACAGTAATTCATAACATCAGTTATTCTCAAGTTGTTTTGAGCCAAATTCTTGCCTTGCAACTAGTCTCTATACTATCCACCACTACCTTCTCACAACTTAGAATAAGCTTTAAAAATCAAACTACATCTCACTCACCAGCTCAAAGTCCGCAATGAATCTCATTAGAATAAAATTCAAACCATAGTCCTGTTCTGGTCCATCTATCATTCCATTCTGCACTCACCTCTTCACTCTCTCACCAGTCCACCACTCACACTTCATTTTTCTGTAGTTCCTCGAAGATGTTAAACTTTCCCAATTTAGCTTCTGCACTGCACCTACTTAGCCCTGGAATACTGTTAGCTTATAAAACTTTCTTAAATCTTCAGCTCTAAACTCCCTTTTCAGATGCATTTCCTGTCTAACTATACATAGGATAGTATCTAAGCATGTAATAGGCATATACGTATTCACTTACCAAATAAAACCTTTAGGTTTTCAATATCTGCCTGCCCTCATCCCAACTCTTACCATTTCTGCTGGTCTGAAAAGGCTAACTTCTTTTACATTTTTGACCTTTTCTTGTAAGCCTAGGAAATGTATTACTATAATTCCAGAGATGTAACTTGCTCAAGGTAATAAAATAGAAAAATGGAGAATTTGATTGTGGGTTCTAATCATATGCTTGGTCTAAACCACTATGCTACTTCTGTCTCCATCTATCTGTTCAACATTAACATTTTAACACATACCCCATGTAACTGCAGTCTGAACATCTTCATTTACCCCTTTAATACTTTCTTCCAATATAGTTCATATTTAATAAAAATAACTTGCCTTATATTTCCCAAGGTGCACTAAAAACTGCTCAGGATGGCTGATACATATTATAATTTGTTCTCATATAAATTGTTCAGGATACAACTTAATAAAATGGGCTCAGACAAGCATCATAATAAAAAATTTTATTCATCTTTGTAAATAACGAGCACTCAAATGTTCTTAATGGTCATCCACAATCTTGTAACAAAAAGAAGCTTCTTCTTAATGCAAAAGCAAAAATCTTTCAACTTTTAAATGAAAATACACAAACTGAAAATTGTTAAGGCCCTGAAAATAAAGCCTAAAAAACACCCTTGGACCACCTCAAAAGAGAAACAAAGTTCAGTGCCTTTTGTGAATTCTAGTCTTATTATATGGTGCCATACATTAAGAAACCTCTTTCCCTGCCTAAAGCCCACCAGTAAATTAAATTCAACATAGGTAAACACTATAAATGTGATCATTTCATTTTTCTTTTTGCACTAGTTTCCAGGTGATACATCAAAGTAACAAAATGCACTAATATTATTTGTGGAAGAAAATTTTATTTTAAAATAAACCGCCACAAAAATGCAGGTATTAATTGCTAGTTTTAATACTGATTTTCAAAATATTTAATTACAACCTTTATTTGTGCCTCAGAGAAGGCACGCAAAAAAATTACCTTTAGTGAGTTCATTTACTTACATTAAAATTATGCTATTAGTCACATATTTTTTGTTTAGCTATACCATTTAATCATACATACGGTGTAGCCATTTATTCTCCCTTGTTTGTTTTGTTCAGGTCTTCCTTACCATCATACCTCTCAAATGACTTGCTCTTTATTTCCCTCCTTGCCAGTACAATGCTAGAGTTAAAAGCCTAGTGACTAAATTGAGGGAAGAGTCTCCTCTTTCCTATAATCCTTTGGGATTCTGTACCACTTCACAAAATGCTATACTATTCTGGAAAGAAATGGACATACTATTCAGAAATAAATCACCTTCCCTGGTGTAGCAACTAAATGTTTTCACTTTAACTTCCATTTAATAAATCCTAGGAAGGAGGAGAGATTCCAAATCTCATCACCTTTTTAATTCAAAAAATCACTGCTTCCATGAAAATTAAGTATTGGATTAATAACATGTTACTGTTTACAATGATTCCTACAAATATTCCAAAATGAGCACAAAGATTTTTTCCCCCCATTTGTGATCAGCTGCCTATTGTCAGTTTTAATGGGAGCTGGAAAACAGAAGGCTTAAGTAAACTGAAAGTCATCACTGAATTTTAAAATAGGGACATTTAAATAATTCTTCTTGAAGATATTTTCTTTACCAGCCATTTAGTTTTACCCTGAAAAAAGCTTGAAATAAAAAAAAAAAAATTAGTATTTAAACCACCATACAAAATAAAAAAGAAAACAAGCCAGACAAAGGAGTAAGGTACATTTCAATTTAATCACTGTGCACACAAATTTATAAAACAGCTAGACACATGTTTCAGGCCGCAAAGGAGACTCAAGAATTCTGGTTCATGTCTAAGTATCTTAAACCATGGAAATTTGGGTACTCACTCTCATCACTATCACATGCATTTAAAGTTAAATACTTACCAAATTTTCAATGTCTGCTTGTCCTTGCTAGGAAAGGACAGAGTTCCTTAGAAATTTACTTCACCTTAAATCTTAAAAGACATAAATTGAGGGTCCATATTTTGTTTAGTGCTTATGTAGAAGAATACATCACCATTATCACATACCCAGATATCAATTTTCAGATTTTAGAACACTATCATTATTTATACTTAAAAGCATTAGAGTTGACTATTCATTATTGGTTTACAAAGATCAGCAGGTGATACAATGTGACATTAGCTAGAATGTGGCTAAAAACTAGAGGGAGAAAAATCCATGTGTTACACTGGGGGAAAATATTAAACAGGGCATAAAGTAACTAAAAATGTATTCAGAGGTTAATTTTCACTTGTATATAGTGTCTCAGAAACCGGTATTTCTAATCCAAGCTTTTCATGCAAAATTAGTGATTTAAGAATACACTGAAAGACGAACCGGGAGGAATAGGACTTCATAAATTATACAAATGTCTAACCACTATACTATATACACCTGAAACTAATATAAAATACTGAACATAAACTGTAATTTAAAAATAAAAAAACTTTTAAAGAACACAATGGGAATTTTCAAGCACCATTCAAAGAGAATCCTGTAAGTAGCCTGCATAACTATATTTTTAAGGCTAGCCCTGTTGCAACCCCATCCTTAGTTTAACTGCTCACACATATCACTACAATAGCTTCAAAAAAGAAAATAAACAGGAATTCTGGTATTTAATTATTAGGCCCATGCAATGTGGGAACCAAAAAACATAGGAAAAAGTCTTTTGGCTATAAACTAAAATTTTAAGCTTAAAATAATTACAAAAGCTAGCCTTTTAGAAACCCTTTTCAATCTCACCAAAAAGAAAATAATTTATGTGTTAAAAGATTTTGCAGTTATAGTCTATGAAGTGAAAAATCAGAAAAAAAAGTAAACCTAGATCACCAGGGAAATTTAAGGAGGTAGAATAATCATTTTCTTATTCTTAATATTCCCAAGTTATCTAAGAGTGTAGAAATTCAGATTGCTCACTCTTTGATAAAAGTGTCCCCATTCCAGTTAAATTTAAAAGGAAAAACTGCAATATATAAAAAAGTATAAAATGGTACTCACCAGAAAAGCAGCTTTAAAGAGATGGTTTTAAGGAAAACCATTTCCATTGTATCTACGCCATTTCTTATACAGATTAAACTGTGAAAGGCAATGAAACTTAAGCCCTTAGGCAATTTTATATTAAAAAAACAAGTGGATATCTTATAAAATATATTTTATTATCAGTTTATAAATTGAGAGTTCTAAAAATTTTAATGGAACACATGATTTCCATATAAAACATGTTTTTTCCCAGTGGCTAATTACCATCCCACTTTAATAGGAATACAAGATAAACTAGTTTTATGGATAAACTGTCTCAAATTAAACATCAGTACCCTTAAGGTGTAAAGGAAGAAGCCATACATTCCAATCAGTGCAACGGATTAGAAGGATGGTTTGGGCTTGAGATTGTACGCTTTATCCTTCTCTACTTAGTATTTAAAATTTTTTACAACACAAGAACAAACTATTTAAAGGTTAAAGGAATCTCTCAATGATGGTTCAAGACAATTAACTCTTTAGAACCAATAAAAATAATAAGAACTTTAACGTATCTTACAATCCATCACATCCCTGATGCCCCTCAAAAGAAATACAAAAAATCTATCTAGATTTATTGATGGGTAGTCAGCTTTCATTCGAATATTACAAGGTTTGTTATTCTTAGTTCAAAGTAAAATAAACCCATGGTGTCTGTGCACCAACAGAATAGATTATAGATTTAAAAATGAACAAAATTAGTTATTTACAGCAAGTTACTAAAAACACTTAGGAACAAAAAAGCAATATAAAAACATTTTCTAGCCTATGACTACACACCATTAATCATTGCTAGAGGTGAGAAACTGGACTTTTTAGGTTGATTCACTCTGTAAAGTTAAAAGGTAAATGAGTGCCACCAAAGAAGAGACTCAAGTAAGACCCTGGACTCAAAGCCTTGCACTCTGTATTATATACTAATATGAACATACAGCCAATACAAATTTCACTCTTTTCCTTTTATGCACATGATATCTATTTACATTCAACCACAACCAGATAATAAAGGAACAATACACCTTTATTACAACTGAAGTTATTTAGCAAACCTAGAGCTAACTGGCCCAACTACTGAGTGTTTGAAAGTGTCCAATGGATTTATTAGTTATACTCACATTTAAGTAACTGCACAGCTTTCTTCCTTGTGTGGGATATATGGATATGTTTGAAAAAAATAGGAACATCAGGTACTTACAGATTAAACTAACCTGTACTGGCAGGGCTGTGGGATTTTTCTTCTCTACCAGTAAGTAGCAAATGCTGAAATTCTGCTGCTAGTTAACAAAAACACAAATTGTATTAAACTGAGGAGTTCAATCCATACTTTAAAGTCAATGTGCATTAAATTTCCTCAGATCCTGACATTAATACATTAAAAATTTTTTCCGTCTTAAAAAAAAATTACATTGGCTGTAAAATTTAGAGTGACCTTATGAGAGTTAATAGCACTACATATCTCTTGGACACAACTCAATTTTAATAAACTATATATAACAATGTATTGCATGAAAATTTTGTTTACTTCTAAAAAAAAGAGGGGGCATGAATCTAGGGAAAAATCTCAATTCCAAATTTAAGTATATGTAGACACACCTTACAGAAGCAAACAATTTTAAATAATTGTTCATTGTTTTCAAAAACCTTGGTTTCACTTTCTCATAGAATTTTCATTTCAAAAACATTGGCAGAAAAATAAATTTACTGCTTTTCCTGCAAGTACACTAAAGCAAGCTAATAGCTAAAAGGGAAGTCTTTGCTCACTAACTGCATGACCCATTTTTTTCTAACTCAAACTTATAGAATTTTATTAAAGCTTTCCTTGGTTAATTTGGGTAAATTAAACAGCCTTATTTTATTAGACTGGGAAACGATGCTGTATATGTCATTTTCATCTCTGACTGCTGAACCATTTGTTGAGAAGGAGACTGTATTATAATAAATGATTTGGTGACACTTTAATTACAATGCAAACCAAAAGCAGGAATGCTGTTACCTTTCATTACATTTAAGACTCTTAAGTCTAACAAAACTATACTATGGCCTCTCCCCCAAATAATCACTATTGGTCTCTGCGTAGTACACTGAGTAGGACATTATTTTCCTCATTTTTATTAAAGTTAGGCATTGATGAATTTCACTGCCTGTTCCTCACAATTAAAAATCCCACACACGCTAAGACTGTCAAAGGGTTTGGAGAATTCCAATAAAAGACGGACTTCCCCTTTTTACAAACACATTACAAAACTCACCAAAAACACAGCACATTATTTAATGTGCCATATGACCTTACACATCTTTAACAGCGTTTCGAATGGGTGGGGTCCACATAATGAATCATTAAGTTTACTCACATGTATCTTCTCTGTAGTTAATCAAAATAAAACGTTCTCATAGTATAGCTAGTGAGTATATGCCTCTTAAAGAACCTAATATAAATCAGTCTTGATTTATAATAGAGTATTCCATTTGCTTCAAATAGAAATAGTTCAAATTAGTTTCAGTGAAGATTTCCAATTTATGCCTTAATATGACTTCTGCAACTTGCTTACTAAAATAATCTCCCCCCAGAATAATGTGATATTAATAGAAGATTTAAAGAGAACTGGTTCAAAAATTTCAAACTAATATAGTTTCAAGTTACTAATTTTCCAGAGTTGGGAAATGAAAAGCTCTTCCTTTTACAGCCAAATTATTATACAAGAATGTGTAATGCCCAAAGCAGGAAAAACAATGCTAAAAAAAGGGAATTCCCTTCTCAGCCTCACTAAAGAAATCTAGTGTGTTTTTTAATGCTTTTAAACCCATTATTTCTCAACAAAAATGCCAAGTAAAAACATAAAAATACTTGGAAAAGTTGGAAATATTTAAAATAAGAGCGGGAACTCAAAATTGTTTCCCCATTTCCTATGTATTACTTTGAGTTAGATTCATAGAAGGGATATCTAAAAACCAAGATATTAAAAAGTATAGCTCAGAAAATTTAACAGTATAAAATTGTGATTACGATGTTCTTGACACTACATATTCATTAAAGTAACTGTTTATTTTACAAAGAAATATCACACGGAAAACTTAAGATGGCTTCTATGCTAGAAAAACAAAAGACTTTTTATTAAAATAATTCAGATGACAAGACAAAATACTAAGGGGGGAAAAAAGCAGTAACCTTCACTAATATTCAAGTCATGAGATAGCAAGCAGAAGTATAATTAAGGAAATATTTACTTACAAAAAACTTATAGTCAAGTCTTAAAACTTAACCCTTCCTTTTGACTTTTCCATAAAAGTTACAGTAAAAGTAAACTGGTTTATTTTGGAATAACATACAAAGGTTATTCAATCTAAGTACCACCTTTTTATAAATACATACCTGAGCTATATAAAATTTTACGGTACATGTTTAACTTCTCTCCTAACCAATACAACTGTCCATTTACTCAAACTTTTATCTCAGTAAAGTGGTGACTTCAACATTTCCTTTTATTTATCAAGTTTACCATCTGAAAATTATGTAATTCTTAAATCTGTTATTTGTCTGAGTCACAGAACTACAGAGGTATCAAAGACAATACATCTTAAATTAGATATCTGTATAATCTTCAAAAAATTACACCACCGTTAAAAAAAATCCTTCCCACCCTCAGTATTAAAGTATGCAAGAGTCTATTTCAATTATCTCTATTAGAATTAGAACAAGCAGCTTCACTCAAATATTTCAGTATATTGATGGATGGTGGGTACAACAGAAAATGTCTCTCCAACTAAGGATTCTTAAGAGGTCTAATTATTGAGGTTATAAAATATTCCAATGGAATATTATTTTGTGATGAAATTCTTTTTAAAAACATTTAAATCCCCTCCCCGCCCCCGATGACTGCATTTGCTAGATGTTGTCCTATATGTTAGCTGTTACTGTTCAGACAAAAATGCTATCTGGATAGAATGATGGCTTAAACACAAAAAGAAACAAAATTAATCTAGGTTTATGTCTTGGCCTCTTCATCGCCTCTCTACCCCACAATATACACATAAACACACAATTTTTTTTTAACCAAATAAAAGCCAACTTTGAAAACAAAAGGGGACTTCTCATGTATGCGTACAGCATAAAATATTGTTCAGCTAGGCTGAAAATGAACCTCAAAATCATCATTTTGAAACCATAGTTCAATATACTAACTTTACCATATATTATTTGTTGGGCTACCTGAAAATTAGTAATCTATCCATACTGATAGGTCTGTAATACCCCAACTTTTATCTCAAATGTGTAGTGTATACTCATACATACCACACACACATCACCTTCCCACTTTTCACAGGGCTCTACATTAACATTTGCTCTAATGTGGTGATGAGGTTTTAAAAATATTAAAAATTACAAGCATTTCCAGATGACCTTGCAACCTTAATGTTCAATGCATAACTTTGAGATTAAGAATGTAGATTTCAGTATCCAGTGGCATTTCCAATAATTAAACTTATCCTTGAGATTAAATTTAATAGTTTGAAGAGAAAATAACCAGTAAGGTTTTCCTAAAAGTTAAAAGTAAAAAAATTTGAAAACATTTCATGCCTCCAAATCAAGAATATCAAATTTTGTCAATTTACTAAAGTTCACTATAGTGATACCAGCTTTATGAGGCTGTTAATTATGTAACACAAGGTAAACTACATAAAATTACATATCAAATACTTTTCATGTTTAACACCACAGTCAAACGTGAATATTAATATAGAGCCTTCTCTACCAAAAGAGTATAAAAATCCTACGTTTAATTAAATTTAGGGGCCTTCACCAAACTTGCTGCAAGTTTGGGGACATAAATATCCAACAGCCATCAAGCTGTGAAAGCCCCTATAAGGAATAAAATAAATCCCACTTGCCTCAGACTGAACAGGGCAACACTGAGACTCAGCCTCAGCCTGTCCTATGGCAGGGCTATAGGAAGAAGAAAATTTTAATTTTAGAAAAACATTACCCAATTAATTTAAAATACATGCATTAAAAAAAAAATCCCAATGATCAAGCAAGCAAAGGAAAAAAAAGTAGCTCTTAAAAAAAAAAACCTACTGCCTACTATAATTCCACTCTAAACCCATTATTTTTGTTGGAGATCTCCTTTCCAAATACCTGTTTTATTAAACTGGTTTAAGTTCAACATGTAACTTGATCAGTGGATGGGCACACTAAGACTATTTTCCCCGTTCCTAATACAAAATGTGTGAGATACTACCAAAATAGTACGTATTCAAATCGAATAATCCCAGCAGCCACTCAAAAACTGTTCCTCACCTGCAAATCTTGTTACTGTCATACAGTAGTAAAATCTATACAATAGAAACTAGTGCCAGACAAATGTTTAAGTCATGTTTGTTTTCTTTTTAAAAACCTGACTGTAAGAGTAGATGTAAAGTAGAGCCAAGGCTGGCAGCCCCATTAATCTTACAACTTCCTAAATTATGGCAACTACAATGCCTGCCTGGAAAGTCTCAAAAGTTGTCTTCCGGGAGGCAAGATGAAGTTTGCTTCAACTCAACTTCATCTATTAATAAGCATAAGTCAAACGAAATGAGTTAATTATTTCAATGTAGTTTGTTCCAATCATGATTTCACCACACTATGGACCCCAGAAGCAGTTAAAGGTATTTTCTAGAAGCTTAATTATGCTGATACATGCACAAATTACACTGTAAAAACACCAAATGAGGACCACCTACAAAACAGAGGATGTCGGATGAATAAGTTTTTTAAGTGCCATGCATAACACTTTTAACTGACTTTTAATGAGAATTCTATCACTTATTTAATATTAGTGACTTTTTCTCCTTTGAGACCTCAGAAAGCAATAAACCTTGACAATAAATTATCAGTTCTCTTTGCATTAAATGCAAATAAAGTTTTGCATAATTTTGAAACATCATGCCATTTTTACCTTAAAGATTTTTAAAAGGTTTTTCTTTGGCAGTATGGTAAACGTACTGCCAAATCTTAGTATATGACAATCCCAAAATTATTTAAGTAGGCCGGTGTTTGGTGGGGGAAGGTGTATGAGGCTTTGCCAGTAGGAGGAGGATGAAATACATTCTTGGTGATACATGGATGTTGTTGCCTTTTCAACCTATGCAAATTTTTGAACCTCAATGGCACTATGGTACAGGAACTATAAAAGCACTGGAGCAAAATATCAGATTTAAAATAGCACTCAACTCTGTTAATACTTGCAATGTTTTGTTTAAATGTTTTGTTTTACTTGTCATTTAAATACAGACTCTTTTTAAAAGTGAAAACATTTTTAATATTTTCCTGCAATTTTTTTTTAACAAAACTTCAGATTTCATGTCTTATATCTACACCTTCACATAAAGGTTATAAAGAAATGTTACCGTTTCCTTGGCAAGTCTTAACTCTGTATCGAGGAAAAACTACTTGAGTTCATTATATTATAACTATACTTTGTACAGGTCATTTTAATTAAGCATAAAACTATCCTGTAAAAGATTTAAAAAATGGATTCTGAAAAATGTCAACAAGAGCTATTATTATATGAGACTTGCAGCCTAAGACACAGAATAGTTATCTCTACAGAAAAGTTCTCCATAGGAACACAGTAACATTCAAGGATAAAAAGGTTAACAGTAAAGCCATTTAGGCTTAATAACAGAAGGTAGTCATCTAATCAAAGACATAATGTAATCTTCCAGGAACATAATCTTTAAAAAATTCATCTGTTAACCAACCTAACAGAGGCACATTTAGATTCTCCCATTACACTTAGTGTATGTACCAATCCATTAATAGCACAAAAAGCTTTTTACTGCTTGCACCTAAGCTTCTAGAATTTTGCACCTGAAAAGCTTCTGAGGTCCACGCAGTACTGCAGTCTCAAAAATAATCAGAAGAAAATAAATGGGTCTGGCACTAGGCTCTAAATATCAGCAGGAAAGAGGAAATATTAAAGTTTACACTTTAAATATCTATGACATCTAACAAGTATTGACATCAAGAGGATAAAAGGTGATACAATATAAAGATTTCATACCCATTATGTAATGACTGATACTTATCTAAGTTTTTGTTAACTGAAATACTAACATACAATTCTATATATACTGTCCATTTTAAAACATGCAGCTAAGGAACAACCTACAATTCAGACAGAATCCAATGATATATCAAAACTGCATTGGTAACTATGAATTTTTATTATGTGGACATCTATTGTGGCATGCATTTGTACAAACCTTTTGGGCAGTGGTCCACAGCTGGGTTATGAATAAAAAGGCATAAATTTTTCTCTCATTTTATTACAATGAAGTTTAACAGTACAGAAAAGTCACATGACCTTGGTGGGTCAGATTTCATAAACCCTGCAACATGAGGAACTCTAAATACATTAAATATTGTTACACATTCAGACTTCCAATGTACAGGTACTTGGAAATAGTTACAGCCCTCACCAAGCTAGGTTGGGGACATGAAGTCCAACAGCATCTGAAACGCTGTGAAGGCATAACTTTACAAATAGCAATGTAAGCTTACAGAACTTGCCTTTATTAAGGTGGTATGTTCATGTAATTCCAGCGCCTTCACAATATAACGAACCAAATTTACTATACTTCACTTCTAAAAACCTAGATGAAACATGAAAAAGAAGCCATACAGTATAAATTGCAACTTCAGGAAAAGATCCTGCTTTATTATTCCAAATATTTTTCCCATGTAAAATAAATGTCCAATAGTTCCTGGTATGTGGGAAGATAATGTTTGTTAAAGTCACAATGAAGCCTTATTGACGGAAGCTTGGCTATATAAACAGCACAAGTTGAGAAAAGGTTTAATCTCCAAACCTATTAGACTGGATGAAGTGAGATCAGTAACGGCCACCTTGCGACATTACAGGAGGTCTCATTCCCATCGGAGGTCGAGGAGGCCCACCTTGGTAAGGGGGCACCATTGGCGGTCCCTGCCCATATGGCGGCATAGCACCAGGAAGGTAACCTGGCATGCCTTGATGATGACCACCATACTGACCTAAAAAACACATTTAAAACACAAAAAATAGATTGAGTTAGTCCGTGCGTTGTATTTTTAGATGCAATGTATTTTGCAGATAAATTTACATGTATATTTTAAAAATCCACTAAATACAATAAACATAAAAAGAGGAATACCATGAGGCGGCATTGGGGGTCTCATTCCTTGTTGCTGTGGGATGCCTGGCTGTGGTGGCATCATGCCTCCAATCGGTCCAACTGGTGGATTACCAATGGGAGCCTGTCCTGGACGAGGAAGATTACGCTGGTATTTAGGTAACTGTGCCCTTCTCTCTTCCTAGGAATAAAAATTTAAAAAATGTTAAACATCTGAATACAGGAGCTCATTAAGCATAAAACAAATATCTAAAACCTTCATAGAATAATTTTTTTTTAAATGTACCCTTACTTCCCAATTACTTTTGCCACCACAAACCAATTAAACTACTTAAAATCTCAATACCTTAAGAAAATCTCACCTATTTTTATAACTGAAGCACAGATAACAGCTTTCCAGAAATGACAAATTGTTTAAACAAGAAAGTGTCTGAAGAAGGTACAAGGGCTTCAAAAGATCTGCAGATTCTACTTCAGTTAACTGCTTCTTCAATTAATTTACAAATCTGTCTAACTACAATAATTTTTTAAGAATAAGAACCCAACTGAACTTCTTTTACAAATAGTCTGGGGGGAGGGAATGCATCTAAGATCAAAACACACAATATTCACATTTTGTGGTACTTAAAAATCAAAATGGCAAAAACCATTTAGTAAGCATTAAATCAGATCATAAGACCATTGGTGTACAAATTAAAACTTTTCAAACGGACAAGGTACTACAATGCTGCCAGTAAAAAACTGCAAATAACTTACCAGCGATATATCCTCATCTGGATGGATCAACTTACTGGTTGCACTGGTTGTTGTAAGAGTAGCAGGCTTACTTGTTATTGAAGCCGCTGGTTTAGCTGCAGTGCTATTCGTTGTACTAGTGGTTGAAGCTGTAGACTGTGTATAAGCAGGGAATGTAGGCTTTGGGGGTTCTGTAGTTGTTGCAGGGGTACTATTCAGGGGCTTGAAATCTGTACCAACAGGTCCTTGGACAGCTGCCTGAGCCTGTAAAACACAATCTTTCATAAATAAACCTTCAAAACTCAAAATGAGTATATCTACTATCAATTTAACTTAAAAAATAAAACACCAACATTCAATAAAGGACCAAACTTTAAATGAAATTAAATCAAAGTTAATATGATAAACGCTCCACAAAATTCAAGGTAACACATAATAATATCAAAGAATGCTAGGTCAAAGTCACACCCAAAACAAAGCACTGGAAACAAGTAACAAGAAAGAATATATAACTTCTCCAATGTCATCTACCTCCCAACCAAAAGTTATTTCATTATAAAAAGCTTTTATTTATTTCAGATTGATGAAATATAGCATTATAAAATGAAATAGCATATTATTCTATGTTTACTATTCTAAATTAGTTGTTTAATTAATCTACCAAGCAGCTCAAAAATGTTAGAAATTACAGAATACAAATGTTTGGATAAATTTCAGTTACTAAGCATAGCGTCATCAATAGCAATGGTGACACGTTAAAAGTATGTTCTTCAGAGGTATTCTTGTATAATATTACAATGCCCTGCCAATTAACAATGGCTGGCTGATTATCATGGACAAAAAGGTTTAGAAGGATCTTTTAAGTATAAAGTTAGCAGTAACAAATGTTACTTTTTGTATGCCAAACATCTGAAACATGTAGACAAGGACAACTTTGGAACCAAATACAGAGTACTAAATTTCCTTATGTTATATATGATGCATTAGATTAAATAGCATAAACCAAAATAGCTTAATCATGCATCAGGCTAACCATTGGCTACTATAATGCATTTACTGCTTACATGCTTTTAACCCTTTAGAACCATAAAAGTTTGGGGCACTTTTTTTCTGAGTTCAATTTCCAAACACCATTGATTTATATACCATTAATCTTAGTTTAAAAAATAGTATATTGGGGGGGTTAAATTTAGTTTTAAAATAGGGTCCAAAGGGTTAAGTTATAAAGCCATTTTAACAATTTTAAACTGCAACTTCCTGCGTACTTGTGCTGTGCTAGGAAACAGAGCTTTAGAAGATGCAGACAGACTTTCTGAATTGGATGAAGCTGTACTTGAGCTTGTTACAGGTGTCCCCATCTGTAGCATAAAAGAAAGGAAACAATGAAAAGTCTCCAAACAAATGGGTAAAAATAAGCCATGTGGTAGACTTTTTTAGTATAGATTGCATTTTTGTAAATGCAAAATACAATGCAATCAAATTCAATTTACTTAAGAGGCAGGCAGTTAATGCATTTACAACAAACAGTATAAGCCTCATAAATTTGAGCCTCAAATTTAATTCTACATCAATAAATCTAGTTAACCAATTTCTTTTCTGAAACTAATTTTTTGTACTGTGATACTTCAAAAATGCTACCTTAAGCTGAGAATGATTATTAACACTTCAATTCCCTATCAATGACTCTACAAAAGGTTTTTGCCAAGTTTAACATCTCTTGATAAACAAAATCCCGACCCACCTCAAAATCTTAAGTTAACTTGCTTAAAGAGCACTTAGGAAGTAACGCTTTTAATTTAGCACCTACAAAAAACTTGGGGGGAAAAGAAGACATTATAGACATACACACAAAAAAAAATCTTTTGCTTCTGAGTTCTGAAGACAAAAACCAGTAGGAAATTATGATTGGGTCAAAAACAATTAAACGATGCCCTTTCAAAATACAGTGCAGCACTGTATTTTGTCACTGTTCTATTCTAGAAAACAAACCCAATAAATGATTTGCTAAGGTCTTAGAATTTTCATCGTTGGCTTTGCTTTCACTCAACTCTCAGTTCAATAGGCAAGGGAGGACCTCTAAACATTATTATGTATGTACTTAAGCCCCCCAAATTAAACTTTCATTTCTAACTAAAGCTAAAATAACCAGAGTTCACATCTATAAAAAAATAACCTACTACACTATCTGGTTCCGGTGAGTCTTTTATTAATACAGAAAATCAATGTGTACAAACATAAAATAGGCCACTTCTCAATACGTTAAAAAATTATACTAAAATTATTTTAAAAATTGACTTATGACAACTGAAAGATTTCTGTAAACAACACTACCTTTTAATGAAGTGCACTCCTTTTTAGAAATTTCACCTTACCTGTCCAGCACTGGGGAACAGGGGCTTGGTAACTGGAGGCTGTGGAGCAGGAACCGCTGCTGTTGGTGCAGGTGGTCTATTAAGAATACCTGGTGCTGAAACAGCCTGTGCTTGAGTCATTGGAGGAATTCCAGGACGTGGAACAGGAGGGGGCAGACCTGTAGAAAAGAATTGTTGGGAGGACCACCTAGATGTTGAAGCACTCAGGTCCGAAACAGGTATTTTCCCAAAACTCTGCTTTTAAAATATACCATATTAAAAATACTTCTACCCTACAAATTTACTAATGCCTAAATGCTGAACTCAATGAAATCCAAAGAACTTAAGCATTTGTCCCTTGGAACAATCTTGCCTCAAATTTTCTATACCTTTTTCTCTCTTCATCATTTGGGGAAGTGAATGATACCACTAGAGACCCTGTATTTGGGCAAAGCAGCAATGAAACTTATTAATACCCTCATTTAGCAAACTTTTTGGAACAGAGAATTATGTCAATTATCTAATAGCTGTTCCAACTCCAATGCAAATTACATTAAAACTCTAATACTCATATACTCATGGAATTTTTTCCAGAAGAGTGTTATCCTTTCAAACACTTTAAGTTTTCCTAAAATGCATCACTAGTGCACATTCTTTAAACGTTCTCAAAATAACTTAAAACTTTTACTGCACGTTATCAAATAAACATTATTATTATTTTAAATGCCCAAAATTATCTGAGCATTATGTATGTGGAGCTGTTGTCTATAGATTAATGGCTGCCCTTACAATAATTACAATATTGCCTCTGCTTTATTTTTCTGGTTCCTTTTATATCAACTATCACCTGAATACTTTTAAACCTATTATGGATTACAATTCAAACTTGGTAGAATTAATTAAACATAAAAAAGCAAGGCAACAGGCTGAGAGCCTCTTGAAGGCCTCCATGGCATACCTTTCTGGCTAATCAAATCCCTTTCCCCACATTATATAGTCTAAAAAGTCAAAATACTTCATTTCCCAGACTTCATTGCCACTAGAGAATCCATCAGGCCTATTTCTGGCCAATGATATGCTAAGGAGCCTCTGCCAAAGTTACCTTGCTCTCTAATAAAAGCACACTACTGTTGACATCTTTTCTTGCCTAAGTCATCTTGTTACCACTGAGTGACACGCTTGAGGGGGAAAAAAAGCTAAAGTTAACACAAAGTGGAAAATTTAAAAAACATGGATTCTTGATATCATCAAGGCACTGAAGCTACCATTTTCTTTTTGTAGAAAGGTATAACAAACGCCTATGTTGTTTTAATGTCTGTAGTTTGTTCAAGTTCTCTATTACTTGCTAAGAGTCTCTTTGAAGACTATTTTTACTCTTTGAAAACTTGATAAAAAGAAGGATCCATCATAACACTTCTCATGGTTATTTTAAAAGTTACTGAACTACGAAAAAATTAAAATTACATTGCACCAGTGCCCACTAATCTACTATCTAAAATACTTAAAGCATACCAGTCATATTAAAAGGGAAACTGTCAAATATTTCATACCTGGTGGCATACCAGGCATCAGAGGTGGTATTCCTGGTCCAGGTGGCATCATTCCACCCATTGGCATCATTCTATTAGAAAGCAAATTTCAAGAAACTGAAGTTAATCAACAAACAGTACAAACCACTGAAAAATATTTTGGCTAAATCCTGAAACAACAGATAGAAGACTTCAATTTGACCCCTAATATTAAAATCAAGCTGAAGAACATACAACACACTAAAACAATCCTATCAAAATAAACTCCTCTAAACCCTAGCAAACTCTTGGGTTTGCCAGTAAAATGAGGGGTGGGGAGGGTCAGTCTTTGTTGACAAACATTTTAATACATTCAAAGTCATTAGGAACAATATTACACTCTAACATTACACTCTCCTTAATATATAAGAGGCCTACAATATACGCAACTGGAAAGCAACATCACCTAGTCTCATTTAGAAAATATCTGCAGAGAATATAAGTTTAAAAAAAAAGTCTCTATTTTAGAGTTGTTAGATTTCTCAAAAAAAATATTGAGTGTACAATGTGGAAATAAGATCTTTTTTAGAGGAATGCAGAAAAACTACCACCAATATTAAAGAGAATCAAAAGAAAAATCACATTGCCTAAATATTACTTAGGATAGTTAACATTAAACCATAACTTAAAACATAAACCATATTTACTTTCTTTCCTCTAAAGGAGCTCATCTTCAAATACCAATGTCTAATTCACTTAAAAATTTATAAGTTTGTGAATTTCTGATTTAGCACTTTTATCAGAAAATTTTCTATATAGATTTTATCAGAAGAAAATTCAAATACCTTCTATAATAACAAAGCATATAATTTGGCAAAGGACTATATAATCTTTCTTAAATACTAACCCTTTTAACTAAGTCCCATTACTTTTAGCAGTTAGGAGAAAAGTGCTGCACATTTAGAAAATGCTTCATTTATATATGCATTTATTACTATTTCCTCAAAGATGTTTTATTTCCCTCCATTCAGAGACCTGTGTCAATCAGCTCACAAGGTTAGAAAATTTCTGAAGTCAACTGAATAGATCATTAAACACACAAGAAAATGACATTATGATTATACCTCCTGAATTACATCATGAATGAGATGCTTACATGTTTTCACCGCAAAATGACTGGGTGTATTTTCTCTGATGATGCAATCTGTGAAAATGTATGACAAAATCAAAATCTAACTGTGATTTTCAAAATACAGTGGGAAAGTGTATTGTTTACCTGTCACATCCAACAATATTTAAGTAAAAGTGATGAGCACCTACCATTTTAGGTTCTTGATGATGAGATAAATATTTAAATCATTTACAGAGTTTGCTTTTTGCCACAACTACAAAGTGTCATGGACAGTTCTGAATTTCAGAAACTCAAATCTATAACCAACTACTTTAATTACATCACATGCAATTGAAGCAGATGGCTGCCTAAATACATCCTAAAACATAAAAGACTATTTTCTTCTGAGACAGATTTATATTCCTTAAATTAAATTTATTGGCAGGCCCGTTTATTAGACAATTTTAGTATTTACAGAGCCCATACCTTTTAGAACAACAACAACAAAAAAATGCAAAGTAACATTTAATTTATATACCACCCGAGTTGAAAGATCACTCCTAGGCACAAGCCCACAAGCCAATTTAAAGAGTTTTCTTACCCAGGTGGCATGCCTGGCATAACTGGTGGCATTCCTGGCATCAGAGGAGGAACACCTGGCATTAATGGAGGTATGCCTGCAAACAAGAATTTCAAACAAAAAAAAATCAAAATTAATATGAAAGAGGAGAATTTAATACCTCTATACCACATTAATAAAGTCCTAAGAATGTTAAATTCTAAAAAATTCTATGTGCTACCTGGAGGCATTCCTGGTGCTCCTGGAACTGGTGGTAACCCCGGCTGTGCCATTGGAGGGATATAACCTTGTTGGGGTTGAACAGGCTGTGGCTGAAATGAAGTTGAAGCTGCAGAGTCATCATCATCATATTCATCAGAATCATCTTGTTGCTTCTTTTTTTGACTCTCTGCTAAGAAAAAGTTTAATTAATTTTTCCTATAATTTTTTAAAAAGGTCTAACATTAAAAAAAATTATTCCAATGCAATTGTAAATTAATATGCAGTGCAATATTTCAGTTAATACAGTTCTTTACTCTTCAAATGTTTTCAATCCTTTCGCTATTCTATATATCAAGTAAAAAGACTTCTAAGTCAGTTTTATTTTAAAAGACAGCTTTCTATTCCATCCCAAAAGGTATGACAAAGGTATCTGACCGCTCTGTAATACTTTTCCAAACAAAAAATTCCATAGGTGATTAATAATAGCTCCCATCATCTGGATTATACATGGCTGCAAATTCCAAGTCAAATAACAACAAAAAATCTATAGTAGTTACATAAATCAAAACAAGTACTCATTTTCAAAGGCCTATTAAAACAAATAAAAATAGAATTCAAAATTGGAATCTGAATAAAGCTACCATTAAATTTGTACTTTAAAGTAGTAGTAATACTTTCACCAGTGAAGATATATTAAGAAAAAGCACACATTTTAATATTTACCCTGTGTTTTCTGTTCAAGAAGTCGTCTTCTTTCATCCATGTCTTTTTCTGGAATACCTTCCATACCATATATTTCCAATTCTATGTCTGTTCTCCCAGGTATTGCATTTGGTACAGCATCTATTGTCTCCTTATGCACCTAAACAAACAAAACAAAATACTTTCATCAAATAAAGTGTCTCATAAAAGTCTTTTAGAGAATAATTTCAAATTAATCAGACATCACTTAGTATGACAGTTAACAGATTCTATAGTGTGACCATCTGGATAGAGTCAATCTCCAATTTTGCTGCTTACCAGCTGTGTGAGATTGGGCAAATCATTTGCCCTAAGCCTCAGTTTACTCCACCTATACAGTACCTAACTTCTAAGGTCGTTTTTAGGATTAAATATAGTGTATATAAAAAGGACGTGGCAGAATGTCTAACACATAGTAAGGGCTCAATAATTATTATTTCAAGTTTACCATATAATCTTGCTTGCTTGAATGATCGGCAATGACCTAGTAGTCCTATTCAAATCAGGCACTATCTACCTCTAAATTTATGTGGTAGGTTGCTAACAGGAAAAGATGTTTTTACTGTAAAATACTGAGAATTTAGGACTTCACTGTATGGTTTTTTGCTAGGTCAAACATTTCTAAACTTCTAACATGGATAACTTTTGCCAATGTGACAAAATTTATCAGTCCTTGTTTCTTCAGTATAAACCATTAACTTAGGCTAAAGGATTTCAGTATTTTGCTTACATTATCAGGGTCACCTGGAAGTTTATTAGAAATGCACATTATCAGGCCCCACCAAACCCTACAGTATCAGAAACTCTTGGGAAGGGCCAGATATCTGTATTTTAACCAGCCCTCCAATTGATTCTGATGCATACACAAGCCTGAGAACCACTGATTTACATTAATGACTTAAATATATTTGTCCGGGCAATACTCAATTCTTCTGTCCTCTCAATACACTTTCACATAATAGGAAGGTAATTGAAGAAAACTGTTTTCTTCTTAGAAATGTATCTTACAGATTTCAGTGACATGCAAATCAAATTTAAAAATTATCTTAATTTCTAATTTTTATTCATTATTGTGATGAAATGATCCACAAATAAAACTACTTAAGTGACTCAATTACTGTTTCCTAAGTTTTTTGGAATATGTTACTATTCTTGATAAACACATATAACTCGCTCTTTAAAAAAAATACAATTATGTTCACATAAAAATTAACTAGTCTTTACCACATTTCTAAGTAATAAGGACAAGAATATACTAAAAGATGTTGGAAAGAGAAAAATATCATGATTTACTTAAAATCCTCCCAACATATGGTACAGCCAGAATTAAGAGTTCTAAGAATCTTGCCTAGTATAAGTTAGTATGGTCTTGATTGAAAATACAGGAGGCGAGCATGATGCAAACCATCTAAGTTACTAATGTCCTAGGGTTTATTATCTATAAAACTGGAAGATGTGTCTGACTTAACTGCCATGCCATCTCACAGGCTGCTGTGACATTACATTAAAGACTATATAAACAGAAGTACTTAAGTCATTTTAAATTTTACTAATAGTTTCTCAACTGATCTAGCTTCCACTCCATTTGTCTGCTCTTCTCTACAGCAGTAGTCCCCAACCTTTCTGGCACCGGGGACGGGTGCTCCTATGAGAATCTAATGCCTGATGATCTGAGTTGGAGCAGAGGTGGTGATGCTAGTGCTGGGGAGCCACTGCAAATAAAGATACTTTGCTAGCTCACTCACTGGCTCTCATCTCCTGCTGAGTGGCCCAGGGGATTGGGGACCCTTGCTAATAGTGTAACTCCTTAAAGAGTGCCTTTACGTTCTCATTTTCTCCTGAAAGTATTCTAATCAAGCTTTCATCTTCATTCTAGGAAATCACTCCTGGCAAGTGACCAACAAACCTCCACTTTGATTAACCTTAGTCTTCTTACTTGACCTACCACCAGCATTTCAGAGCTAAATAACTTACTCAATTTCAAACATTTCATTTGGCTTCCAGGGTACTATTCTCTTGGTGTTCCTACCTTTAAATCTCTGAGTAATTTCTTTCAAACGTCTGACCTCTAAATGCTTGAAGTGGCCCAACATGGAGTCCTCGTATCTCTCTCTATCTGCATTCTACTCCTTAAGATATCCAGTATCCTGGGGCTTTAAATAGCCATTGGTATACTGTATCCTTCCAAATTTCTATCTCCAGTTCCAAGCACTATGAATTTGACTTGTATATTCAACTGTTTTGACATCTCCACCTGGATATTCAGACCTCAAAACTAACTTTCCGCATTCAAACTTAACAAAAAGATATCCCTAAGCCTGTTCTTCCTGCAGCTTTCCAAATCTCAATATATAGTAACAATTCTTTGCCAGGAATACTCCACAATCTCCTAAGTGATTTCACTACAGGTCTCCAGTCTATTCTCAACCCTACCACCAGAACAATTCCTTAAAAATTGTACCAGACCATGTTACATCTCTGTTCAAACCTCCCCATTTCATTCAGAACTAACGAAAACTGTCTAAAATACTCTGCAAGTCCTCCTATATAAAGCACGGTCCTCCCCTTTCCTTCAATATAGGAGAATGCTCCTGAGGGCCTTTCATTTGCTATTCCTTGGAAGTTCTCCCTTACTTCCTTTTAAACCTCTGCTCAAATGTCACCTTCTTATTCAGGCCTTTCCTATCTTGTGGCCCTCTCAATATCTGCTACCTAGTTTTAGTTTTCTATACTGCTTATCACTATAAGACAAACAAAATACTTATAGGTTATTTTCCTCCACAATAGAAATCAAAATTCCACAGTGGTTACTGTTTTATTCACTGCTGTATACTCACTCAGTGTTGTCTCACAGAAACTTTGGGGTAAATGGTAATGTTCTGTAACTGCACTATCAAATACAAGTCATTCACCTGCCACATGTGGCTACTGAGCACTGGAATGTGGCAATAACGTGACTATTAAAATTTTAATTTTCTTTTAAATAGCTACATGTAACTTAGTGACTGCCACAGTGGAAAGCTGTGGGTCTAGCATGTAGTAGGCTCTCAAATATTTTTGAATGGTTATTTAATTGTTGTAGTGACATACTGGAGTGAAAAGAATCTATATAACTTATTTTTAAACTTGGGGAAGCAACATCTTGTTTTAATTTACCTCCCTGCTTCCTACCAACAGTAGTTTCCAATGAATAGAGATTTGCTCATTTCACATCTCTCTAGGGTCCAATTAGGCAAAAATTCACGCAGCTTTAAAACTGGCAAAAGTAGAAGAAATGATATTCAATAAAACATTACTTATTAGATGTTTAAAAATAAAAATTACAAAACTCTTCCTACCTAATAGTAAAAGGACTCAAGAAACAAAGAAATTATTAAAACGATGTTACCATTACAAAAGTCCATAAATTGTTAAAATAATCCTGGCCCCAGGCAACGGATTGTAACAAGGCCTTCACTGGCAGTGAGTAAGGACAGCTAATTATGCCTTCATTCTTATGGGATTAGAACTGGTCAGACTGCTCACAAAATTTAAATCACTGATGGTAGTTTCCTAACCCAAGTGCTGAGGAGTTACTATGTAATCTCACCTATCACCAATCTAACCTAGAATGAAAGATTATCAATAACTTAAATACCAATATAAACTCTCTTTAAATGTAAAAACTCAATTGTTTATCTTCTTGATGGTTAAACAAGCTTAAAAAAAAAAGTTGACTGGCCACGTATCTGATCTTTTGTAGTAAACAAAAACCCCCCCAGCAATTGTCAAAGAAATAGTTATGATCCCCGCCCCCTCCAAACTACGAGGGAGCAAAAATTACAGAAGATAAATCCTTACCTGCATGCAATGTATAGCCAAGCCAGGTCCGGTGTACAGTTTCTTATGACATATGTGGCATTTGAAATGTTTTGCTTTTTGGTGCTGTATAAGGATCTTCTCATCGTCAAAATCTCTATTACAATACCTGATCAGTATTGTCAAGGTACAAAAACAGCACAATAATGACTCTGCCTATTAAAAAAACCTATAAGTGGAGTAGCATTAAAATATAGTAACAGCTAAAATCAAAAGGTACTCTTTACAGAACCTTTGCTTTTGATATTATACAATTAAGGATTAACTTGCCATGTAATTTTAGCATATTTCCTGGAGGCCCATAATCTCTCTCTTCACCCTACATACATTTTATAAGCTGCAGTATAGTTTTGTAAAATTTCTGTGTTTAACAGAGATTTATATGAAATTAACTTTTCTTTTGTTCCA
Organism: Macroglossus sobrinus; assembly: GCA_004027375.1. Classification (NCBI taxonomy): domain Eukaryota; kingdom Metazoa; phylum Chordata; class Mammalia; order Chiroptera; family Pteropodidae; genus Macroglossus; species Macroglossus sobrinus. The sequence goes on from PVKZ01000201.1 coordinate 72,241, forward strand.
CCCAATATTTACAAAGCCGCATTGTGGACTGAAAGGAAAGGTTTCGTGTTTTTAAAAAAGCCCAACTTTATGTCAAGACAAAATTTCAAGATAGAATTCATTCATTACATAGATTTAAAATAAAAGAAATACTAACATTTACCTATGTTTAGAATTTAAGTTTATGTTATTTAGAATCTAAAATAAGTTCGTAGTGAATAAGAATGACTATTTTGTATGATCAATAGTTATTTCCAATTCCCTATGAATTCATGTTGCCAAGGAATGTATTTAAACACAAATGAGCTGCATTAATAAAACAGAATTATCTAGTACACTATAAAATTCTTAAATTTTCAACTTATATAAATGCAGTTCTGTAACAAAACTGTTTTTAGGTACGGGACAGTAAATAAGACCAGTTTAACGTAAAATATATTAACATTCCTGGAAAAAAATATTAAAAGGACGCCACATTTTATTTACTTATCTTTGTCTTACAAAGCTAGGTAATAGTAAAAGAAAACTCCACCCTGCAAGAGAATGCATAAGATTAAGGCGCCAGAGGGTGAGACGCGGAAGCTAGCGTTTCCCCATACTGCGCGCAAAAAAAATAAGGCGCTAGAAATAAGGGGTTAACATAAGCCTTTACTAACTCACCGATTCCACATAACAAACACACAAACGAAAAACAAAAACTGAAAAAAGTGAGTGTCTGCCTGCAGAGCTTTCCCTTAATCTTCCACAGAGTATTTTAGTCGAAGAAACTCCCTTTGTTGAATCATCACCAAAACAACCGAGTACGGCAGAACAGTCCTTATGGGACACTGTCCTTGATGGAGGGGTCCAAGCCGCCTCCCAGTGGGTCAACGCTCGCACCAAAGCAATAACTTCCTGAGTCATGGAGTCCCACGACCCACAACTGCGAGAGCCTCTCGCCCTAGACTCCATTTTCCGAGATTTCCCGAGTCTTACTCCAGCCACCAAGCCGCCCACCTGGGAGCCTAGATCCCAGACACGCTCTGCCATAGGCCAAAGCCAGGCCTCCAAGTCCCAGTCACTAAAAGGCGCCTCAGCTTGGCCTCGACTTCAAACTGACAAAGGATACCAGCACCACGGCTTCAGCTGCTTCTTCTTCTTGCGACCCATAACTGCGCTCTACCGACAAGGCAAAAAAGAAAAGAAAATAAACAGGAAAAATGAAGCGAAAGTCGCTCACCCTTCAGGAACCAACGGCCACTACCGCGTCCCACAGGAAACAGACACAAAATGGCCGACGCCCTCGTTCGCTGCTCTGTCTCCCGTCAGGCACTGCGGCCAGAGGCGGTGCCAGATAGGGAATGGTCACATGACGCAGACCTCCGCCCTGAGTAGGAGGAGACTCGCGGCAGCTGTGCGGCAGCCGCCATCTTGTTCGTTTTATCGGTCGTTGCTCTCGGTGGCTGTGCTTGGTCATCCCTCAGCGTTTTTTTGAGAAGGAGCCGGCTACTGAAGTATTTCGAGAAACTTGCTTACTGAAGAAAAAAGATTCTGGAAACATTACTAGCATTTTTAAGGCCAGGCTACAAATAAAGGATAATTGAGACAGCGCACAATTTTCAGTTCCGTTTTATTGCTTAGATAAATCCTTTCAGTAGTGTTGGACATTTATCTACTACATGCTAAGTCAGAGAAGTCGTAGTCTGCTTTGTTACTCACAGATTTGTGACATAAGTAAACAGCGCAGTGTGGTGAGCGCGGTGATGGAAATACGAGGTGCTGCCTGACCTCACCAGAAAACCCGTTAAGGACCTTGGCCGGCATTGGGTATTAGAAGGTTTCCTGAAGGGTCGATAAGAGCGAGAGAAGTAGGAGAGTATTTCACTACAGAAGCGAAAAGTTCAAGTCCTGGAGGCTGAGTACCTGAAACAAACTAGTAGTTCTGTTGGATTTGTAGTGAGGGAGCCAGCGGCAAGAGAAAATCCTAGGTAGGCTGGCAAACGGGACTTCTGAAGATCCTAGAAGCAGTCTGAGGAGTTGGGCTTCATGCTGAAGTCTTTGCAAAGCAAGAGAGAAGTTTTAAAAAGACAATTATATAATAATTCAAGTTTAATAGGTAGTATAGCTGGTTAAGAGTCCAGTGCTTGGGTTCATATTCCACTGGTGCCTACCTGCATGACCTTAGGACAAGCCACTTAAACTTCCTCTGGCTGCTCTTAGAACAGAGTTTGGCATATAGAAATATTAATGTGAATTATGTTAGTATTAAAAGGAAAACATTAGACATCCATGGAACACCTATGTGTGCCAGGCATTGTGGTAAGTTTTACATTACTTGTCTCAAAAAGCCATTATTAATACTCTGTTAATAGAAATGGAAAAAAAAGCTTAAGAGAGTCAAAGTAATTTACTCAAAGTCACAGAATTAATTTGAATTTTAGGAAAATCACCTTGGCCACACTTCGAAGTGGATTGGTGAAGGCTAAAAGAGAGGCCAGCCATAGGGAATGTGACAGTAATCTAGGTGCAAGGAGAAACTGGTCTCAAGTAGGCTACTGATAGTAGGAAAGTCGTTTTAATTCTTTCTAAATAAACAGGCAATCAAGATAATTTTAGATAGTCACAGTGCTCTGCCAAAAATAAAAGTTTTGAGAGGTGATGGAACAAGATAAATATGTCTACTCTTGCCACTTCCATTCAGCACTGTACTGCTGGTCTAGCTAGGGTAATTAGGAAAGAAAAAAATGAATCCAGATTGGAAAGGAAGAAGAAAACAATCTCTAGTCAAAGGTGGTGTGATCTTGTTATGGTTAGATTTGAGTCATTTTGTCTTGTCCCCGCATACAAAAAGAAAAGTTAATAAATTGAAGTACTAATCCCCAGTACATCCGAATATGACCTTATTCAGAAAGAGTCTTTACAGAGGTAATTAAGCTAAAGTGAGGTCATTAGGGTGGGTCCTGTTTCAATAAGACTTGTGTCTTTACAAAAAGAGGAAAATTCAAACAAATGCATAGAAGAAGGACAATGTTTAGAGATACAGGAAACCACTACAACTGGAGAGAGAACTGGAACAGATTCTTGCCCCCAAACTCCTCAGAAAGAACAAACCCTGCTAACACCTTGTTTTTTTATTTCTGGCCTCTAGAACTGTGAGACAAATTTGTTGCTTAAAGCTCGGTCAGTGGTACTTTGTTATGGTAACCCTAGCAAACTAATCTTTTGCTTAGAAAATCCTAAGGAAGCCGTGAAAAACAAATCTAGAGCTAATAAGAGTTGACAAGGTTCACACAATACAAGTTCCATATACAAAAACCAATTGTACTTTGTAGACTAGCAACAAACAATCTTGCCATGACCTGCATGGCTAGAGGGTTTAACCTGAGGGAGGGCGCCTGGGAAGGATGGAGAAAAACACAGAGATGGTGTTACAAAAGCTGGGGCCAGGTGGGACACTGCACTGTGCTGAAGATAAAGTGACCCCGAGGCAAGTTTAGCGCATTTATTATATACTTTTGAAGGTCTTGGAGGGAGTGGGAGTCTTCTTCTCAGGACTTGAAACTTGCTGGCAGCAATAATTTCCCAAGGCCTGTCTGTACCCGGTTATCTATGCTAAACTAGAAGCAGCTATCTGTTAACAGTTTTGTTTCTCTGCCCTTGGCAGATTGCTACACAGTCAGCAGGGCTTTGCCAGTGGTCTTTATTTGCTTCTCTGCCTTTGGCAGATTGCAACTCAGACAATCATGGCTTTGCCGATGCTTTTGACCATGAGTCTTGATTTAGGCTATGGACTTAGCTCCAGCTCAGATCTGGCTTTCTACATCTCCCCTTTTTTATTTTTTTAAGTGCAGATGACAGTTGTTCACTCGGATGTTTTGCAGTTGTCTTTGGATGACTTGGCATCCGACTGAGAATACACAAAAAAAGAATTAATAGCAATAGCACAATACTTAAAAGATACCAATAGCAACAGCACAATACTTAAAAGGCAGTATGTTTGAGAAAATTAAAAGGACTGAAACCTCTCAAATCATCTAAAATTTCTTGAGCCAATTTTGCAGGATTCATAATAGCATCTTTACTGTTTTGGATGTCAAGAATATTGTTATGAAGATTAGCTTCATTAAGACTGGCATTATTGTCAGTCCATATCTCTTATAAAAGTAATTTAACCTTATTCCAATCCCGTTTAGAGGCATTGTATTTAACAGGGATCATGCAGACAGATCAATATGCTGCATGACATAATAATTGTTGCCATACTTTCAGTGTTTGCAGTTGGTCTCCTATGCTAATAACTTGCTTCCAAAACTTTCAATTTGGTTTCCAATTTTCTGTTAATATCTTCTTGATCTTTTAAAGCCAATGAGACATTTTGAGCCATCCAATTCAGAAAATGAGCATTCTGTATGCTCTGGGTAAGAGCCGCAGCACTAGCAACACTGAAGCTACAAGTGTAACAAGAGCAACAATGCCATCCATTATAAGCGCCCAATGGCTCTCTGAGGCCAAGATAACTGCTGATGCAGTTCCTCAAGGGCCTGAAGCCCTGCATTGTGGTACCAAGGTCCAGAGGCATTGCTGATAGCATAAGAAAAGACGGGTGATGTAAAACTAAAATATTTTCACCCTTATTATATTTAAAAACATAGCTACTTAAGTTACACTGGAGGCAAGCAGTAAAATAATGATCCATGATGAGTAATGTTAACCTGTCCTACTAAAAGTACATAAGGGGTTTACACACAAGCTCATAGCCCATCAGATGGATTAGAAGAGCTTCCAGAATTTAAATGTCATGCTTAAACTAGTGAAAATAACAAAATCTAATGCCGCTGCCAAGCACCAAAGTTCCTTCTGCATATGGCCTGAAGTGGTGACTAGTATGTTGCTAACAAATCCACTAGGGGTTAAATAATCATGATAAGGGTGCGATGGTTCTAATCTATGTGACCAGTCATAAACATTCTCATCGGTTTTTGATAGATTATGCTGAATAGGTACAAGACTTATAAAGTCTTGCCATTGAGAGAGATCTTTTAATTCTGTAGTTGAAGAATTGGGGCAATATGGAAGGGGGGGATTGCCTGTACCCAACACTCTCAAGTCATTACCAAATCACCATTTAGAGATAGTTTGCACAAATTTATGGATGTCCCATGGGCCAGGCAGCTTTACTATCTTAGAGCCATCATAAGCGGTCTTATTTTCCTGGGATATCTTAAGGTTTTGTCCTTAGCAGACTTCAGGCCCTTGAGGAACTGCATCAGCAGTTATCTTGGCCTCAGAGAGCCATTGGGCGCTTATAATGGATGGCATTGTTGCTCTTGTTACACTTGTAGCTTCAGTGTTGCTAGTGCTGCGGCTCTTACCCAGAGCATACAGAATGCTCATTTTCAGACAAATGGGCACATCTTTGCTAAATCTTTCATAAGTATAATTGCCATAGGACACAGGCTGAATATGGCCATCACTACGGCTCCCAATCATAGCAGAGTGGTTAGTAAATATGGGTATTGATCCTCCATTCCAAGTAGCTGGTTGAACTATTGGAGGATCAAGAAAATAGGTCCAATATGTTTCCCACATCCCATACCCACCTGACAGGCCAGGAACTCCGTCATGGCCACAAACAAGGTGTTAAGGGACTTCCTTCCCCCTTGGTAGTTGAAAACCAAGGTTGAGCTTCAGCCATTAACTTTTCTATTTGACCCCCAGTTGATGGCATCACATAATTTGCTTTTCTTGGATTGGAATCATGTAGCCGATGTAACCCTCCTTCTTCTATATTTCGGATGCTCAGGAGGGCAATTCTGGTGGTGGAGGTGCCAAAGGTGGATTCAGGTAAAGTGGAGGTGCCATCCTTGGAGGATAAAGTGGAGGCTCTGACACTAGAGGGGTGATCCTCTTCCTCTTGAAGGCTGGAGTAACCTGATTCACAGGTTCCATGATGGTGTCTCACTGCAGGCTCCGGCACGCAAATGGGTCAGTCAGTTCCTTCTGGAAAGATACAAATGTGACTTCTTCCCCATATTAATGTGGGATCTGGACCATGCCATGATCCTGTCTGTAAATCCCTCCAATATACTAAACCTTTAGGACACTCAAGGCCATTTGCTTGATGTCTTTCGGCCACTGAAAAACCTCCCATCACAGTTCAAAACGTTTAAAGTAAAAAGAGCATGGTTAAGCATGTTATGAGGAGAACGGTTATACCCGTCTTCCTCTTCTTGTTTTTGCAACTGAATTTTGATAGTTTTTTTTAGCTCTTTCTACAGTACCTTGCCCTTGAGGGTCATAAGAAATTCCAGTTTTATGTAACATGTTATTTTGTTGGCAAAAGGTTTGAAACGCTGTGATGGTATAAGCAGGTCCATTGTACATTTTTAATTCTTTTGGGTTGCCTACAAAGGCAAAACTAACTAGACAGTGAGAAATAACATGTTTTAAACTTTCGCCTGTTTGTGCAGAGGCAAACAACATGTCTGAGAAAGTGTCTACAGTAACATGGACCCACTTGAACCTTTCAAAAGAGGAGACATAAGTCACATTCATTTGCCAAATGTGATTAGGTTTTAAGCCATGGGGGTTAACCCCAACAGTGGGAGGAGCAGGTGAATGATTAACACATTGAGAAATCATTTAACTAATTATCTGGCTTGTTCACCAGTTAATTGAAATTCTTTGCAGAAGCTACTTGCGTTTTGATGGTACAAGACATGTGCAGCCTCAGCAAGTTGATAGGGAGTAATTTGTTACACAAGAGTTTCAAGGCGATCAACTTCCTCATTCCCTTCAACAAGGGGCCCTGGAAGACCTGAGTGCGCCCTTAAGTGACCAGTAAAACAGGGGTGCTGACAAGCTTGAATCACCTTTTGTAAGGACAGAAATAAATGATATAATTCTTCAGAATAAGTATGCCTGATTAATGCAGTTTCGATTATTTTTGCAATTCCTACATTTATACACTATCACTATAAATGTTAACTGGTTCATTGTTAAACTGTGTCAAGGTCAGTATGAGAACTTTAATTTCAGCTTGTTGAGCAGAGGAATAAGAAGTCTCTTAAACAAAAGAACCCTTGTTACTTACATAATTTGCTTTTCTTGGATTGGAATCATCTGTAAATATGGTTAAGGCATGAGAAATAGGTTTATTGCAGAGCACTTTAGGGAAAACAAAAACAGTGGATGCTATAAATTTTATTAACTTGTGAGACAGGTAGTGATTCTCTCTACTTGCCCTTGAAAATTTGCCAGAGCTATTTGCAAGTTAGATGAACTCTGTCATAGCCAAAGTTGTGATGAACTGTAAAAGGCATCCCCAAGTAGTTGACGAGTCTGAGTTCTAGCTCAAACAATTAATTGAGCTACCAAATCATGAAAAGGTGTTAAAGCACAAGGTGAGGTATGAATAAGATGAAGCCGCTCTGAAATTCTGGAGTCTTGCTATAATACCCCAGTAGGGGTGTGTGGCGTTGGAAATATTAAAGCTTTTACAGGAAACCATGGATCAATCCTCTTAATTAAGAAGATTGTAATGCATGCTCTACCTTCTTGAGTGCCTCTTGTTCCTCTGATGTAAGAGTTCAAGGAGAAGCAGGAGAAGAATTCCCTCAAAGAATATCAAACAAGGAACTTAAATCATCAGTGGTCAACTTCAGAGAAGGCCTTACCCAATAAATATCTCCTATCAACTTTCAGAAGTCATTCAGTGTTAGCAGAGAATCTGTTCTGATTGACAATTTTTGAGAGTGAATTGTTTGTCCCTCAATAAAATATCCCAAATATTAAAAAGGTGATGCCTTTTGCACCTTCTCAGGGGCTAAACACAACCCATAGAGCTCAAGAGATGTTTGAAGATCTGCAAATGTCTCATACAGAATTTGTTGATCAGAATGAGCCAACAAAATATTATCCATGCAATGGATAACATAAGCAGGAGGATATCTGACATGGTTAGGTTTCACAGTTTTATTTACAAAATGTTGACACAAGGTTGAACTATTAGCCATTCCTTGTGGCAGCACTTTCCATTGATATCTCTGCATGATTTATATAGCTTGATGATTTTACAGTAGGCACATTGAATGCAAAACATTTGCAATCCTCAGGATGTAAAGGGATAGTAGAAAAACAATCTTTGAGATCAAGAACTAATAAATGAAATGACCAACAAATACCCTTGTAGTCTTGGCTGCAAAGTTCCCGTAATCGCCATAGATTTATTAATTGCTCTTAAGTCATGTAGTAACCTCCATCTTCCAGATTTCTTTTTAATTACAAATATGGGTGTATTCCATGGACTAAAGGTGGGATCAATATGACCCTTATCCAATTGTTCAGCTACTAATTTTTTAGTTGCCTGTAATTATTCTACAGTTAGGGGCCATTGACCAACCCACACAGGGTCATTAGATAGCCAAGTAATTTGAGCAGCAGTTGTTTGGATTGGAGTATCAATCAAGGCTCCTACTGAAAAGACTGGTCAGTAGAATACCCCAGTCCTTGTTGCTCCATCCAAGGGGTGGATTGAATAAGAAACTTTTTTCCTTGCTGATCTATGCCCAGTTCTTTCTTTGAAACAAACCCTTGATTAAGCATTTGAGAGGCTACCACAGAATTTGGACTCATAATTAATACTCCCATGGCAGCCAAGATATCCCTTCCCCATAAATTTACAGGGAGGTAATCAAGAACATAAGGCTTAAAATGACCCAAATTTCCAACAGGGTCCTCTCAACTTATATATGCAGTACTCTGCTTAGGACAGGTGACATTCCCTATACCCTGAAAGTCTGTAGAAGCAATATTTAGAGGCCATTCTGTGGGCCAGTGTTGGGAGGCTATTACAGATACATCAGCCCCATTATCTACAAGTCCTTGAAAATCTTTTCCATTTAACTTAAGAAATAAACTAGGGTGTCCTTATGTGATAATCTGAGACCAATATACATGGTCAGAGAAACCAAATCCTTTAGTTTCTCGGGGCTATGCTAAAGTAACTTTTTTTGTCCTTTTTATAGGGTAACAAAATAAGTTGAGCAATTTTAGTATTTGGTAAAACCTACACAATTGAAATAGTAGTTTCTGCCATAACTTAAATTTCTCTTGTATAATCTTCATCAATGACTCTTTGCAGTTCTTTAAATTTTTTAAGAGTTAAACTGCTTTTTCCTAATATTAATCCTACAATTCCTTTTGGCAGGGGCCTAAGGTAGGGTGGGCCTGAGGTCCCACATCTAGGGTTACTATGAATCTGGTGGTGGGACAGAGGTCCAATCCTGTGCTGTCTGAGGTTGTATGGGAGGGGTCTCTGATAATGGTGAATATTTAGGGAAGACAAGAGAAAGTGCCCTTATTGTTTGAGGGGCCCAGGGTAGGCCCCGTTTCCAATTTCCCTGCAATGGATGACCATTTTCATTAGATTTTAATTGGCATTCATTTACTCAATGGTGTCCTCCTCTATATCGAGGACATAAAGGAGGTTGTTGTGTAGGTGGGGCTGCAAACTTTGCTGTCCATTAATGACATTCTTTAGCAAAGTAACCAGGTCTTCCACATACAAAACAAGTCCCTTTTTTTCCTTTCCCTTTTTGTCTTGCAGGAAGCGCCTCCTTTAGGGCAGTGGCAAGACCTGCCCCCTGAACATAAGCAGGACCAATATCAGCACAAAGGCTAATAAAATCATTAATTGTTCCATTTTCCCTATTTGGGCGCAGGACAGTTCTACAACTTTGGTTAGTATTCTCAAATACCAATTGCTTAGTTGACATCTGACCAGCCTCTGGATCCCCTATAAGTTTCCCTACCGCCTATAGCAAACGAGCCACAAATTCAGAATAAGGTTCCTCTGGACCTTGTCGAATCCTACTAAGTTCTCCACTTTTCTCCCCTTTGGCAGGCAAAAGTGTCCAGGCTCTTGTAGCACATATATTAATTTGTTGAGAAGCCTGAAGATTATAAGTCAATTGATTTTGAACTCCAGAATATTGTCCTATCCCTAGTAACATATCTTAGTTAATGGGCATTCCATAGGCCTGATTATGCTGTGCTTGGGGGTCACTTTGACAAACCATCCTGTTCTTCACCACAAATAATCACCTGATTCAAACAAATTTTTGCCAGCATCTGCTAGTCATGAGGGGCTAATATACTCAAATTATCTGAGTAAAGCAAGCTAAACACAAATGGAGAAGTTGGCCCATAAGTAGTAATAGCATCTCTAAGCTCCTTCAGGACTTTAAATGAAACAGGTTCATGAGCTTGCAGCAGCTGTCCTGGAATATTTGGGTCAGGCTGCTCCATGATGGGATATGCTAAGTCCTGTCATTGATTTTGAGCCTGTGGCAAGCATTGCTGCAAAGGTGGTAACAATGGCTGGGACATTTTCCCTTTCTGTGTCTGGGGTTGCATCATAAAGGTTAGCCACCAAAGTCACGAAAAAGTGCACCCTCTTCCTCCGCTTCAGTGTTTTCTCCTCCTCTAGCCTGCTGATCTCTGTGAGCCTTCCTCTCTATTTCTTGCTTATATTCAAGTGGCAATGGTGGTGGAGGAGTAGAAGGTGGTGGAGGAGTACAAAGGTCCTCATGCCCCTCCAAAGTCCTTTGACGTGTCAAAACTAACTCATTACCTTCTTCTCCCCGGAGTCTCTGATCCTCCCGGGTAGACTCAAGACAATCCCTTATTAAAGACCATAGAGAAAATGTGAAAAGGGGGATCTTATCAGGCTCTTCCAAGGTATAATGTCCCCATAATTGCTTTCCTATTTTTTCCCAAGTCTAACTATTACGGTTCCCTCCTCTGGAAACCAAGGACAGGTCTCTTGCATAAAAAATAAAAATTGCTCTCCTTTTACTTTATAGCCTGTAGCTCTAAGCATAGCCTTAAGCATCTGTACATAAAGGATCCTCTTTTGGGATCCAGAATTTCCTATGTTTTACTCCCAGTGAAACCAAACCACTCCTCACCATCACTTACTTTTAAGTGTTGGACACGTCCTCCAGCGGTGACCTTCCATCTGAATGGATGGATGGAATTTACAATGACTAGAGCCCTCAATGGATGGAGTTCCCTGTACTCAGGCCCCATGTTGGACGCCACTTGCTGCAACCTGCACAGCTAGAGGGTTAACCTGAGGGGGAGTGACGGAAGGATGGAGAAAAACACAGAGATGGTGTCACAAAAGCTGGGGCCAGGTGGGACACTGCAGTGTGCTGAAGATACAGTGCCCCGAGTCAAGTTTAGCGCGTTTATTATATACTTTTGAAGGTCTTGGAGGGAGTGGGAGTCTTCTCAGGACTTGAAACTTGCTGGCAGCAATAATTTCCCAAGGCCTGTCTGTACCCAGTTATCTATGCTAAACTAGAAGCAGCTGTCTGTTAACAGTTTTGTTTCTCTGCCCTTGGCAGATTGCTACACAGTCAGCAGGGCTTTGCCAGTGGTCTTTATTTGCTTCTCTGCCTTTGGCAGATTGCAGCTCAGACAATCGTGGCTTTGCTGATGCTTTTGACGTAGGTCCTGACTTAGGCTGTGGCCATAGGTCCAATTCAAATCTGGCTCTCTACACAATCTAAAAATGAAATTAAGAAAATTCTATTTACTGATAGCATCGTAAAAAATAAAACAGGAATAAATTTAACAAAAGAAGTTCAAAACTTATACTCTGAAAACCAAAATATTGTTGTAAGAAGTTAAATAAGATCTAAATACATGGAAACAAACACAACTCTGAAATTAATAACTGTTTTGTTAAATGGCTACAAAACTATTTTGTGTCAACAAGTCATCCTCAATTCCATTTTGTGGTATTAAGAGTTCTAGAGCCAAAGTGTTTGGTTTTGAATGCCCCTTTGCCATTTATTAGCTACTCACTGTGGACAAAAGTAACTGGCCTCGGCTTACTCATCTGTAAAGTGTAATAATAATATCTACCTCATGGGATTATGAAAATTAAATGAGTATCTTTTAAGCACTTAAAAGAATGCTCACACACAATAAATGTTCAATAAATGTTAGCTATTATTTTTCTATGTAAAGTCAATGTGGAATATATGTGTACCTTTATTATCTCTGATATGGTGTAAGGTAAAATATGGAAGAAAAAGATGCTGAGAAGTTACAAATTTTTAAATTAATTTAGCAAACAATTCTTGACCACCACAGCGCATGTGCTAGGATAGAGGACACAGCCGTGAAGAAGTTAACATTCTAGTGGAGGAAACAGACAATAAAAAAATACATAATATCAGGCATGATGAGTATGATGAAGATAGGATATAGACTGATGGGACAGTAGTGGAGGTGTATGTAGGATATCTTTTGTATAAGACAGTCAGAGAAGGTTTCTCTGAGGAGGTGACATTGTGCAGAGACCTGAATGATGTGATGGAAGAAGACATGAAAATATTTGGGGGCATTCCAGGCAGAGAGAAGAGCAAATTAAAAGACTGTCAAACTAGAAAAAAACTTGGAGTATTTGGGAAATTCCAAGAAATGTGACTGGGCCAGAGTAAGCAAGGGAGAGGATGATAGGAAATGAAGTCAGAAAGGGAGGTAAAAACTAGATCATAAAGGCCCCTGTGTGCCCCTGTGAGAGCCTTATCATCAGGTTTGTTTCTAAGACCCAAGTAGGAGAATATGACATAAAAAAAAAATTAAGGGTAAGGATATGAAATCAGATAGACATAGTTTGGTCACTTATATTGTCTGAGCCTCAGTTTTCTTATCTAAAAATGAAGATAAACCCCTCTGTTACAGAGTTCATCTAAGGATAAATGAAATAAAATAGGTAAATATCCTGGACCATGACTGCTGCTAAAGAAATGGCAACTGTTAAACCGTACATGCTATTATGATACCATTGTTGTTGGCAATTGATAGACCAATTTGCAAATCCTAATGTCCTCAAATTACCTTCATAAACGGTCATGAGGCCAGTAATTAGATTTCTAAGATCACCCTAACTGTCCACATTACTTTCTTGGCAGTAATCACATTCCCTATGTGCATGCCTTGTCTCTTTGGTTGTGTTGCTGACTCCTTTAGAACACAAACAGAATACTGGATTATCTTTCTATATGTACACATACTCTAATCCATTCTTTTTAATATCTGTATAGTCTTCTTGTGTATTAGTTTCCTATTGCTGCTGTAACAAATTACCACAAACAGTGGTTTAAAATAACAAAAATTTATTATATTACAGTTATGGAAATCAGACATCTGAAATGAATAAGCAGGACTGCGTTCCTTCTGAAAGATCTAGGGGAGAATTTGTTTACTGCCTTTCCTAGCTTCTAGAGGATGCATACATTCCTTGGCTTGTGGTGCCAAATCATTGCAATCTCCACTTTAGGTATCACAATTATCTTCTCCTCTCTGGTTTCCTATCTACCTCTTGTAAAGATTCTTAAGGTTACATTGTGCACACTTGGATAACCCAAAATAATCTTCTCATTTCAAGATGTTTAATTTAATTTCACCTGCAAAGTTCCTTTTGCTTTGTGTGGTAACACATTCCCAGGATTCAGAAATTAGTATGTGAACATCTTTCGGCATCATTATTCTGCCTGCCACTGCATGTCCCATAACTTAAGTAATCCCTTATTGACTAATATGCAGATTGTGTCTAGTTTTTCATCATTGCAAACTATGCTGCAAGTAATATCTTTAGATTCATGTATTTTCACACTTATGTGAGTATATCTATTTGATGATGTCCTAGTGTTACATTGATAGTAAAGGGTATATGCATTTAAAATATTTACAGATATTTTCAAATTTTTTCCTAAAGCTTGTGCATTAATTTTATTCTTATCAACTGTTTATGAGAATGACTGCTTCCTTCCACACCCCAACACAGGGAATTATCAAACTTTTAAATCTCTTATCTGCTAGGGGAAAAGTAGTGCAATAGACCATAAATTTTATTTGAAGTTGAGCAGTTTATATATTCTTCATTTTTATTTTTTCTTCTGTGAACTGCTTGTTGTCTATTTTTGTTTGTTTTTGACAAATGGCAACCATTCATCTATTATGTATGTTGCAAATATTTTTTCTAGTTTGTCACTTACGTTTTTGACCTTGGGCCACACAGAAATGTTTAGTGTTTACACAGTCTGATTAATCTATCTTCTCTTATGGCTTCTAAGTGTTTCGTTATGTTTAGAAAGGATTTCAGGAATTTAAAAAATTCTCCCGTATTTTCACCTTTTTTAAAGGGAGGGGCGTCATTTTTAATTCTGAAATCTTTGATCAAACTGGTGTGTGTTTGTGCACTTGAAAGGAGGTAGGAGGGCAGTTTTATACTTTTCCATGGGCTTAGCCAGTCTTTATCACATGCCAAGTCTCCTAGGCGTCTTAAACGATAGTGAAGAGAAAGACGTTAAAAGAGAACGATAAGCGTTTTTCCGAAAAGGTAATTTAATATGCCCGCTACCCTGCGAGGAGAAAAGCCTTTCCAGGCCAGCTTCCTCTCCTGAGAACCCGGGGAACCAGCGGAACGCAGGTGCGCGAGGGCCGAGAGCCGGACGAGCCTGGCCGCCGAGGACTGCATGGCAGCGGGGGAGCGCTTTGGCGGGTACACAGGGCCGCTCGGAGGCCGCCGCGATGCTTCCCTCCTTGCAGGAATCGCTCGATGGGGATGAAAAGGAGCTAGAGAGCAGTGAGGAGGGTGGTTCCACCGAGGAGCGGAAACTCGAGCCGCCGCCCAGCAGCCACTACTGTCTCTACAGCTACCGCGGAAGCAGGTGCAGCGCGCGGCAGTCCCTGTGGCCCCGCCCCGGCCCCGCGTCGCAACCTCGGCCTTGCGGCCTGGCGGCTCTCAAACGCCATTTTCTCTGCCAGCCGAGCGTTTTGGTCCTAAGGGCCCTCCTGGCCTCTTGGCGTTCTTCCGGACCTGCATCCGGATTTTGTGCTTGGCCCTCTAAAACCCAATTGTTCTGTCATTTTCTCAGCCACTTCTTGTCTCCTGTGTCCTTTCTTTAGCTGGGTGCCTCGCATGTTCAATGATGCCGACTTCCGTCTCCTGTCCTTCCTGTCATTTCCCCACTTCATTTTGTTCCCCCATGCCATCCCCACCCTCTGATTATTCCTCTCCTTGCTGCCTCTTTTTTCTCCAACCGGCAGACTCTCCTGGGGCTGTCGTGGCCCTTTAAAGTCTGTTTTTTAGAGGCAATTTCCTTGACTTTTCTGGACACTTAAATTCCTTTATCCCGTCTCTTAGGTAGCGTGGAGAAAGAAGGGGCTTTTATCCGTACTGTTTTATGGCTTTTCCCTGTCATGAGGATAGGCAGTGAAGGATCTATGCACTTATACTTCGCAGCATATTTAGCTAATTGTCCACCTTTACCCTGTTTGTGGGGTTCCCCTATTCTCCGCTTGAGTTAGGGCCTCTAATTGATAGTTTTACTGTTTCTGTGGCATGCAGAGTGGCACAGCAGCGAGGGGATAGTGATGATGGAAGCCCAAGTGGTACAAATGCAGAAACTCCCTCTGGTGATGATTTCAGGTAAAAACAGCTTGACCATAACCTATGCATGTGCCTCTGGCCTGTAGATGTCAGTGAATACCCTATTTCCACTCAGCTTTCCCTGAATCAAACCATCAAGCCCACCTATCTCATAGGAACTTCATCTTGATTTTCTCATTAGTTCATTTATTCAAGCTTGGGACAGATAGTGCCCGGGTTATTAACCAGAGACAATTATTCCGAGTTTCTTGATTGGAACTCCAGTAAATATTCAGTATCATATGGGTACCAACACATTTAAAATCTTCTTTTTTTCTTCTTTAGAATGCCCTTTCATAGCTCCTCTGATGCACAGTGAAATATAAATTCCAGGACCACAGGGATTGTTGTCTCTTTTGTTCATTGATATCTCCCTATCTAGTACCTTGAGTGGTATATGGCACAGGGTAGACATTTAATACATACTTATTGAATGAAAGAAGGAAGGAATGAACCTTAACACTTGATGCAAAGTAGAGATACCGAATGAGAAATTTATAGATGAATTGATATGATAGGACATGCTTCAAAAAAAATCTGGAGAGTGGAAAGGTGCAGACAGCATGGGAGTACAGATGAAACAAGATTGGCCATAAGCTGATAATTGTTAAAATTGGGTGGTGGGTATGTGTGGATTCATTATACTATTCTACTTTTTATGTTAGAAATTTTCCCTAATATAAAACAAAAGACCTTGACAAGTATTGGGTTCACATTCTGTACTGGGAAGTTTGGTGGTAGAGGACCTTTTCTCCTATATATTCAGATTATAGATTCTTTTTATATTCTAATCTAAACCAAACTAAAATGTTTATTTTTAGCTCATAAACAATTCTTAAGCTGATGTTGTTTATTCATCAGTAGCAGGTAGTTGGAGGATTGAGGAAAGGAGGTATGAAATAGTGACTTAGGAGAATAGAAGAGTGAGAATAAACCAGGAAATGTAGTGATATCTGGTCAACAGTAAGGGCCTACTTGAGGCTAGATGATCATTAATTTAAAATGAGACTAGACACTGTGGATGTGAGGTTTTGTCCAGAGAGTCAACTGCACAGATACAGATGCAGAGTAGGTAGAGAGCTGGACTAACCAGGGCTGAAACTATGCTAAGTACAGTGAGGTGAAGACAACAAAGAGGTTAGATGAGAATGTGTGCAGGGTATGATTATGACTGACCATGGAATTTAAGTTGGGTAAGGAGGAGGGAAGTAAGATATGAAACTGATGGACTATGAGAAAAAGGTCAGTGGATTGGGGTCCCAGTGGAGACATAATATGAGAGAGAATGAGCTGGAAAGATACAATTTTAAACTTGTTTGATGAGTTCGCTCATACATGATGGTATGCATTCTTAGAAGCCTCACCAGCAGGAGTCAGATAGAAAGTTTTTCCAAGTCCTTAAAGGGACTCTGACTTTTAGTAATAATCTTAAGGGGTGTGAATGCAGTTGTTCATTAGTAAGGAGTGTGTCTTTCATTTGTCAAGCCTCTCCCTGGTGGATACTAATCTACCATATGAAGTGGAGCCAGAGCTGCGCAGTTTCATTGCTAAGCGTCTTTCTAAGGGAGCAGTTTTTGAAGGGCTGGGTAATGTTGCATCTGTGGAGCTGAGGTAAGTGTAAAATGTGCTGTGTCTTGAGTTTTTATTTTTGAGCCAAATATGAGAAGTGATGAGAAACTCCAAAAGATTGGCTCCCACTAGACCTGCAAAATTCATCTTTGTTCTCTGCCTGCCCGAGCACTGGGCCTTACGCATAAACATTTGTGGAGTGGAATTAATTGAATGGCAGAGACTCTGCCTCCTAAGTGTACTTATTTTGTCTTGTACTTGGAAGAAAAGTGTTAATTACCAAAGCTAAAATTGCGTACTTTATAGTTGGTAAAGTACTTTCACAAACTTTGATGCCATTCTTCTTACAAAGGGATAATAGAGATATATTCTTACTTATGTTTACAGATGAGGAAATAAACTCAGAGTGTGGGCCCCAAGGCTGGTCATATTGATGGAGTTCAGGCTTAAATCTAGTCATCCTTGGTTGAATTCCTACTGTCTCTCGATATTAGACCCCTTGATTGTACTTCACTTCAGACTATAATGTTGGCATTAAGTCCATTCAGGAATATGAGGCCACAGGTCAAAGATAAGGCTACAGGATAAACATGTTACATCTGCCTGGAGCTTCAGTGATTAGTGAAGTTTTGGGAGAGGGAGAGAACATGCTTATAGTTAGGTAGACATGGATATACTGTGAACAAGAGTAAAATTGGCATAAAATAGCCAAATTCAAAGAAATTCCATGTTTGTTAGGTGCTGCTTTAGATAGAGCACATCATGGTAAACTTTCATTTTCCTCTGCTGTTACAAGTAAACCAAAGAGAAGTCTGGAAAGTTCTGACCTAGTTGGTAATATAACAGTATTGCCAGATCCAGATAACTAGGGTTTAGAACAGCCAATGTAATTATATACGTGAGTTATCAAAATGATATATTGTACCTTTTTCTTTCTAGAATTCCAGGTTACCGGGTTGGTTGTTATTACTGCCTTTTCCAACAAAAATTGCTTCCCGAAACAGCAACAATGGACTCTGAACATAACCCTTCAGAGTATGTGGTCTGTTTTTTAGGAGGGTCTGAAAAAGGACTTGAGCTATATCCTTTCTTTGGTCTTTGAGAATATCAGGAAGGAAGTTGTGGGAAGGCAAGTTGAGGAGTATTACTACTGACTTCCAAAAAGCTTTCCTACCTCATATGTATTTACTTGAATTTCATACGTTCATATGACCAATTTGTCTTGGCTTATTTTAGGTTTGTGTTATTTGCAAGATTTTATATATCTTATTGAGAGAGAAAATACTATCATGATTCATCCTTTATTACTTCCTTAAGAACATACTTTCAGGCTTGAATTGGACAAGTACATTCAAGGGCTGAAAAATAATATGAATTGTGAGGTAAGATGATTGATTCAATAGTTTTTGAAGACTAAGATAATTAACATGCTGTAACTGCTATATTTATCAAATCATACAGGTGGACACAAAGACATCTAAATTCTAAAAATTTGCTACTTTGTGGGATAGTTGAAAACTTATTAAAGGAAACAGGGCACATAGTCTTTTAAGTGCTATAAGCTTCACAAGATTGCTTTTGATGTTTTGTATCCATGAAAAATTCAATCCATTAAATTCAATGGTATGTAATATGCCGAGTGAGGAAGTGGATGCTCTTTTCTTGATTTCTAGGACATAAGATTTATATTATGAGGGAAATTAATAGTCCATGAAGACTTTGACACTAGAGACATGCTATGCAATGGTATGACTGTCCTTGAACTCAACATCAAAGATTTTTAGAAACATTCCATTTTTCATTAATGATATTTTATGAATTAGATATATCCATATCTATTAACTTATCCATACCTTTTAAGAACTATTTATTCAGTTTGTAGCAGTTGTTAGTATCATAACATAAATTTACTACCCATCACATGTGGTAACAATTTATTTTACTTATCATGCACTTATAAGACACTGTAGGAAAAGAAAGGATAGCCAGAATGAGCCAGGGATATGAGTTTAGGGGGAGCTTTTCTCCCAGACTGGAGCTATTCCACTAGTCCCCAGAGAGCAGCACAGTCTAGAAAACCAGATATGCTCATAGCAGCATGTCTCACAACTGGAGTGGGCTTCAGTGCTTTGATGAGTTAACATGTATCTTTTGAGTGTTGTGATAAGTTAACTTGTATCCTTCCCTATTCATATTTTGAGTGTGAATGAAGTATCTATTTACATTCTGAATTCATTCAACATGTATTTAAAAGCTTATACACAGATGTTTCAGACACTGTACCAAGTGTTGAGGAGACAGGATCATTAAAGAGAGTATCTCCAGTGAGTATACAGTATTCTGAGGGGAGATGGACATGCAAATGCACAACTCCTTCCAATGAAGAAATAGCAAAGAACCCTACTAATTCAGTCTCTTCATTTTATGTAATGCATTTCTTACTGTGTTTTTAAGAAATTCAGTACGGAATCCCCACTGTGCCCAACAAGCCCAGGAATGATATCATAATTCCTTTTTTTGAGTCGGTGGTGTTAGCTTTAAAAAAGGAAGTATCCCAGTTCTTTTCACTGACAAAAGTATTGTGAAGAAAATGTTAAGTTCATTAAGGCAAAGGCTTATATTAAAGCAAGTGACATTTTCTCTTGATCTAGGAAAGGGGCCTGGAGAACCACATAAAGTCCTACCTGAGCAGCTGGTTTGAGGATGTTGTATGCCCAATCCAGCGGGTGGTTATACTCTTTCAGGAGAAGCTTACTTTTCTGCTACATGCTGTAAGTCGTGTCCAAACCAAAGCACTTCCTTAATTGAGAATCACTTTGGCAGAGTTTTGATTAAAGAATTCATTTTCTTAAACATTACTCTCCCTCTCCCCTGAATATTCATTCAAGCAATGCTTACAAACAAGATAGATCACTCTCTATTTACTCAGATATAGAAAGTTACGTTACTAAGGTAGAATTACAAATACAGAGTCTTCCTAATAGGAAGACATTTTTAAATAATTACTTTTTGGAAGATCTGGGAGAGGTGTAATTTTCCAAAGTAATTTGAGAAGGAAAACAAAAATCCAAAGTGATTTTTACTATATAAAAATGTTCAGGTAAAAAGTGAAATTTCACTAAAATATCCAGACATGGGAAGGCTTGAGTATATGGCTAGGTTTTTCATTTAAAATATGTGGTGGGTGGATGCAGCTGAGACTGGATGGGTCCATGAGACTAGGTAGTAAAGCCAAGTTTCAGACCGTTATCAGTAGCAGCTGAACAATGCTATGGAGAGCTCCTGGGCAATACCCATTAAGCATGTAGTATTTCGAGGAAGGTGACATTTAGGCACAAGTAGCTGCTTAATAAGGAAAACTGGAATACATGTGTCAATTAAGCTTAATTTTTCTCTTGTAGGCTCTGAGTTATACTCCTGTTGAGGTTAAAGAATCAGATGAAAAAACAAAGAGAGACATTAACAGGTAAAGAACAGTTTTACAAAGAGAGAACCTTCTCTGTAGCAAGCCTGATATTTATCTTTTTAATACCCACCCTAGTGCAGAATGAATTTGCTTTCTCCCTCCCATCCTTCAATATTGTGAAAAAGGACTGTATATGTGGCAGGTTTCTGAGTGTGGCCAGTCTTCAAGGCCTTATTCACGAAGGCACCATGACATCTTTGTGCATGGCCATGACAGGGGAGCCGCATAAGTCTGTGGTCATCGATTGCAGTAGCTCCCAGCCTCAGTTCTACAATGCAGGTGAGCCACACCTTGGAAGCAGTTGTCCTGGGGCTCTTGGGAGTCTCTTTTTTTACACTAAGAACAAATGGTACAAACTTACCCTTCCTACCTGTGCAGTTTTACATGTTTATCCCAAACTCACCAAAAACAATAGCAATTCCAGAAACATAGAAACCACGTCATGCCTAGCAATCCCACTCCTTAGACAGAAACTCTTGTATATGTATTTATACAAGGAGACAGATTTTTAAAATGTTTATAAAGCATTGTTTGAAATAGCAAAGAACTGGAAGCAACTTAAATGACTATCAACAGGAAAATTGATAAACTGCTATATTCACACAAGAGAATACTATATAGCAATGACAATAAACAAACTAGGGCTGCATGTATCCATATAACTCACAAATATGCTAATGAAACAGTCATTAAAGAAAAATGCATAAAGTTTTAACATATGCAAAATAATACTATATAGGGCTTAGAGATTTAAAAAAAAATGTATGTGGCAAGAATTTAAAGAAATACCAGGGGAATGATGATTCTTTCTGATGAGAAAGGGCGGGGGCGGGGGGATGCAATTGGGAAGCGGCACAGCAGGGCTTCAACCATTTTGGTATTTCTTAGTCAGGTGGTGAGTACACTATTTCTTTAGACTATTACAGCAGTCAAATAATTCACTATAAGTGTTTTTATAAAGAAAGAATATCACAATAGATAAAATATCAAATCATTATGTTGTACACCTGAAATGTTATACGTCAATAATACTTCAATTTTACATAGAAAGAAAAAAATAAATATCCGTGCTTTGTAGGATTTCGTTTTATTTAATTTTTCTAAAATATTTTATAGGAAGCAACCGATTTTGTGAGGATTGGATGCAGGCTTTTTTGAATGGTGCTGAAGGAGGTAACCCTTTTCTTTTTCGCCAAGTACTGGAGAACTTCAAACTAAAGGTAATTAATTGTCTGTGCCAAGTGTCACATAATTTTTGTCTGAATTTTAATTAGTACCAGTGACAGAGTAACAACTTTGCTTTACAGTTATAATGTCTATTAAATAGGACATTCTCAAAATTAGAATCCTAAGAAGGCATTTACTTTATGTTTTTCAGTGGCTTCTCCATACATATTGCATTTCCAGTTAACTGGGTTGAATGCTTGTTTATATCTCAGGGACATCGATGTTATAATTTGTGACCTATCTTAGATGGAAAGCACAAAAAATGTGGCTCAATGCCTAAGGTTTCAAAATTCTAATGGGGAAGAGTGTTGTCACCTTATTTAGGAGATTTTAGAAGTATTTTTACTTTATGTTAGATTTTGTTCTACCAAGGGCAAAGCATATTAGCAATAAAAATTAGGAAAATATTTAAAATCAAAAGCAAAAATCTCAGCAACAAACGTTGAGTTGTCAGCTGGATAGAAGATATTTTTCAGGCTTTATTATTATCTCTGTAAACACATAATTAATTGGATAATCTTTCTCTAGGCCATACAAGACACAAATAATCTGAAGAGATTTATCCGACAGGCAGAAATGAATCATTATGCTTTGTTTAAGTGTTACATGTTCCTAAAGAACTGTGGTAGTGGAGATATTCTTTTGAAGATTGTTAAAGTGGAACATGAAGAAATGCCTGAAGCCAAAAGTGTGGTAGCCGTCCTCGAAGAATTTATGAAAGAAGCTCTTGCCCAAAGTTTTTGATCATGTTTTGAGTTAACTGTATTGTGAAGTTATATATTTCAGCATTGGTGTTTGAAATTGCGGTTGTTATAAATTATCATAGGATTGCTATTTAAGATTATTTGAAATGTATTCTAGATGTTTCATTTTGTGCTTTTAAAAGTTAACTTAATTAGACATGAAAATCTGAGGAATGTCTTCACTCAGTCCTAGATAGATGTGTATTAGAGTTGTGGAATTTTAGTACATAACTTGTCCCATAAATTCTAGACTTGATGGAGTTGTTGCTTAAAAAACTTCAGAGGTGATTTAGTGGCTTCCCGCAGGAGTTTGCTGCAGTATTTAGCAACCTTCCTAGAAAAATCACAATCTTTCTCAGTGTACTATAGTGTCTTAAAAACAAATGTACTCCTAGTCTGAAGACAGGTTAGCAACATGACAATGTTTCAAACACAGTGCATCCTGTGGGTGCTTGAAAGATTTTTTTTTGTCTGATTAATAATGGCATGGATGATGAAGCAAGCTTTTAAGTCAATATACAAATAAATCATGAGTATGAAATTAAATGAGCTTTAAAAAACAGATGCACTAGCTTCAAGATAAAATATTATCTCAGATGGAAAGCTACTGGAAAAGTGGTACCCATCATTTTTTTTTTTCATTCATTTGTTCATAGGTATTAGTCAAGAACCTGTATTTTCTTTTTTCTTCAAATGAAAATGCTGGAGTTTTTAAACTGAGTGTTAAAAAAGAAACATATACATTTTACAAGCAAAACTGTAACATAAAGAACACAAACATTCTTCATATCAGAGTTACTCATTGATTTTAGTTTTTTGTACTTTTGTTAAAAGCCTCAGATTGTTTTACTCTGAATCAGTTGAAGGTGCTCTCAGCTAGAGCCATTTATAATTCCCATGGAAGCCAACTGTAGCCACACACATATAATTGCAGTTTGTTCTGCATAGCTCTTTAGTAAATCCATTTGATAATGGTTTTTGTTTACAAGATCAGAAGCCTTGTGTTCTCACTGCCTTCAGGATGCTGGAGGAACACAAGTTCATATAAAATCCTCTCCTAAACTCATATAAGTTCACATTAAGTGCTGAGTTTTAACATTCAAAATGATTGACAATGGCCTGCTTTCTTCTCTATAGAAGTCTAGGGACATGACTCACTACGCCATTTCTTTTCCTTTAATGAGAAATACAATTTAGAATCTTCATAAAGGCTTTCACATGGTTTTAAACTTTAATAACTTGATTGTAGGCAGTATAGAAAAATATCCAAGTAGCATTTTTATAGCATTAAATTAGGAATGACTATGGTAAATAAGCAGTTTTATGGTACTACCCTTGAATCTGACTTTTCTAATGTTCTAGGTTGCCCACTTGGAAATTAATTTTTTAAATTAAACATTAGGACATCAATATTTTAAATCTAGAAAACATTTTTCATTTTCAAATTCACATCATTCAAAAGTCTGTATCGTAAATGACGTTTAAAAGCAAATGTATTACCTGCTTCAAGTCACTAATGGATATAGTCAAGGTATAATTACATATTCTTTATATTTACTTATATATAAATATTTTGTAATGTAGGCTCACTGCTTCTACAGTTGTATACAATAGTCTTATTTTTAAAATCTGTGACAAACTGTATCACTGCTGTAGAAAAGGAAAATGGTGACATGGAAATGAATGTCTTATTGGCCACGGAAAGAAACTCAAAGAGCTCATGACCAGAAACACGTACTGTATTCAAATCCTAAAAAGCTAATATATTACCTTTTAAAGTTTTGTTAAGGATTCATTCAGTGTGGAATACATTTATGTATCATTTATTTATGTGCTATACACACAGAGGAAATGTATCTTTGTCATGTATCAAAAATGGTTGAAGTTTATCTGTAATTATATTTGTAATAATAATAATAATAACAATTTAGTGTCTCACCAATGCAGCCATTTTTATATAATGAGCTCAATTCTCAGGCCTGACATTTTTTAAAATTCACAACAAATTTATGTGGTAATTTTTCTTGTTATGCTAAAGAATTTGTTGAAGAAAATCAAATTACCTGCTGGGATACATCTTTCTGCATTTTGCAAGAGGCATCAGGCAGAGTGTAAGAGCAATTTCCATCACAATGTTTTATTCATTGTCCAGTAAAGTTATACTTGTAGAACTCAATAACCTAGGTCACTTCCTTTCACTCTCATTCACTATTAACCATGACAGAATGCCTGTCCTTTACCAGAGGATCACTTATACCAGATTCCAGAAAAGTCTGCAGGCTTCTTGAAAATAAGATTCAGCCACTAGGACTATACTTTTCTAATCATGTATCTTCTCAATAATGAAAACCCTGCTGGCTTCAATAAAGTCCACTTGGAGGTTAAGAAGGCGTCTCTAGTTTTATAATTGCTAATCTTCCTAAATGTAACTCACAGACTTTAAATCACTGAGCTGGCATAAATGCTAGATTCTGGAAATCAGGGGTGAGAGAACTGTAATGAATTGATACCTGTGGATTTTCTTGTAAACTACTTCTAGAAGGCTGACAAAGTGGAGATTCTGGTAAGTGAACACTGAGTGACTGTCCAAGGTTCATTCCTATTAACAGATGGCCCTAATAGAGTGAGACTGGATCTTTAAACAAACACCCTGACACTTCTACAAATCTAGTGTCCTTTAAGTCCTATACAAACATCTGATGGCTGAGAGCATGAACTTTGGAACCTAGGCAGTCTTAGGTATGAATCCAGCCAGGCCATATACTACTACCAGCAAGTTACTAAGCTTCCCTAAGCCTTCCCTTCATGTGTAAATGTGGGGATGTTTATACCCGCTTCATACCAAGTAGCTGTGCAATTAAATGATAAAATGTTGAAAATGCCTCCTCCAGTACCTACCACATAGGAGGTACTCAGTAAACTGTCTTCATAATTGCATTATTGGTAAACATCTTAAGTTATCGGAAGAATGAGAATCTGGTAGAAGGGAGGAATCAGAAAAGTAAAGAGGGAAGTGATAGCAGGCCAAAGGCAAAGCTAACTAAACTTTTGGCTGTCCAGGGAGCTTGCTTTTAAATGCCTCCGGTGATGGAGCCCAGAACTGACCCATGGGAACACCGGTGCTCAGACAGGGTCCCGACTTCCTTATAAGGAAGTCAATTCACACTTTCAACAGCAGTGGGTTCTTTGACCTTTAGCCTGAATTGCATTGCAGAGTTTGTTCTGGGATGACTTCTGCAGCATTTAGAAATACTTTCAAATGATATACAGCAAACTGATGTGAAAGATCATTATAGGAAACAACTGCCATGCTGAATATAACAGGGTAGTTTAACCCTCAAACAAAATTTAACGGTTATGAATGGTAAAACTACATACATGTCCATTGGCTTAGAAAAACTGGTGAAAACAATTCACTTAATAGGCTGCATCCATTCAAAGCCCACCCAATCATTAAACTTACTAAGCACCAGATTTTAATGTTTATGCTCCTCTTATTTTCCCCTTCTTTATGTGAACTGACCATGCCTTTTTATCTGAGAACATTGCTATCCCTTCCTCAGGATCATGGTGTTGAAAGCCCCCAGAAAACCGAAAGATTAGGCTATTAAGGTAAAGAAGGAAGTACTAGGAAATTTCAAAGATTCTTCCAACATGGTAGTCAAATGTCAATCTCTCATCAGGGTACAGAATAAGAGTGGAAGGGGAAGGTGGGGCAGACACCAGACAGCTGGCACAGAGGTTCTTCACCTGAAGCCTCGGATCAGTTTGCTTATTCACAGCCACTCCTCCCCCAGTTGTACACAAAATTGGTGCTCTCTGCATTTTTATGAGAAGAGAAATCATAGCTTTCATCAACCACTCAAAAGAGTTAGGTAATTCAAGAAAGTTTAAGAACCACCAAGCTAGAAACATCAGCACCAAGAACCAATGCCCGATCTGAACTGTATAAATCAGATTCACCCTTACTGCTATCCACCTTCTCCCCGCACCCTGACCCAGACTGAGATGAAACAGGCCCCAATGCCAACCCTTCAGGTCACTTTCTGAATAACCGATGGCTTAAAAAAAAATCTTTAATGGAATCTGTGCTCAAATAATATGTTACAACAAAAATATACAGAATGTACACAATACAAAAATATTTAGAAACAAACATTGCAGCTTGTGTTTTGTTTTCCACTTACTCAAGTCCTTGTGGGGGGAAGTTCAGTGTTGGGCACTGTTTTTTAAGGCAGAGGAATATCGGTGCTTTCCAGTCAGCCCTGGGAGTAATGTGAATGATGCCAAGAAAGAGCGTCCGCTGTGCCCAGGAACCTGCATTACTTGCAAATGAAACTGGACAGTGGAGAAAGATCTGAGCTTGGTGAGCAATGACTCCCTTAACCCTCTGGGCAAGAATAGTTCCCATAGAAATTGC
Organism: Macroglossus sobrinus; assembly: GCA_004027375.1. NCBI lineage: Eukaryota > Metazoa > Chordata > Mammalia > Chiroptera > Pteropodidae > Macroglossus > Macroglossus sobrinus. Next base: position 99,135 of record PVKZ01000201.1, read on the forward strand.
TAGTCTTATTAGCTGGCAAAAACGCCTCATTAGGGAGCTTTCCCTAATTAAAAAACGAGTGATTAATGGTGTCATTAAAGTGATATTTCTCCTTCGAAGGTTTGTTTTCCTTTTCCCAGTTTCTGTGGTTCCTCCTCCATTTAACGAGTGAGTTTCTGTGGCTGCTATTTGTGGAATCCCCAGGTTTCAATTTCTGTATAGTATGGATGAAAATCCACAGCCTGGAGGTTTATACCACCCTCAGCTTTTGGGTACACTGCCCAGGTGGCCAAACTGGATGAGGAAAGAGGAGTGACGCAGCCTTGCTGCTGGCAGGGTACTGGGAGTGAGGGAACGAAGGGACTTGGTGAGGAGAAAGAAAGACACCAAAAAGGCAACCTGACAACTGTCTCCAGCCCTGGGTGGGAGACCTGGGTTGTGTAAAGTGACTATTGTCACCACTGGGTGGCCCTGCTTGGAAGTGACAGTTGGGAGAGGGTAGTGGAGGTGGGTGTTAAGCAGATTGAAGAATTTTGGGGTTGTCTTTGTATACTCTGCAGACAGGGAGCAGCTGGGGCTGGTGGCCTGCAGTATAGACAAGGCTCTCTTAGCATGCTCCAGACCTTGAAGGACAGAGTTAACAGGATGGCAGATGAGACTTCCACCTCAGGCAGTCCTTCTCAGTGACAAACTTCTGTCTGAAGCCTTGAGGGAACTGAATGCTTCTCTGAGGGCTTTCTAGAGTCTTCTAGTTCAGTCTTCTCAACCCTGAGAGAGGAACGCCCCTCTCCAGGCAACACCAGACAAAGACAGTGGTGGCTCTCTGCTCCTTCCACCCACAACCCAGAACCCCAGGGTAACAGGACCAGATCTGGAGGGGAAGCCTTGCCTCCAAGCGAGGTACCCACTGCCTCTGCTTCTCCAGGAAGGGATATTCTTACTCAGGTTTAGCAGTAGTTGAAGCCTATGGCCAAAGTCCCCTTCCCCATTTTTACCCAAGTTTTCTCAGCCCCAAGTTCCAGCTCAAAGTCTCCTCTGCTAAGAAGCTGACTCTTCCAGTAGGCCATTCTTTCAGTAGGTAAGAGAATGGCTGGCAGGGCACAGACAAGATGCCTCAGGGTGATGTAGCTCAGCCAGAGATCTGGCCGATGCTACCTTAGGCTGGTAGTTCTCAGTACAGCGTTGACACAGTGCTACATGTGGGGACCAGGACAATCTATTTCGTATTGGGCAAAGACAAGGAAGGGCCCAGCATAGCCTAGGCTGAGTGGTGTCCCTGAGTAGAAGGACCTTGCCCATTTACATGTGATCACTGGGGACAGTAAACCACAGTGGCCCAAGACCCCCAAATGCCTGGCCTGGCTAATTTCGGACCTCTGTGCACATAATGTCTCTGATGGGCACGTGGCTGACTAAAAGCAGTTCCTATACTCCTACCCTCATTCCTGCATGAGCCCAGCCCTTCTGTCTCCCAGACTTGGGCTCTTCATCCTTCTGGGCTGTCAGGGGTTGGGAGTTCTAAGAGAAGTATAAAGGGAATGACATTTTGTCAAAGGCCATCCTCCCCACGCCCTCCTCTTGGGGCTGCACCAGTTCCTGCAAGGGGTCGTTCCCTTGGCTTTGTTTTCCCACTTGTGAAATGGAGGTGAGGTTGGACTTGATAGTCAGCCCTGACCATCTGAGTCTGTGTGCTGTCCTAACCTCTGGCGCTCATCCAAGCACCCAACAATTTCTCTCTAGAAGTTTTCTGCTTACATTGGAATTCCTTTTGCTGCAAACTCCTGTTCCTCTGACTCAAAAGGGACACATGGCCTTAATATTCCTGCCCCAGCCTCTCCTGTACCCCCAAAGTCCCTTCCCTCCTAAGGGAGACAGAACTAAACCTTTTCAGATATGAAGGCCACTCCAGGGGAAAACAGCAGAACTTGGCAAAGGAGAGGAAAACCTCAGCATTCTGAGGGGCCCTGGAAGGGTGGGTGGTCTCCCTCCACCATGGACAACTCTCTCACTGATCAGTGATTTTCAGGTAGAGGCCTGGAAGGGATGGGGATTGGGGCACCGGGGGTGGGGAAAAAAGGGCAAGCTTCCTCTCACACAGACTCTTCCACATATCCCCACTGGCCCTCACAGGCGTCCTCACAGCCTCATAAACCTTGCATTGTCTTCCCCATTTTACAGGCATCTCCATCTCCGCCCACCAAACTGCATACAACCACACATGCATCAGAACGTTGTCTCCACCTGCAGGGTTAGGGCGATGAAAGGGAAGGAAAAGACTTTAAAATTAAGGCAGGGCATGGGATGCTGGGGCCCTGGTGGAAGTTGGGATGAAATTTATTCCCACTTGCTTGGGTTCCTCTTGCTGGGTACCCCCAAGGCAAGGGTGGGGCCCGAATTTATGAAACCTCCCTCCTCTGCCCTCCCCAGGCACTAGAGGCCATGCCCCAGTACCCACTGACAGGCACAGGAGGGCACCTTGGGCTCCCTTAGGCCAAAGTCAGCTTATCTACCAGCAGGCCTGCTCCTACTCCAGGGCTCCAGACTCAATAGCTTTAGAGGGAACATTTCCGGGCCTGCACTTATCTCTGGGCTGGACAAGGACCTGCCTGGCTACTACATCCTCAGGCCTTCCTTACATCCTGAGGGTCTCTCAGGGTAGAAGATGGGGCTGCTGCCCAAACTGTGACAAGGAAAGGGACCACTGAACGCATGGAACAAGCCCAGCCCAAGGGGATGGCCACTTTCATCCCACCCCAGGCCTTCGCCCTGGCCTGATATCATCACAACAGTCTAGAAAACAATAGCCACATCTAACTCCTCCAGAAGGTACCTTTCAGAAAAGAGCCCCCACTGTCTATCCGAACCTGAGCACAAACATCACAGTAGCCCAGTGTCTCCTGTCCTCTCCTTCCTTGTCTCACTGAGCTGGTGATGAGAAAAGGAATACAGATGCTCCTTTCTGATGCTGCTTCTCCCTCCCTTCCCCCACCATGGTTCTCCAGAACTTTAAGGGGGCGGTGGCAGCTTTAAGTCCAGCAAGGTGTAGGCAAAGATATTCCAGAAGACAGCAAACAGCACAAAGATGGTGTACATGGCTACAAAAATCCACCACAGCGACTGGTCCTGCAGCCTCTGCTCATAGTTCCTCAGGACCACCACGCCTAGGGTGATGCCCACTGCCACGCCACCCAAGTGCGCCACGAAACTCGGGTGAGGACACGGGGGGTAGGCCGATGGGTGGAACCGGAGCCACACAGCCCGCCCAAACTCCATGCTCACTGCAAGGGAAGGAAGCACAGAGAAGTCACAGGAGGGCCACTAGGCAGGTGCTGAGGGATAGGCCTTACACTCCATCATCCATCCATCCAGCCACCCACTTAGCTATCCACCCATTAATTCATTCACTACAGGCTAAGCACTGTTTGTCCTATGTGCTGGAGGTATAGTAGTGAAGAAGACAGACAAACTTCTGTTCTCCCAGAGCTTACAGGATCTGGCAATAAACCAGCATATGATTACATATAAGATAATTTTGGTAAGATAAATTCTATGGGAAACAAAAACTGGTGGTTTAAAATCAATGCTGGGTATAAAAAAGAGGATTCTTTAGTTCTGGGAGTCAGGCAAGATCTTCCTAAAAAGGTGATGTTTGAGCTGACATGTGACTATCAAGAGAAGACCCGAAGAAGAACATTCCTAAGGCCCCTGCACCCCTGTTGTCACATGCTCTGGAGGTTTAGTCTACCCATCTGTATGAAATCTCAGCCTCTTTGTACCAGGCTACACTACTGGAACATTAATAACAACTACAATATGTGCTAGCACTTCACAGTTTATAAAGCCTTTTCATGTGTTCTTTCATAACCCTTGGGAAACTCTTAGAACTAGTGTTTTTGTGGTTGGAAGGAATGGAGGAAGGGAAGGGCAAAGAAGGAATGGAAATAAAGTCTCAACAAAGTGCTGGTATTTCTTAACAATTCTAAAATATCCCCATCTTGCCCTCCAATCCATCCTTCTTTCATGAACTTCTTGGGTTGGCCAATCCAATGAGGGTGTACTTTCTTAAAAGGACAGGTGCTGGGAAACTGCCATTTTGTTACCCACCATCCAAGGAAACCGAGGGCAGGTATCCTTATCCTCATTTTACAGGTAAGAAAACCAAGGCAAACTTAACAGATTGAAAGAAAGCCCTTTGAGGGAAATTTTATCCTTGTTCAGTTACCACTTAATTAAACAGGCGCCTCTCTGTACCCTAACAACTCCAGAAGTTCCAACAGTTGGGGATTGATTGCCTAACCTTCTGTCATAGGCCTTGCAACTTCAAGGATGGCCGATAGATGGCGGAAAAGGAGCAGCCAGGGACGGACACTGTGCCCTCCCCAATTCCACCCCAGCCCCGCGGGCACCTTCCTGCCTTTGCTTATTAGCAGGTCCTGTGGTCCAAAAAGAATGGTTTGAAAGATATGGTCCCCCACTCCAAAACAACATTTCAGTTTTGACGATGCTTTGAGTTGGATTTTTTAAACAGCAAGACTCATGCTTCTATGCCCTTTCTTGTAAAGACAAACTCAATCTGAGCAGATAGGGAAGCTATAATCACCCCAGCACCCCACTTGATTGCCCCTGACTGCCATGGCTCAAAGAGTCTATGAGCTTTAGGGCTGGAAGCTCCTCTCTAGAAGTAGAGATCCTCTAACCCCATCCAGGAAACTAAGACCAGAGAGCCCTGAAAGCCATGCGGTACGAGGCAAGGGATGTTGAAGTGGATTAAAGTGGAGCTCACCCAGGGCCCCTCCATCCCATGCTTGTTCTGGCTCAGTCTTCCTCTTCTCCATGTCATAGGCAGCTAACCCAGGCAGAGACAGTCAAGGTGCTCCTGCTCAGCCTGGCTAAAGTGTGGGACATTAGAAATGGCATAGGCTGGCTATGAATCCTGGCTCTATCACCTCTAGCTGGGTGACCCTGGGAAAGGAACTTAACTCTCTGAACCCCGAGTGCCTACCTGTAAATTAAGCCTTCATAGCTGTGTTCTGAGGAACAAATGAGAGACTGTGTTCTCTTCCTCTCTTCCTACCTCCTTCATGTCTATTCAGGTGATGATCTCTTTCTATCTCAGAATGAGCCTCTTGGCCTCTGGTCTCATCCCCTCACTCTCAACTCCCCCACTGCTCTGCTAAAACTCAAATCTATCATTAACTCTCTTGTTTAAAGCCCTCTGGTGGCCTTTCAGTGCATTCAGGGTGCAGTCCAATCTTTCTCTTAGCATGTCAAGGCTTTCATGATCATCATGACTCCTATTATCTCTTATCACAATCACACAGTCCCAAACTTCATAGGTTGGCTTTGCTAACTAACTTGCCAGCTGGGACCCTTTACCTATCCACATCTTTGTTAATGCTGAACCTTCACCCAAAATGCCCTCTTGCACCTTATCTTCATGGTGAACACCTGCTTGTCTTGAACACTCAACATGACCTCTGCAGGTAGAACTGACTTCTGAATAGGGCCCCTATGACATTCTGTTGTAGGGGTTTGTGGATTAGTTATGGTTTGTAAACCTGCTAAAACTACAAGTATCTAAATGAGTGTGCGTGTGCACATGTACGTGGTGTGTGCATACACTCATGAAAATGGAAAAGGGGTCTCTAGCTTCCATCAGATCTCAAAGGATCAACTTCATGATCCAAAAGGTTATTAATAAGTTATTTTTCTTGATCTGGGTACTGGTCATTAAGCTGGACACTTACTCTGTGTGTACTTTTCTGTTTGCATATTATATGTCAATAAAAAGTTAAAAAAAAAGTTAAGGAGTAGCAGAGTGAGTCAGACTTTTCTTTCATAACATCCCCATTTTGTTGTGCATTACTAATATGGCTCCCTTTTTTTCTTGACCACAAGACCCTGAAGGGCAGGGACTGTGCCATCCTCATATCCCCCAGGGCTAGTGCAGGACTCCCTTCCCCTGTCAGTACTTACTACAGATCAAGGCGACAGCCATCCTCAGTAGCTTGAATTGGCACTTCATGCCTGACCAGTTCTAGAAAAAAAGGAGAGAGTTCTATTAGTTCTAGATCAGGCCACTCCTCTGCAGGTATACCTCACTTAAGAAAATCTGACATTTGAAAAAATAATCTTTATTAAGTCCTGAATGAGGGGACTGTAGCTAAGTCTCAGATCACACCAGCATGGCTTTGAGACTTTAGGCGATGGTTAAGTTCATTACTGTCAAAAAGCTCCTGAGCTGCACTAATAGAGGAAGAGAACCTAGATCTAAGGAGATGCCCAGACAACACCTGAGTTATAGTAATTCCTGGGTCCCACGGTTGCAAAGGGATGCAGGACAACAAACCAAGCAAAGTCAAAGCACACTCATCTGGATGATAAAAGAACTAAAAATCCTGCATGCGAGGAACGAATGAAGAGAAGACTCAGGGGTCAAGTTGACTGTTGTCAAATATCAAGTGCGTCAACACAAGGAAGGGTACATTCATTGTAACCTGCAAGCAGAAGACTCAATGGATGAAAACTCAGAGACAGATTTTTTTTTTTAGCTCAAATTAAGTTTCCATTTCTATTAAGCAGAGCTGCCTAAAGATGGAAAGATCCATCTTGAGGGATGGTGAGTTTCCCAGCACTGAGGGGTTCAAACAGGGCTTTGCATCACTTGGAGGGGATGCACTAGAATTGGGCATTGGAGTGGGGGTGGGCCACATGGCCTTCAAACAAATGCCTTTCCTTGAGAATCTCTGAACACTCTAAACCTCCAAAGCAGATGAACAGAGTACAATTATTCATCTTACAAAAGGATTTTCACTTTACAAAAGACCTCACCACAGGGCTCCTTTGAAGGGCACTCCTGCAGTGCATTCAAAGCTCTACTTCATTTACACCACTGCGTACATGTGCAGTGCATGGGCACACATAGAAATGAGCCTGGAATCTTCGGGTAACACATCAGTCCTAGGAAAGGAAGCAAACTGGGTATAGCCTGTTTGGCTATAACAGGGGCTCCTGTTCCCTTCCACCCACCCGCTCTGCCACTGCTGCCTGGCCCAAGGCCCAGCTAGGGGGCATGTCTCACACTCCTTTGACATTAGAGGACACATGTGTTAAACGTTACAGAGGCCCTGAACACTGGCACATACAATAACGTCTGTAGAAGCTTCAGTGGAGCAATAGGATGCAGGGAAGCTGCCAAAAAGAGAGAGAAATTCTGCAGCGTTGGGCTTCTTGCCCATGACCTCCCTTTCCCCCATTATTTCTCATTGACCAGCAAGCCCTTCTTCACAAAAGGCGAGGTAGACACCACACGGCCCCTATTTAGATGGAGATGTCTAATCTTTACTCACTGACATGTTCTGTGCTAAGAAGCAGATGGCAGGACAACATTGTCACCTGCTGTGTCTGCCCAGAGGAGCTTTGGCAGGAGACAGGAAACAAAATGGGAGTTTGTGCCTTCCACCCGATCTGACAACCCATTCTGAGCCGGCTCAGTTAGCCAATGGCGGGCGGCTCCTAACTCCTTTCCAGGCTGCAATCCAAGGGTGGGTAGGTCCTTGGGAGCCACCTGATGGACCATCTCCTTCCAAAAGGGGCACCCTCTGCCAAGCTGCTGACAAAATGGCCCTTTAGCCCCTGCAACACGGAGCTTACTTCCTCCTGAAGCAGCCCTGTGAAGGGGCTCTAATCACTGAAAAGTTCTTTCTGCTACTTTATGGCCATGTTTTGCCGTCCTGTGATGTTCATGCAAGGGTCTTAATTCTTACTTAAAAGTGACACCTATGTTCATTGCAGTATTATTCACAACAACCCAAAGTGGAAGCCACCCAAGTGCCGACTCACAAATAAATGGATAAACAAAATGTGGTATATCCATACAATGAAATATTATTCGGCCTTAAAAAGGAAGAAAATTCTGACACATGCTACATGAATAAACCTTAAGACATATAATAAGCCAGTCACAAAAGGACAAATACTGTATGATTCCACTTTAGGTAGTCAAATTCATAGAAACAGAAAGTAGAATGGTAGTTGCTAGGGACAGGGAAAGGGAAAAATGGGGAGTTAGTGTTTTATAGGTATAGAGTTTCAGTTTTGTAAAATGAATAGAGAGTTATGTGGGTGGATGGTGGTGATGGTTCCACAATGATGTGACTGTACTTAGCACTACTGAATTGTACACTTAACATGGTTAAGGTTAAATTATGATATTTTTACTTACCACAATTAAAAACAAAAGTGATTCAGAACACTTCTAACATCCCTTTCCTTGTAAAAATCCTTTGAATATCTTGCCTGAACATGGTGTCTCATTCACTGAGTTCTGAGTGATAATATCAGGCAAAGTAAGTCAGAATGTACTGGCTGCTCTCTCCATCAGCTGAGGCCCAAGTTGCCTCTCATTCCATCTGGGATTTGTCTTAGAAAGCACTATCCATAATTTTGGTCTGGTAAGACCATTGGTGGGGTGGCTTCAAACTCATTTTTTCTCCAGTGTCCTCATTTGTAAATTTGAGACAACCATAGTGCCTATCCCAATTAATAACCTCACTGGGTTGTTGTGAAGGTAAAATTAATACATATAAAACACTAAGAACACGGACCAGCACATGATAAACGCTGTATAAACGTCTGACTTTAGTGTCTAGATCTGAGACAAAGACAGTGAGTTTGCCTTGTTCAGCTGCTTTAAAACTTTTGAAAGATAACGACTTTGGATATATCCGGGAGCTCCAACAGTTTTGCCACAGTGCTCCAGGCCAACTTCATTTATAATACCTGCCTGTCCCCTAAAGGCATGGGAGCTTGCCAAGCTGATTTGGTCATATCCCGTGTCATACATTTCAGAAAGAAGAAACTGAGGGTGCAGGAGGGCTAGTTCTAGGTCACAGTGAGTTATTGGCGAGATTGATAATTCCCAGGCCAGGGCTCTGCCTGCCCACACTTCTGGGACAGGGTTCTGTTCTGTCCGTCTGTGCTGTCTGTCCTTGCTGGATGCCCCAGCTGTGCCCTGTCCCCAAACTGAGCCACTACCAATAAATTACCAGTGTCCCAAACAGTTGAAGGGTTAAATTAGAAAGTCACCTTTCCCACCAGCTGCCTCATATTCCCGATCCATTATTCCCTCCAATAAAATGAGTGCAGTTAAACATCAGGAAAGAAGACAAAAGTCTTGCACACAGCCAGCACTGCTGCTGCTGTAAATGCTGAAAAGGCTGCAGGGCCCTTAATTTCATTCTCTCCCAGAGCCTCTTAGGGTGACATAGTAACTCACCTAGGGCAAACAAGGCAGTAGCCAGTCCCCTAGACATCTTGCTCACCCAACCAGTTAAGAGCTCAGAGGCTGAAACCGAGGCAGGTAGCTTCTGTTCCAACACAACTTTACACATCTCAGGTAGAAACAGTTCCTTGTCAAACGACTTCAAGAAAACCCAACACAGAAAATAGGAAAGCATAACACAGATAAATTAAGAAGTAATTATTTATCCTACAAAAGGATTTTTACTTAATAAAGTGAACCTTATAACATAGGAATCTTTTGTGTCTTTTAGACGATACTCTTTCCTAATGCTTTGACAATACGGTTTCATTTGCAAAAATTTAGATCTTAAACATTTTAGGAAAACATCTATCATATGGAGCAAAGTGTGAGTAAATATCTTGTATAATTAAAAATGAAAATCTGGCCCAGCAAATGACAATGAATAAATTATTCAGTTATGTGTAACTTCATATTTCCAGTGTTTGAGATAAAAAGTCTTGGTTTTAGGTCTTTTATGCCATCTAAATCTTTTGTTGAAATAGTTTCTGAATTTAATCCTTTGACGTAAACTGCAAGCTTTTTGAAACACAAAGTGTTTTTATGAAAAATAAGACATACTTTAAGGCAGAATTGCTCATTTAAACAGACAGACTGAGAACAGAAGTGTTAAACATTTTTCTATTATGTATCTAGAGCAAAAAGGACATATTTTCTGGTTATTCTCTGTGGAGAATCAGGCAGAATTTATAAAGATAAAAAATTATACATATACAAATATATATAAATACATACACACAGAAACTCATATACAGTATCTCCCAGCTATATGGTGATTCACTATAGAGAAAACATTTTCATATCCATTTTTCTTTCATGTCTTTCTCACAACTACCTTGTATTATAGATGAGAGAACTGAGGCTCTGAGCTATAAAAATGATGGTGATGCTAGTACTCAAATCCAGATTTCCTGACTGCTAGGTCTACGATTTTTCTCCTTTTTGTTCTGACAAGGTGTTTTATTGTGTACACATATATCCACCAATCTTATTTTGGAATTAAAATCAATAGTATATCTATTCAGTTAAATTCTATGAAATTGAAAGTGTTTAAATGCTCCTGACTCACAGAGCTGGCAATTTCATATGGCTTGACTCAATACATCTCTGAACTGCTGGGTATGAAACAAGTTTGGATAAAGATGGCCTCTTGATAAAAGGAAATCGATCTTTTTTTCAATGAGAAAATAAGTATTTTTTTCATTGTCAAATAGGTACTATACAACTTTCGAAGGAAAGGCTACCATATGCCATGCTCCAGGGACTGCAAAGCTCCCAGTGGGCCAGGGAAAGCCAAATCCTTCTGGAAGGGCAATAGGCTCTCGGGTGGGACTGCTCATCACCACTGCCACAGGCATGGGCCACTTGCCAGAAAGAAACGTAAACTGGAACAAAAGTGCTTTCGCACCTCCCTCCACAACCCCGAGCCCCAGCCCCCACAGTTCTCGGGGTGGTCTGCCCTCACTACGGGAACTCCTGGGGCATCAGGGCTGTGCCCCACACTGTGGGGAAGGGGGTGGAAACAGGCATCTTTATGAACTCCTGTTTGTTTCTTCTTTCCCATGTACTCTTGGTTGTGCTTGTTCACCTCCTTACACACAGACACATCTTAGGGGGGAAAGGAGGGGGATCATTAAGCAGGAATTGGGGCAGGGGGAGGAGGGAGTGGAGGAGTAGAAATTCAGAGGAAAAGCTGTATCTGGGGAAAGTGGTGGCACTGATACAGAATGACCCATTTAAGAGGGCCATGTGAGGCAATCCTGTGCTCCCAGGTTCTCAGCAGACCAAGCTGTGTGTGAGTGTGTGTGTGTGTGTGTGTGTGTGTGTGTGTGTGTGTGTGTATGTGTGTGAACCCACATGCACAAACACACAGACTCGCATATTCACGCAGGCTGGCCCATACCTGCTGTAGTTCTCTAAGTGTTCACTTGAAGTTGTCAAAATTCAGGTAAGTAGCAAGTGTAGTCAGTGTCTGACGGTCTCTCTCCCCCTCTCTTCCTTTTTTTCTTTCTCTTCCTCCCTCTTTCAATATAAAAATGGACTTTGGTGAAAAGAAAAGGAATGGTGTTGAGGAGCAGGGCAGGTGAGAGTGGCAATAACAAAGATGAAATAGGAGAATTTAGCTACTCCAAAAACTGTTTGTAACTGAGTATTCACACATCTGCCACATGGTGTAGGGTGATGGAGAAGGGAGGCAAGTACAACAGGACCCCAGAGAGCAGCTCTGCCTTTTCCTGACATTGTTCATTCATTGAGTCCTTTCTTTAACAAAGAAAACTTAGTGGGCACCATCTACCATGTCCAGCCCTAAGCCAGGCACTTGGGAAACAGATGAGTAAGACCTAGGCCCTGCCTGGAGGCTCCTGAACAGCAGGGGCATTAGCCAGAGTCAGACAAGCACTGCTAGTGACTCCTCCTTTGGCCTCCAAACTTCAGACTACCTCTACAACAAGAAAGTAGTTTTTCCCTCACCACCAATGACACTATCAGATTAATTCTAATTTCTTTCCTTAAAGATCCTGTCTCTATTCGGAGTCCACCACGGTCTCTTCTGCAAGGATCAGAGAATTAAGTTAACACTTATAATGAAGAGTTAGTTTCATTTTATCTCATTTATCACATATCATCCTATTTCACATATGTAGAAACAGGCACAAAGTAGTTAAGTCACTTGCCCAAGGTCACTCATCAGGAAGTGAGTTGCTGGGATTCAGATCTAGGCTAACTGGCTCCACAGGTCACGCTCCTAACCATTATACTACATGGCCTTTCCGGAAAAGGCAAAGAAGAGCATGAGAAAAGAAACAGTGGTGTCCCACCACTGTGATAAGCTGGTATCAGGGAACAACACTTGAATGGTTTTCAGGCAATGTGGGTTCATGTCCCAATTTTGCCACACACTTGATTGAGCCTTTGGACAAATCACTTAACCTCTTAGAGCCTTCTTTCCGATTTGACAATTTAGATACAATAATCTTTAAGGTCCATTTTTTTTTTTTTTAACAATCTATGACGAAGAATTACAATTATGATGTGTGCTAGTGGTCAAGGATTTTAACACTTTTTAAACTTGCCAAGTGGGAAAGAAGTAAAATAGGAAGATGGGCTAATTCATAGGCAAAGCCATGACTGGCTAAAATATGAATCATATACGGGGGGGCCCTATTTGCAATGGGCCCACAGAGGGTGAGTAGTGTCTGTGAACTCTGCTACCAGCCAGGTCTGCCTGGTGCCTGCTGGGCCTGGGCTGCAGCATGGATGAAGATCCAAAACCTAGTTCCAGTCAATTAACACGTAGGCCCAATGATGGCAGAGGGGAGGCCAAGAATGGCATGCTGGGATAGGAGGCACTCACCATCACGATGTTAGCCAGATGGGCAGAGACAAGTGCATACACCCCTCCAGAGGAACCCACAACCGGCGCAGTCATGTCAGCCACAGATACTGCCAAGGATCCTGGGAACAGACAGACAGAATTCAGTAATTCTGGAGGCGGATCCTTATCCCAACCCCAGGCCCTCAAATGCTGCAGCCTCGGGGGTAAGACCCCAGAGCAGAAGTCTCTTTCTCCCCTGATCCCATGTCTCCTTGGAGCCTCCTAGAGGATTAATTTATGGCTGGAAGAACCATTTGATTCAAACTTCTCCTTTTACAGATGGAGAATAAATATTCAGTGGGAGAAAGTGAGCATCTGCTTCTCAATCCCAACTCTGCCTCACAATGTGCCACCTCAGGGTTCTGGAGCACTAACAAAATTTGTTGCAGAAACAGCTACCATTTATAGGGCACTGTGTGTCACACACTGGCCAAGCATTTTACATACATTCTCCTTTTAACCCTCAGGACACCCCTTTGAGAAAGGTACGAGTAGCCTCATTGCAGAGACAGAGACTGAGCCCAGAGTCAGCTGGAACCCAGATTTGAGTTCAAATCTGCTTGACACAAAACCTATGCTCTTGGCCGCAATAGCAGCCATCCCCCAAACTGGTAAAGAAGTTAATCTCCGCTCTCTACTTGCGCTCTCTCTGCTCAGCAGCATCTAGAAACCTGCTAAGATTACCTCCAACCTTCCTCCAACCGAGTGAAATCACAAAGGCCAACAGGATCTCATGAGGAAATGGGGCTATTTTGGAGGAAAAATGTCCTTGAAAAGTCCTCAGGAAGAGAGAGAGTGATGTCATACCCTCTGGGGGAAAGAAGGGTACAGAATCCTGGTCTGGGGGATGACAAACTTTTGTACTGGGAGGAAAGCTGGGCAGAGAGGAGATGGGAAATGTATTGTTCTGGTCTCATTTAAGTGTGATCAATGCTTTGGCTTCCAGGGAAGGACATGGGAGACTAAAAATAACTGGGAGGTAGAGCCCAGGGCTTGGAGAATGAGAGGTGGCTGGCCTGGGTGAGTGTGCAGAAATCACCACTGGAAAATGCCTGCAGGCTCATGAGCCAATTAGCTGCTGCCTGGCTGCAAAGATGAGGCACAGGCAGAAGGCCAAATTCTGCAGGTTCTATAGGGATGGAGGGTCTACTACTTAGGAGGTGGCTGAACCCATTCCAGGAACCAGAATAGCTGATACCCTGGGTATGGAGAGCCCCTGTAATATCATTTGCCTTCTCCCTACACACCTCTCTCAGGCTCCTCAGCTCACTGAGATCCTTCAAGGAAGAGATCCCCACAACAGATTCTTTGGTCTCAGGGGGGATGTAATTTCCCAGGAAAGAACAAACTATCAACTGAGAACTCCCAAGTCCTTCTGCCCTCCTAGGGCAACTATAAATCTCTCTTCTCCCCTTTCATGCCTTCCCTCTGGCTTAAATTAGGTATTGATCTATTGTCAGATAACTTTCTTTCTTTCTTTCTTTTCACTCTTTCTTTTCACTCTTTCTTTTCACTCTTTCTTTCACTCTTTCTTTCTTTCTTTCTTTCTTTCTTTCTTTCTTTCCTTTCTTTTCTTTTCTTTTCTTTCTTTTCTTTTTTTTACTGCTTTGTCACGGGGTCAACCATATATAACAGGGGAAAAAAAAATCCCAGGGTGGCAAACAGTCAGCCAGTGGGATCTGCATGACAAAGGATTCCCACGCTCCTGGTGAGCTGGCTGAGAAGGCTGCATTGCACAGCAGGGAGAGCTGGCTGCCCAAACTGCTTGCTCCTCATTAATTACCTTTGGGACAGAGGAAGCCCCAGCTCCCTGGGCTGGCCTCTTTCCTCATCACAAGTTCCTACAAACCAGCCCAGATTCTGCTCCCTTGGTCTCCTCTCTATATGGTCTACCACAGGCAGAGGCATCAGGGGTGTCCCCAGGGTCCAGCCACCACACACTGACCTTTCCCTCACTCTACGCATGGGTCTGGGTTGGAATCCTGACCCCAGGATGAGGGGTCAGCCTGGGATTATGGCAGAAGGATGGAATGAGGGTATGTCCGGCTAGTTGTGTGACCTTGGGCATAGCCCCTGAACTCTTTGGGTTTCAGTTTTCTTATCTGTGAAATGAGGAGGTCTAAGGCTTTCCAACTTTTGAGCAATGAAATTCTTTTTTCAAAGGACATCTTACCCAGACTCTACCCCACAGAACAGCACACAGAGAGCCTGAGAGCCGCTCTGGCTAAATGGGTTAGGGCCCTGGGGAGCAGAGTTTGCCACCCACTGGAGGGGACTTCAAGAGTCCCTTCCAGATCAGAAATTTAATAATTTGAGTCTTGGCCTCAGATCTGGGTCTGCCCTCCCCTTTGTGGCATAAAGACTTTCCTCAAGTGACTGAAGATTAGCCCTGCACTAGAAGAACTAAGAGAGATCAAATACAAACATGGCATATATGCATATCAACATAGTCATAAAGGCCAGCCCAAAGCAGAAAGCCTGGACCAGGCAGGATTCCTAATAAGCTGTATGAACCTAGTGGATGACAGTCCAATACTGACTTTGTGGAGGTCACAGTAGCAAAGGATGATGGGAGAATGGCACAGTAGCAGGCCAAAAGGATAGTTCTAGTCAAGGCTATGAATTCTCCCTCCAAAATTCAGAGTCCACACTAGCATGTGGATAAATTAGTACTTTGCTGTAATGCACAGCTATGATCATTTTACCCTGGAAAATTTAAGCAGGTGTTCTCCAACATCTCTCTTGTCCTTAAAAAAATATAAATAAAAATCAGCAGGACCCCTCCCTTTAATCAATGTAACTTTATTTATGTATTATTTCATTTTTTCTACAAATATTTGTAGCTTAACATGTGCCAAACTCTGAGTTAGGCTCTGGGGATGCACATGTGTCTTATGATCTATATAATCTATAATAAAGGCTTGGAGGGGCATTTAAGATACTGATTTTTTAAAGTATTCAAACTTCTACTCCAGACCTAGTATTTCTTAACTGAGCAAACTGAACAAGTTGTTTCACTGTTTGGAACGGTCTGTAAAGCGAGGGTGATAGTACCTACTTTATAAGATGGTTGTGATGAATACAGCAGATAGCACAAGCCAACCCTTATTGCATGCTCCGAGTACCCGACGTGCTTAGCAGAGGTTAGCTATCATTGTTACAAAATGTGATGGCCTTGGATTTGGAATATTTTCATTGGGCAGGAATTTAAGAGCAGGACCCAATGTAAAGACCGCCCTTGGTTTCTGACAACAAATTATCTGGTAAAGGAAGAGGCTTGCCTTTTAGTTCTCTTAACATGGTAGTAATTTAGAGCACAGCCTTTGGGGCCAGACAGCCTTAGTTTGAGCCCAGCTCTACCACTTCCAACTGTATCTTTTCGGGCAAGTCACTTAGGCTCTCTAAGCCTCAGCTTCTGTATCTGTAACAGGTAGAGAGTGACAGTACTGTCTCATGGAGTTGTTGTGAGGATTAAACATGGCCTGCACAGGCGGGCACTTAACTACTGGCTATCCAGTCAGGGTCTGGCTGTCTGTCAAACAGGCCCCCTTTCTGAGCAGAGAGGGAGGAAGAGGTGCAGGTGGATCAGTCAACCCAATCCTGGAGATAAATAACATGATATGTTGTGACCAGGGTGTCCTCAGGTCTGAATCAATGACTCAGATAAAATAGTGCACATCATTTGCTTTGCGATTCAGCCCCACACCCTTGTGTTTAGTTGGCAAGCCCGCCCTTCTGTCTGGGCACCATCCCACTCTGAACTAGTATTACTGGGAATGATACCTGCACTGTCTCCCCGCTGTGTGTCATCTGGTTTTGCTGAGGCCTGAGTCATTTCGAATCTTATTTCTGTCTTCTGGGTTATTGGCACTCCCATCTAATTGACTATGAACTGCAAGTGTTACGGGTGTATTTCCTGTTCCTCGCCATTAACCATCTGGGTTTCTATCTAGGTATGGAAAATGTGGCTATAAATCCCCAGATGTCAAGGCCTGGGGTGTGTGGGTGGCTGAGTGGGTCTGGCACACAGAGATGTTCATAGGACCTTTGTTCGAGGATGTGGAAAGAAGGTGCTGGATTCTGGGAGAAGCTGGCGTAGGTGTTATCCAAAGTGACCAAGTTTTTAACCTCACACATAGAGGAGTGAAGGAGGCAGCTCCGAACCAATCACCCAGGCTGAGGGTTCACAAACTAGCAGACAAGCCTTGCAGACATGGGGTGAGACTCTTCCCCTTTCGATTCCTGAAGTCACTTCAGTTATCCCCAGGGTCCCTGTGTGCCTGTTATTTACAAGGCTTACACTGCCCCACTCTCCCAATGACAACTTTAATGTCACTCAGAAAGGATTAAGATCTTACTTAAACATACACACAAAGCTCCCTTGGGCACAGCTGTCAAGGTGAAGAGCTGAGGCGGCAAACCTTGTTTCAAAAAAAAATCCAGCAACAAAGTTGGAAACATCACGAGGGAGATCCCTCTGTTCGGAAGCCTGGCTGGTGCAGACCTTTCCTGCAAAAATCTGCTCTGCTCTCCCCAGCTCTCCCCAGCTCACCCCAGACCTTCACCCCCCACTCGGGAGGGGAATAGGGAAGTCACATTGCTACTGTCCCCAAGGCCATGATCACCTGCCACATGAGCCAAGTCAGCTGGGGGTCCTAGACTCCTCCAGTTGGCATGAGTGCTCACCACTTCCTAAACCAGACACTCTCCTATCAGCAATAGGTTAATCAAGGAGACAGTGGCTAGCCTAGCCAGAGAGGTACTCGGCTTAACCCATACCTTGGATGTACCTACAGGAATCTCACGGTGCCCCTGCAGTTTACATAACACTGTTATTCTATTTGTCACCTCGGGTCTTATTAGTTCCCTCTTAAAGTTTAATGGGGCCAAGAGAAGTTAAAGCATTTCCTCAAGCTCACACAGCTACAACATGATAAAGTCTAGAAGTCTGGTCAGTCTGCCTATTTCAAATCTTGTGTGCTCCTCCCCTTTGTCACCACATGCCTCCCTCTCTGGGTGACAGTTCCCTTTCTAGCCTCCCAGGAGAGATGGGGGAATTTGTCTGGAGGAAAACTCCAGTAGTTAGGAGCCTCGGTGATGAAGGTCCTGGGTCTCCTGGAAGCCTGAGACTTGCCCGACTCCATGGGGATTCCCAGCCACCCCAGGGAGATTTCCCCTATGAACTTGGGGCCCCCCTGCCTACCTGCCACAACTCCGGCCACATAGACAAGCCCAATGCGGGTTGCTCCATGCACCATCTCCAAGGGCACCCCCACCAGGAGCTGCAGCACCACGTTGAGTCCCAGATGTTCTATCCTGTACAGAGAGACCATACTCCATTCATTATTCTTCTTCCTTCCTTCCTTCCTTCCTTCCTTCCTTCCTTCCTTCCTTCCTTCCTTCAACAAAAACTGTATGTCAAGATCCTTGGAATCCAGTAGTGAACAAGACCCTATACCTGCTTTTGAGGAGCTCACAGTCTCAGCTGGTGGGGCAGAAATTATAATGCAGACAGATCATCTTAGAAAGAGTGCTCCTTCCAAATCTTCCCTGCCACCTGAGACAGGAACACATGTGCAGGGCCTGGGCAGTAACTGGCAGTGTCTGTACTTGCCATAGTAAGAGGGGCTAACCACGGTCAAGATCCAGTAGCTCCAGTGGTTGACACATGAAAAGCCAAGGCTCAGAGAGGCTACTGACTAGCTTAAAAGTCACACAACTGGTTAGTGGCCAGGCTGAAATCACAGCCCAGGTCTCTGATGTGCAGGACGAGATCCATTCACCAGGCCACGGGGGCTCTCTGGCTTGCTCTTGTTTCTGTAAGAGCTACTGATATTTATTTTTATTTTATTATTTATTATTATTTATGCCTACAGCACCTTGTCTTCCTAGGTAGTCTCCCATCCAAGTACTAACCAGGTCTGACCCTGCTTAGCTTCCAAGATCAGACATCGGGCTTGTTCAGGGTGGCATGGCCGTAGACCATGGCCTGTGGATCCACTGGGGCATGAACCGAGGACCTTCTACTTGTAAAGCAGACATGCTAACCGCTACACTATGGAACCACGTCCAAGAGATACTGATAGTTAAAGAAAAAAATGTTTTCAAAACAAGTGCAGGCATTAGAAATATCTCTTAGAACTCCCTCCTAGAGAAAGAACCCATTCTACTCTCGAACTCTCAGGGTTCAGTTTTCTTACCCTGTAAATGCCTTCCTTTTTATGCTATCACATACCTGTGACCAGATCTTGTTGCTAAATGGTGTCTAGCTGAGTGTGTGTTACTAGAAAAGATTGTAACATTATCACATGGATGTGTGCCTTCTAGTTTACAAAGCACCTTACAGTAGCTAGACAGCTCCCTGGGGACCTGGCCTGGAGGCCAACGGCTCTACCGTGTATGTGGGCACCTGCTTACCTAGAAGGGCTTCTGTGAGGCAGCTCATGTTTCATATCAGGGTCTGTCCCAAACTCCTACCATGCCTGAAATCTTCTAGGCCCCCCTGACTATGTCAGCTAAAGGATTCTAGATCATAAATGTCTGAAAAATTCACTGAAAAGGAGCTGGGTGGTTGCATCAGACTCATAGTCAGAGAGACTTCAGAAGTTTTTTGGTCCTGTCTCCCTGGTTTACAGCCTAGAACCCAACTAGAAAAGGTCAGGTGAAGGGAGCCCAGAGCCCTGTTTCCAAAACCTAGTCTTTTCTTCTCTACCACAGTGATTTATGAATTCACAGTCCAAGTGTGTCCCTGAGTAACAAACAGGTCACCTGCTGGGCTTTCCCTAGGTGCTGGCCAGCTGTCCTTATCTCCCACCTATAGCAGCAACAGCTAAGGGCCCCTTCCTTAAAATCATAGGCCTGGAGAATCCTTGCAGGGCTTTCCCTGACAGACATGGCTCTAGTAGAAGCAGTGGCCAGAAAAAGACTCAAGGCTACCACTCTGAGCCTCAGCTGAGGGTACCTGTGCCCTGGCCACTCCTGGCTTTCAGCTCTTGGAGGCAGAAAATGGACAAGGAGGCCTTGGAGACTTTGTCTATTTTCCTCACCCTAAGGGATCAGAAAAGGCCAGAGGGCAGTCTTGCCAATTAGGTAAGTAGCCTGGGCAAAGAAGCCCCCTGCTCCCTGTTGTCTCCATTTCTTAGCTCATGAAAAGAAAGATACATGATATGTCTCACTCACCCTGCTCCTTAGCCCTACAAGATCAAAGTCTGGGACACAGCAGGCAAGGCAAACAGTCTATGCCATCAGTTCCCTCCGGTTCAGAGTAGAGACATCCATCGGACATGATCAAAATGTCTTCTCACCCCAAAGCCCCCACCCAGCAGGTGCAGCCATTTAGGGATCGGTATTTGTGCTGTTTCAGAAGCTCAGGAGGAAGAGAGGCTCACAGTGGTGCTCCCTCTTGGCCACTGTGGGCCTTTTTGCCAAGAAATAAAAATGACAGAACCATGGGGCCAGAGTGATTTTCTTCTCATTTCCAACTCCAGGGACAGTCATCCCCTGATGCTTTTCCAGACTAACAGTGAGCTCCTTTGTTTCTCTCTCTGGAGAAGCTATAGAAGACACCATAGAGTTCTGGTGTCCAGGGACTCTGCCGTCCCAACTCAGCACTTCTACTGCATAAAAATGGTCTCTAACCAAGAGAGTGCTGTTCAAGAGATTTGGGCCTGGGTGGGCACCTGGCCTTATTATGGGGTAAGAAACACCAGTGAAAACTAATCGCATTTCAGCCCTGAAAAAGGCCACATGGCTCTGTAAACAGAAACTGTAAGTATTGCCAGAATTCCTCAAGGAGACTCTCACCATATTTGGAGAGCACCTTGGGCGGAAGGCAGTTTCAATAAATCTGTCCTTTATTTCACTTATGGAGGCACTCACACACACCATTTATGAACAATGAACTTAGTGGGTGACCATATTTTCCTCTTTGCTTTGGCCACTGGGAATCTTGGAGCGAGTTTCTAATCCACCTCTAACAAGAACACAGACTCAAATGCTATATGCGTTTGTGTTTATCTCACTGTAGAATTTTAGCATTTTTCTCCCTTTCCCATACACTCTCAATAACTAACTCACATATTTTGGTATTAGTTGAGTTTCAAGAAGCCACCTTGAATCTTGTATCTGGGTAGATAAAATAAACTAAAAAATATATTTCAGTTCAGGCCATCAGGGCCACTTATTTTTCCACAGGAATTCATGATAGAGAAAGACGACAGGAACTCACCCCGCATGCATGAAGATGTACGTCAAGTAACGCCAAGCTTGTGCTCGAAGCTGTGGGTGGTAAACCAGCGAGTTCTTCAAGTATTGTGGGTGGGTTACCTGGAGCACAAATTGATCCAGCGACACTCCATTGTAGAGAAAGAAGGCAACCTGGATGAAAGCACAGAACAGAGAGGGCCTAGCACTAAGGGCAAAGCTGCCCAGGAACCCCTCTTGCTAACATTCAGAACCCCTACTAGAAGTTATCATCCTTCCTCTTCAGAGAAGGAGGGACACCCCTACGGCCAGAGCCCAGCCATCTCTTACTCCACTACTCTTCGATGATTTTGTGTTAGATGTTCACAAAAAGTCACATGCTCCCTGCCCACATTTCCTTGGTGTTAAGCAGGAAGAGTTTGGAGGAGTTTAAACTTTCATTCCAGTAATAATTCACATACCCATTTGGGGGATGAGCAATTCCACATGAGTTAATTTTCAAAAATTGTGGTAAAATATATATAACATAAAATTTACCATTTTAATCAGTTTTAAGTATATAGCTCAGTGGCATTAAGTACATTCGCATTGTTGAGCAACTATCATCTACCCACAGAAGTCTTTTCATCTTGCAAAATTAAATTTTGGTACCCAATACACAGTAGCTTCCCATTCCCCTTTCTCCCAGTCCTTGGCAAACCACGATTCTCCGTGAGTCTGGCTACTCTAGATATATAGTGTCTTATCCTTTTGTGACTAATTTATTTTACTTAGCATGAAGTCATCAAAGTTTATCCATATTATAGCATGCACCAGAATTTCCTTCTTTTTAAAGGATGAATAATATCCCACTACATATACAAACCACATATTGCTTATCCATCCAGAGGACTGCATATTCATCCACTGATGGACACCTGGGTGACCTCCACATTTTAGCTACTATAAATAGTGCTGAACATAGATATTCAAATATCTCTTTGAGTTCCTGCTTTTGATTCTTTTAGGTATATACACCCAGAGGTGGAATTGCTGGATCATATGGTAATTCCATGTTTAATTTTCCAAGGAACTTCTATGTTTCCTGTAGTAGCTGTACCGTTTTATAGTCCTGCCAATAGTGCACAAGTGTCCCAATTTCTCTGCATCCTCACCAACACTCCATGTAAGTAGATTTTGCAGATGACTGAAACGTACTCATTTAAGCCCTAACGGGATTTAACTGTTTGTTTTTTTTTTTCCTGGAACTTTCTATAATGCATCATTCATGTCTCTGTGTTCTTAATCAGGGTAGATGTATAATCTTTTAAGGATGCCTTAGGTACTGATCTGGACTATAAGAGTGATGTCTTCTCCAACAATTGATGGGGTTTGCACTCTTAAACTCAATAGCCCCAAATTCTTATGTTTCTTTAATAAGACTCAGGTTTGCTTTTCAATTTTGTTTTGTCCTCTCCTGGAAGGCCGGGTTGTCAGCAGGTTGTAAACAGGTACTGTAACCAGGTTCTTACTCTTTACTGTGGGCTAGTACTGGGTCCTTTCTAATAACTTCCCACCATGTCCCTTCTATTTTCTCTCTGTTATGGAATCAGAAAACCAAGTTACTAGAACTTGTATATAAAACAAAAGCTTTAAACATTAGTACGAGGACTTTGAAACAAATATTTCAGTTGAGGTTTCTGGAAATTGGAAACAAATCTGGACATAAAATCTGGCTCCTCTGGATGACCTTGGACAAATTATTTGAGTTCGCCAGTTCTCGATTTCCTCATCTGAAAATGGGGATAGGAATGCCTGCACTTCCAGGGCAGTCATAGTTTTGAAAGAGATAAAACACATGAAGGCCTGGCATGCCTTTCGTGAACACAGCTGTAATTAGTGTCGGGTTAAAACCTCCTAGGTTGAGCCTGGAATGGCTCAGGCCCCCCAGCAGCTGGACTCCCCTGGGCTCTCTGGGGTGCCATTCTGTCCACCTAACAGGATGCAGGTGGCCTGGCAACAATACAGCTTCCAAAGAAGCTCGTTATTATTGGTCTTCAAATTGAAGTTAATAAATAGACCAACACAGTAAGCATTTGGAGAACGAGTCCAAGAATATCTCAGAAAAATCGCAACTTCAATGTACACTTGGATGAAGCCATAACAACAAACAGAGGAGCTCTAGCCTGCAGACCAGATATTCTGATTTAGAAAAAAAAGAAGACTGCCATGAAGCTTAATGATCCTGCCGTTTGATTAGGAACTTTACAAGAACATATGCAGGGGTGCTAATTAGCTCTGTGGCTCTGGAAGAGAAATGGTAGAGATTATAAAACACCAAAGGGAAGCTGAGCACCCTTTCAGGAGGTGAAGTTGGGGGGCCCACAGATTCTTGGGCTTAACAGCCAAAAGAACTGAGTTCCTTACACATGGATCCTGATTCAGAATGCGGTACCTTTAGATTCTATTGCATAAACAGGAGACTATTAGAATAACACAGGTCTGGATGATTCCCTATGGGGAGAATGTTCTTTCAAAATATGTTAAGCACACATTTGCCTGTTCATAAATACGCCCTCCCATAAGCATTTGTGTGATGCTTTTGTGTTCCGAAAGCACTACCAGCCATTCTCTTGCTCAAGAGGAGGCCTATGGGAGGAGAAAAACAATACAGAATATTCCTGCTTCGCAGGTGGAAGATGGAGTCCCAGGGGAAAGAATGACTTGTCCATGTTACTCACTTGGGGAGGAACTAAGATAAATTGATTTTAGTGAGTTAGCTTGGCTAAATCCCTCAAATCAATGAACTTATTACACTGTTTTTGTTGCTGTTTTGGTGGGGGCGGTCATATGGGGATTTTGCTGCAGTGAATATTGCTTGAAGTAATAATCTTTGGAGTATCTGTGGTCCAGGGGTGATAGCAACACTGTATGCCCTGAATTGGGGCCTGAATTGCAACGACAACTGCTATTTGCTCTTCAGTCGTTGCCTTTTGGTGGTGGTGAAGATGCTGCCCTCCCCGTCATGATCTCAGATATCCTCTTGGCCCACCCTCCACAATGGGTTGAACAGCCCCTTGCCCATGCTTGTCCTTGCCTCCAGGAGTGTGACTGTGATCATGAACCAGGGCGGGGGGCAGCAGGTGTAACTGTCGTAGTACCACTTGCGGTCAATCTCCCGGGGCAGGGTCTCATAGGCCACGTGGCGGATGAGCCGCTGTGAGAAGCTCAGCCCTTTCTCCTCCAGCAGGGCCTTGCTGCAGAGCCTGCGGTTTCCCTGCAAGATGGCCTGGCGGAAGCTGTTGGACCGCTTGTTGCTCATCTACACAAGAAACAGGGTGGGGGACAGGGTCAGAACCGGGGTCTCAGGGGAGCCCCAACCCATCTCCCAACCAGCACAATACTTAAACCAACAAGGCCTAATCCTGTCTGTTCCCCTCTTCTGTAATAGTTCACAAGAAGCAATGTTCACTTATGTGTCTTATGTGCGAGGGGTTGTTCTAATCACTTCACATGTTGGTTCATTTAATACAACTAGTCTTCCTGTTACATAAGGACTATGAATAGCCTCATTCTACTAAATGAGGAAACCGAACCACAGAGAGTTTTAAGAACTCATCAAATTCAGATTCAGTAAGGCTCCTGAGCCTGTATTCATATTCAATATACCTTTCTTCCATCTATCTATCTATCCATCATCCATCCACCACAATTTCCTGCAATTTCCCGAGCAACTATTAAGTGCCAGGAGCATTGCCAGACATAGGGGATACAGTGGTGCTCAAGACAGATAAGTAACCAGCAATCATGGTTCAGAGTGAAGGCTGCTGGAGCAGCACAGGAGAGGGAGCCCAACCTCGTTCCCAGGTGGTCAGGCAGGGCTTTTCCGGGGGAGGTGATATCTGAGTGAGAGCTGAAGGAGGAGGAGGAGTTAGTATCATCATAAATGCTAGCTTGGGAAGAGGTAAGCAGCCCTCAGTGAGTTTGTAAAGAGATCCCCAGAACCAGAACCAGAACCCAAAGCTGTGCCTGTGGACAGTTACCACACCTGAGTGTCTTCAAAAGACCTTAACACTTGGTGAACCCAGGGACTGGTCACAGAGCCCCGTGTAAGGACTGAGCCTGCCCTCCACAACCTGAAGCCCTGACACATCTTCAGGAGAGCCCTGGCTGCCTCATCTAGCAGACAGGCTGGCTCCCAGAGATGAGAAGAAGCCTTGCTGACTTCCAGTCCCCCAGGGTTTCATTGCTTCCTACCCAGCCTCCACGACCACATTCTAGACCCTTATGGGGAGATGTCCTAGAGACACAGCTCTCCCACTCCCAGAGCCCACAGTGTGTCCTGAGCAGCTGTTCGATAGTAGCTGGCATGGGGATTATCAAAGTATTCCTGGGACTGTGGGCTCAAAAGTGGACATTAGGCTAAACCTGAAGGCAGGCGTTCAGAAAGGGCTGGCCAGCTGAACCAGGCCTGACCAAAGCACAGGGGTTTGAAGCCCTGTCAGGAGAAAGGTAGCTGGAGAGGATCAGATTTAGAGCAGGCCAGTGGAGCCTCCCTCTGCAGTGCCCTTTCCCTTTCCCGGGTCTGTGATCTCTCACCTTCAAAATCTGGCTTATGGGCCCAGGAGGCCCTCCTAGATGAACCCCTTCTAAAGATTCCCAATTCCCATCCCCTCCATACCTACAAAACTTGGATCTGGCTCTTCTTAGTGGCTTGGAAGTTCTGTAAATACAGGAAGAGCTTGGGGCTCCATGTGCACTCGGAGCCCAAAACAGGATCGTATCAGGAAGTTATTTTGTAGCTATTCTTACCATTCTCTCTCACAATGCCCAAGTGTGAGCATGCACATACACATGCACTGCACAATTACTCACAAACACATCCATGGCCACACCCTGAGGACCCGAGACAGGGACAGGCTCAGCAAGAGTACTGGAGAAGCAGGGTGAGCGCACACACACACCATTCACCTGCACCTTTCATGTGCCTAGAACTGTGCTGGGCACAGTAGTAACCACAGTCTTGGGCCTCACAGAGCTTACAACGAGAGACAGATGTGTGAACAGCAGCAAAAGAGAATGCCATCTAGTTATCTGATGCATAGTGCTATCCCCACATTATAAAGATGGGGACCAGAGCTCTGGGAGGGCAGATAGTTTTCTCAAGGACTCACAGTCCACTCCAGCTTAGGACTTGAATAGAGAAATCCCAACAGCAACAAGTAACCTGCTGTTCTGAGTTCACACAGAGGACTACATGGACCCTTTGCTGGAGACAAGCATCTCATGAGCCCTACCACGTCCTCCCCTTGCCCTGAGACTAAGCAGGACATGCAGCAAACATGCTGGTGCTGAGGAAGGACCTACGCAGACTCAAACCCGTGGTCTTTGGTGGCACCACTGGGCTCCAAGTCACAGGGCTCACCTCCATCACCCACCCCATGAATCTCTACTGTCCCCCTATTTTGCAGTTCCCCAGCTTAGCTCAGCTTTGCCCCTTGTCCTCTCAGAGGTCTGCTTCCTGGGTCCACTCTGAACAGCAGTAGAATCCTTCACCCCTAAAGCCCTGCAGCTGCACCCCTAAAGCCCTGCAGCTGCTCCCTGCACTCATGCTAACCTCTGGGCAAAGGCAGGCCCTCAGCCAAGAGGCAATTAAAACAACTCCAAAGTCTGGGCATCCACATCAGAGAGCTCAACTGGCACAATGACAGGTACCAGCGGCACCGGCTCCACCGTTGCTGACGGCTTTGAATTCTAGGAGCCCAGAGAACTTCACACCAGTCATTTCATTCTCGCCCACTCCATGGGTGATGAGAAGAGAAGGGACTGTCTCTATTTCACCAAAGGGAAACCAAGTGCAGACTTCCAGCCTTTACTCATCCTGTAGATTCATGCAGCTTCTACTGATATTCCAGCCATCCCATGGTAGGTAAAATGCTTCCTGCCTTAACCCCATTGATCCCCACCCATTCTGATCCTACCACAAGAGCCCCATAATAACACAGCAGTAACCCCAGTGAGGAGAAAAGTCTCTACTCGAAGACACTAGGCCACTGGACAGGATTCACAGGCCTCCTGTCTCTAGCCCCTCCAACAACCCAGGACATTGGCCAGCAGGTCTGCTGAGCCTGGCTTTAACCCATGTTCCCCACTGCTCCTGGGGAGGTCTGGCCTTACCCTCCCAACATCCACACCACAGCTCTTCTCCTACCAATGATAACCTCCCACCTCCTTCTCCTAGCGCTATGTTTTGGTAGAACTGACCCCACTCCCAGCTCCACGGGTGGGCACTGATTGGTTCGAGTCAATCAGCACATTCCACTGATCCAATCTAGGCCAATCAGAGGGAGGAAATCCCAAACCTTGTGCTGAAGCTACTACCACAGTTAAGAGTCCCTCTCTTCCCCTTCATGGTGAGGCTTGAGGGTGTGAGGGCTAGAACAGCTGCAGCCACTTTGCTGCTACCGTGGGAGGGCCTGGAATTTCCAAGGGCTTCTCTCAGTAGGGGCTGATACTGCAGAAGGCACTGAGAGACAGAGAGAAACTAGGTCCTTGGTGATGTTCTTTCACCTGCTGAAATGAAGCCTGGACTTTTTCAGCGCTGCAGGCCAACAGATCCCTTTAATGGTCCAAAAGGGTCTTCTAAGCCACAACCCTCAAACAGGCCCCACCCAGTGGCAAGGGCCCCAGAGTGCTCACCAGGTTGACAAAATCCTGGTAGCAGATCTGCCCATCTGCATGGCTGTCGGCGAGAGCCAGGAGAACCTCTCTTTTGTGCGGGTCCAGCTTGGAGCTATGGCTCTCCAGGAGGCTGCGGAACTTGCTCGTGCTGATGTAGCCTGTGTTCCCAGGGTCAAACTGAGGGAGAAGGACAGATAAGCAGTGGGGTCAGCAGGTCCCTGCCTACCTCTCAGCACTGTCACAAGTGCTTCATCTTCATCACCTCTCATTAGCTCCTGCTCCCAGCCCGCCGCTAACAGAGGCCCAGGCAGCATCTTGGATGGTTCCAAGGCTCCCATGGGAAACATCCAAACAGGAGATGGACAACCATTTAAAATCCTGGAAGGCCCTGGAGATCTTTAAGATCATCCGATTTAACTGCCTCTTGCATAAATAAGAAAACTGATGCTCAGAGAGGTTGGATTCCCCCTGCTCTGCCCTTACTTCTGACCTGGGACAAGAGGAAAGCAGGAATGAGAAGGTGATGAGTGGAGGCCGGAGGGACTCCAGTGGGGAATGCTCAAGGCCCAGGGCACAGGGAGCACAGCCTTGCAAGTCCTTCCACATCTGGCTGCCTGGGTCAGCACTCATCTCTTTGATCTTTAAATTTTGCTTTATAAAGTAGGTCCTATTATTATCCCCTTCCACGTCTGGCTCCACACCCACACCCATGCACACCGGCACACAGGGCAGCACAGCGCTCCCCAAAGGCACTGTGCTGTGTTTTATTGGGCGACACAGCCCATTTGCCCTCTGCAGTTTTGCACACATGGGTCCCTCTGCCTGTGACTCCTATCTCCCTTGGTCTCCCTGGGAGACTCCAGCTTACGCTTCCCAGCTCCTTGGATGTCCTGGCTCTGGGTGGTCTCTCCTCCAACATGGTCCACATCTTGGACAGACCTCCAGCTGCCACCCTGCACGGCTCTCTAATTGTCTACTTTTGCCTCCTCACTGGGCTGCTGGCTCCTCGAAGGCAATGTCACAACATATCCTCAATGCTTAGCACAGAGCCTGACACAATCGACACTCAATAAAGATTTGTTGGGTGAATAAATAGTGGATGTTTGGATGAATAGACAGGTGCTATTTTCCAAGGAAAGTCTCATAAGTTCAGTTAGAAATGGATCTTATTCATCTCTCCCAGAGACACACATAACCTTTCTGGCTCTCTTCCGTAGACCCTCTTTCCTTGAAGAATCTACCCAAAGTCCCCCCACAGCACACACCTGGCTACAGAATAACACTAACCATCTCTTATGGATGCCAAGAGCTTTCCTGTTCACAAATGCTTCCCCACACGAGTTCACTGCGTCCTGGAGACGCGGCAGGGGGTCAATGAGATTTTAAAAGGCAAACAGACATCACGATGTCCGTGTGTGCTTGACAAGGGAGCCCAAAAGACCAAACTCACGTTTCCCCCGTTCTAGATAAGGTCAGTGAGGACTATTTTAGGAAGGCTGATTCAGGCATGTCACGTAATGTACAGCACTTCTAAGACAATCCAGGAGAAATAGCTAAGACTCACAAGTCATGGGCTATTTCAACTCTCCCCAGAACTCAATGAGAGAGGACAGTTCTAAGAAAACCCACTTAAAAAACTGACATGGGTCCCTACCCTCAACCCTAAACACCAGGTTTCAGGGATGACACTTATCTGGTTCACACAATAGAGCATTTCAGAGAACTCACCAATCTCTGCTCCATAAAGATCTTCAAGAATAAAAATACCTAATATTTGCTGAGTATCTTCTTTGGGCCAAATACTGTTCTAAACACTTTGTGTATATAATTTCTTTGACCTCTGAGAACAACTTTATAAAGTAGGTCCTATTATTATCCCCATATCACAGATGAGGAAATAAAGACATGGGGAAATGAACACAGGTTACGTGACGTGCCAGCAAGCGGCCGAGCCGGGGTTCCATGCCCAGGCAGCTTAGCGCTGCCTCTCTTCCACCACTGGTTGCCACTTACCTTTAGCCTTCAGGCTGTTCTGCTGCTTAGAAGCAAAACTTAAAGATCAAAGAGGTGAGTGCTGACCCATGGGAGGAGGGGGCTCTAGGAGTCTCACAGGCCCACATTACTATTTTTTTTAAGTGAGGCAACCCTTGACTGACCTCACAGATTGGAAGGAACTTGTCAGTTTATAATCCCTTATTTTTTTCTTTTTACACCTACAGCACCTGGTCTTCCTAGATGGTCTCCCATCCAAGTACTAACCCAGCCCGACCCTGCTTATCTTCCGAGATCAGACGAGATCGGGCACATTTAGGGTGGCATGACCGTAGACTAGAGATTTTTTAAAAGCAGGAAGGAACCGCAAACCGTAATGGTTCTGACCTCCTTATTGCTTAGACAGAAAAGTGAAGCCTGGAGAGGGAAAGTGGCAGTGTCAGGCAGGGAGGGCCTCCTTCTTTGGTGTCTGGGGCCCCTCTCATCCCCGCAGGCTGGCACAGGCCATCGGGACTCACCGGCTGTGCCTGGTCCCACATGGCCCTCGTGCTGGGTGGGCTGATGGGGGCTAGGGGCAGGGGTTGAAAAGCCGTCCTGAGTCCTGGGAAAGTCCACCCTCTGTCCCCATCCCCATGAGCGCTGCAGGGAGGCAGTGGTCTGCTTCACAGCATGAAGTCTCTCCTGACTCAGCCCAGGGAGAGGAAGCTGAATGGCCTTGCATTTGCTAGGAGCAGAGGTACCAATCCCCTCTCAGGGGAGGCTAGGAGGCTTGAAGGGGCAGTGGAGTGGATGGGCTGGGATGAGGCAAGGACCCCTCTCCCTCATTCCAGCTTTATACAAAGAACCACCTGCTCCCTGTTCCCCCTCCCCCTTCAGGGCTCCCTGCTGTTGTCCTAGTGACAAGGGCTGCCCCGAGCCCCCACCTCCCACCACGTCTGCCGGTCCTCCCCAAAGCACATTATAGGCTCCAGACTGCAGAGAATGAGCTGGAATCAGGCCGAGCCTCGCTTCTCTGCCAAAACTCTACCTTTCTGGCCAGAGCCAGACAGGCCAGACAATGGGGGTCATCGCTACCCTAATAATGAAGTCTCAGGGATAAAGGAGGTTGACTAGTGGGGAGGGAGAAGCAGGGATGGGGCCAGCTGCCTGGGCTCCACAAACATATACAGGACACCTTCCAACCAATAACCCCAACATCTGGGAAGATGATAGCAAGAGCAGAAGCTGACAGGGGGCACAAGGCACAGGGCAGGCAGGAGGCAGAGAGAGGCAGAGAAGGAGACAAAAAGAAAGAAACAGAGAGAGCTGGAGAGAGAATGTGTGCAGAGCGGAGAGAGAGGTAGGTCCTAATGCCCCAGAAGGCAGCTGAAAGCTTCTGAAGGAGGTTGCAAGGAGCAACATCCCAATCTTGTCTCAACCACTAACCAGTTTGTGTAATTCAGGGTGACCATCTGGAGACATAAACACCTCATCTATCAAGCAGGGTAGTGTACCTCGAGTTGTGGTGAGTTGTAGCAAACACGGGGCAGTGCTCTCCAGGACCCAGGGTCACCCAGACTCAAGTCTACCTCCAATTACCTTATTCACAGCAAAGCAGGGAGCAGCCTTGCCATAGGGTCTTGGCTGACCCTTCATGGCAGCTATAGGGAATGAGATCATACCTGTAACATGGCTTAGAGCTTTTAGGGAAACAAATCCTACCAATGCAATTTTCTTGTTACTAATGCACTGAAGGCTTCAAAGCTCCCTGTCCTGGGACCCCATGCCCTGGATTCACTCATTTTGGGCAGTGGGACACTCTCAGGATGAGGCCTGGGCTGGGTGGGTTGGAGGAAGCTTGACTGGGGCTGGTATGGGGGTAGCAGGGCAGCCAGAAAAATAAGGCTGTGAATGGGCAGGCAGGGGCCCAGCAGGGAGCCAGAAGCCTGGAGCATCCTTGCAGCTGCCTCCTGAATAGGGCCCAGCACAGTGCAGGGAGGGGGAGGCCAAGTCCACATTCAGACTGAGTGGAGGAGGCTGGCCGTGTGGGGAGGAGAAAGGCACAAAGTGAGGGCTGCCCCTCCCATAGCTCCGCCCACCTGCCTTGGCCTTGAAAAGAGCTGCCAAGAGGCTCTGTGGGGAGAGGCTTCCAGGAGACTTTAATCCTACCAGCACCCAGCCCTCTGGCCCCTTAATCCTCTAGGTCAACAGTTTCCCCAACAGGAGGTGGGAGGGAGGGCACCCACACATGCTTTGCCATATATCCCATCTCCCACCCTGGACCCTTCCTAGTGCACTTACGACCTAAGCTGGGAAAAGGACCCACCAAATTCTCTCTGTATTGTTGCCACCTAGGGCTCCTTCCCTTTCTCTGGGGCAAGGAATGGTGGGGACAGTTCTGGATCCCCACTCCTAGCTGTGCTATCTTGGGGCAGATCACTAAACACACTGACTCAGTTTCTCCATCGATCATGTGGTAGGAACTCTCCCTTCTCAGGGAGATGTAGGGGGTCCATTCTAACCCTGAGCATGTAAGCACAAATGCAAACAGGGAATAAGGAAAGAGAAACCTACAACCCATACAGCCCATTGGGACAACTGATCTACTCTGCATCCCTGTTCAAGGGTGACAGAAATTTCAGAATCAGGATAAGATAGCTCCACTTGGTGACACTGGGAAGAGGGATCAGGGAATCATAACCCATGGTCCAGTAGAGCTGAAAGGGACCTCTATGGTTTTTAAACTGCTCTGCAGAGTTCTAGGGGCTATGGGACCTCCTAGGTTCAGAAGGATGGGAAGGGGACTGCAGAGCAGCCCCACTGTGACTTGTTTTATGTATCAGCCCTCTGCATTCTACCTGGTTGAACAATACATTAAAGCTGTATATGTAGAATGACTGCTAGGCACTGCTTCATTGAACCCTCGTGTCACCCTGTGTCCTGGTTTGCCTGGGACAGTCCTGGTTTATACCTATTGTCTGTGCATGACCATAACAGTGCCCCTTTCACCCTCAAAATAGTCCTAATTTGGATGAGAAATTATATTGTCCCCTCATTTAAAGCTCACAACAACCCTATGAGGTTAGTACTATTATGGGCTCCGTTTTACAGGAGAGAAAAGCAGGGCATCAAGACCTGAGTTGGCCAAGTTTGAACACATCCAAGTGGAGGGGCCCTAAGGCTGAACTCTCCCATCATTAGGATGCCGTGTCTAAAAAGAGTTTGGTAGACTCCAGCTCAATCTCCTCATTCATTCATTTAATACATATTTACTAAGAATTGACTATAAGCCAGGCATCATGCTCATTTTATGGATGGGGAAGCAGGTGTAGAGCAAAGGAAACTAGCTCAAGGTTACGGGGTTAGTTAGTGGTCAAAATGGGAACAGTTCGGAGTTATTCTATGGGGGCTGGCTGGTCCAGCCTTGCTCTTCCTTGTTTTTCTCTAACCTGTTCAGTTATGTGAAACAAAACTGGCTCAGGGTTTTCTAATGTGTATTTTGTGGAATACCAGGACAACATGGTACCTGAAACAAGGGTTCTGTGATCCCGTAAGTTTGGGAAACTCTTTTGGAAGGGCATGATGCAGAAAACTATATTGAGGCCTCTATAAAACTATATTAGTGGAGAAAGCTGTCTGATTTTGTTCAGTTCAGTATTACCCAAACTTATTGGATCTTTGATCATACTATTTTTTTCCCCACAGCAATACTCCATGAAAACACTCTTTGAGAAAAATGCATGAGTCTATAGTAGAGTCTTTTTCCCTTTTGTGATACCCACCCCCCATGTCAGTTCCAAAACAGCCTTTTGCCTCTATATCCAATGGCACAGGCCCTCAAGGCAGCTGGCACTTTGGTGTCCTCCAGCAAAGTTACAGGTCAGCCGGATCCAGGCCTCTCGGAGAGAGGGCTGAGATGGGTGCCGGGCCCCCAGAGAAGCTGAGGAAGCAGTGACTGGACTAAAGGGCCGCTGAGCTGAGCTCGCAGGGAACAAATCTTGCAGGAACTGGGATCTGCCTGCTCAGCACCCAGGACAGCGGCGCCACTTCTCCCCGCCCGCCACAGGCTAGTGAGCAGAGCCCCGCCAAGGCTTCAAATGTACTCAGCAGCAGCGAAGCCGCGGGGAAAGAAGAAAGGAATACATCTGTTTCACACGTATTCTGTATGTGTGATCTGCACAAACTTCACTTCCAGGACTATTACATGTCTGTTTTCAGCTCCCAGCATTTGAATTCCCTTCTCTCTCCCAGGAAGACGCTCTCTCTATCCTTGATTCAGAGAGGGCCAGGACCTCAGTGACCGGGTATGGGGCACTTTTAAGGATCCCAAAGGCAGCACCTGGGGTGTCAACCTGGTGAAGACCTCTCAGGTCTGGAATGCTGGGACCGGGAATCTAAGGAAGTCTTCTCCCTCAGACCCACTGTCTCCTGTATGTCCAACAAGACAGAATGAGCCCTGGGACAAGACCACAGGACATGTGTGCTGGGAAATAGGAAGGTGCAGGCAGCTGCCTCCCTCTTGGGGCAGGGGCTGTCACCACGGCTCATCTGCTGGCTCCTCACATCATTACCCGGCTCCAAACAGAGCAGAATTAACGAGGCTGCCCAGGAGTTTATGGCTCAGCAGAGCTGCCCCACCCAACAGCCAGAGCCCACCAGGGAACTCTGGCACATTCATGGATATTTACAGCCCCATAAATTAGGTCCAGGCCTGCAGCTGCCAAGGTCAAGAAGCGAGGTTATGGGAGTAGCAGCTTTCTCTTCCAGCTCTCCTTCCTTGCAAATGAGGATGGTAATTCACCACATTGAGAAAACCACTTCACACTATTCCCCTGACTGAAATACTGCTTTTACAAGTATTTTATCACTTCTATTCTCACACCAGTCTTGGAGTAACTGTGATCAGTCCCATTTAACAGACCCAGTAACGGAGGTACACAGAGATAAACAACTTGCCCAAAGGCAATGCTGGAGCTTAGAACTGGGCACCATCTAGCCTCTCTGGGAAGAAGAGAGACCACTTCCTATAAACCAGGTTCTGACCCCTCCTGTCCTTGGGTCTCCTCACATGGAGCACGAGAGGCCCTTGGGCTCCCCTGGGATTTGGCCAGGCAGCCCTCTGACAGCTGGTGAAGTTTAGGTGACTATAGGATTCCTGGTTATATCATTTCTGTTGTTTCAGCTGCCATGGCAAGGGTCTGTGAAGAGGCAGCTCATCCCTCTCAAGGTGCTTCTCCCAGAAGCCCCAGCCGGGCTCCTGGGCACTCTCCCTCCCGCTGAGGCTAACCGCTAAACTCCAGGATCTGAGATCGGCAGACTGATTTGGAAGCAAGAACACCCTTCCCTCAGCAGAGAACTGGGCATCCTCACCTGAATCCAAGCTGAGCCACTGAATAACAACATATTTTCAGAAACATACCCAGCTCTCTCCACAACTGGGCCATGAGGAAAAGATGACCTCTCAAACTTCCCCTGGACCACAGGAAGCTGGGATTAGGTGAGCAGTGAGGACTGGGGGCCACCCTTTCTACCAGGCCCTGTCCTTCTGGCATACTCTGCTTCCCCTCTTTCGGAGCCCCTCCCAACCCCAGAAGGCCTTGGAGGTACACAGACTCCGAGGGGACAGTTGGGGTCTGTGACTCAGAGGCAGGCCTCTTGGGTCCCCAGGAGCAGACACAATGCCTGAGCTGACTCATCCAGGTCCAGCCATCACAGCTGCCTGGGGACTAAAGCAGAGTCACGGCCATAAAGCAGGAGTCCCAGGGGAGCCACAGGAAGGGAGAAGTAGAAGTGGGTGTGGGCAGGGGGCAACGGCTGACATCTGCCTATGCCTTCCTCTTCCTCTTGTTGCTTCTTCAGGAAGCCACCAGTGTCCCCGTGGCTCCCCAGAAAAGAAAGAGCACTGGGAGAATCCAGGGAGAAGGAGGGAGTGTGATACAGACCTCTGATCAGGAGCAGGGTGGGCAGGACAAAGGGTCACCTAACTCCATCCCCTCTTGCAGCCCTCTGCTGGTTCAGAAGCCGCCCAGGGGCCTTGTGCACAAGCACACCCCTTCCTCTGCAAAGGGTACTCATTTGCTGTGTCTTTGGGCAAGCCCCACCCCCTTGGGCCTCAGTTTCCTCCTATGTAAAGGAAATAGCACAACTCACCTCACAGGGCTTTTGAGAGCTTAAAATGAGACAAGAACATATGTGTACATAGTAGACACTCAGTGTTTGCTCTCTCAAAGAAATATTTCTATTCAAACCTGTACCTTTCTTCAAAAAAAGCTGGCAGGGCACACACACGCAAGGTGAGGCTACAACCTGGGGTTCACAACACAAGATACACATTAACTCATTTCTGTCACATAACAGACTGCTCTGGGCCCCTGTTCCCATCCTTCACCCTCTGCCACGCAGGCAGACCAGCAGTGAGTGAGCAGAGGGCAAACACTTGAGTGTCAGCACTCTCAGGCAGCCTGTATCCAAAAACTTCTCTTCCTCTCTGGAGATATGGGAAAAGTACTTTTCCAGATCCTCCTGCCCTGAAGAAGCCAGCTTGGTAGGGTGGAAGGAACCCCAAACCCGGGAGCTGGACACTTTGATTCAAGACTTAGAGGTTATTTTTAATTTCTTTAAATTCCAGTAACATAATAACCATATTGTCAGGTGCTCACTAATACTATGCTAAGTGCCATACGCATGCATTCTTTAGGCCTCACAGAACCCTGAGGGGAGGGTATTATTCTAAGAAATTTATAGATGAGAAAGCTAAAACTGAGGCTTGGGGAAGTTACCTGGCTTGCCCATTGTCACACAGCTAGGAAAAGAACTGGGATTTGAGGCAGATGTGTGTTCTCTCCACTGCCTTAGTCAGTCAGGGTGCCAAGTAAACAAACAGAAATCTGCAAGGCCCGGTGGTAGGAACACAGGTCAGAGAGGGAGCAGAGCTGGGCTCTCGGCCCAGCTCTGACACTACTGCTCCAAGTGACCTCAGAAGGTCGCTGATCTCTGGTTCTTCATTTGCAAAATGAGTGATTTGATAAAATGCTTCCATCGACCTCCTAATAATCAATCTATTGTGCTTGAGGTGTTAGCAGCCCCAGAGGGGCCAACATGAATGAAGCAGCCCTACAGAAAGGGTCTGTTCCTGAAGGGAAGATCTGAACCCAAGACAAGTCATGCAAGGCTGTAGTTTGCTTTGTTGTTTGCTTGAACATGTGCATACCTGTCATGTGTCAGGCGGGCAGCCAGCCAGACAGCAAACGATCTCAGATTCCTTGGTCCCACTACTCAACCACTATCTAATGCATTTCTCTGAGTGGTCGGAAGAAAAGTGTTAATTCAGCATGAGTGATGGGGTCACTGGGGCAAGAGCAGGGTAGGGAAGCTGGCTTTGTGGTGGACAGAATCCACAGCCTCAAGGGCCCTGGTAAGGGGCTGGAGGTACAGAGCCCAAGCAAGGGCTGCAGTCAAGCCTGGGACTATGTCCTTCTCTGCCAGTTAATTGTGTTCCAGGGGCTGCCATCAACACCTCTGTCTCTGGGGTGGGTGTTTTCTCTGCGGCTCCTCACTAATCCATTTGGCAGTCTCATCTGAACCTCTTCTCAGGAACCAGAACCCCCTTAAACCAGCTTGCAGAAGAAGTGCAAATGAGGTAGGCTTTGGGGTCAAGCCAAGGAAAGACCACCAGGCTGGAGAGAAAGGAGCTGGGCAGGGAGACACTGGGGAAATCAAGCAGAAAAATCCTCTGGGCTCAGAGGTGGCTCTCTCCAGGAGTCTGGATTGGGAAGGAGCTAGTTTAGAGAGGCCGCCATCTTCCTTGCGGGGGATCTGGATTTCAGAAGTGGCCCTGTGCTTCTTACCAGAGGTTTCTGATTCCCACTCAAGAGATAGTCGTCGAATGTCCACTGATTATCCAACATTGCAAAAAGAGTTTCCACTTCCTTTAATTCCCACAGTCACACCTGGAGTTAAAAACGATTGCCTCCATTTTACAGAGGAGGAAATTGAGGCTCAGAGAGCTAGTGTCACTTACCCGCAATTACAAAAGTCAGTAAGGCCTGAACTCAAGGTATACATGAATCTAAATCCAGGGTTCTGTTCCCAGCAGCCCACCTAAACAGCTTGTGTTCTGTTCACCGCACATTTATAATTAACATTTATAATTTCGGTAGGATAATCAAGAGCTGTCCACTTTCCTTCTGGGAGATTAGCAAGATTGGGGGTCTCTTTTTGGGGCCTAGGAAATGCATGCTTTCCATGGGAATGGAAAAAAAGAGATATGATCAAGTTATTTTCAGTTCTTCCTTTTCCCTCTTGCTTGTTGGAGCTTGAAAGCAATTGTGCTGTGTGAATTAACAGAACTCTGCTCCAAACCCTTTTGCTCATTAAACATTGGCAGATCTTGAAGACATTTTTAAGAACATGGAAATAATTTTCTAACCCCAGAAGCCCTTTATGGGTTAACTGGGCTCCAGTTCCATATCTGCCATTGACTTCCTATTTGACCGTGGGTCCTGGAGTATATATCCCTGGAGGTCAGAAAAAGACTGAGAGTGAAACTATCAGAACATAACCTTAAAAAGAGGAGCCTGTAGGAAAGCTATGACACAAATATAAAGCAATAACTAAAAGGTACATTACCTGAGCAAAACTGAAAATATCAGTGGAATATTTCAAAAACCTAAAATATACCCACCCACGTATAAAAATTTACCAAATTATAACATTTCTCAAACACTGTATAAAGGAAGCATTTCTTAATAGGTTATGCTGGTGTAACTGGATAGAAATAAGATCTGGGTAAAAGGTTAGATGATCTTTTTTTAATCATAGAAGTAGTGGTAGCAAATAAAAGTTTATATTCATGAGATCCGAAAAGGGATGAAAACTGTCTCAGGTCTGAAACAATTGAAAGAATCGTGAAGGGAAAGCCCAACAGAGTCAACTGTAGAAAAATAAGACATTTTTACCACAATATTATAACAAAAGATTAATATTTAAGATAACTTTAAAATCTAATACTTAGAAAAACCATTAAGATCCCAAAGATATGAAAAGACAATTCCCTCAAGCAGAAGTTAAAATAGGAAACAAATACATGGGACATCTGGGAGTAGAAGTGATGATCTTCAGGTTTCCTGCCTGCTGTAACTTCTGGGATCTATGTGGAAGACTAAGGAGGGGTGAGGAGGAAAGGCATGCTACATGCCTGCTTATGCAGACCAGATAAATGCCCAGAATGCCAGGGGGAAAGCTGAGTAAACTTCCAAGGGACCAGGGTCACCTGTTTTCTTCATCTCCAACACCCACAAAAGGCATCCTGACCAATTAGTTGAGAGGTGACCATATAAGACCACAAGGCCAAGGTCATGATTTCTAATTCTTAAGGTCCAATTAGCTTTATGCTTGGTCAAAGTTAACAGCATGGATGGACAGGTCCAATCCAATCCCTGACACCTGGAAACAGTATCCAGCAGATCTCAGTTTGAAACTAGGTGACCACTGGTATCCCCTTGATCCAGGAGGACTGACTGGGGCCAGCCTCCCATCCCAATGATGTGTGGAAAATGAACTCTAGGGTCACAGCAGCTTGCAGGGACTCTGAAGGATGTGGTATGAGTCCCACCCTATTCATCACAGTTTAATCCATCAGGGCTCTCTAACTCTGTGGGAGATGGTAGGTAGGCTCCCAGCAACTCCCAGCCAGGTGTTCCTTCCTAAGTGCACCAAGTTCACCATCACCAAATCCCACCTTAAAACAGGCCCAGAAGATACAGGAAGGATAAAACACTTCAGCTTTCTGAATAACCTGGTCTCCCTGTGAAGCTGTATATCCATTTGTGCAGCATCGAACCTACTCTTCACTTAGCCCTATCAGAGGAATAGTCCAGTAGTGACTTCACAAAATTGGGGAACAAACACAGAAGGATTGGATATCCACCGGAGGTTCAGCCCTGCTCTGGTGCAGCTCTCCTTTAACCAAAGCACCAATAGTAAGGAAGATGACAAAAATGGGCTTTTAATGCCACACAAGAGGTAAAGAGTAGACATGCAGAACTTGTGAGAAAAATTGTTTGTCCAGAGTAAGTTTTAAGTTTCTTTCCTTGAATTCGTTTCACCTGACCAGAATGGCTTCTGGATGGGCCTTCTCAGAAGCAGGGGGATGGTCTTAGTGATACTGAGGACATCCCCCCCAGTGGGAGAAATTGGATTTCGTAGACCACCTGCTAATATAATGTGCTATACATTCTCTCTGCTCCCTCAAGTTCCAAATTCTTCCCACTAAAAGTTTTCCTCCATTAACCCAAATAGTTCATTTAAAAATGTAAACACACACACCGGGACCAGCAAAGGAAATTAATGAAATGAGAAAGACAGACACATAGAAAAAAAGAATGCTACACTATGTTCTAGGTTCTGATTCCAAATCTGACAAGAGGTGTGAAGGGCTGGCAGCTCTCTGGTCTTGGTATCGGTGGCAGCAAGTGGCTTTCTCCTGCCTCAGGGCATCGGGCCAGCAGATGTTATACTTACAGAAGCCAGAGGGAGAGTGGGTGGGATACACGAGCCAAGGGAGAGATGCACTACCCCAGCAGAACAGTAGCTGCTGGATCCTCCCCAAACCATAGCTGGGTCTTGTGTTAATGTAGATAATACCCTATATTCCCCCCAGGTCCACCATGCCTTTCAAGCTGCAATTCCGAGTCTTTGGTCCCACTTGGGCATTTGCATTTAGCTGGTCCTCAAACTGAACTTGTCTAAAACCTAAATTATCATTTTGCCACCCCGTACCCT
Source organism: Macroglossus sobrinus (assembly GCA_004027375.1). Classification (NCBI taxonomy): domain Eukaryota; kingdom Metazoa; phylum Chordata; class Mammalia; order Chiroptera; family Pteropodidae; genus Macroglossus; species Macroglossus sobrinus. The sequence goes on from PVKZ01000201.1 coordinate 139,427, forward strand.
AACCCTAATTTCCTTTTCCCCATAGATTCAAATCTCCAGTTTTATATGTGGTTCACCTCATCTATTCAGGTTTAGTAAGATCTTCTGATTCTCTCTCACCTCTTTTTTTCCATTCTGTCATCTCCCAAGTCAAGGTGTTTATGTCCATGCACTGCAGCAGGGTCCTAGCTAGTGTCTCTCATCCCTGAAGTCCATCCCACCTCTATGCTGCTATCACATAGAATCTTCTCAAAGCATGCCTTGCATCCCATAAAAAAAAAAAAAAGTTTAAAGGCTTCCTCTGTCTACAACAGGATAGAGTCTGGTCCAAGCTTCTTTTTCAGCTTTATCTCCCTCTCCAAAAAAACACATTCCCTCTGGCCCAATCAGACTGGTCTCTTAAAGATGCACAAACTTCATGGCACAATCATTGTCACCCCAGGACTGCAGCATTCACTATGCTTCCACACTGGGACATCTCTTGCCTCCTCTCCTTCTGCATGGTGAAACCATTTCCTGGCTGAAGGTCAAATGTCCATCTCCAGATTCCAGAGTTGGCACTCCCAACGCCATTCCCCACACCTAGGCTCTAGGCATTGCAAATAATCACATACTATTTTCTCTAATCCCCCTATTCCTGCTGCAAAATTAGAGTTAGCTTTCAAAAGAGCCCATAATGACTTCAGTGGTGGTCATGGATCTACGATGATGGACCTATGCCCTTTCCCCACCTCCCCAGCCCCGAATGCAACCCACTGGTATATAGAGAACGTCCCAGGTTTTTAATATGTATTGCCCAATTTCTATGTAGTATAAACCCAGCTCTCATGAAGCATAGTTGAGAGGAGGAGGGAGGGAAGTAAGGATATCTCAGTGGAGCCCCCCACCACTTCCTGAAACCTGGAGAGCAGTGGAGAGCTAAGTCGTTCAGAGCCTGAGATGCACTAAGCCACACCCCTATCCTACGTCACCATCTCAGGAGTGCAGAGCTAGGGAAGCCCACGCAAGCAGGGAGACTGATTTCAGGATGGCTGGAAGGAAGGAGGGGGGTGATTTAACTGCTCACATACCTGATCAAACAGGACTTTCCAGTGCTGGTAGAAAGGGAGGCCATGCAGGAGAGGAGGAAGAAGAGAGAAAGAAACACATACTTATCATTAAAGCCTCTGCAGTCCCATAATATTTCTGATATAGCCTCCCAGCTGCTCCCCAGATTTAGGGACCCACCAAGAGACCAGGGAAAGCCTAGGAAGAGCTCTCCAAATGAGTCTGCCCTGAAAAGAAAGGGAACTCAGGTGGGAGGAGGGAAGGGTGTCCCTCTTCTCTCTTCCCAAGACAGGCAGGCAGAGGGATGAGCAGAACAAGTTTGATTCTCAATGATGACTAAATTGTCCAGGGGTCTGTGATAACTTCTAATAACTATAAAGCTTATACCCACGTTCACGCTCAGGTCTGGGAATGCATGCCCAGGTGCCATTCCTTCAGATCTGCTGCAGAGCCAGAGACCCCTTTCCTCAGGAAAACTCACCCCAGCACAACCACTAACATTTTGCCTGTAGTTGGGGAGGAAGAGTCTCCTCTAATGCTCTGAAACCCACCCAGTCTCTTCCAAGACTGTTTTAGTGAAGACAAGAGGTTCTACCAGGAGCCCAAGGGAGGGAAGATGTTAAGCCCCCCCACACACACACACACACTCAGACTTTACGGCTTAGGTTTGGTAGGTTGGGGCGCGGGGGACGGGGTTGGCTTCACTTCCATTTCCCCACCCTGAGAGAGTCACCGGGCAGTGTCCAGCGTCTGGCCAGTTTTCCACCTCTCCGAGCATGTTAACCTCGGGAGGGAGAAGCTTAGGAAATCCCAGGACTCCCCAGTGCCAGCTCCACCGATGGCTCCCCGGACCCAAGAAAGGGAGACTCGAGCAGCAGATAGCAGGGAAGCCCTCTGGGGCGGCCCCTCCCCATCCTGGCCAAGGGACCAATGTTGGAACCTACTATTCGACTATTCGGGGACTCCAGGGCCCCCTTCTGAGAGGGAAACCTCTCCCTGCACTCCTCCCCCTTCTCCCGCCAGGTTCAGGGGCAGCAGCCAGCTTGAATGACAATCAGTGTCGCGACATGGCAGGTGCCGGGCGGGAGCTAATCTGGGAGTGAGGAAGGGGGTCGCCAGGCCGGTCCGCCAGCCGAGTTCCGGGGACTCTGCGGCGCCCGCTCTCTCCCTGGGCGGGGAGAGCCCAAACCGCGAGTGGGAGGGGAGGGGAGTCACTGCTGTGACGCGTCCGCCTCTGCGGGAAAACGCCGTGTCCCGGGCATTGCACCAGCCGCGGGCAGGGGGCTCCAGCGGCCGAAGCTTCCCCGGCGCAGCGACCGCCGCTGCGTCCCGCAGGGAAGCCGCGGGAGCCCGAGAGGGGGTGGCGCTCGCACGTTTAGGGGAGACCGGTCCCTCCGCCCCCTCCCGCCCGCGGGGACCCGGCCAATCCGGGGCGCTCCCGCGTCACCTTGAAACCTCCAAGTTGCCCCACGGGGGCGAGTCGGGGGCCACTGTCCCCCTCGGGCCCCCCAAAAAGTTTGCCCGGGCGGGGGAAGTGGCACTCACGTCCTCCGGCGCCGCCGCCGGCCGCTCGTCGGCCTCGGGTTCCAGCTCCTCGATGCGCTCCGCCTCGGCGCAGGCGGCCACTGCGGGGCCCGGGCTGGGGTGCTCGCCCATGCCGAAGAGGGGTCCAGGGCCGCCAGCCGCTGCGGGGCTCGTGCCGGCGCGCAGGGCTAACTTTGCGCCCAGGCGGCCGCGCCGCTCAGGGGACTTGGTGCGCGCCGCGCCGCCTCCGCGCCGGCCCCGCCGCCCGCGCCCGCGCCCGCGCCCGCCCCCATGGCCCCGGGCCCTGCGCCACCGCCTCGCGCCCCCGGGACGCCGGTCCCGCCGCCGCCAAACTTCTCCGCGCCCGCGGCCCGCCGGCCTCCGCCTCCGCCCCGGCCCCCCAAGTCCAGCGCCGCGGCGAGGGCGCCCTTGGGCCGGCCCCGGCCCCGCGGCTCCCCGCGCTCCCTCCCCGCTTCTCGCGGCCGGGCTCTGCGTCCGAGTCTCCTCCCCGCGGACTCCTGGCGGGCGGCGCGCAGGCGGGGGCGGGGGCGGGGGCGGGGGCGGGGCCGTTCCCAGGGACCGCGGCCCCCTCCCCCGGAAGCCGCCACCGGGCCAGATCGGTCAGAGCGCTGCGGCCACGGGATGGGGGGAGGGCTGCGGCGGGGTTGGCGGGCAAGTGGCTGCACAGTCTGGGGCGGCGATGGGGCTGCGCTGATCCCGGCTCCTTCTACACCCGCCCCCATCCCGGGTCGCGGCTTGTCTCCGCACCGGGCCGGGGTTGCAGTGCCCACTTCCTGAGACCCATCTGCTTAACGATCGGTTGGAGGCAGCAGATGAGTTTGGAGGCAAGAGGCTTCACTAAGTTGGCAATGTCAGGGTTAACTGGGAATGAATTGGGGGGCCGAATGCTGAGAGGATGGGATCCCGAACCACTTTTAATTTCATCTCACTTAGGCCTCAGATTCTGGGAGGTCTAGGTAGACTCTAATTTAGGGATGGGACAAGTCAGCTAGGGGAGTCCCAGACTTCAAACCCTAAATTTTTCCCTCCCTGCTGTGCCCTGGCTTTGTCTGACCTGGCTGGCAGAGGTAATGCCAGAGAAGTGCCCCACATGGGAGAGGGGAGGTAAAGAAACTAAAGCAAATAGGAATGAAGTTAAATTAAAGGACTAGGGGATCTTCTAAAGAAAAAAAAAAAAAATGGTGCTGTCTCCTGGGAGAGACTCCCCGAATCAGAAGTTCTGCTTGTAAAATGTTCCAGTGACCGGCTGGGACAGGTGCCAGGCTCTCTCATGAGGACTCATTCCAGTCTGATGGTCAGTCCCCAGCCCACACCAAGGCTGTCCCCTTCTCCTCCTCTTCTCATCACCCACCCACTCACTCATTCACTGGCCTTTCTTTGCCCCTCTTCCTCCTTCTCAGAAACTGAGGCTCTTTTTCAACAATGAAAGTCACAATTAATGCTTTCATGTCTGTAAAGCAAACACCCCCAGCTCCAGATCCAACCTGTGACCATCTTATCCGACAGTGACTGCTCCCCTTAAACAAAGAGAAGGAAATTAACTTCGTTCTAATTAGGTGAGTTTGCTACAGACACCAATTTTCATCTCGGTTTCAGAAAGTGTGATCATTCCAACTATTTTTGTTTCTCACCACCCTCCCCCCATCTCTACTCTACTAACAAGTCAAGATCCTGCCAAGATTTCCTGGTAAATAAAACTGTCTGCTTAGGGTGTGATTTTGAAAACAGCCTTCAGGGGACAGAAGAGAGGCTGACTCCTTTGTGGAATGAAACCCGAAAAAACAAGAGGCAGCATGGGGCCCTGTGGTCATTGTCACTGCCTCCTCCACCTTCCTGATAGCATTTGCATGACCCATGCGGGTTGCTGGCTATATTACACTTAGAACTTCGGGATTGGAGAAGTGGGCCAGGGAGTAGGTGGTCCCAGGTGAGTGGGGAGAAGGGCTCAGAGAGGGGTTGATCACTTTGCCAAATGCCCAACAGCCCTGGGCAGTGTCCTGACCCCAGATGCCCTTTGTTTTCTGCCTCTTCTCCAGCCCAGGGTCAGCCTTAACACCACATCCAACTCTGTCATCCCCTCTGGTGAAAACGACCTCAGTGGGCTCAGTTCAGTTCCCTATTGAGCCATTAAGTGTCATTGATAGAACTTTAGGAATACAGAGGTGGATAAGATCCAGACCCTACACTCCAGGAACTGTTTGAGTGTGACAGCCAGGGAAGCTCAGGGGTTAGAGAAACCCAAAGGAGAGGGGTCTCTATTAGGTCCAAGAGGGCTTCCCAATGGGTGTGCCCCCCAAACCAGGCAAAGTAGCAAAGCTGGAGGGGAGACATTCCAGGCAGAAAGTATAGCATGGGCAGAGACTGGTTTATGGAGCAATATGGTATGGAAGGGGAATACAAGTAATTTCGCATGGCTAGAAATTAGAGCAGGCTGTCCAATATAAAAAGCCCAAGCCTGGAGGGGAGGGCTAGAAGAGTTTCATGAGAAAAGAGCTTGGACTTCACCCCACTGGCAATGGGAAGCCATCAGGATTGTGAGCAAGAGAATAATATTTTAAAAGATCCCTTGAGCTATAGTGCAGAAGGCAGGCAGGAGGGAGGTTGGCCTGAACATAGCGAGATGGGAGGTGCCATCCAAAGAAGAGGTCCTGAGAACAGCAGCAGTTAGAATAAAGGAGAAAGGAAGGGATCTGAGAATTTTCCAAGAGTATCTTGTTCCTCAGTCTGCCCTAGGAACATCTCTCCCCACTTTGGCAGTGTTCCTAAAAGTCACCTAAGAAAGAATTCCTGACTTCTAACCAGAAGCCTACCTTCTACACTCTTACCTTTTGCCCTAAGTATTGCCTCAGCGTGGCCAGCCAGCCCATTCCACCCCTCAGCCCCAGGGGAATCTGCAACTAAGCAGCTCCCCAGCAGGCTGTGGGACATGGGGCCTGAGGGATGTGAATGGCCAGGCTATCTGATAGCTTTGGTCACAGTCCAACCTAAGACAAACCGTGGACAGGTCATCCTGTGCCATACTGAGGACAGAGGAGGGAATGGGCATGGCATCTACTCACTTTCACTAAACTTAAGTTACCATGCACCAGGCACTTGTAGGTGCCTTGGAGTGACCATACATGGGCTCTGTCTTCAGAGAACTCTGGGTCTAGTGGGAGATAACAGCAAGCTAAGGCTGATTGGGCATTTATACCTTGCTCTTCATCTTGTAGATGCTCCCACCCATGACCTCTTTAAAGTTCCTAACAAGACACTGTAAATCAATGCAGAGCAAGCTAAGAGCCTCGGAGAGAGCAGTTCAAGCTCCAAAAGGTTAAATGCAATTAGTTGAAAGGTGCAAGAGCATGACATTGAGATGAGCCTTGAAAGATGAGCAGCTTTGGGGGAGAGTGTGTGGAAGGGTTTCTGGGTGGAGCAGAGTCACAAAGGCAGGAAAGCCATTGACTGTGTGGGGAACACCTAAGTGGGTGAGCACGAAGTGGGGACGGCCAGGTCGTAAGAACCATGTCACAAAAGTCCTTGAGTGCTAGTCAGAGGAGGTTGGACCTCACTCAGTGGGCGATGGAGAGCAGTGGTGGCTCCTAACTGGAGCAGCATTTTAGGAAGATTAAGTTGGCAGCAGCTCAAGACTACAATTTAACTAACACATTACGAGTGTCCATTATTTGCCAGACCCTGGCTGAGGTGCCGAGAATATAAAGGAGATGAGACCCAGGCCCTGGCCTCTTGAGAGAAAATTAGATAATCCCAGTAGGCTAAGGGAGGGAGGGAGTGAAGAGTTGTTTGGGGGTTGAGTCTCTAAGATGCACCCACCAAGAGATGGAGTTTTTTTTTTTTTAAGGCTCTGATGTTCTGAACCTGGAGTGGGGGCTGCCCTTGGTGACCCAGAAAAGCCAGAAGGAACCGCTGAGAGAAGGAAGGGGGGATGAGGGGAGCCAAGGAGTTTGTGGACAATATGAGCTAATAAGAAGCCAGAGAAGAAACATTAAGGTCTGTAATTATGGCTCAGAGCAAGTGGCAGCTCAGAAGAGACGGCAGGGTAAATCAGGAGGTGGGGTGACTTTTCTCCAAAACCTCTCCACTTGGGCCTCTTTTTCAACAAGCGTTTCCCATTCTGAGGTTTACCTCAGCCAGGCCCACACCCTTCAAGGCCCATTCTCCCCTGAAGCAAACCCTAAACTGACCCTTACAGTTCCCTCTCCTTACATGGAGCTCCGTCTTCTGAGAAACCTGCAAACAGCTCAGAGCTGCCGCCTTGCCTGGCTGAGATGAAGATATAAGTTATTTTTGATTGAGATCCAAGCTCCTGCCCTGAATTCTTTTGTCTTCCAGGAATCCCCCAGTCATGTTTGAAGTCTGCAAGTCCGAACAGTGGAGGAGACCGCCACTTGGAATCCGACCAGCCTCCAGCCCCAGGTTTCTTCCATTATTGCCTGCTGTCTTGGAGATCAAACAGTACAACACTGCTAAAGGGATTCCGCCCCCCCCCCCTTTCCTTTCTTCTCTTCCTTTCTCACTCCAGGGCCACCAATTTTCTGAGTAACTTAAATCATTACTGAAAGATGTCTAGGTTCACAGACACCAAACCCTTTCAAAGAGAGGCGTGGGCACCCAAAAGGGAAGCTCAGAAAAGCACAGAGGAAACTTTCCCAGATCCAAGATCTAGCCAATCACATATTCAGGGAAACTATCAGCTGCTTTGCCAAGTCTCATCTTCCTTCTCTAACATCTCCTCAGGGTCTCATTTCTGGATTCTTGTTGGGCCTCCAACACTTGGTGAGCTCTCTGGCTTTGCTACAGGAGGTTCTGTCTCCTCAGTAAACCACCTGTTTAATTGTGTGAATCTCTCTGATGAATGCTCCACCTCCATGAAGCCCTTCCTCAACTCTCCAGCCTCAACAGACCGTCCCTTCCTCTCAATCGCTTTTTTTTTCACTTGAACTTGCATTATATTATCTAAGTTTTATCTTCCTTGTATATTCCTTGACAGAGAGGATATGGCCTTTAAATTTTGCATCCGTCATAATATCTAACATTGCACACTGTAGGAGCTGAACAAATGTCTGTTTAATGAAAAACAAAGCATGTCTCTTGATCTGACATGAAGTCTAATTACATAGTTATTACTCCCAGCCCCTTGCAAGAAACAAGTTTTATGTTACGAAGAAAGGATTCTTCTGGATAATAAAAGTACAATTGTATGCCTGCTGCCTTTATTTCAGAGCACTTCCACATTTGTCATTTCATTTCACCCTCACAAGGCTGGGCTTTTTGAGGTAAGCAGAATAGGTACAATTGCCTCCATTTTACAAATGGGGACACTAAAAGTCCTGGGCCTAGAGGAGGTTTGATTTTCCATTGTTGTCACCAGATTTCTTATTTTAAGAGTGAAAGACAAAAGCCCCTGATGTGGTAAACGTCCTTGGCCCTGACCACTGCCCGCAGTGATTTTTCTCCCTGCGTACCCAGCAGGGCTAAATCAGACACTAAGTGGGGCTTGTCCAGCCGGATTAGTGTGAGTCAGAAACTTCAAGAGACGACTCTGGCTTTAGCACAAAAGCCATTGGTCCATTTATCTGCTTTTTTCTCTTAAGCTACAAGGATGGTGTCCTCAGAAAGAGGTGGAATGGTTAGCGTTCATTACCATTGTGGCACTAGCATGAGGGTGTTCACAGCTGTGTAGAGCAGAAGAACTGGGAGGGCCATGGGCAATTTGCCATGAGGACCACGGCAAACCTTTCCACTGGATAGGACACTCCACAAGGGCAAGGACTTGGTTTTGTTTGCTCACAGCAGTATTTTTGACTCCTAGGATGATTCAGGGCACATTGAATGTTCACAAAAAGTATTTTCTCAGTGCATGAACCTGTTCTCTTTATCCTTCTCCAGGCCTCCCAGGGGTCAGTATCCCTGGGAAGTCTGCCCGGCGTCTTGCCTCACAGGACTTCCTGTCTCCTTTGGAGAAAAATTTCAGTTAATCAGGTACCTACTCCAGTGAGGAGTGAAGAATGCCTTGGGGTCCCTGATGGAGGCTTTCTAACGATGAGGATGCAACAGCAGCAACAAAACACCCTGCAGCTCCATATCCAGAATGGCAAGAGGCAACCAGTGCTAGGGAGACAGCCGGGAACAGAGATGCGGCAGCAGGGGCAGCAGCAGCAGCAGCAGCTGCCTGGGAACACCAGGCAAAGCAGTGAGACAGTGGGCACTCAGATCTGCTTCCTCCATCTCTCAGCCACACCGCCAAAGCGAGGCTGAGTGAGAACTTCTCAACGCACATTGTAAATACCATCTGTCACACTGCCTGCCCAGATGCGGCCTTCCGCCACGGAAGGGAAGCATTCTTTATTATTTATGCAGAACGCACCCTACTTAAGTGCTGTGCCACCAGGAGAGGAAAGAAAAGCCTGCAAGAGTCGAGGACTCCAGGGGCCTGCCCCACTGATAACAGCTGGTTAGGAGGGCTTGGCCATTGTCTCTCTGGGGTAAGAGGTTAACTCCCAACTCTTCTGGGACTTAGGAGGCCAGCATTCTCATCCTGGTTCTGCCGCCAGCTTGCTGTACGACTTTGGGCAAAGCATCTGAACCTTGTGGGACTCCGTTTTCTCATCTGTAAACGCAAAGGTCAGACTAGATGACCCGTGACATCTCTTCCAGCTCTGAAATTCAAATGGCATCACTCTAACCTTTCTCTCTCCTGCCGCTGGCCCAGAAGCCTGTTCATTTCCCATCAGCCTTTTCACCCAGGCTGGGCAGGGGAAATAATCAGGATGTGATTCCTTAGTACTTGTGAGGAGTCAGCAGACCTGGGTTCTTGTCCAAGCTCTGTCACTATTCAGCCATGTGACCCTGGGGAAGGCACAGTTTCCTAACCTCAGTTATGGTTATGAAATAAGTAGGTGGGACTAGGAGATTTCAGTAGGAGACTCCATCTCTAAATTCCACAATCACCAATTTTTCCTTCCAAAACACAGCAGATAAACATCTTTAGACTGAGGCTCTAGACAGAATGATGAATGAGACATAGTCTGCCCTCAATGAGTTCTAAAACAGGTGGAGAAGACATGTTTAAAAAACCTGAAGGGGCAATATAATAGGTATTGATTAGAGATGCATATGAAGCATGTGGTGGCAGAGAGGGGGTTCAAGTAAGTGGTGCTAGAGCTGAATTTTAAAAGACTAAGTAGGAAGTCACCATGTAGACAAGGCTTCATGCATTCCAAACAGAGGGAAATGCAAGTACAAAAGCAGGAAAGTGTGAATCTGCATAGAAACTGCCTGCGCGTTGTTAGGGTGATGCTGACATTCGGTGAGTCTCTGCACTGACTGCTTCCTCTCCCAGCCTTCTGGAACAGTCCAGTACTACCTGGATGGGGCTGAAGGGGCTATGGGTGCTGGCTCAGCCTGGCCTGCCTGTCCATGAAGCACATCACCAAGGAGATGAGAGACTAACAGGAGTCTTCCCTTCTGTCTCCTGCCTTTATCTGTTCTTTGAATTGGAATCAGTGAAGCAGTCTGGAAATAGGAGGCTGGTTCAAGTGAGCACGAGGTGATCCACAAATCTCCAGCCTTTCACACCATCAGGCCGAGCCAGAGGAGAAATGTGGCTTTATGCAGAACGGTGTCCAGTGGCTGGCTGGCGTGGGCAGTCTGGGTTTGCTGGGCATCCTCCTGTGTGTGGCTAGAACACGTGATCTCTCCTACAGCTGTGGCGGGCGCGTTGTGGCTCCTCGGGGAGCTGTCCAAGTCCTCTGCAGAGAGATGAAGTTAACCCATCCCTTCTCCGTGAAGGACATCCTGCAACGGAAATGTGCTCCCACTCACCCCCTTCCTCTTGATCTGGTCTGCAGCTCACATGTCTATTCCAAAATACACACGAACAGCAGAGAGCATACATCCAGGATATAAGCTGTGAGGAGCCTCACAGGCTGTGAGCCATGGGGTTAACCAGGCTAAGGGAAAGCCTGGGAAGCACTGCTGGCTTGGCTTGCTGCGACAATTTATATTCAAGAAGAAGGGGCTGCATGAAAATACCAGAAATGCTGAAGGAATGGTCCTACTTGCCAGATGGTTCCTGGGGCATGACTATATTTGCAGAGGGACAGTCTGCATGGAGAAAGCCTTTCATTGGAGAGCAAAGAGGCTGGCTAATGGCTCATTCATTATCCTAGGGCTCTTTTAGAGGAGGATGGTGTCTTGAAGGACACTCACACATGCCAATCCTCTTCCCAGAACCCTGAAGATGTGAATGCCTGAGGTCGAAGTGGTGTTCAGAATTAGGCCTCTCAAAACATTCCTACCTTTTCTTCTTCACACACCTGCTACCTGTTCGTTCTCTCCCAGCTTAAGCTAGTTAGTATAGTCCTCCAGCTGCTAGCTATCATTCTCTCCTTAACATAACTGACTGCATTTAGTCAAACACACAACTTGGGCTTTTATGAGGTGTATTTCGTTTGCTGCCAGGACTGAACTATGAGGCAATAGAAAGTCTGGGAATGGGTAAGTGGGTTTGAAAATGTAAATAACTAGAAGGGAATTTGAAATTATTTGCTACATTAGCACAAAATTTTCAAGAACTCATTGCTTTTGCTTGATAACACGTGTCTGCCTTTGTCTTCCTCCATGAAACTACAGATTTTGAGCAGTAGGGGCTATGTCCGTCTTGGCTTTGCCACATATTCAGGTGCACTGGCAGTCACAGCCTGAAGATGCTCCCGAAAGCCTTGGCTCTGAGGCAGGTGTGGCGAGGGTGAGTGGGTGATCAACAAAGGTATCTGTCCTGCAGAGCCCTAGTGATGCCATATCACCACCAGTGGTTAGTGGCCTCCACCCCTGCAGAAGGACAGTGTCACAGCGGCGGCAGCAGCAGGCTGCATGTCACGAGGGTGCCCAATTATTAGGGGACCTGTAATCATTTATCACTTTGTTGTAACTTCTGTGTTATATCATGACCTCCATAAGGATAGAAGGCCCTTGTAATTACCTCACTATCTCCTAGTACCATGCAATCAGTGTGTTAACTAGGCGTTAGTGGAAAACATTACACACACACACACACACACACACACACACACACACACACACAGACAGACTTCCATTTGCATCTGACAGGATAACTTTTAGGAAATTAGTTCACTTAGGCTCAATGAGACTAAGTTTCCTTGGCTTTAAACAAGGCTACTATGACAAATCCTGCTAGATGTAGGTAAAAAAGATGGGACAGTGCCTGGTACAGAGTAGCTTTCAGTATCAGTTTCCCTCCTTTTTCTCCCTGGATACTCAGTACATAGTGTTGAATAAATGAATAAATTATTTCAGAGATGAATACACTTTGGCTTACTTCTTGGATAGATTCAAATTCCAAAAGGCCCATAAAGTGCAATTAAAAAAAAAATTTAATCCAATAGCAAGTAACCAAATTTGCAGTTACAACAGAAGGCAGCCATCCTGGGGCAGGGGGCAGTTGAAGTGGTTTCCAACAGCTGGAGAAGTACCTCTGCTTATTTTTAAAGAAAAATACAAAGAAACTACCTTGAGAAACAATGCCACAGGACTTTGTGTTTGACCTGTTTCATCTCTCCCCTCAACACAAGGCACACAGTTGATGAAATGTACACCAAAGGCTTGGCCTTCTGAGAGGTCTTGGAGTTGCGGGGAACCACATGAAGTCCTGGAGCCACAGTGTCCTCTAGTGAGAAAGAACAGCCATAACACCTGGCGGAGCCAATCAAGACACACAATCAAAACCAGCAGGTTTCCTAAAGGGCCCAGGATCAGTCCGTGGTGCAGCCACCAGGGCAGAATTCCAGGGCTGTCTTCATGGCTGGGAAATAACAATAATATATTTTCCAGGAAATGTTTTTCTGAATGTATTACTCAGAGACAGCCATTGCAGCCACATTTGTTCCTTAAAATTCATTAGGCATCAGTCAGGTAATGGGGTCTAGGCAATGATTCTAGGTGCTACCATCACAAAGAGAAACTAGACATTCTCTGTGTCTGAGGGAAGTACACAGCACCACCTATGAAGTATTTTTGCCAAAGACTTGAACCTAAGTTTGATTAAGTCTTTAGATCTAACTACCAATTTACAGGACACGAATTAGTACTAGTTAATAAATTAATAAATTTACAGAGGAATATGTTGGACTGTAGAAAACTCTATAGGATAAATGACTTGGATTCTTCAGCAATAAATTGCAAAAAAGAGAGGGGAAGAGATAAACTCTTTTTGGATTCTGATTCAAACAAAATGAAAAAAAAACTTGTTTAGACATGGGGAAAATCTGAACGCTGTATAATTGATCTTTTAAGATTGTTCATTTTTTAACTATAAAGATAATATTATAGTTATTTTTTAAAGATTTCCTAGACTTTAGAGATACACACTGAAATATTTTGAGAGGAAATGATGTGCCATCTGAGATTTGTTCAAAATAATTTGAGTGGGTGAGAGAACAGATGAAATAAGACCGGCCATGTCGATAATTGTTGAAGCTGGGTGATGGGTGCATGAGGGCTCATTGTACTATTGGCTTTACTTTTGTTTATATTTAAATTTTCATAATTAAACTTTTAAAAACTGCCTACTAGAAAAATTTTTGACCTTGATTCTCAAAAAAGCCCACAGATGACTCCTTTAAGCTTTATTTTGCTGCCTCTAGGAGAAAACAGGAGCTCACTATTTGATAGCTTCTGTTGGATATAGTGTTAGAGATTGCTTTCTTTTTTTAAAAAAAAATTATTATTATTATTTATGCCTACAGCACTTGGTCTTCCTAGGTGGTCTCCCATCCAAGTACTAACCAGGCTGATCCTGCTTAGTTTCCAAGGTCAGACATCAGGCTTGTTCAGGGTGGCATGGCCATAGACCATGGACCATGACTCCACGGAGGCATGAACCCAGGACCTTCAACGTGTAAAGCAGATGTGCTAACTGCTACACTATGGAACCATGTCCTAGAGATTACTTTCATCTGGCACATCTGAGCAATATGACCAGAATCAGATGAACTGCTATGCTTTACTGCTGCACATTTGAATGAGCTTCCGTTCTTTTACTTCTGGAGAAAATAGGGTGAGAAGAGGCCAAGAACTAGCGGGCAGATATTCTAAGGGACAGCTTTGACAAATTCTCTGATTGAGGGAACCCAGGTGTTCCCATACTCTCTCTGCAATCTCCAAATTGTCTGCATAACCTCTCTCCTTAGCAAGAACTTTTGACTTACAACTTCCCAACAACAGGCACTGGACATCAGAGCATTAGCAAGTGTATAGGTGGGTTCAGCACCTCCTGCCTCCTTTCTAACCCTCGTGCTATCCTCTGCCACCAGCTTACATAAACACAGCTGTATCAGCAGCCTGCCAACTGCCAACTCTCCTAAAAGATATTCGGCACTTTTCCTATTCTGGCTAAAAATAAGTCCTAGGCTCTCCTGGGCATCTGCAGGTGGTGTGCTCACTCTGCCATGCTGGAGTTTTCTTAGGATGCTGTAACTCAGAAATGTGGAATTGCCTGTATGAAGGCCATGGCAGAATATCAGCTCCTTCCCTTGGGAAATAGTCACAAGCAAATTCTAAGCTGAAAGGAGCTTAAAGTCTGTTCCTAAAGGCCTTTGCTAATTGGGTACTAATCTCGATCATGGCATACGGCAGAGGGTGTGGGTTCAAGTCCCACTCCTGCTACTTAGCTGGGTCTGTGACTAGTTACTCAAACTCTCTTAGCCTCAGTTGTTATATTTAAAATGGAAATGATGGTAATACTACACATCTTGGTTATGAGAATTAAATGATATATGAAAGGGACTCTGAAAACAACTCCATAAAATGTGCTAATTTCTCTCTCCCTTTTTTTTTTTTATTACACTCTCCCATCTACCCCCATGTAAACAGGCCCTCACTGTGCATTCCCGCAACAAATATCTGGGTGTTTGCCATGTGCCTGGTACTGTGTTAGGAGCTAAGAGTAAATCAGTGAACAAAACAGACAAAAATTCTGCCCTCACAAAGCATACAGCTTCGGGGAGACTAACAACTGACAAAATTAATTGTATAAAAGAGTACAGTCTGTAAGATGGTGATAAGAATTATAAAGAAATATAAAGCAAGGATTCAGGATAGAAAGTGCCTATGTGAGCAGAGACTGAAGTTTTAAATATAGTGGAAGGGAAGACCTTATTGAGAAAAATGACATTTGAGTAAGATCCTGAGGAGATGAGGAATAAGGCATGTGAAAATATGGGAGATGAGTTTTTCTGGTAGAGTTAAAAGCAAGTGCAAAGGCTCTGGGTGGAAGCATACTTCATACATTCCAAGAATAGAAGGACATCAGCGTAGATAGAGATAAGTGAAGGTAAGAGGTAAAATCAGAGAGATAATGGATAGTCAGATGAAGTCATATAGGGTCTTATTCGTCATTTTTAAAACTATGGGTTTTTTTTTTTTATTCTGAATAAGATGAGAAGCCACTGAAAAGTTCTGAGCCAAGGTGCAGCATGTTGCATTTTAATAGAATCACTCTGGCTATAATGTGAGAAAAGCCTGAAGTTAGGCAAAGGTAGAAGAAGGGAGGCTTTGAAGCTATAAAAAGACCCAAATTGAATTTCCAGAGATAAAAAATACAATGTTTAGATGAGCAATACACTGGATAGGATTAACAGAAGAAAAAGAAGTTAATGAACTTGAAGACAGTAATAGGAACTATCTAAAATGAAATACCGAGAGTAAAAAGAAGACAAAAAATTAAGAGTGAGCAGTAGAAGAACATCAAGCAGACGTGTGTGTGTGTGTGTGTGTGTGTGTGTGTGTGTGTGTACACATATATGAAGTCCCAGGAAAAGTAGGAAGCAAAAAAATATTTGAAGGAATAATGGTAATAAATTTCCTAAATTTGATAAAAACTATAAATGCACAGATACAAGAACCTCAATGCACCCCAAGTGCAAGAAATATGAAGAAAAATACACAAAGGCACTTTCTAATCAAATTGATTAAAACCAATGATTAAGAGAAAAGACATATCACACACACAGAAACAAAGATAAGATGATGGTAGATTTATAGTCAGAAAAAATGCAAGCCAGAGGCAGTAGAACTAGATCTTTAAAAAGCTTAAAGAAAAAAACTGTGATGCTGGAATTCTTTACTCAGTAAAAATATCTTTTAATAAGGAAGGTGAAATAAAGACTTCTCAGATATATAAGCAGAAAGAATTCATCACCAGCATACCTGCACTATAGGAAATGCTAAAAGAAGACCTTCGGACAGAAGAAAAATGACATCTAATAGAAATCTGATTCTATACTAAGGAACAAAGAACACCAGAAATAATAGATGGGTACTTAAGTATGTATCTTTCTTTTTTATATAACTATCTTTAAAAGATAATCAATTTCTTAAAGCAAAAATCATAACAAATCGTAGGGCTTACAACATATGTGAAAGCAAAATACATGACAATAGTTGAAAGGCCAGGAGGGAGAAATAAAAATATACAGTTGTAAGGTTCTTATATACTATGTAAAGTGGTATAATATCACTTAAAGGTAGATGGAGATAAGTGAAAGATATATACTATAAATACTAAAGCAACCACTAAAATAAAGCAAAGAGTCATTGTTAGATTTAATTGAAAAAAACCATTACCCAACTACATGCTGTCTACAAGAAACTTGCTTTAAACATAAAGATAGGTTAAAAGAAAATACCAATACTACATGGTTTTTTTTTCAGACAATTTAAATGGAAGGAACACTGTTCAACTAATTCTAAGAGACCAACATTATCTTGACACATTACCCTAACACCAAAACCAGAAAAAGACATCGTAAGAAATAAAATTACATAACAATATCCTTTATGATCACAGATTCATGAATTATTAAAATTTTGGCAAATCAACTCTAAAAGAGTTGAATATAAAAAAGATAATACATCATGACTGAGTGGGGTTAATACCAGAAATGTAAAGTTGGCTTACCATTTGAAAATCAATGTAATTTACCACATTAACAGACAGAAGAAGAAAAAGCAGTGATAATCTCAATAGATGCAGACAATCATCTGACAAAAATTCAATATCTATTCATGATAAAAACAAAAACCAAAACCAAAAAACCTCTCAGGTGGTTGCTGTATTGAGAACAGAATCAAGGAAGGAAAACAGGGAAGCAGGGAGACCATTGTTAGCCTATTACAGCTATTCCAGCTGGAGAAAGACTAGGGAATGAATGGGTAGGGAGTAAGAGAAAGAATGAAGCCAAGAAGGGTGACTCTAAGTTATTTGGTCGAGCAACTGAGAAAATAAAGTTGCAGTTAATAATGATGCGGAAGATGGTGAAGGCAACAGGTTTTGGTGGGACAGATCAAAAATATGATTTGGGACATGCTCAGTTTGAGATGTACACTCAACATCTATGTTATAATATCCAGTAGGCAGTAGACATATAAATTTAAAGATAGAGAGAGAACACATTTGGGCTCCAAATTTGGAAGGCTTCAGTATACAGTTGGCGTTTAAATTCAGGAGAGTAAATGAAATCACCAAAAGTCTAAGAAGAGAGAAAAAAAATGTCAAGGACTCAGCCCTGAGGCTTTCTGTTATTAAGAGATCTGATAGAGAAGAATCTAGCAAAGGAGACTGGGAAAAGTGGCCAATGAGGCAGAAAGAAAATCAGGAGCCAAGAAAAGAGTGTGTTTCAAGAAGGAAGCAAATGTGTCAAACGTTCTTGATAAGTATAAGATGATGGCTGAGAAATGACCATTGAATTTGTCAATGTGGAACCAATTGCAACAATATGGATGGACCTAGAGAGTATTAGGCTAAGTGAATTAAGTTGGACAGAGAGACAAACACCATATGATTCCGTTTATATGGAGAATCTAAAAACAACAACAACAACAACAAACAAACAAAAAACCCCACAAACTCATAGAGACAGGGAACAAATTGGTTGCCAGATGGGATTGGGGTTAGAGGGCTGGGTGGAAAAAGTGAAGGGATTAAGAAGTACAAAGTGGTAGTTACAAAATAGTCATGGAGGTGTAAAGTACAGCATAGGGAATATAGTCAGTAACATTGTAATAAATACATATGGTATCAGATGGGTACTAGACTTATTGCAGGGGATCACTTCCTAAGTTATATAAATGTCTTACCACTATGCTGTACACCTGAAACTAATATAATATTGAATTTCAACTGTACTTGAAAAAAAATTTTTTTAAAGAATTCTGCTGTGTGGAGGTCATTGGAGATCCTGACGGGAGCAGTTTCAGCACAGCAGTGGAGGAAAAAAGCCTGATTAGAATGGGTTCAAGGAAAATAGAAACACCGAACCTTCACGAACTCTTCCAAAAAATGGTAGAGGAGGGAACACTTACCAAATTATTCTATGAGGCCAGTATTACTCTGACACCAAAAGCAGACAAAGACATTACAAAAAATAACCCCTATAGAATAATATCCTTTATGCTATAGATGCAAACACCCTCAAAAAAATACTAGCAAACTGAATCCAACAATATGTAAAAAGGATGTTTGGTGCTTTTTATATATAAATCCCACCATGACCTAGTGGAATTTATCCCAGAAATGCAAGATAGTTTCCACATACAAAAATTAGTGTAATATATCATGTTAATGGACTATAAGATAAAAACCAAAAAATCATTTTAACAAATTCAAAGAAAGCGCACTTGACAAAAGCAAACACCCCTTCATGATGAAAACACTCAACAAACTAGGAATAGAAGAGAATTTACTTAATCTGATAAAGAAAATCTGTGAAAAAACATCACACTTAATACTGAAAGGATGGAATATTTTCCCCCTAAGGCCAGGAATAAGACAAAGATGAGTATAAGAAATTCTGACCATTTCTATTCAACTCTGTAGTGGAGTTGTAGCCAGAGAAATTAATATAAACAAACAAACAAACATACATACATACACAAGGCATCCAAATTTGAAAGGAACAAGTAAGACTATACACAGATGACATCACCTTATGTATAGAGAATTCTAAGGAATAAACACACACACACACACACACACACACACACACACAATTAGAGGTAATAGTGGCAAGATACAAGAATAACATACAAAAATCAATTGCATTTCTATACACTAACAATGAGTAATCTGAAAATAAAATGAAGAAAACAACTTCATTTACAATAGCATCAAAGAGAACAAAATACTTAGGAATAAATTTAAAAGACTTGTACACTAAAAACTATAAAACATTGTTAAAGAATCTAAAGAAGACTTACATAAATGGAAAGACATCCCAAGTTCATTGATTAGAAGGCTTAGTATTGTTGAGATGGTAATACAAATTGATTACAAATTCAATACAATCTGATCTACAAATTCAATACAATCCCTACCCAAATCCCAGCTGGTTATTTTTGCATAAACTAACAAATTGATCCTAAAATTCACATGGAAATGCCAGGAACCCAGAATAGTCAAAGCAATCTCGAAAAAAAAGTACAAAGTTGAAAGACTCACAACAATTTCAAGTTACTATAAAGCTACAGTAATAAAAGCTGTGTGGTACTGGAATAAGGATGAATATATGGATCAAGAAAATAGAATTGAGAAATAAACCCTTACATTTCTGACCAATTGATTTTCCAGAAGGGCACCAAGACTATTTAATAGGAAAAGGACAGTCATTTCAACAAATGGGGTTGGGACAACTAAATATCCACTCAAAAGAATGTAGTTGACCTCATAGCTCACATAACACACAAAATTTAACTCAAAATTAACCAAATGTAAAAGTTAAAACTTTTAGAAGAAAACATAGGCGTAAATCTTAGTAACTTTGGGTTAGGCAACAGTTTCTTCAATATGATAAAAATAGTTAAATTGCACTTCTTTAAAATTAAAAGCTTATGTGCTTCAAAGGCCACTATCAAGAAAATGAAAAGACAACTCAGAATGGAAGAAAATATTTGTAAATCAAATGTCTGACAAGGGTCTAGTATTCAGTATAATGAACTGTTAAAACGTAATAAATAACAATTTTAACTGGGCAAAGATTTGAATAGACATTTGTCCAATGAGGATATACAAATGACCAATAAGCACATGAAAAGATGCTCAACATCACTAGTCATTAGGGAAATGCAAATCAAAACCACAAGAACATTCCACTTCACACTTACAAGGATGACTATAATAAAAAAGGTGGACAACAGCAGATGTTTATAGTGGAAGAGGACAGTGGGAATGTAAAATGTTGCAGCTGCTTTGGAAAACAGCCTGGCAGTTACTCAAAATGGTAAACATGAGTTGCTTTATGACCCAGCAGTTCCACTCGTGGGTATATACTAAAGAGAAGTGAAAAAATATTTCCCCCAAAAAACTGGTATACAAATATTCATAGCAACATTATTCATAATAACCAACAGATAGAAACAACCCCCAAATTCATCAGTTGATGAATGGGTAAACAAAATGTGTTTATCTATGCATGGATATATCCATGCAATGGAATATTATTTGGCCATAAAGATGAAGTGCTGATACATGCTATAACATAAATGAACCTTGAAAACGTGTTAAGTGAAAAAAGTCATACACAAAAAGCCACATTTTGTATGATTCCATCTATGAACGAATAGGCAAATTCATAGAGACAGTAGATTAGTGTTTGCCAAGGGATTGGGGAGGGGGAGTGAATGGTAATGTGTATGGGGTTTCTTTTGGGAGTAATGAAATGTTTTTTAATTAGATAGTGGTAAATATATTAAACACCACTGACTTACTTTAAACAGGTGAATTTTATGGTGTGTGAATTATACCTCAAATTTTAAAGAGACCAAATAGGAGACGTTGGAGAAACTTTCAAGGAATGTTGTTGGAAAGGGGAACAGAGGAATGGGGACCAGAAGGTAATTTTTTCATGTCAGATATTAACAATATGTTCGTATAGAAAGATTCAGGTAAAAAAAAAGTTGATGATGCAGGAGAGAGGGAGGAAGGGAGAAAGGGGAAGAGAGCAGGGACAGAGGGTGCGGGGAGAGGGCAGGAAGGAGGGAGAGAGGGAGAGAGTTAATTAGTTGCTGGAGAAAATAGGTGAGAGGGGCTGGAACCCAGTGCTGAAGTTAATTGGGCTGCCTTGTGGACAGCTGATCTGTAGTAATGAAGAAGTACAACAGTTATGTACAAATGCAGGTAGATGGGTATATTTGGTGTGGGACCTTGAGGAAGTTCTCCTTGAACATCTTGCTTATAGCCTCCTGTTTCAATATATGCTTTCAAAGAAAGCAAACAGGCTTCATAGAAAACAAGCAAGCAAATCAATCCCCCCAAATCATTTAGCCCAGTAGCTTTAAAAAATTAATTCCACCCCAAACTGGTCATTCTTTTACCCTGAATTCTTTCAACAATTTTATTTATTTGTTATTTTAACCTATTTTTAAATTTTATTTCATTATTGAAGATTAAATAAAATTCAAAAGGTACAGAAAGCAAATCTCTCTCCTACCTCTATCCCCAGTCCTCCTCTTTGAGGCCAGTTTATTATATATCTTCCAAGAAATTATCTATGTATATGAAAGCATATGTGTGTATATTTGCATATATATCCTTCAACATTTTTTTAAGCCACAAATGATATTCAAACTTACTGTTCTGCATCTTGCTGTTTTCACTGAATATATATCTTGGAGATTGTTTCATATCAGTACATATAGCACTACCTCATTCTTTTTCATAACTACTATGATGTGACAGTTTTAAATATGTTCAAAAAGTCTTTGATATTCCTTCCTCCAAGAGGCAAAGTTTGATTCCCTCCCTCTTAAGTGTGGGCTAGACTTAGTAATTCACAAATAGAATATGGCAGAAGCAATGTGTGCCCTCTGAGACTGGAACATAAAAGACAATGCAGCTTCCTCCTTGTTCTCTATGTTTAGGGTGAAGTGAGCTGCCATGCCACCCAAGCAGCCCTCCAGGGAGAGGCCCATGAGGTGAGAAACTAAGGCCTTCTGCCAACAAGCCATGTGAGTGAGCCATTTCAGAAATGGGTCGCTAAGGCCTACTCAAGCTTTCAGATCACTGAAGCCCTGGCTGGCAGTTTGACTGCAACTTAGGTATCCTGAATCAAAACCACACAATGAAACTGCTCCTAAATTTCTGACCCACCAAAACTTTGATATAACAAATACATGTTTCTGACACATGTGACTTGTCTCTTCCATTATTCCATCTCAATATGAAAAGTCTCTTGACAGTTATAATATAGCATATCTTGAATATAAAGTATAATGCTTTCTTGTCCTATTGTCTCTCCCTGCCTCTCCAATGATCTCATACTTCTGAATTTGCTCAAACCACCTTGCTCTGCAGTCTAAGATACTGTGGCGTGTGGGGCTTTGAACCACATCTGTGCTGGCCTCTCATGTATTCTGAGCTTATGATTTCCCACAGAGAAGCTGGTATTTTCATCAGTGCTTTCTTTCCACCAGCAAGTCTCTGGGTCAGTGTGAGAGTCATATAATTTTAAGTTTCTGAAATGTTTCCACTTCATTCAGAAACTGAAGTCAGCTAGGGAACAAATCTGGCTCTTTGGGCTTTCCTGTCTCTGTTCCTGATGTGGGCAGGCCTCCCTGCAGTGCAGAGAAGACCTGTCAACTACGCTCTGAGGATGAAGACGGAAAAAAAAAAAAAGGAATCTAGTCTTCTTCCTAGGGTGAGAAAGCAGCTAATAGCATCCAGATATTTTGAGATGAAACTGTTACCATGGGAATGTTTCCATATCGCTCCCCTAATAATGATGGGTAGAAACAATGGACAGTGTAGCTCTCAGAATTCTAGAAATAAAGGAAGCAAGAGAAGGAAAATGAAGCTGGAAGAACAGGTCCCAGATAAAGGATTGATTAATTCAAAAACAACCTCCTAGGAGAATGGGGGTTGTTTATAGGTTAGCAGTGTTTCTCCAAAGGTCAAGATTCCCATACAAGCTGGTAGGTGATCCTGAGGTGGAGGTAGGGGGGTGATTCTTCAGTATTGCTGGTTAGGGGGCTAAGTTGTTGCCCTTTCCTTCTGGAAATTTGTGTATGGGGCAGGGAGTAGGGGAGAACTTGAGATCTAACAAATCCTAATGCTTCTAAACACTTGTCCATTTCTGTCCTTGCAAGAGGTCAAAGCCCCAGGGCATCAGACTGTACCCTAAAGGCAGAAGCACACTGATGCACACACATTGTCATCTTGCAACCCAGTATTTCCTATGCTGTACTACCCTCTACAACGTCTCAGGAATAATTTCCAAACCAAGAAGGGACCACTACCTTGCTCTCCACATCAAACTACTCATTCCTTGAAGCACATGCAGGGGTCCGCCAGCTCACTGCCAGCTGGGCTGCTGTCACTCCAGGACCTTGAGAAGTCAAAGGAAAGATGACTCATCGATAAGCAAAACAGGTCATCTTTTGTGACAGCCATTTTACCCGTGTCTACTATAATCTCATACTATAATCCTCAGAGGATTTGTTGGCTTATTGTTTCTATTTTTTGAGAATGAGCGCCCTAAAAGAGCCATCCCGCCTACAAAATAAATGGGAATCCAACCTGCCGGCTGGGAATTTAAGGATGCATATTGATGAGTGGGTAAATCACCTCTTAAATATCATCCAAAGAGGAAAGAAATGGGTACCGAGTACCCCTGCATATGTGAACTGACCTAAGGCAACAGGATGACAATGGATTGCCTGCTCACCTAAATCCTGTGTGACAGTGCCCCAACCTAGATTTGCTTGGCGTGTCAGAGCTATGGATTTCCTTTTTAGTATTGAGATCTCTAGTTAAAATACAATGTAAGCAACTTGAACCGTTTCCTGGATGTGGCAGGTGAAGGTTAATCCTTATGAAATGCAGTTTAAAGACCAGAAACCATTTTGGTTTGGATGAACAACCAGAGGGAAATGTCTTCCTTCTCTAAACAAACACCCAGTGAAGCAACAAATACAGTCTTCTCTCTCACATCTCCAAGGACTACACATTTGCTGTCCTAAAATGTACGGTTTACAAAGAGAAAATTGTTTTAAAAATTTGACCTCACCCAAGTATAAGCTCAGCCAAGAGAGTGCAGCAGGGAGCTCTAAAGATAGGTGGTGCCATTAGCACAGAGAAACCAGCCTGGAGACACACAAGGGTAATCTTACTTGGTGGACTTCCCAAGCCCCTTGAGATCTCCACTGTCCTGGCTACATAAGGAAAACTCTCTCTGGCAAGTGGCATGCCTCTCTTTATTCTTTCTGACTGCTGGCCAGGCAGAGCTTCTCCATTTGGGCTTTGAAAGTCATTTCTGGTAAATAGTAGCTCTCATTCCCAAAACGTGAACCCTAAAATGTTGCAGGATCCTGACTGCAATGTACGGTGCTATGTCAGCACCTGGTTTATAATCTGGTATATGTTTTAGCTGCCACTTATACCTAACAGGTGACAACAGCTTTCATGCTGCTTGAGATGAACACCTATTCTGTTCCAAGTCCATTATTACACAGTATATTTTTCAACTTCAGCTGCTGCTTTGACATTTTTTAATAGAAGTGTGTATCTACATTTTTATATACCACACTAAAGGAAATTCCTTCAAAGAGGTGATTGGTTATCTCCAGCCCCAGAAGTATGAGGACCACAGGCACTTGAATTCCTTCAGCCTAAGTGAAACTAACTAAATACTTACATATGACATGTTCGAAGTCCAAGTTGAACATGATCTCTTTCATAGCTTTTTGGGAGCTCTTCAATTTCCAAAAATTCCCCTTTTGCCTGAATTTCCATTTTATTTGATTTTATCTCTTATAGTTCTTATCATTTTCTACCTGTAGTAGTTATTTATTTACATATTATCTCTTGGAAGATAAAAATCTTCCCTTATAGCACTCTTCTCTACCATATTTCTTTTTTATTTCTCACAATACCCGGCCCAGCACTTTATACACAGGAGCTTCCAAATGCATGTTTCTGAATAAATGAAGAATAAATGAATAAATGATCAAGCAGTATGGAATCCATCCTGATAACTGTAGTGGTAGGAGAAAGATCCTTGAACTCAGGCCAAAGAGCCCAGTTGACTAGATGACTTAATTAAAGAAAAGCTCCCAGGCTTATGACCACTGAATCTGAATTATCTTAGTCCATCATTCTGTAATTGATTTTACTGAGAGCCTGCCCCACAGCTCAGGTGTCAGGAGTTATCTCAGCAGAAAAAAATGTTTGGGTTTCTCTTTAATCTTATACCCTCACTCATTCCAATAAGCAATACTGACTCCCATAGAGTTTTAAGAAAAATAGCCTGAAGTTCATTTTATTTGCCTATTCATTCATTCATTCAAAAATATTGAGCACTGACTATATGCCAAGTATTGTTCTAGGCACCGAGTATAGAGTGATGATTAAGACATCTGACATCGGTCTTGGTGATTTTTGAATCTGATACCAGAAGCAAAGGGAACAAAGTAAAAATAAGCAAGAGGGACTACATCAAACTAAAAAGCTTCTGCAGAGCAAAGGAAATCACCAACAAAATGAAAAGGCAACCTACTGAATGAGGGAAAATATTTGCAAATCATGTATCTAATAAGGGGTTTTTAATATCCAAAAAATATAAAGAACTCATATAGCTCTGATTTAAAAGTGGGCAGAAGGTCTGAATAGACACTTTTCAAAAGAAGACATAGAGATGGCCAACAGGTACATGAAAAGATGCTCAACATCAGTAATCATTAGGGAAATGCAAAATAAAACCACAATGAGATATTACCTCACACCTGTTTGAATGGCTATTATCAAAAAGACAAGAAATGAGAAATGTTAACAAGGATGTGAAGAAAAGAGAATCCTTGTGCACTGGTGGGAATATAAATGCTGCAAGCCACTATGGCAGTTCCTTAAAAAATTAAAAATTTGATACAGCATGATCCAGCAATTCCACTTCTAAGTATTTACCCAAAGAAAATGAGAACACTAACTCAAAAAGTTGTGTGCACGGCCATGTTCACTGCAGCATTATATACAATAGCCAAGATATTGAAACAAAGTAAGTGTCTACTGGTAGATGAACAGATAAAAAAGGTGTGATACATATATATAAAAGGAATATTATTCAGCAATAAAAAATGAAGTCTTGCCATTTGCAACAACATAGATGGACCTTGAGGGCATTATGGTAAATAAGTGAGACAGAGAAAGACAAATACCATATAATTTCATTTATAAGTGGAATCTTTAAAAAAAAAATCCTGAACTCATAGAAACAGAGAACAGATTGGTGGTTATGTGGCAGGTGGTGAGTGAGTGGTGGGTGGTGGGTGAAATGGGTGAAGGGGGTCAAAAGGTACAAACTTCCAGTTATAAATGCATCATAGGGATGTAATGCACAGCACAGCAACTATAGTGAATACTGTATTGCATTTTTCCCCCTCTTTAATCCCCCCTCTCCCACTTCCACCCATGACCTATGGATGTTGCTGTTTGAACTGGATCTCTGAAGGCGGGGCATCCCCTTCCACACACTCACAGAGTGCACCTGGGGCCAGGTACACCCGTTGTATGGTCCATGATTCCACCTGGGGCACAAACCCAGGATCTTCTGTGTGTAAAGCAGATGTGCTAACCAGTACACTATTTAGCCACCCCTCTATTGCATATTTGAAAGTTGCTAAAAGAGTAGAACTTAAAAGCCCTCATCATAAGAAAAAATTGTAACACTGTATGGTGACAGATGTTAATTAGACTTATTGTGGTGATCACTTCATGATATATACAAATATTGAAACATTATGTCATGTACCTGAAACTAACAACGTTATATGTCAATTATATCTTAATAAAAAAAGACAGACAAGGTCTTACTTTCACAAAGCTTACTTGCAAGTAGAGGGGAGACACTCAAAAATGCAAGAATATCCATGAGAAAAAAAAAGGACACAGGTGGTGAGATGCTAAGAATTCAGGGTGAGGTTTTTATGAGCTTTTTTAGATTAGATGGTCTGGAAATGTTCCTCTCTGGGGAGGTGACATTTAAACCAAGGTGTGAATGACAAGAATGAAGCAGCTTTGCAAAAATTGGAGGGGAGAGCATTCCAAGCAGAGAATAGCTGGTGCAAAGGCTTTGAAGCAGGCACACAATAGGTCTGGAAATGGTAGGGTCAGGGAAGCAGGCAAGCAGCAACTCAGGTAGGTTTCATAAGGCAGAGCAAGGAGTCTGGGTTTTACTTGTGACGAGAAGACACAAAAAGAATTTATACACATTTGTGGCCAGATGGCTGCTGCAAAGAGGATGGATTTTATAAGGGAAAGAATGGAAGAAGGAAATCAACAGTTGGGAAGTTGACTTGTATTTAGTCCAGGTGGGACATCATGGTGGCTTGGACTTTAGGTGGTAGTAGGGGAGATGAAGGTAAGTGGACAGATACCTGTTCTGGAAGTAGAGTCAAAAGGACTTCTTGACAGATTGCATGTGTGGTAAGGAGCAAAGATAACTTCCAGATTTTTGCCTTGAGCAACTCTGTAGATGTTAATATACTCTGCTAAAATGGAAAACCTGGGAAAGAGGCAGTTAGTGCTGGATATCAAGGGTCCTGTTTAAGATGCCTCAGATATCCAAGAGAAACAGCAGGTAGGAAACTGGGAATAGGAATGTAGACTTCTGGAATGAGGTCAGGGCTCGTCATATCGATTTGGTAGTCACTGGCAGATTGAATTTAAAGTCAAGGGGCTGTTAGTAGCAATAAGCTACACCTCATGCCAAGATCTTGGTTTCTAAACACTATTCTCCAATAAAACGAAGCAGAGTTCCTTGAAGAAATGGCTGTTGTCAGTCAGGACTAGGACAGAGAAAGTACAGGATGATGCCTGGGAAGTATACAGTTGCCTGAAACAACTTATGGGGCCAGAAAGTAAGGAGCACTCAGAAAATATGGGCACATAAGCCAAGCTGAAAGTGCTCTCAGGGGCTAAATTGGGATAACAACTGATGAACAACAAAATAATGATAGTACTAAATTATGACCCATGGGATAAATATCCATGAGTCCATATCGATATACATAATGGGAGAAAAGGCATTGTTCTCCATAAAGTATAATTCAAGTAATTTAAATTAAAAATTTGGCAAATATCACAGCAACTATTCTGGGCAAGATCAGTTAATAGTCAAAAATCACAATGAGATACCATTTCACACTCACTAGAATGATTACAATAAAGAGAGACAGATAAATAGTAAGTGTTGACAAGGATGTGAAGACACTAGAACCCTCATACTCTGATGGTGAGAATGCAAATTGGTGCAGCTACTTTGGAAAGCAGTTTGGCACTTCCTCAAAATATTAAAAAAGACTTACCAAAGGGCACAGAAATTCCACTCCCAGGAATATACTCAAGAGAAATGAAAACATATGTTCACAAAAATACTTATATACAAATTTTCATAGGTGCATTATTCATACTAGTCAAAAAAGTAGAAGCAGGAGGAAGAAAATGGCAAAGATAATAGAGGTTTTGTTCATTCCTCTTGCGACCAAACCAAAGTCGTTACAGAAACATGGAGCAAACAGCAAGCAAAGTCACCTAGAATATACACGAAGAGAAGCACTACAGAGAAGGGGAAAAAATGGCGTAGATTGATAGAGGCTCTGTTCATCTCTTTGGCGACCACATGAAAGTTGTGACGGAAACAAGGAGCAAGAAGCAAAGGAAAATCACCTGGGATCTAGATGAAAAAGCCATACAACTAGGAGGAAATCTAAGAAATCACCCTGCAATAATAGAAGATAGGACAGGGCGAGGATGTGGGGCTGCCCAGTCTCAAGCAGCTGAGTGAGACAGAGGCTGCAGCAGCAGTAGAAAGCGGATTTTCATGGTGATGGACCCGCTTCCTCTAAGCACCAGGGCCATCGGCTCCATGCAGGGGGTACCAAGGACTTACAGGGAGACATTGTGAGAGTGAGGGCAGAAGTGAGACTAACTCCGTACAGAGGTGCCAGCGGTATCCACTGTTCCCTGTTGAGCCCTCCCACTCCCAGTGTGCGGACACAGTGTCACCATAGCATTGACGCCATCAAACTGGATAACAGAGGTCACTCCACCCAGGAGATTCCCTGAAACCTCGCCTCCCCCAACTCATGGCCTCACCCAAGCCACATCCAGGTATATCCTCAGCGAGTCAGGTGCTCCTTGCTGAGCAGTACCTAAACTCACACTGGAGGCAGTTAGCCTCAGTTTCTGGTGTGGCCTTTTGAGGTAACTATAAGCACAGCATCTGTGGATTACTTGCTGAATCTTAACAGGTGGCCCCAGAGGGATAGAGGCTTGGACTAAATTTGGGCTGTAGCTGAAGCCCTGTTAGGACTGTGGCATTGGACATCTACTTCACAAATCCACACTAACAAGACTGGGAGACTTATGAGCTTTACATAGTTCATAGAAAAAGACACAGAAAGGCAGCCAAAATGGGAAGACAAAGAAGCAGAAACCATATGAGAGAACAGAACAGAGATCCAGATATAATGGAGTTAACAATTGTTATAAAGATGCTCAATGAACTTTTGGGAACTGTAGATAAATTCAGTGAGAACTTGAACAAAGAGATAAAAAAACATAAAAATGGAAATGAAAATTATAAAAAGGAACCAGTCTGAAATGAAGAACACATTATCTGAGAAGTACATTAAATAGAATAAAGGAATAAACAAAGTGAATAAAGAAAAGGATCAAATGCCCTATTTGTAGAATGGGAAAGCTAAGGACATGCAATCAGAATGGCAAGAGATGAGATACCAAGACTATAAAAATAATTTAAGAAGCATATGGGACATTATTAAGCATCTAAATATCCATCTGATAAGTGTAACTGAAGAAAGTCAAGATGTTGAACAGCTGTTTGAAGAAATAATGATGGAGTCTACAGCAATACCACCCTGAACGTGCCCAATCTCGTCTGATCTCCAAAGCTAAGCAGTGTTGGGCCTGGTTAGTACTTGAATGGGAGACCACTTTGGAAGACCAGGTGCTATAGGCGTTAAAAAAGAAAGAAAGAAAGAAAGAAAAGGCAGAATGATGGAAAACTTCCCTAACCTGGTGATGGAAATGGACATAAAACTCCAGGAAGCTCAGAGAAGCCCCAAAACCAGGGATCCAAAGAGACCTGCACAAAGACACCTCATCATAATTAAAATGCCAAAGTTTAAATACAGAGAAAGAATATTAAAAGCAGCAAGAAAAAAGCAGATAGTTACCTACAAGGAACACCCATAAGACTGGTAGCTGATTTCTCAAAAGAAAACTGTGCAGAACAGAAGGGCTTGGCAAAAAAATATTCCATGTGATGAAAACCCAGAATCTACAACCAAGAATACTTTATCTAGCAAAGCTATCATTTAGAGGTGAAGGACAAAGAGCTTCCCAGACAAAAATAAGCTAAAGGAATTTATCAACACCACGCCAGTATTACAGAAAATGTTGGAGGGATTTCTTTAAGAAGATAAAACATGTATCAAAAACAGGAATAAAGAATGGTAACAACTACATTCCTATCACTAAGTACCTCAAATGGAAAAGAATTAAGTGCTCCAACTAAAAAATAGAGTGGATGAATTGATAGGAAAACATGACCCCTACATGTTGTCTATCAGAGATTCACTTCAGATTTAAAAACACACACAGACTAAAAGAAAGGGGATGGGAAAATATATCGTTTTGATGGACCTAGAAAGTATTGCATTGAATGAAATAAGTCAGAGAGAAAAAGACAAATATCACATGATGTCACGTACATGTGGAATCTAAAGAACAAAAGAAACAATAATAACAATAACAAAAACAGAAATAAACTCATAGGTACAGAGAATATTTTGAGGGCTACTAGATGGGAGGCAGATTAGGGGGACAGTGAAAAAGAACAAAGGGATTAAGAGGTGCAAATGGATAGTTATGCAATAGACATGGAGGTATAAAGTGTAGTATAAGGAAAATAGTTAACAATGTTGTAATAAATATGTAAGGAGGAAGAGGGGTATTAAAATAGTGGGGTAATGATCACTTTGTGAGTTATGTAGATCTCTAATCACTATGTGTACAACAAACATTCTATGCCAACTATAATTGAAAAAACAGTGAATTGTACAATGTAAATATATGTAACTAATTGTCTATTATATTTCAATAAAGCTGGAAAAAAGAAAAAGTAGAAGCAATCCAACTGTATGTCCATCTAATGAATAGATGTGATATATTCATAAAATGGAATATTTATCTTTCCCACCCCAAAAAAGAAATGAATGCTACATGCTATGTGAATAAACTCTGAAAACATTATGCTATGAGAAAGAAACCAGTCACAAAAAACAAAATATTGTATAACTCCATTTATGTGTAATGCTCAGAATTGGCAAATCTTATTATTATTTTGCTACTTTAAAAATGTCTCAGATTATTTCAAAATAAAAGTTAAAAATATAAAATCAAAGTACTCAATGAGATTATACAGAGAGGATAAGGGCACTCAAGACAGAACCTTGGGGTATGCTAACACTTTTAGGTTGAACAGGAGTTGAACAACCAGCAAGATAGGAAATTCAGCTATTTGTGCTGCTGGCCAAGACAATAGGGTTGAAGGACATTTTATTGGCCCCAATACTCAAGACAGCTTAATCAAGACATTTCTCAGATAAATGGAGAAAAAACAAAGCTGGCTGTCACCCATACTTCTCCTGCTTGCCCAGACGCAACGGTTCAGCTCTGCTCAAGTGTAAGAGGGGCAGGAGCTTGCCACCCAGTGGCGCTTGCTGTGGGGATGCACACCTCCTTTTCTGGGGAAAGAAGAAGGTGAAATAACATCCACTGGAATGGAGTTCTGTTACTGTGCACAACAATTCTAATCTTCATTTGAGGAAAAAAAAATCAAGTAAGTTGCACAATGAGTTAGGATTCAGACTTGAGTTTTAGCTCTTAAGTCCATGCTTTTCCACTCCTCTACCCACAATCTAGTGAATTTCCAATACCACTAAGGGATTGTTTAGATTCTAGGGCTGCTAGTTAGAGTTTCCACAAGGGCTACAGTGACTGGATAAAGCTGCTTCTCAAAAAAGGGTTGGTTGCATAAATCAAGAAAATTAAGTAAGACAAAAGCAGACAGATACATAACCCCTGGATACTTTAGGTGGGAGCGCAACAGGTGGGGCTAAGATCCCAGACTCAGTTCACTGTCAGGAAGGCACAGCCAAGCAGATTGGAGACTGGTCGGCTACGTCAGGTTCAGTTCCTCAGGAACAGGGGAAAGGACGATTTGCTGAGACCAGCTTACCACGTCACTTCCTTGCTTCAAACCCTTTAATGGAATCTCTAGAGAGGGTAAAGAAGATGGTCTCTAGACAGAGCTCAGGGGAGGGCAGGGCAGCAGCAGTGGAGGGGACAAGCGCTCTCTGAACACCAAGACCCCGCTCCTGGGTACTGGCAGCTTGGTTGGCCTTGACCCTCCTGAGACCTAAAGGATGAAGAGCTGGAGTTTTAGACAGAGGGAGCATCTGCAATGCTCCCAACAGAGTGAGCAAAATGCATTCTTAGGACTAAAAGATCTCTTTGACTAGTGTCATCAATGGAAGAGTGCAGATGTGACTGCAAAGAAGGTCTGGGGCCAAGTCTACAGGGTCCTGTTTACCACCTTAAGGTCTGAATTTTATCATAAGAAGAAAGGGAAGACATCAAAGAGTTTGTTCTCTTTTAAATTATATTTACATATAATTGTCTTAAAAAATTTAACTGTTAACTTAGCTATCCAAACAGACTGTAATTTCTTTGAGGGCAATTATTATATATTGAGTGATTTCAGTTACCTCAATGTCTAGTGAAGTAGTTCTTAAAATTCAACATGCATCAGAATCACAGGGCTAGAATATGTGTGTGTGTGTGTTTGTCGGGGGCGGTTGTCAATGCAGATTTTGCTGGGCCCCAACCTCAAAGGTTCTGATTCAGTAGGTCTGGGGCCTGAAAACTATATTACAAGTTACCAGGTATTGTGACCACTCTGAGAATCTGGGGAAAAATAAGAGGCTGAGAGGAAATTAGTAAAAAGAGTAAGTGGGTGTGTGAAGACACTCTGAAGGTATACAGAAGTGGCTGAGACGGAGATGTTGGAATTACAGAAATCCCAGAGACAGATTAGAGAAGTAAAAATAAAAAGTTTAGTTAGTGATAAAATCTTATTGTAGGAGTTTCCCTTTTATTAATGCCCCTGTCCCAAGGTATTTCTCCATTTATAAATAAAAGATAAAAGTATTTTCAAAGTTAACAATTTAAGAACAATTAAACAAAAATCATAAAGAGTGCTTTTAAAAGAGTAGTTACATTCCTACTTCCCTCAATTACATATATCTGAAATAAACCTAACCACCAAGTCTGCACTCCTCTAAATAGACATCATCAATTACCTGGTGACAGCTACCAGAAGTGAAGGCAAAATGCCTCTGAGGGATTGAAACGCTTCCAGAAAATCTGCTTTGCCAACTTTAACCCTTCTTAGTAATAGAAATGTCAAAACTTTTTTTTTTCCTTAGGCCTGGCTTTTTAAACTGAACATACTAAAGTATGTATGAAATTTACTAAAGGTATAAAATAAAGTTAAAGGCTGGCTCCCACAGTGGAAAGAGTACTGAACTGGGGAGTCAGGACACCTGGGTTCTAACCTTTGCTCAGGCACAGAATAACAGTGTGGCTTTAGGTAAGTCACCTCTGCTTTTTGTGCTGTTATGCTACAAAAGTACAGTGTTGGACAGATGATTTTCCTGGTCTATCTAAGCCCTGAAATTTTGACTTTCAAATCTAAAGAAATAAGAAGCATGAAGATCATACTGTTATGTGCACATGGGGCAGATTCCCCAGATAACTAGAGTTCAAACTAAACATCCTTGTAGGGCTCTTTCACCTTCCAGGGATGCCGATTACACACAACCAGACAATGGAAAACAAATATGGGTGACGTACAAAAAGAAGAGCTCCAGGTGAGTGCTCAAAGTGGAACTGACGCTCCTTTCACCTTCTGAGAGCTACACTGCCCTCCAGATGAGCCTCTCTGCTGGGCCAGACCACCCTGTTCTAGTGAATAATACCATCATTAAAAGGGAAACAAATCAAATGCATGTTATAGGTTCAAACTATTTCGTCTACAAATAAAGCATGACTATAGTAGCTTTATAGTACTTCCTAGTATATTATACCTTTTCAAAGTCCAGAATGAGGTAAAAAATTTTTAACCAATAGTAAATGCTGCTATGCATTTACTACTACTATACTTACACAAGGGTTTGGTCAAATCTGGCCCACAGCCTGTTTTTGCACAGCCTGTGAACTAAGAATAGTTACTACATATTTTAGTGGTTAAAAAAAATCAAAATATTTTGTGACAAATGAAAATTATATGAAACAAATTTCAGTGCCTGTAAGTATTATTGGAATGCAGTTACACTCACTTGTTTACATATCATCTATGGCTCCTTTCTCATTATGGCAGAATTGAGCAGCTGCAAAAGCCTCAAGTATTTACTATCTGGCCCTTTACAGAAAATGTCTCTTATGCCTAAGTTATACTACAACATATATATCCATATAATCCTAATAATAAACACTTCCAAGGGTTACTTGATTATAAAAGTCTCATATGTAAACTATGAATACGAAAATATTGAAAGAGGAAAAAGAGTTCTTGCGGAATTTGGATTTTGGGATGTATGACGATACTGACAATGCCTCATGTGCATGCATCAACATACAGTTTTCAAATCCAAAAGGAATGACAATTTCTAAATTTCACTGACTCTCTGTTAAAGGAGATTAAAATCTACAGACCAAATGCTATCCTTGGAAAATACAACTAGGAACCAGAATGGCACTACGAAATTAGGAAGTGTTTCCTAATGATGACAAAAATCTCGCCTTGTAGTAAGGTGTCTATATTTTCTGAACCCAAAATAACTGGGACAAATGGTCTGATAAGTGTGAGTGTGCATTGGGAGGCAAGAGGATGTAGTTTTTTAATTTGGGATATATAGAGAGATCTGAGATACTCACAGGTAAGACTTCCACAGAGCTAAAAGCCAAACAGGTTAATAGACATTTGCTTTGCTACTGATGAAGACTTTTGAGAGAGTTATAAGACAAGAATTATTTGCAAGCTTAGAGGTTTTTAACAAGTGGATTATTGGGACTGTGAATCTGGGGATTGAGGTTTTTGGAGTGGTCAGGCTACCTGTGTGGAGCATTCTCATATTGTAAACATCATATAAATTGAGCATCTTGACATGTGGTATTTCTCAAAAAGCATCTAACCCCCAACTTCCTAAAGACTCATGGACTATTTAAAAATTAAAGGATGATGCCAAATACATGTGTTAATAAAAACTAGGTCACACTCATTTTTAAGATTTGCACATATATTTAAAAGACACTTATATTGACTTTTACTAGTACAATTCAAACAAAAGGGACATTAACACTAATACTAGTTCTATTTTGAGGGCCTGTTTAGGAAAGATTTATGGTCTACACAGAGTTTGAGCACTTACCTCTGTTTCCCACCCCCTCCTGCTATTCATTATTCAGTTACCTTCCCTCAGGTCAGAAAAGTTCTCATTTCATTCAGGACTGCCTCATCAGTATACTTCACCTTTAGTACCTTCCCTCTGACACAGATACAACCACCCTTCTACCTCTTCTTTCGTAGGCCATTTCAGAATGGTTACGTACTCCCCAAACTCCTAACATCAGAGCCCACTCCCATGTAGCATTTATAAACTCCGACAATGTGGGATATTGCTCCTTTTATCATCAAATGTGAAAGAGAAAGCTATTGTGAATGGCAAGAAGCAAAAGACCTTTGATGTGCTAAGCAAGGCTAAGTTACTACATTATGCCACTGGACTATAAACCTTCAAAGGAATGTTTCTTCACATCCCTACCTCACTATTCATTAAAACATGGTAGCAAGCAGCCTCAGAATTGTCCATTTAAAAGATAATGCAATTGGTGCAAATGTTCCTCTCAAAGTTCAAGTTCTATTTTCCTTAGTTATGCTCTTATAGCTTGCATATTCTGAGCAAATGTAAAAGCCAGAAGCAGCCTATTACAGTATTTATAAAAGTATTTTTTTTGCATTAACTAGTCTCTAAAGTGGATGTAAAATGAAAAATATCTGCACAAGCCTATATATAGCTTAAAAAGAAACCAGTGATCATTCCCTCTACAAACCTGCCCTGCCTAGACTGACAGTAGAGGAAGGCTGCTAGGCTTGTTGAGAGTGGGTAAGAATACAGGGCAGCTACAGATTTGTTTTCTATGAATCAGGTAATTAAGCTCAAATATAAAGTTTAAGAGAGAAAAATCTAAGTATATAAACACACCATGACTTTCCATCTCTTGTCTTTTCTCTGTTTCTCACAAACACAACAATCTATAAGGAACAGTCATTTAAAATATTTTAGTCTGAACAAGGAAGAACTTGGAAGAAAAGAATTAACTCATTGAAAGCTGTATAACTGACAAATTTACTTGGTAAATAGAAATCTCAGAAAATAATGAAAATGGGGAGTCACCAGATTGTTCCTTAATTTTCCTTTTCGTCAGATTTAGAATAAAAATGGGGGGAGGGGAGAAAGGGAAACAAGCAAGTAAATATGGCACACATTACTTTACAAGCTTATAGCTAGTAAGTTATGCTTCTACTAGCTGTTCAAGAAGTGTGATCATATGAAAAAACATTTCTCAGAATAGTAAACAGGAAAAAAGTCCTGTTAAAAGTCCTGAATATAAATATGTAAATCAGAGCAGAAACCACATTAGTTAGGTACGTGGAGGGGAAAACAATTGGCCTTTTATAAGAATAGATTTCCCTACACTTAAAATAGATTTCCCCTTATACATACAAATCTTACTTGTCTTCTTTCCTAATTAGTATTATCTTTTTGTATAAAAAATAATTTTCAAGGTAAGAAAGATAGAAACCACAGGATTTCACACATATCTGTACAGAAATATTTACTTTGTAAGACAAAAAACTCAAGATCACAGTGCACAGTGGTTATTTATTTAAATACTTGAAAAGGTCAATGATGAAAAAAATAGGTTTATCACGAGAGTTTATATTCATTAGATTTATTTTACCATTTAAAAAAGTGCTGCTTCTAGGTTATCCTAGCCAGATACAGAACACTTCATGATACATGCAGCTACTGTAATATACTATAATAGACACAGCCATTATAGAATGATTTACACTTTGGGAAGAAATTCAATAGTAGTAATGGTGACTGTTTATTTAAACTAAAAACATTGATAATATACAAATCTTTTTTCTCATTTGATTGAAAGGGCTATAAAATTCAACATACTGACAAAAGAAGCAACATAATCACATAAGTAACACCTCTAATTGCCTTTAGCTTACTCTTTCCTTTAAGGAGAGTCTCACATTCAGCTATACAATTTCTGGACTGCATGATGGCTTCAAGGGTTGCTTATCATAAGTGACTGAAAGTTGTTTTGGTAAGCTAACATTCACTCCTTTGTTTTTAAAAATGGAGAGAAATGGCAAATTGTGCCTCATGTCCCTAACAAACCCCAAAATCATTCTGAGTAAATGTGAAATAAATAAGTGATCCATGAGTAAATACAATCTCTGAGCTGACTTAAATCTAAGAGAGTGAGCCAACTGAGCGCTAGCAATACCATGTAGAAACATCTAGAAACATCATTTCTAGAACTCAGTTTAGGAGACCATATCTTGCCTGAATATGTACATTATTTACAAAATATTCCCTTTTGGCCTCTGGAATTTAGCCATTTTAGTTTGGCGGTTAAGCTGTTTCTTTCCATATGTTAGTCAATACTGCAGTTATAACTATCATTAAAATACTCTTATGCATGAATTACAAATATTAATAAAGTAACTCTGCATGTATAAATATGTCAATATTCCTAGCAGAATTTAAAGCATTCAGAATGTACATAAAAGTATTTGTTTTTGGTAGGGGCCAGTATTTTTTTTTAATCATCGCTGTTTCAATAATGCTTTGTACATAGCAAAGCCCAAAACTGCAAAAACAGTAGCACCAAAACTTGCTCGAAGCCAAAACGTGGAGCTCTTGAGGTCAGCTTGTGTCACATGCCTGTAGTCAGAAAATATAATTAATGTTTGAAACATGATTAGTATGAAAATACCAGTTATATTAACAGTCTACTTTTAGGCAAGTATTAGCACACTTGTCAGGCTAATTGCATACAGTAACGCTTACCCAAAAACATTTATCAATATAGCCATATATACATTGCTTAGAAAATCATTATCTGATAATGTAGACATTAATAAAAATAAATGTCTTTACAATTAGCTACTATTTGAAAGCAAACATTTTAAATTTTATATATTTTCTTCATATGAGAAATGGAGAACTTAGACAAATCAATCTACCACTTTTTAATACTATCATGGTCCTTCAAAATGAGATGTAAGACTGAGATCTCGTAATTTTGAGTCAATTTCATGGAACTTAATGTACAATCTCGAGTCTCCAGGAACTGAAAGCTAACTTGTAAGCAGTTAAGCGACAAGTGACAATACTTTTCTAAGAGCAATGCTTAGAGTCAACTTTGGAAACACTGAGCCCCATAAAAATTCACCAAAGAAATACCAAAGGGGGTTGGGAAGATACCAGTTTGTATTAATTTGGCTACTGCTGATTAATGAAAGGAAAAAAACAAACAAATCCTGGTATTAGTTAGACAGGCAGTGACGATAACAACCAAAGGATGTAATGTAACATGATGGACTGAAAGGTAAATGTTTTAAAAGAAAAAAAAAAAAGCCATGTTGTGCATGACAAGAACAGGGACAGCCTGTACCACAAACTGAGTTTGTGAGCATGCTCAGTTAATAACACTGCTAAGCACTCTCAAGAGTCTCAAGTATGACAGCTTACCACGAAGAGGATAAAGCTCTAAAGCAAAGGCTAGAACATTTTATTCGTGTCACTAAATTTTAGTTAAGTGAATACAATTGAGGTAATGTAGAAAACTTAAGAGAATTAAGACCTTAGAGAGACTGGCTAATTTAGGTTATTTTAACAACTAAGTTAAACAAACAGACTGAAGAAAAAGTCAGACATCATTAAAAGACCAAGAAACCAACATATGCAAAAGAGTTAAGAGCCAAGAATATAAACTGTACAAAAACTACTTTGCCTCAATAACAGTGGGAGTGAACAATCAGATTAGTTATCACAAAATGCGATCTGTAAATCCCTAGGAACAAGTCTACACCATGAGTACTCCATGCTTATCACCATTGCAAAACAACACACAGTACTCCTATTTCTTATCCTGCCCGTTTCTATTAAAAAAGATCACTCCTTATATAATTATTATTTTACAAAGCAAAGTGATAACACAGGTTCATTCCACCTTGCAAGTTAGTTCTTTCAACAGGCAATGTTTAATTTTTATATTTAAAGTTAGGGAAGAGAATACTTAGTTTTTAGTTTTTCCAGCTGGAAAAACTCCAACAAGGACAACCCACTGGTTGTAGGAAATGTTACCTGGCTTCAAGAAAAAGTGGACCATGAGATGACTCCATGAAGATGGAATCTTCAACAGAGCTGACGGCGTGCACTTGGTGAGTAATACTGCCTTCGTTGTCTGCTAACAGCATGGCACCCCACTCAGCTACCCGGGCTCTTAACCTTTTATACACATGCACACAGTTTGCAGTTCACAGCAGAGCTCACAAAAGGGGACTGAAAATAACATCTCTCAATTAAACATCCCACACAGAAATTGAGTTGCTACCTATATGAAGCATCCCATGCTTTCTATATTTAAAAATAAATGTATTCTACAGCAAATTGCCAAACTTAAAAATCTATCTATATGTACTCTTTAAAACTCTCAAATACTAGGCAAGGAAACCTAAGGCTGTTACATACATTCTCTCTACATCCCTCCGAGGCTGGTGGTGGTCTATCCAAGGGTTTCAAGAGAAGCCCTTGAAACCAATATCCTAAGTAGTACCTGCCAATATGTGGTGGTGCTAACTATTCATTCAAAATGTCTAACAACTATTAGTCGTGAAGTTTATATATGTTTCTAATTTCAGACTACCAAAAATTACAAAATACACCTGTGAAAAATTGAGCTCAACATGTCAAACTTATAGACTGTCATGAACCCATGATGAGAGTTTCAAAGTTTACAACTCCAAGTCAATAGAGATGTGTAGAATTTAAAGTGAGAACACAGGCTAAAAGGGCATTAGAACTTTTGCTTCAAACTTAGCTATCTCTGTGTTTTTTGTGCATTTTTACTGATAGAGGATTTTTCAAAAATTTTTTTCACATTTGTTCAACTTAGGGAAAGAAAGGGGTTAAGATTAAAGATAGCTGTAATCACATTAACATCAGTCAAAATAATTTCTCATAAATATTCAAGTATAGGATCTGTTGCACACAGCTCCCTTTATCGTATTTTAAGAAAGCATTATCATTCACTAAATAATATATTCTAACTGACTTTATTGCTTAGTTTTCTCTTGCATTTCAAAATAGTAATTGTTACTTTCCACTAGCTATAGTATAGCCTTCAATAGGCAAAACAGCAGTAAGTATTTATATATGACAAACAATATAGATACATGCTCAAGATGTATCTAGTTAAAAACTCAAGGCAACTATTTATTTTTTTAATTTTCTTTTTGGGCAGGCAACCCTTGGTTGACCTCACAGTTTTAAGGACCTTATCAACTTACAACCCCTTATTTGTTTGTTTGTTTATTATTTATGCCTACAGAACCTGGTCTTCCTAGGTGGTCTCCCATCCAAGTACTTACCAGGCTCGACCCTGCTTAGCTTCCGAGATCAGACGGGATCGGGCTTGTTCAGGGTGGCATGGCGTAGACTCAAGGAAACTATTAACTCATATGATATATTTCAATGATTCCATCCATGTTATAGTAGTTTTTTGACACTTTTAAACATGAAAAACTACACTTCTAGACATGAAAAGCTATTTAGAGAACTATTTTATGCCTTTATCATGTGCATTTACAAGCTGCATTATCCAGGCTCCACTTATAAAAGAGAAAGCATTTGTAACGGATGGCACATTTGTCATTACTTAGCTAACTGACAACACCTGAATAGAGAATAGTGCAATCTTAACTGTATCCCATAACTATTAAGAACTGAGTCATGTTTGTCATTTTAGGTCTCAAGTAGAAGCAGAGTAACAATTTCATAAAGCTGCTTCCCAGTTTTCTAATTTCAAGCAAAAATAATTCTTCCACAATTCAAAAGTATAATTCTTTCAAAATGACTCAAATAAAATATCATCTTAGAATAAATTTGATATTTTACTGTATACTTTTTCTTTTTAAAGCTTTTATAATATTAAAAAGATAATATATGTTCATTATAAAATATGTGCAAAATAAAAGTAGGAAGAAAAAAAATCACCTAGAGTCCTATCACCTAAGGCAAATAATTAAAATTTGGTATTTCCTTTTAGACTTTTTCTATGTATTTCTTACATAGCTGCAAACACAATGTGTATCATTTATACCATTTTATATCCTTTTAAAAACTTAGTTATATAAGAACTTTTCCATAAATCATAGAAACATCATTTGAAATAGCTGCATTATATTCCATTCTCCTATTGGTGGCTATCTGCATTTACTGGTGACTATAATTAAAGTGATAATTATCTTTCCACATACGATTTTTCTCTATATTTAGGATACTTTCCTTAAGATAGACTTCTCCAAAAGGAATACTATAGGGTTAAAAATGTGTGTATGTGACTATGTGTATAAAGGTTCTTTTTAAAAATCTGTTGATATACCAGAATCACATTTTCCTACCCTATGTGGAATAATATAATTTAGTTGAGTAGTATCTCTTTTTAGAACGTAATGACTAGATGCTGGAATGTAACCTTAATTAATCATTTGAAGCTTGTCAGAACTTTCAAGTTCTTAGGTGAAAAATTCTTGTGTTTTGGATGCTGGCTTTCTGTCTTAGGAGTGCTAAGGGCCATTTGTCAATCAGATGACAGATGCTCTTGAAACAGGTGTGGGAGAAGACCAACATGTTCGGACTTGGATATTATTAAGGCTGCTACTTAATAAGCCAGAGAGAAAGAAATGTTTCAAAATGCAGGCAAGAAAGATTAAATTAAGAACTGTCTTTGTGAACAGTCACAACAGGCATATAACAGTGACCAAAATTCCTATGTACAGAATGCCTTAAAGAAGGCATATAAGATGCTTTTGATTAACTCTGCAATATATGGCAAATATAAGAACATGACCTAAAATCTTATTGGTTCAATGTATTTAACCAATAATAAATAAAGGGAATATTATCAATGGAATAACCAAATCCTAAAGAGCTCAGTGGCATTAAACCCATTCTACCTATTACCAAATAGGATATTTTTAACATAGTTTTTTATAATGTGTCATATTACTTTATATCTGGAGAATGAAAACTATATTGCAGTGACCTAAAACTTTGCAAAAATTAAAACTGGAGAAAGGAGAATAGAGAGATCCAGATTAAATTAACCTTGTCTTAGGTTGCAGGCTACTATGGAGAGGAAAAATAAGTAAAGTAGAATATACTCAAGACATACAAATGCACTAATGTGAAAGATCTAATTTTATAATTCTATCCATATATGTATCTCAGGTATGGAGTTTTAAGTTAATACTCTGAAAAAGCATATGCAATTATAATGCATGTAACCTAAAGTTACTAGTAATGCATGTAACTAAAGCTCAAAGATATCATATATAATTTTCTGCTATTTGCAACTACACATCTCAAGTTGAAAACTATGAGGTCGCCAAAGCTACAGTTTTGTTTTTAAATAACTCACTTTTTTTCCTAAGAATTCTGAACCTTCCTGCTTTTACTGCTTCTGCCTGAAGTATTTTTTAATATTTATTTCCAATAAAAATGCCACTATTGTTAATAATAATCTTAAAATGACAATTTCCCTAATTGAACTAGTAGGCATGAAATATTAATAATATATTTTTCAAAAAAGTTTAAGAAATCAAAACATAGTACCCAATAAATATGAATTAAAACATAAAAATCCTAAGAAAGCTGTTAACTGAGCATGCCTAAATAATAATATACTCTAGAAAAGGACACAGGTGTGCATCAATGTAAAAAACGCTTTACCAAGCATTAGAAGAATCAAATTTAGATGATCATAGATACATGGGAAATACTCCATGGGGAACATAGTATCTATATGTTAACTATTGATACTTAAAGATCATAATAGGCAAACTCCACCTTGTCATGTCCTTTAATATACTAACTAAATGGCAAAAATATTTTAAATTATAAGCAGCAGCAGCAGCAGCTTACTTAATGAGGATGTATAACACAAGTTCTTCGATAATTTTAAACATATGACGATGTATCTAAATTCAAAGAAAAGCTTTGTAAAGATCTTCATGAAGGGAAATATAATTTTATATGAAATTAAAACAAAGGACAAACTTCCCTGGATACAATATTTTACTATAACATAATATCCCTAGAACTCTTACATTCCCAACAGAATCTCTATAACATTAAGATCTCTAGGAACCAATCCTCTCCATAAAGCAATCCTTTGAAAAGGCAGTTCATTTTGGTATGATGATAGTAAAATCCTTCCTTAAAAAAAAAAGGGGGTTCTTATATTAAGTAATATGATTTTAAGCAATGTAAAAGAGAGACTTAAGTGATTATTAAAGTAATATGGACAAATTGAGTAACTCATTGACTAATGGCTTAAAATATATGCCACAAACATCCGATTTAAAAAATACATGAAAAAATACAGTAAAAAATAAAATGAGTACAATGACTGTTTATCATACTTTTGGGTCTCTGTAAATACTCAATCTGAACTATGCACTTGGTTGCTAAAGTAAAATGTTGCTACCAAACTTATGAAGTAACATGAACAAATAAGTTATATGGCTAATGCAAACAATAAAATGGGATAAAAGAAATTCTAAAACCAAAATAGGCATCAAAGAAAATCACACCAAAATAATGCATTATAAAATAAACAATTTTGATTGAATTATAGAGTAGAAAGAGTGGATTATACACAGAAAACTAGTTGGGAAAAAGATCGAAAGGAATTAAAAAAAAAAAATGACTAAGTAGCCCAGACAAACACATGAAAATGAACACCTAAAGGAAGGACAAATTAAAGTTCACAGCACACTATAGTATAGTAACATCTTCATTCATGCAAAGTAGGAGTTTTCTACAGTCAGAATAATATTTAATAAACTAAAATCCTGGGTAGTTCAAACCAACAATGAAGCTCACTCCTACATAATTATTTTATACTTTCAGATTAAAAAGGTATTTAAAAATTAAACCATAATCAAAGGTATTTTTTCCTGGTAACATGATTTATACGATTTGAAATAAAAACATTACCAAAGATTAAAATCATCTGAC
Source organism: Macroglossus sobrinus (assembly GCA_004027375.1). NCBI lineage: Eukaryota > Metazoa > Chordata > Mammalia > Chiroptera > Pteropodidae > Macroglossus > Macroglossus sobrinus. The sequence continues at coordinate 183,539 of PVKZ01000201.1, forward strand.
CACATGTTAATGATCCTCCAAATGTATTTAAATTCAAATAATTCAAGTTATTCATAAATTATTCTAAAGAAAAACAAACCTATCTCACTCTGAAGAGTGAGAGTCCATACTACCAAAGTTACATGTCAAATACAGTTTAACATTTATCTCACATGTTGAGATCAATATACAGTAAATTAAATTGGAAAGAAAAAAATCTATTATGACTTCCTATTTAAAATAGGTACTGCCAGTGAATAAGCTCCAAAAAAGGAATAATCTTTTCTGGTCAAAGACACACAGCTAGGGAAAAAATGAACAATTTCCGAAATAAATCTATTAAAATTACTTAAGTATAAAATATTAGACTTAAATCATCTTATGATCAGATTATAGCACTTCCTTTTTTAGCATGGGACTAAGGTCATTGAAAATATACCAGTTTAAAGAAAAAAATTTTTTTCGCAACATAATGTTTAGAAACTTAAAGGTAGGTCCATATCTTCTTCATCTTCACATTTCGCCCCAGCTCACCCCAGCAGGATCCTACCTAATGCAGGTACTTAAATTAAGTATTTAAATAAATAAATCAAGGGCTGGGGTGTGGGGTGAGATAAAGGGAGAACATGTATTATCTCTGGAAGTAATTTCTATTTCAGCGACCACTGGAACAATGCACTAATTTGAGACTAACATCTACGTACCAATATCTGTCTGTTTCTTCACAGACATTTGATAAACTTCTTCCTTAATTAGAAAAATTAAAACTGCTCTTTTACAGCTATAAATCAAACACTAAGCATGGCAGATTTCTAAAACCAAATACTTAATTCTTAGCATTGAGTGAGAATCCTCCCTACTGAATTATAGTGAAATACTCTTAAATGGCTTATACTCAGTCAATCCTCTTCTTGCTTATGTAACATTAAGATATAACTAGCATGACAAGTGGTGACCAACCACCAGAGGTTGCCAAAACCTGAGACTATTAGAGTAAGGTGATTCCATTTGCACCCCACAGCTCTGTAATTTTTTCTAATTTTTTACGAGAAAGGGGTAAAATGGGGGTAGGGATAAGAGACACTCTCATTCCTTAGATATACTTTTTTTGTGCACGTGTGCCTACACTTTTACAACACTAATCCATATCTTAAGACTGAGGTTACAAACTCATGGCGTCTATGCCTTGTTTGTCCTGATTAACACTTTAAATTTTAAAAATTTAATTGTTATTATGTAAACATCAGAAAATTTCACATAAAAATCCTAATTTCTAGTCTCATAGAATCAGAAGACCTGGTAACACCAGGCCTGTACAACAACAAATGGCCAGAGCTGAGTTGTGACTGCCTCTTTTGAATAGGGCCTGTCATAGTCCCTTCTCTTATTTCTTACACTTGGCCACCTTCATTTATTTATATTATCTATCCAGACCCTATAGGCACTTAAATTTTAGGCCTCCACCCCCACTTACCTTAGCTACATCCTTTTGTAAACCAGAAAAAACTTCAATGCACAACTTTTAAATTTCTACTGTATTTCTATCAAATAAATTATTGAAATACAACCAGGGGTCAGGAAGGAGTTCTTTGAAAGGTACACTGGTTTCCCCCCTCATCTTCTTCATTCCTTCCATTCTTGATTACCAGATGTCAGTGGTGTCTTGACATTACTATTAACTTACTTCTAATTTATAAATAGATATGACAAAATGTACTAATTTCTCTTCGAGAATCACTGTATGGAGTAATATACTATTAGAAAGCTCATCCAATAATACACATCCAACCTATTTTATCTGAAAGCTGACTAAACCAATCTAAGAATAAAATTGTCAAAAAGATGCAGATAATGAATCAATCTGCAATCCTGGACAATCAAGAGCTTCTAGAATAAATAGTAAATAAAATACTTTTAATTGACATAATAATCTTTCCTCAAGAATTGTGAACCTGTGTCACTGGGAAAAAAATTCCTTAGTGGAGTGTTATAGAGCTTGCTTGCTGTAGCTCACTCTCTCCAATCTCTGGGAATTCAACATTATTTTTTACCAATAACTCGAAAGATAAAGAAGACATATCTACCAAATTTGCAAATAACACGATGCTGAGAAATATATATAATGGGACAAATGACAAAAATAATGTTTGAAATGACTGAGCTAGAACAAATGGATCAAAAAGAATATGACACTTAATAGAGATACATATGTATCTGCATTTAGATTCAGAGTCAACTGAAAATGGCAAATACACAACTAGAGAGGAAGGGACACTGCCTTAATAGCACTTCATGTGAAAAAAAAAATGATTTCCGTTAACCCCAAGATTAATATATATCAACAGTGGGCCGGGGCTGCTAAAAAGTTAATTCATGCAGTAGATAGGTGCTATCCTAACTATGGAACATGGCTGCCCACTGTTTGGGACTCGTCGGATCATACTTGGAGCATTGTTCTCCATTCTCAGTGGCACCTTTTAAGAAGTACTCTGAAAACCTAAGGGGCTTTGAGATGAGGACAACCAGGAATAATGAGGTCACTAAACCATCTAATTTAAGAAAAGGCTGAAAGAAATGGGGATGTTCTACCTGGAGAAGAGAAAATTAGGGGAGACATGATGGCCGTCTTCAAATGTCTGAAGGATTGCTATGTTGAAGAGGGAGTAGAATAGTCGTATGTTGTTCTAAAGGGCAGAACTAAAACTAAAGGAAAAAAAGTTATAGGGAAATCATTTTAGTTAAAAATAAATAAATAAAAAGTAAAAGCAAAAACCCTCTCCAATGAGGAACGCCATCAGCAGATAAACAGCACTCTCTGAGGAAGGCTTGCAGGAAGGCATTCAAATGAGAGGTTAGGCCAGATGAATTCTAGAATCTCTTCCAACTCTACCATTTCCAACATCAGAGCTCCTGAATGTTGTTTGGTTTGAACTAGCCTGCATTTTCTCAGACAGCTGTCACGAGAGAATCTATGTTACTACTTTACAAGATGCCATTCAAAGGACAGAGGCAGAACGTTACCACCAAATGAATGTGGTGATCCCTTCAAAGCTGTCACCTGGGAAGGCTGCATTCTTATTCTAGAGCTGCTAGTACTCAAATCACCACCAAAACTCTTTTGGAATGCCAGTTTCTGACTCACATGAGATACAGTCTCACTGTTTCAGAGCCATACCTACTACATTGCTAGCCAGCACAAATTTATCCTAGTCATCTGGTACAGTGAGAGTGTAGCCCTCAGTGAGAGCCCAATGGTAAACCAAATTACTGACTCATTTCTAACCAAAATCTATTTAGCTTTATCAGCTATCTTAATCAAGTCCAGTTCTCAATGACATTTGAATGATTTTAAAAACCTAATCCATCCAAACACACAGAAATTTGATGTTGGATACAAATTAATATTACATAGGCTCTTAAATGCTCACAAAATGTAAAATCAATTTGAACAAAGGTAGTATGACCAGAATAAGAATATTACCTTCCAAGTTCATTTCTTTGAAGGAATGTATATATATCCCACTTTTCTTCTTTCTTTTTAAAAAGCATATTTCTAGGCATACTTCATGTTTTGGGCTCAATTATAAAGACTGCAAAAACAAGTACTACATATCTTTTTTTCTTTTCTATATTCCTTTGAATTCTTAAAGTTGGTTATTATCCTCATTTCCAGAAACCATGTTCTTTCAAATAAACCTTCTAGGTATTTATAATGGAGAAAATTTTCAAACCCAAGATATTGTTCACATTAGCATGGCTTTAATAAGTTATATTATTTGAATGTAAGCTAAATACAGTATAACACTTGGGATCAATGTTTCTTTTACTTACTACAAGTCTATTTCTACAACTCTCAGCCAAAAGATTTTAATCTCCCTACCTATATTATCCTAATATGAAAGATATTTAACTTCCTTAATGAAAAAAAATCTAAAATCTTATAGTCCCCTAAATATATCTATTAATTTAAAGACATTATTAAAGATGAGTCCAAATCTAAACATTGTCACCACCGTGAGAATTTTAGTGGAAGTTAGTTGGGCATCAGTCAGCTTGTCGTCTTTATAGTGAGTATCCATATAATACTTATCCACTTTTTCTTTTGTATTTTAACAGAATGCCTGGTACCCAGTAAATAAAGTTAAGAACCTGTTAAGAACTGCAGTGAAGATTTTGTTCTTTACAGATTGCAGCAAGTCTGAGTTGAGGAAGTTCTGACAGATGCAAAATGTACACCTGTTGCAGGTGCACATACAGCGTAACCGGGCATGGCTGCGAAAACACACAGAAGGACAGGAGTTGAGTTCTTACTTACAAATATGGCACAAGCCAGGGTGTGCCAACTTAAAAAAAAAAAGATTTAGGCATAAGCAACACTAAGGAAAAGGATAGTGTGGGGCATGCTAAAGTTGTGCAGAATTCCACATACACCAAAAATATAATAAGCAGCCACAGCTCCCTCCTCCCTCCCTATAGAGAATCTAAGGACAATTACCTAACACTTTTGCTTTTTTATAGGGGGGATGGAGTTATTATATAAGAATTTTAGTGGAATAAATATGCACAGCAATAGATGACACCCTCATCTAAATAAAAAGGAAAACTGAATAAGCCATAGCACCCACCAAAAAGACAAAGTTTGCTAACATTTAAATAATCATCCCCTCCTCCTCCTCCACCTCCCTTAGCATACACACATGCCTGAAAACCAGGAAGGAGAAGAGTGACAACAAATACACAAAAGAGTCAAAAGACGAGTATATTCAACCCTGAAGAGATATGAACAACATCGTCTTTAAATTATCAAGCACCCTGGTTCCCAAAGGAAATAAAGTGCTTCATAAATTTCTACTTGAACAAAATATAGTGTTAATTTCATCTGCTACTAAAACACGGCAGCTAAGTATGATAGTATGAAACACTGAGTAAAGATGTAAAAATCAACAATGGATCCAATTGTTATCAGATATGAAATTTTGCAAGGTTTACTGACTCCTTTCTGGTTGAGTGGAATTATACTAGTTGGTACAGCCACATGGGGCAACCCATTTCACCTCCACCCTAACAACCAAAGTAGGAGGTCTCAATGACTGCTCAGTGGTCAGAGCCACTCAGACATACAAAGCCATCACACCACCCCTGAAGAGGTACTGGCGCAGAATCCACTCAGAAGAGCGCCACCTGATGAGTCAATGCCATCACTTCCTGTAACACCTGAACATTTTTTAGAGGCTTCTCAGTCAAAGGACTGGCCCAATCTGACTTGGCTTAGCTTGTGAGATCTGATGAGACCACAGCGCACAGTGGCATGGTTGTGGAGGTTAGCAGCATCCCAACAATGCCTAATTCCCAACATGAAGAAAAACAAGAATTAATTTTTTTAAATATTATAAGCTCAAGACATTCCTTTTTAAAACTTGATGATGAACATATCACTGCTACTAAGTCACTGCCAGCTGTCATACTGGAATCCATCTGTTATTTTATAAATTGAATCTGACTCTTCAACATACACAGGCTCTACCCACCAAAAAGGAGGGATGCAAAGTATGCTTAGCAACAGGGAGATGCTTCATGAGAAGGAGTTTGGGATTAACCATATAAACAAGTATCCAAGTATGTACATTTATCATATATGCGCATGCGCGCGAGCACGCACACACACACACACACACACACACACACACACACACACAAACTGCAGTAAAATGTTTTGAAGATGCGGATCTAAAAACACAGTTGCAGTCATTTACAAGATTAAAACAGCACATTTACACCATAAAAAAAGACACTGTAATATATAGGTAGGCAGTAAGCTTGACCAAGCAGTGCGTTTCTGGATAATTACTAAATATTAATTATGGGAAGAAAGGAGATTCGCTCATATATAAGAAAAGGTCAACAAAATTCCACAGAAGCCATAAAGAAAAAGTAACTTACAAAGCAGTTTTTAGAAAGACCCAGATTTTTCTCAAATTCTCTATCCTATCAGTGTTGCCCATGTCTCGGGAGAGTCTGTCTCTGTAATGATCCTCTCTGTAGATAACATACATGAGGGTTTTAAAGCAAAAGTAAAACATAAATAAGGTTGTGCTTATCTCATAGTAATAGGAATGATTCGTCTTCGATACAAATAGAATTTCAATGGTTTACTGCATTTTAAAAAAAGTATCAGTTAACGGAATAGCAGTAAAGTTAACTCTGACTTGAAAAACCTGTAACAAATTAACACTTTTCTGAAAAACTTCAGTTTATAACAATGTTTGATTATTACTCTATTTTATACTATAGTTTCCATAAGAAAAATAATTTAGAGAATAACATAATCATAAATAAAATAAACTGTAAAGTCCTGAGAAACGCACTGCCTGAAAAACTTTCTTGTTACAATACAGAATTTATACAAACATAGTACTAGAGAATGCCATTAAGAACCATGCAATTTTAAGGCAGTTAGTAAATTATGAAGATGACCACAGTTATGTGCTTGTGCATATGTATGTATAGATATACAATAAATGTACATAAAACTTGTGGCTCATAACACAATGTAAACATTATTGTAGGAATTCCAATTATAATTACTTTTTAGAGCACTTAAAAGAGATATATTCTGAATTCAAACATGTCCATAATTTAAATATAAATTCATAAAATATTTTAGAATCTTCCACATACTCCAGGTTAATTAATAGAAGGAAAAATATAAAAATGAACTTTTTGTTCATATGGAAATACCTGATAATCATAAAGCAATACATAACAAAAGTATTTCATTGCAGTAAGACTTTTTTTTAAATGCTGGGTGGGGGGGGTGAGTTTATTGTACTATCCTATTTAGATATAGTCTGCTCAAAAATATACAAATACTGTCAGAAAGACTATTTACATAATTTTATTACAGTACCCAAACCAAACTTCCATTTACTCAAATTTGTACCTTCTCATTACAAAGTCTCTTTCTGTTGCTGAACAACTTCTATGTGACAAAGATTCCACCCTCATGGCTAATAATGGCATGCAATGTTATTATGAACCATGCAGCGTGAAAATGATGGCAGAGCAAGTACTTACGGGTACATGGCCATTGTTGTCAATTTAACAAAGATATCTTTACTAGGTGCATCAGCAGTATTGCAAGTGAAGGCTTGTGGTGGAGGCATTTTGTGTTTCCTGCAGAAATCAGTTGGTGAAATACTATATTCTTGTTTAACTTCATGCAGGTCTGACTTTGCAGCTATGATTAAGCAAGGTATTCTGCTGTCCATAAAGTGTTGCTATGGAATAAAAAATAAAATCAAAATCTGATGGTAAGTTTCAATGTGCACTAAAAATTATCTCTGAATGGGCAATGCATCAATAGTTTCAAAGAGTAAGAGAACTAAAAGGCAAAGACTGGCAGTGGTCCAGGTCAGCTTTAGAATACGACCAGGATCCCTGTTCTAATGCTGGTAACAATATAAGCCTATAATGTGTCTTCAGATTCGCTACAATTTGAAAAAGATTTTTTTCAATTAAAAAGATAGAATATTTAAAAATAAAATCAACCTAAATTTCTCTATCCTAATGCAGACTATTTTCATTTTTCCCTATTACCTCTAGTCCTTCAGCACATGCATTTATATGTTTATACAGATGCAATCAGCTGCACATAAACATTTAAAATACTGAATCTTCTGTATTTTCAGCATTCAAAACCATTATTTTTAATGGCTGCTTAACAGTCCATTGGATTATTTTATCTTCATTTGGTAAACCACCTCCTATTGTTAGACATTTGAATTATTTCCAGTATTTTTGCTATTAAAAATTGCTAGAATAAATTCCTTTGTATACATAGCTTTTACTCTTATTGAATCTTGTTGAAGATCTCAAAGTGACTGATAACTTTTCAAATCTCTGGTTTTTCCCCTTGTTTTATTATTATTTTTGGCATAACTGGCATCATATAATCCATGTGCATTCCTAACAGCCAAGAAGAACTTCCATTAGTATAGAGGTTCTTAACTAGAAATGCATATGAGAGTCACATGTAGGAAAAAAAAAAGTTTTTAAAAATACAGCTGTCAAGGGGGTAGCTCCATAGTGTAGTGGTTAGCACATCTGCTTTACATGCAGAAGGTCCTGGGTTTGAGCTCCGCGTGGAGCCACGAACCTGCCTTCAGAGATCGAGTTCTTAAGAAGAAACAGCAACATCCATAGGTCAAGGGTGGAAGCTGAGGGTGCGGGGAGATTAAAGAAAGGGAAAACAAAACAAAACAAAACAGATGTCTGGGACTTTACCACCTCAGAATGAAACCAAAGCCTTTAGAAACAGGATGCAGATATATGTATTTTTAAAAAGCTCCACAAATGATTTTCTTGCATTTCTCTGGTTAGAAAACACCATATTACAATTCCATTAAACAGACCAACAAACCTTAAAAATCCTGGCACAGTATTCAAAGGATTTGGGGTTACTGACATCATAGACCAGGCACACAACATCACAAATGATCTCAGCCTCAGTTAGAAATTCCGATTCTGAGATATCATGCAACTTGTAAAAAAAAAAAAGATAATGAGACAGTAAGTATCATATATTGAAGTATAAGTCATGATGTTTTATTACTTGCTTATATTACCTTCCTAATTAAAAAATACTAGTTAACCATAAATTTTTAGACCATTCTTAGAAGTGTGAAATGTGGATAAATAAGTAGTTTCTGACTCTCTGGATTAAAAATGGTGATTAAAGTTCTACAGAAGCTAATGTTTAGTGGGTAATTAAAGTGTGCTAGACAGGCCTTTACTTGCATTCTTTAAATTATATAGATAAGAAGACAGGCTAAAGAGATTAACCATCTAAGATAACACATCTAACAAGTCATTAGACCAAAATATGAACTCAGATATTATTCTAAGTCTGTTTTCTTTCTACCACAGTTACCTTTTCTCACCAATCAAAAACACAAAGTGAAGAACTCTTTACATTAAGGTCATTTCATTCTACTTTACTTTCTACACTTGTCCAATGTTTACTACAAAAGTTCTAAAGAAATATACCATCTATGATATAATGATCCAACAAGAGTAAAATTCAGTACTGAGTTATATAAGAGAATGCATCTTTGTTGAGAAGAAAGGGGACGTATATAGTCAGAAGTGACTCAATATACTACAAATATATCATTATTATAGTGGGGATCTTAAGACATGAAATATACCAATTTACAAATAATGGTATAAGAATAAAAACAGAAAAACTAACAGTCAGAAATATTTACTGAGCACACAATAAGTAGAACTATAATTATAGAAAAAGGAGATAAACAAGGTTTAATAAAAAACTGACAAAGAACTTTTATCATAAAAAGTAAAATATGTGCAAAATTCAATGTGATCGTATGTCTGGTAGAATAAACTGTTTGAAAAAAGAAAAAGACAGAAACGTAGGCTCAGAAAGAATAAGCCACTTGCCTGAGGTCACACAGCTAACCTATGGTGGAACAGAGTTCAAATTGAAATGTGACTGGATCAAAAAAGAATACATCATCTCTTTCTACTGTATTTCATAGTATCTTTTCAGTCACACCTTTCTTTTAATCATTTTTTAGCTTAACACATTTGTTTACTATACCATTTCCTGCTAAATAGATGAAACTCGATTTTCACTTTCTTAATACAGAATTAAGTACACAAATAGATGAACTTTTACTTGAAGCTACACCCATGTTATCACCATATATCAGGGAAATAAAATTAATTTCAGATTTAGGTAAAAAAAATCACACAAAGTTCTACAAACAGCCATTAAATTAAACTTAACTGTTTTCAAAGAGTCTTTAAAAATATAATTAATAATCTTTACATGCCAGAAAATTTCTTACCAACAAGTATTTCTCTTGTCCATATACATAAACAGTGTTAATCGCATAGTAGGATTTATGATCATCACGAATATTCTTCTGCCTCTGAAAACAACCAAAAATCTCAATATTTACAGTAAGAAATTACAGTAATTAGTTGTCATCATTACATGCACTTCGTGTATATGTGTGGGTATGTTACACTATATATTATTTATCGGTACAAAGGGAATATTGACTTTACATTTCTTAGTTCTTATGGCCTAAGACAAAAGATGCACTTGCTCTGCATAAAGTGAGAGCAGTAGCTGAAAAGAAAGTACACTATATTATCAAAACTGTATTCCAGAGCCACCTGCTGGCAATTCTAATTATACTATAATTTCATCTGATATGAGATTCATCTGGAAATACGTCAACCTCCTTAAGACAGTAGTCAGAATTAGATTTCAGTATTCAATATGAAGTATTTACTGTATCTACTTCATGCCAAGCACTGTGTTAGGGCTTTCCACAGGTATTCATTTAATCCCATTTAAACACTGGCTAAAAAAAAAAAAAAGGACAAATGATAGCTAATGTTAATGAAATAAAGACAAAGCCAGTTCAATAAGATTATTATTATACTTTGAATTGTACTTTACTAACATATAGGTCACTGAATTATAGTAATCATCTAAAAAGATTAATGGCTATTAAAAATTATGTAAACTGTGACTATAAAAATATTTTGGGTAAAGTTCTATTTTCTGACAACTCTCACCAGTAAGTTTCTTCCAAGAAGAGCCTGAAGAACTCCACTTTTCCCACAGTTTTTCATGCCAATTACATTACATCTGAACACATTTCTTTGAGTCTGTTTTTTCTGAAGGTCTATCTTTTTATCTCTTGTTACTAAAAAGAAAAAAAATAATTATGTGCCACTTAGACTTACTGAGCCTCCATTTCACCTTCTGCAAAATAGGGTATTGCTATTTATCACTTTTATGAAGTGTCTGATCAATAAACAAACATAATGTACAATAGTCAAGCTGTATGTGGAATAAAGTACTTAAATATAATAAAGAAGGGCCTCGTTCAGTGAAATAGATGCATTTCTGAAAGATGGCTAGTTCTAGTGACTGAATTATATTTATTTCATCATAAAATAAATAGTAAATCTTCATTAAAAAATGATATCCTAAAAATGAATGAAAATACAACCAACAATACATGCCTTCTTTTTTTTCTATGATAAATTATTGTCATAACAAGTTACAAACTAAAAGATGCTCTCTCAAATCTACACTCTTTTGGATCTATAAATGGTAATGAGAAATATACTCTGGGGTTAACTGGCCTTTCAAATATAAATCTATAAAAGAGGCAGGTGAGAAAGCAATGCTCTATCAGCAGAGCAATGGGGCATCTCTTCCTGTGGAAAAGACCTCCTTGAGCTATAGCTAAAAGATTTAATTGTAACAAAGCTCATCAGAGGCAAAAAAGTGATAACTATAATACAAACACACAATAATAATGGAATAGTTAAATAAGTTATAGCACATTCATGTGATTACACACTATTTAACATTAAAGATATATAAAAAATATATACTTACTGATATAGAAAGATGTCCATATTTTGTTGAGTGAAAAGAACCATATGCTGGCTAGCAATTAGTTCCTTATTCTTTGATGCTGATTTAAATACTGTCTAATTGGTTAAGTACTTTAATTACTCTATCAATTTAAGATTGGTTGTCTTATGAGGGGGCTTCCTGTAAGATATAGCATTTTTTTTCATTGTTTTCCTACCAATTAGGATATAAGAAACTCTTGAAATATCAGTTCCCTAATTTGTTATTTCCATACTTATGAGTTTTCTATAAGTGGAGCACATTGCTTGGCAAGAATTACAAGATCTGTGAAAGATTTATTAATGCAGAAAAAGGTTACAAAGCCAAGAGATGTACAATTAGTTCAATATCAGGATCAGGTGTTAATAGGCATTGTTTTTAATGTTTAAAGAAAATTAAAACACAGGACAAACTATTATGCCTGTAGCCATCCCTGATTTTCATCAGTGGAGTAACCTCAGAGGTGAACTAAAAGGAAACCTCTACTCTTTCTTTTTTGATAAACAATAAAATCAAGCATTTGACTCACAGGAAATTACCAAATCACAGGGAAAACAAATAAGAGTGTAGACATGGAAGACTAGCAAAGATTTATTTATTTTCATTCTTTTTTCATATGAAACTAGAATCTTAAATTTTTTTTCTAATTTTTTCACTAATTCGTATTTAGATACTTACCTGTAATGGCTGAAGCTTGAGACTCTTGTTCAGTCAATATTGAATAGCCTAAGTAGCCCAAATACTCCAGACACCGTTGTACATCTAGATAGGTTGTGAGCCTAGGAAATGGAAGTTTACAATGTGGCAAGTTTCTCAATGAACACAGATAGAAAAAAAAATTCCAACAGCTCAAATAATTTTATCACCAGACCCAGGTAAGTTTTGTCATACTGCTTTAATTTCCCATGTGCCCAACCATGGTTTTTCCTATGCTGCCATTCTTAGGAAAGAGAAGGGAGGAGAATGCAAGATGTGAAGGATTCCTGTATCTACTCCACCTGCCCAGAAATAGCAAAGCCACACAGATTATGCTGGCAAAATCTAGAACAGGAATTTTTTTTCTTTCTTTTCTTTTCTTTTCTTTTCTCTCTTCTTTCTTTCTCTCTTTCTCTCTCTCTCTCTTTCTCTTTCTTTTTTTTTTTTTTATAAAACCTGCTTCCCAAGTTACATATATACAGCAAATATTGGCTAGTTGAAAGTGTAATAATTATATCTGAAAAGATTTGCAAAAGGAGCAAAAATAACCGAAAGGTGCTTGATACGAGTTAGCCTTTTTTTATGATCTGAAGAAAGAACAGATTTCCATGTTAAGAAAGTTAGTCTCATCAAGACTAAAGTAATTCTGTCATCATACACAACCAGAGGATTTCCTTAGCACCCTAGATACAATGTCAACTATAATGTACCCTGCCTGTAGACAAATCCTAAGTGTGCATTAAAAACAAAATAACCTCAAGTTAAGTCTTTATTGTCAAGTAAAATATGCTCTCCCCATATTCTGAAGGTATGAGAATTGTGCAATAGCAATGATGTTTCCAATTCTCTTAATCACAAAATGTATTAAAATTTAGCTGACATGTGATGTGAAATTTATCACTGTTTCTCTATATCATCCAAAAGTAAACACATCCCTTCCTGATAAATTTATAGAACATCTCAAATTCATATGAGAAACAGCAGTAGCACTATAAATCCTGCTTAGTATGATTGAAGCACTTTGTAAGATCTGAAAAACTTACAAAATGATGTCTGTAATGTACCATAATTTTAAACTAGTGGTAACTCTAGAGGAAACAGGTGAGCTGTATACTCACGTCCACTGGGAAAGGAATCCCTGGTAGGTTATCCAGCCCCTTTCATTTGTACAAACTGTGTTATTCACATCTGGCCCCCAAGGTATGTAAGGGAAAACTTTAAACAAGTCTTTAAGCTCATCAGGTGACAAAGCACAGTCTCTATCCTGAAGATACACAAGGAAGAATACATAATGTTTAGAGATCTAAAAGACTAATTCCCAAACACAAAATTCTCCTAAGTCTAATAAAGTTATGTTTCTAAAAACTAACATATGAAAAGAAATTTACATTTATCAAGGAAATTCCTTCTCATCTTGAGAAAACAGAATAAATAAAAGAAAGTTATTTTTGCTATTTTAATGTAAAAGAGTTTGAGCAATTTTTGGCTATGTGACATCAGCACCCAGTAGCTAAGGGAACAGAATTAAATTATTCACTGAAAAAGAGTTTATCATCTATCATGGAATTGAAGCTAAAAGCTTACCAAATCATGCTTGTCAAAGGTGCTCTGGAGAAACAAATATGCATGATGATTTAATTCAGTTGTGCAATCAGAAGGTATTTTTAGCCTTTTGATGAAAAAAATTAAGAGAAAAACAAATCATTAATTAAATGTTAAAATTTTAAGAAACTGCAACAAGTCTTTTTGTTGAGATAACAGCATTTACAAAATATCTTTGCTAAAGCCATTTAGACTTTCCAAGGAAAGTCACTAGAGTAGCATGGCAGTCCTCAAAAGAGTTACAATAATGCTCATTCCAAGCTGACATGTAAACTTTTCTTAAATATCTGAAGGGCAGGTTGAAATAAAAATTTTACAAATAATGCTGATTAAACGGTAATAGTTTGTTCTTCCTATATAAACAAATTATAAGTCAAAATTATGTCAACATTGTAATGAGTTGAACATAGTGTGAAGATATGTTATTTCTGCCTGATTTGACCTTTCTGACCCACCCTAAATTCAGTTGAATAAACATTTATCAAATGCACTGAGCTAGGTACTAGGGACATAAAAAAAGATAGGCTTCCTACCTCTAAGAAATCATATACAAGTGAGAGATATACCACAAACAGTTAATTTCACTGTCTCAACAGTATGGGTAAAGTAAAGGTAAAGTATGGAGGAGGGGGCGTTTGGGGGTGGAAAGGTGTCAGCACTGCTGAGACACTTTCACCTGAAATGAGACTTGAAGCCTAACAGGCATTAATTAGGTTGAAGGGAGGAGTGAGAGTGAAAACGTGGACAAAAGCCTGGAGTAGGAAACAACAAAGGATTGGTGGACTATAAATAGTTTAGTATTTACTTCTAAAATGAAAGCAAGGAGTAAGCATGAGTAGAGCAGATCATGAATGACCTTGTATACCAGTTAAGAAGCTTGGGTTTTATCCTGTCTTGAAGGGAAGTGACATGGCCAAATCTGTATTTATATAGCTGTTAATCTAGCACAGTATGCAGGACAGAGGAAGAGTTTAATAAGATAGAAAGATTCAAATGGTGGCCTAAAGGGCTATTCTGAAGAAAATTCAAGGCAGAGAGCATAAATAAATTGAGAAACCACAAAGCTTTAAGAGACGGGGTTTCCTCATTGTCATACTTAAGAAAGCAATAAGCAACCTCCTGGAGAATTTATCTACCTATGTAAATGGCATAGAAAACCTGACAAAAAGGTCCTGGTACAAATTCACTCATTCAATATATATTTACTGAAAAATCTGAAAAATTACTTGAGCCAGATTCAATAACAAGAGAGGTTTCAATTTAGAACTGATTAACAAACCAGGAATCCAATGAGAAAGAACTTTGCTCCCTTAATGATGAGGAAGGCGAAAACAACAACAAAGTCTCTCTGAACCTGTACATAGTTAGCTAAGAGTGCTATGCTAAAATAAAAAAATACAACATGAAGACAACGTGCCACTGAAAAAGTGAAGAAGAAAAACTGAAGCCTCAAAGGCCCAATCTTGGGAAGTCATTTCCCTGAGTTACAGAAGAGGTAGCCTAGTACAAGGCAGTCTCCTGTTTCAGGGTGACACTGGATCCATTTTTAAACAAACAGAACTTAAAAAATAACCACAAATAGACAAGTTGTTTAGGAAAAATACTTATTTTATTCTGAACTAAGAAAAGACTATAAACCTTAGAGAGAAGAACTAATGAAAAGAAAAATGCTAATATATTTCTTATCTCTTAACTCCAAAACCTAGTTTATCTAGCACCTTATATTTCCTTCGTCAGTAAAATTAATAATAATAATAATAAACAATATTTGTATTCTCCATGAGAAAAAAAGGAAAGTTTGAGCCATGCTATAAATCAGTGGCTTTAACTGGGGATGATTTCGCTCCTGTGAGAACATATGGCAATTTCTAGAGACGCTAGACATTTTTGGTTGTCACAACTGGGGGAGGAGGTGTTACTGGCATTTAAGGATATGCTAAACATTCTATAAGGCATGGGTGCTTGAGACAGACTACAACAAAGAATTATCTGGTCCAAAATGTCAATAGTGCTGAGGCTGAGAAACCCTGACATAAACCTCTCTATAAGTCTAAATTATTCCTAAGTCTAAAATATCCCAAAGCTTACCTATGTGCTAAAATTTTTAAATACTTGGCAAGTGAAATCAATTAGAAAGCCAAAGGTACATACAAAGGAAATAAATATTCAGGTGTCAGATCCAGATCATCGTCATAACCAAATCGTCGAAGCACAGTCCAAGTAGTTTCATGTCTCCCTCTCTGGATAAAAAGTGTGTGTAAAAAAAGAAAACCTGAAATAAAAGGAATTAGTAAATACAACTGATGTGAAAAGGGTACAGTCACATGGAGGAAAAAGCATATAACACATAATGGCAAGAGCTACATTCATGAACGTATGCATACTAGTTTTGTGTGCTGAGGATTATATCAAAACCAAGTTCACGAGTGTCTCATTAAAAACAGAGATGATTTTAGAATCATTTCACATATATACCCAAGTGAGCAAGAGATGGTATTAGATAAAAGGGCCAAAAACACATCCCAAGGAATACACTAATATTCACAAAGTTATAAAATAAAAACAAAGAAAATTCTTTTACAGATCTTCGTGTTTATTTCTATAATGGAAAATTCTGCCTTTCAGTTTCATTTATATCACTGTGGTTCTATCACACATTCTATAGGGAACATTCTGTACTTGGTATATTTGACTGATAGACAAAATGTCTTCTCTAAAAATAATTTTTATTTAAGGATACTTATGAGTAGGAAGAATTTTAAGATAAATTTGTTCCAGAAATCTCTTTCCCTCAGATGGACTGCTGCATTCCTGAGATCCAACCAATTTCTCTAACTCTAATTTATGCTGACAGTAAGGATAACTATCCCCGCCAATGGCCTGTCTCTTCCAACTCTTATAAAACCAAGTTAGATTTTAGGCATATGAATAAATACTAACATTCCTTAAAATATGAAAAATACTATGCTATTAAAGACCTTCACTTTCTGCCAAATTTTGAAAATATTAAGATCAAAAGGGAGAAAATACCATTCACTCACCTTTCAGTGTTAAACCACTATCAGCCACTCCATCATTTATATGTTTTCTGACTACATTCTTGACATCTTCCAGAGCTTGAGGAGCTAATGGAGTGTTGAAACAAATTCTCTAGCAAAATAAATATAACATTTTTAAAAATCAGCATTAAAACCATAAATAATATATGCAAAGCATTAATCTACAAAGCAATATTAAATCAAAGAGTTGCAATCAAAAGAAACAAATTCTATTAGGATAGTCTCTGCCTTGTATGTAAAACATGTCATATTTAGAAAGAAAGAAACTTTCACTATTCTCCTCATGGCATTTCTAAAACACAGAGCTCTTTGTGAAGTTATGTTACACAAAACCAAGAAAGAAAAATAATTCAGGGTTCAGACTTCAACTCATCCTTAATATACCCATTGTGTACCATGAAATCATACTGCCAAGCAGTCTCCTTGATTCGTAGGCGCAAGGGAGTTTTATACCCCACGTGAAGACTTAAATAGCTTGACGTGGAAGACAGTTTACATGAAAGTGACAGAAGTTTATCAACATATCATTGTTTAAACTAATTAACTCTTATAGCTTTCTTAGCCAAAATAACCCCACCAAGATTTACAAATGTCTGAAAAAGAGGAGGTCTACCTGAAAGAAGTTGAGCTCTGCATCATTGAGAGTACCATCATTATCTTGATCAGATATTTTAAATATACGAGTAAGGGCTTTTATACAGGCTGGTTTCATCTATAAATCATTGAGGAAAAAAAATTATTTTAATTAAAAAACTGGAATTTTAAAATATGATTTTCATAAGGCTATGAATAATTGATTGTTCTGTCAAATACATCAAATACAACCAACGTGAAAAATGAACTAAATGAACTAAAGCAGAGCTGTTTACTTTTATACTCAAACCTTTTTAAGTAAATGAAGACCAATATTTGAAATGGTCGAACTCTTCCCTCATGATGACTCCTCTAAGGAGAGGAAAAAGAGAAGTTCACCTTTAGAGACAATTCATTCTTCCAGACATATAGAGAAGAAATATTTATTTATACCCTAATTCCATAAAGAATTTCAATGGACTAATAAAACTACTAAAGGCTTTCCCCTTCCCAACTTCTGATATTTTTTTAAATTTCAGTTTTACTAAGGTATAATCAACTGTCGATTTTTGACCATCAACCTCTGCTTATAGAATGGGACTAAATGTTTTGATCTGTCACTTGTGTGTGTATATATACCAAAGCTGGGATATAAAATGTGCTTAATTCACAAACAGCAAATTAGCACTGGTTGGTAAGTGTAAAAGCCTTTCACTAACTTCTGATTATCAGATAAATTACTTACATTTAAAAAAGAATCTTGGCCTTTGTGACTCTGTAAAACTTTTATAAGTAAAGCTGTTGTAAATATACTTTGATAACATCCTTAATAATTGTTTTAGGATTTATAATTGATAGAATATCTGACTATTTAAAAATAAGGCCCACAAGCTTCTAATTTGTGTTATTGCTATAGTGATTATAGAATAACTGTCAACAATTTTGAGAAAATAAAACTTTCGGGATGATTTTTGAACACTGTGTAAACTTGGAAGCAGATCTTTTGTGGAAATAGCTGATTCACAGAAATTAGATGGCAATGTAAGGAAAAGAATACTTATTAACTTCAAAGATATGACTATCCAGAGCAAACTATAAAAATGAGTTTTGATCATGCTATCAAACACAAATGCAGAAAAGAATTTTTTTTAAAAAATAGGAAAGTTACTTTCCCAATCATATAATCCTTTCTTTTTCTGATTTAAATGGGGTCTCTAGAAGAGCAATTTGATATAGTGAGAAAAAGATTAAACTTAAGATATAAAGATATTAGAAAGAACTGAGAAAAAAGTTAGACATTTAGAGAACACTGGAAGGAGCTTCTTTTATAAAAGAGTAAACTAAATGGACTATAACTTATAACTTCTACAATCACAAGTGATTTTTTAAAAAATAAAGAATGGTAAAGTATTGCTTCTATAATCCTAATACTAGATATTCGAGATTAATAAAGATTACATTGTTATAGTTTATTTACTTTTAAAAATCTGTTATATAATAACCTAAGTGTTTCAAAAAGTAGCAACAGCTAGAATTATGTAAAAAAAACCAGCATCTAAAAATAACTTTATTTTGTGCATGTGGTTTTTCCTCACATCACAAAAAACGACATTAAAAAAAAGTAATTTGGCCTTTTGAGCCGCACTTCTCTTGCTCAGGCCTGCTACTACTTCTGAAAGTGTACTTTCCTTTCTAATAAAACTTTTCTACTATAAAAATAATAAATAAGTAAGTAAGTAAGTAAGTAAATAAATAATATAGTAATTTGAAGAAAAATAGTGATACATTTTTCATTAAAGCCTGAAATGTGTCACAGAAACTAAAGTGCTCTAAGATATTGGCTTAGATATTTAAACATTAGCCACCTTAAAATATAACACCAAAAAATGACTTCTTTTAAAAAGTATTAAAAATTATATCTTATTAAAGCTACAAAAACTTTTTTATAGTAATACTCTTTTTCCATATAAGTAATCTAAACCCTCACTCAGTAAACATTATTATTACATAAAAGTTTCATCTTTTTAACTATTAGGTAAGCAGGGGACTCCATGGGTCATACAGTCAGTCAACACTGGAAAAACAATTACAGTTTAGGCTTTAATTTTCAGTATGATCTTTTTGATGATTCCACTGTAAATATGTATTAAAAAGTTACTGCTGTCTAAGTAAAAGTTTCTAGTATAAACTTAGACTCAAAGCTTGTTCTTGTGTAAAACAAAGTATAGTCTCTAAAAGTTGCAGATTTTACTTTAGGCAGGTCCACTTAAGAAATGAAAAACAGATGGTGGCAGATGTTTTACTCATGGGACTGAAGAAGGAGAGGGGGTGATTAGCAGATTAGCAGAACTAATAATAGGCCTTAAAAAAGTAGCAATTAAAGAATTGAGAACAAACTAATAGAAGGGATTTAATGTACTGCTAGGTTAAGGCTTCAGAGGTTAATTCTCGATAGGAGAGTGTTTCCCTAATTTCCTTGATTATGAGATATATATCTGGCTGAATCAGGATGTAATCTGTGTTTTTAACAAATGCAACTAGTGACTATTATTTGGGAAATACCAGGTTAAGAGTAAATTAGAAAGAAGCATTCCAATTAAAGAACAGTAACCAGGATTAAGGAAAAGCAAATCAGGGTCAGATTAAGGGATAACTCAGATTAATTACTTATAGCAAAGGCCAGCACTTTTTCTGAAAAGGGGCACACAGCAAATATTTTAGGCTTTGGAAACCAACAGGCAAAATCAAGGATGTCATCTAGGTGCTTATATAGCAAGAGAGAATCAAATTTCCATAAAATTTTTATTGACAAAATTCAAAATATAATAGTTACTAAGTATAAATTTACTATATAGATCTGCTAATAAGAATGGAAATCTTAGAGGGTTAACATTTTAATTAATTGGGGTTCAAAGTTAGTGTTCCCTACCATAAAAATTGATTGCAAATGTTCATCTGTTAATGCTGCTCTGTAATGAAATTTTACATATTTAATGTTGGAAAAAGTTTTTGCACAGATCGTATTGCTAATACTGATACACATCCATAAACATATAATTTTAACTGGGCATATTCATCGGAAGGCATTTAAAGAATTAGATTCTTTTCTTGATCTTTGCCTGTTAGCATGTCATAACATTGCAGATTAATCAGTTCCAGCTGAAGGTTAGGTGAAAGCTCCTCAGCTGCACAATCAAATGGCTTATGAAATATGGAAATTTCCTTTGCACTTGCATTAAGGTCCAAAAAAACAAGGCTGGAACTGTAGTTTCAACTTAGAAAATACATCTGCTTTGCCAATTAAAAATCGGCTTTTTTTTCTTGTTTGGGAAGATACATAAAGCACTGATAATAAAATGTCACATAACAGTGATACACAAGATATAAATGTGTCAGTGCAAACTGCAGTGCACCAAGTACCACTCAGCACTTCAGCTGGGCACTTCAGCACTAAAAAGTGATAAGAGCACCACCTACAAGCTCTGTTGCAACTATTTAACTTAGCTTTTGTAGCACACAATACAAACAAATACAAACATAAAGAAATGAGCAAGAATGTGTTGCAATAAAACTTATTTATGAATGATGAAATCTGAATGTTATATAATTTTCCCATATCACAAAATATTACTCCTTTCAATTGTTTTTCGATCATTTAAAAATGTAAAATGTATTCTTAGTTCTTAGGCTATAAAAAAACAGGTGGCAGGCCAAATTTGGCCTGTTTATTTTGATGGCACTTTCTGAAATAATATTTGATCTGGAATATTTTTCTGAGCATTTACTGGGTCTTTGAAGAAAAGTACCTAGAAAATACCAGTTTAATAAGAGTAAATTTAAACTTACACAGTTTATGAGAATACTTAAGAGTTACTAAAAATCACTACTATAATAGAGTTACTACCCATACATTCCAGCCCCTACTAACAGAGATGGGAGATGGGGTTGGGGTTAGAGTAATTACCTCTTTCTCCTCTGGGCAGTACAGGGGCCCTGTAGGATGAAGAACAGCTTTCTGTGCATAATAAAAGAGCTCAGATATGTTCTTAAGGTTTTTTGCTGAACACTGAAAAAAAGTTTAAAATATTACACTCTGAAAGTAATAATGAGAGCTCAGAACAACTTTTAAATTATCAATATAAGATAATAAGATTCTTTGAAAAAACTGAAAAAAAAGCATTTTTCTTAGTAGATACCAAAATTTAATTGTCTCCAAAGAGCTGAGGCCAATTCCAAGGTCTCTGTTTTATTTGGTTTACATAAGTTCATAAACAAGAAATTTATTCCATCTCACATCTTCCCCTTTCCTATTTCAAACCTCAATTTAGTGAGAATTCATCACCAGCATACTTCAAAATCAAATGACAAGGCATACCTCCACACAGGTTTCTATTTCTGTGTACTGGTTCATAATAGGAAGGATGGTCTCCATACTACTGTATTCCACCAGGTCAGATTTGTTCCCAACCAATATCAAAGGTAGTCTGAAATAAACAGGGCACATAGTAATAATAAGGAAAGCAAAAGATGTTAGATTTAATTTTAATGTATATCATAACCCATTCTAACTAACAAGCTTTAATTAATCTTCCCAATATGAACCCCCTACTGTAGTCAAAAGCTCCCTAGAGACATATTTGATAAATATTTACTGAGTACCTATAGTAAGTCAGGTACTGTTCTAGGTATTAAGGACACAAGGCAGATGAAAGTCCCTGCCCATCCTAATTGTGAAAATCAGAAAATAGTCAATAAGCAAATAAACAAACAAGACAATTTCCAATTCTGTATTTGGAAATAAAGTAAATAGGGGGGATATGGGAGAGAGCAATGAAAAAGAGCTATTTATATATGATAATCAGTGAAAAATCTCTCAGGCACTGAGTCAAGGGATGATGGATGAAATGGAATCTATCATGTGAAGAGCCAGGAAAGACCTGGCCAGAAAGCAGAAACAGTATGTGCAAAGGCCCCAAAATGAAAACAACATCCTGATGAGTCCAAAGGACAGAAAAATTCCAGAGTGGCTGGACAGTTCAGAGCAAAGGGAAAGAGATATGAAATGAGGTTGGAGAGAAGAGCAAAGACCAGACACATAAGGACTTATAGCTACAGTAAGGAATGTGGATTTTATTATAAGTGTAAAATGGAGGTTATAAGTAGGGGAAAGACATGATCTGATGGATATTTTAAAATGTAGTAATTTGTTGTCTTTTAGAGATACATATTGACATATTTACAGTATACGATGTCTCTATTTATTCAAAATGATCCTAATGGGAGGGGCAATAAATGAAACAAGATGGCCACAAGCTGATTATTGCTGAAGCTAAATGGTAGATACAGAGACATTCATGTTACTATTCTCTATACTTTTACATGTTTTTTTTTTTAATAATAAAGTTTTTGGTTTTTTTTTTAATGTGGTGGCTTGGATTAGGGCAGTAACGATGGAGAAATAGTATTCAGATTTGAGATATAGAAGCAGGCTGGCAGATTAGATATAGAGATTGAGGGAAAGGCAGAAATAAAAAAAATACATATGTTTTTGGCTAGATAAAATGTGTCAATCTCCTGAGACAGAAAAGATTAAGAAACTTTTTTGGGGTTGGGACAGGCAGGGAATTAAGGATTTTGTTTCAGACAAATGAAATTTGATAAGCCTATCAGAAATCTAAATTGGGGATATCAAGGAGAACTAGCCTAATAGAGAACTGTTATTTGTGCACCCTGCAAGGGAACCTAAAAGGAAAGAAAATGATCCTGATGGAACTCCAAAGTGCCAGAGGAATGCTTGTAAGCATTTATTTACCCCTTAATTATGCATAAAAGGACTGGCCCACTATATAACCCACATACAGATTCCTAACAGAGCCAGGAGGGTTTCCAAAAATGTAGTGGTTTGCACCAAAGGTGTGCCTGGAATAATTTAAGGAGCTTAAAATAATATAGATGTCCAAACCTACTAATTCTAAAACTCTAGGGGTTGAGCAAAGGCAGTTATATTTTTTAAAGTATCTCAGGGGACAGTACCTCTGATTGAGAAACAGCATAATAGGAGAGTAGGGAAATGGGCAAAAAAGGTGAAAGGGAAAAAGAGGTACAAACTTCCAGTTATAAAATAAGCCACAAAAAAGATTTTTAAAAAGATAAAATATATAAGCCATGAAGATATAGTATACAGCACAAGGACTATAGTCAATAATATTGTAATAACTCTGCATAGTGACAGGCGATTTCAAGATTTGATGTGATCACATCATAAGGTATATAAATTTTGAATCACAATGCTGTACAACTGAAAACAAATATAATACTGTATGCCAACTATACTTAATTGAAAAAATAAAATAAAAAGAACCACTAAAGCGGGTCCAAAAAAGTCCTAAGTAAAAATATATGTGTAACGAATATAAACTTAAGGAAGGAAGGTATTGGAAAGTGTAAGGTCCATATTATAAAAAAAGAGACCCTTTGGGACAAGTCAACCACAATAAAAATAAGTATGCTCATATGATTCAGGGAGGGAAAAAATATAGCCACACCCAAGGAAGCTCATTTAGATCTTCAAATGTTAAAAGCCACTTTTGGGTGGTCCTAGAAGAGCCACAAAATTAGCCACAGCATTTTAGGAAGCTGTCATAGGAAAGCCAAATTTTAAAATTTCAGTGGTCCAAGCTACTGCTTGATAGATCTTGGCAAAATTGATTTCTCTGAAGAGTCCCTCCTGGAAACAGCTCAAGCAATCAGCAAGAAGAGCAGGTGTCAGGGGCATATAGGTGTTGGATCCCCCAAGGCAACCCTGTCTAATACACCATTCTGTGATGATGGAAATATTCTTTATGTGCACTGTCCATTAATGTAATCACAAGTAGCTACTGAGCACTTGAAATGTGGCTACGAGCGTTTGAGAAACTAGATTTTTAGTTTTTTTACTTCATTTCACTTAAATTGTCGCAACTGACTAGAGGCTGCTGAATTAGACAGGGTAGCTCTAGAGGGTCATTCTCTCCTTTCCATCTTGATAGTAAGTCACTACAAAATTTAAAACTATGATAAAGAGGAGCCATCTGAAGTACAAGACACAACATATACAATACCATCGCAATCACTAAGTCTCCCCCATAAGTATGTGAGACAGACAGGTTCAGTGACATACTCATCTGCATAGAACCAGATTTTTAGGTTTCGAGACACAAAAATGCCCAACCGAAAAAGAAATCTAAAAAATTAAGCAAAGGACCAGCTGCTGACAATGCATAGATATTAGTCTGCTTTCCTAACATTTAAAGAGACTCAAATGCTTCATAAATAACATGTTCAATTATACAACACTGTAAGAAAAATGTTTTGTTTCCACTTTGATTTAAAACTCAAGGCATTTGTACCCAGACCTACCATTTAGCTCAGACAAATACAGAATGTGTGTTCTCTTGCTTTTTTCCCTATCATGTATATATATCTTCCACAGAATTTCAAAGAAATTTCCCCGTATAAATTCCTAAATGAAGATCTCTAGAGTTTTTTAGAGATCTTATTAAGTATTCACACATGCATTATTTCTTTGGATTATTAAAATAACCACATGTAGCCAAGACAGGTATTATCATCATTTCTACTTATAGGTGAAGAAATAGGCTCAATGAAGTCAAAGTCTTAAAGCTCATAAGCGACCAAACCAGATTTCACAGATCATTCATTTTCCTCCAAGTCCTATGCTCTTACATACACCACTATGAGCAATCAATGACAAGGGAGAATGCCATTCATCATCAAAGGGGCATCTCAAGAGACAAGGCCCTTACAATACAGGTGAAGAAGAATTCTAAAGCTAAGACTTTTCAAGCAACAGTTTGAGAAAGAAATGTAAAGATTATCAAAATATTTAATGTCTAAAATTGTGAATCATTATAGTATCAGAGCTCTATTTTCTGCTTTGCTCTTAAATAATATATGTGCTACACTAAATAACTCCTCCCCCAAAAGGCATGTGTGTATAAAGAGAGACAGACCAGTAGATAAAACAAATGTAGCAAAATGCTACCTGGTGGATCTAAGTGAAGGGTTTACTAATGTTCACTGTACTATTTCTTGCAACTTTTTTGTAAGTTTGAAAATTTTCAATATACAAAGTTTGAGAGAAAAAAAAATACCTGCTGTCTTTGTCTGTTCTTTCATTTATGAGAGGAATCCATCGACTTGTTACCTAAAATGAAAATTAACAAGAGCTAAGCCATGATAAGGATCTTCTTTGAAAATTACCCTGCCCTTGGACTCCTAAAATGCTAAACTGAGGGTCAATTTTGAAAGTGCTCCCATTGAAACTTAACTAAATACAGTGAAAAAAAGTCATGATTTCATACCTTATCAATAGAATGCTTGTTGTTAACAGCATAAACTATGCAGATGACATTAGCCTGCAAGAAAAATTAACAAGTTAATGGTGTTTATAAATAATAACAAAATAATAATAAAAACTTAACATGCCTCTAAGAAGAAAATGTTCCTAAGGATGAAGCAAAAAATACTCGAAGTCAGCAATAATAATAAATAATTGAAAAGGTCTTTATTATAGTTTCCCCCTCCCAAAAAAAACCTACAACTTTAACTCACCTGTGATATTTCTTGATGAAGTTGTTCATCACTCTGTTCCGCTTCTAAAAATGACAAAAGAAAAAAGTTTCATATTTTACAGGTTCATAAAAATTATGGCCAAGCTAAAGTCTATGTGACACCCATCTACCATCCCTCCAAACATCCTTCATCCCTCATCTGATGGTGCCAGACTAGGTGACAAAGGGCAAGCCAGGGGAAAGAAAGAGTGAAACTATGATAAGGAAGCTGGCTGGCACTAAAAGACAAGTCCACAAGAGGATAGCTAAGGCACAGAAGAGCAAAAGGCATTGTGTTATAAATCTAGGGCAGCATCTGACATGGAGTTGAGAAGGGTCAGGCAAAAGAGATCAGAAACTCAAGCTGGAAGAGTCAGAAGCCTAGACAAAGAGTCTATCCAAACAGGGTCGGAAGGCCACATTAGAATCTGGACAACACAAGCTCAAGATCTAGATAGCAGATATGAGGACCCAGAAGCAAAACTAGAGCATGATAATGAAGAGTCAAAAACTCCTTCTCTGGCACAGATCTCTGGCTAGAACCAGTCTCCATGGGTGGATGTGCCTATAATCCCAAGGTGCTGGAGTGTGCTCAACATAGCTAGGATGAAGAAACACACAAATGAAGAGCAAAGCTATTATTGACATATTTTGATCATCTTTCATTATATGTTCCCCCCCAAAATGCCTGTTATTTCTGACATATAAACTAATATCATAAATGAGTTCAACTGCATTTTATATTATGTTAAATAACTGACCATATTTTTAATATCTTTTCATATGAAAAGTAGTTGAGTAATCAATGGGTTAAGGCTTCAGTTCTTATATAGAGGTGAATCTAATGATATAGTTACACATATTTTTAAAAAACTCTGTACATAAAACTAGTTATAAAACTGATTATAGCAGAAAGAAAACATCCAACCCCTCTCAGCTTCTAGTACAAGTACTGTCCAGTGGAAATATAATGCAAGCCATATACGTAATTTTTAATTTTCTTGCAGTTACCTTAAGAAAAGTAAAAAGGAACAGGTAAAATTATTTAACCCAAAGTATGAAAAATATTAAAATTTCAATATGTACTCAGTAGAAAATTAATGTAATATTTTACACTGTTTTCATTCTAAGTCTTCTAAATTCTCTTGTATTTTACACTTAACAGCACATTTCAGTTTATACTAGTGATACTTCAAGTGTTCAAATAGTCACATGTATTGGACTGGCCAGTTCTAATACTCCTTTTTTAGGCCATATGGGATACCAGCTTAGCAAAACAAAGTATTACCAATGTAGTTATACCCATTTTTAAAAACAGATTTTTATCATTAAAAGCAGTTTTCAGTTCACAGCAAAATAAGTGAAAGGTACGAGATTTCCCATCTATCTCTCGTCCCCATATTGCTCCCCAATTATCAACATCACCCATCAGAGTGGTACATCTGTTACAACTGACCCTTTAAAAAAGGCCCAGAACAAAGCAAAATAATTTAATGATTAAAAAGTAGTAGTGTGTGGAAAAAGTTTCAATTATTAAAAGCAATACAAATGTGCTTCTATTAGCATAAAATGTAAGCAAACAGACAACTGTTTTAGCTATTATTTTATTTGGGACAAAGGCTTGAAAATTAAAGAACAAATTTAGAATTTGACAAATTCTCAAACTCAGAACTCTTTCTAAATAGTCAGTGTATGCCAGATAACAAAATTAACCCAGATTATCTTTCTCCTAACATACAAACTCCTCTCCCAGAACTTCAAGCATCTATTTCTTATCATTGACCATCCCTCCTTCCTTTTCATTATTATGGAACCCAACTCAGTAAATCAGGGATAGAGAACTGTAGGATGGCAGCTTCAGGTGGGTGTGGGGGTTGGAAGGGAGATACAAATGAGACAAAGAATAGTAAATAGTCATTTACTGCTAGAGAAAAAAGATTACCTCTCTGAAAGTATCTTCTTTGAGAACTATTAAGTTAACCCTACAGCTTCACTTACAATAGGTCTTTCATTACCTGAGTAGTCTACAATGTGTGTTGGAACTCTCTCAGGAGTGACATCAGCTGGAATGGTGATTTCTTCTGCTCGGGGAGGAACCTTCATTAGAAAACAAATGGAGTAAAAGAAAAACCTTTGGATATTATCTATCAAACTCGTCAACAGATTATGTAAATTTATCTATATATCAGTCCCTTTCACCCATACTTATCTGTACAGGTATCTGTTATACTTTTAAGTGCTTATTTTTGTGCTTTATCACAGACGCAAATATATACTAAAGCTATATGATAAACCACTTTTTTAAAAAAATGCACATTTCTACCGGTGTGGACACATTAAGGATATTTCAGACCTGATGCAGCCTAAAACAGTACTTACATTAATTCAGTGTTTCAAACATTAAATTATCAAAAGATAACTGATGGCTACACAAATCTTATGCTTAATATTGCATTTTTTAGTAAGACTGAATGATTTTTTAAATCCATTAAAAACCTCTTATTCACACCCAAGAGGACCATGCTAAAATTACAATTCTAAACTAAGTTAAACTATCACAGAAAACTTTTAGCTATTATACCTTGAGTGATCATAATTAATGTTGCTGATTCTATGAACCACAAATGAAAATATACTTCATTTTACAAATTAAATAATTACTTATTTAACCATGTTATTTAAAAGAAAAAAAAAGCAAAATAAACAACAAATGGTCATATGGCCTCTGTTGAAAACACTATCACATCATACATCAAATCCCTGTCTGAACAATGAAATTATACAGATATTTTTATCTAAAAAGGAGTTAAAAAAGGGTCAATGCAAATACTGTTATTAATAACACCTACTATGTGAAGTAAGAGAATAAAAGGAAGTAATTTTCACCCCATTTGCATGGATCCCATTCCCCATAACACTATCCGGACTTTACGTAAGGCTTTAGACAGCAGTCCCTCATACTGGAACTTCCGAAATGTAAATAAATATATTGCCAGTAATAATAAAACCACCTTACTTTTGGTGGCACTCTACCACTATTAAGCTTATTTTATTTGAGACTCCCAACAATTGTATGAGGTAGGCAAAAGTGGAATGAATTAGTTTCATCATTTGCAAAATGACAGAGGTGAATAGTATTAAAGGTTTTCAAATATGTGTGCCAGATCCTAGTGGTTCTAATGCCCCCAAGACTGGGGAGTGTCGGGTAGATGGCAGGTGGGGATCCAGACCTTTCACTCTAACTTCAACTAAAGGAATAGTCATCTGTTATAAGTAACATTTGTTTTTAAGAAATGATTTTATCTCTAATATCTCTTTCAGCACCTATTTTACAGATGAGACAAATAAGGCACAGAGATGACAAACATACTAGCCAAAGCCTAAAGTAGGATATGCAAAGGACTGAGGTGAACTCAGATCTAGTGTGATTCTTCCACCTACACTGTATTTCAGGGATTTCTTATATAAACTAATATAGGCCTATTTAAAAGTCACAACTGTTGGAAAGGAAACACATGTAAAAAAAGGCAGAACTTAACTCAATTTTGATAATTTTAAAAACATTTTAAAAATAGGAAATTAAAATGTTTACCTCTTCTGGGAATTCTTCACTGACCAGAGACATAATCAGTGATGTCTTCCCAACTCTAGCTGTGAAAAAAAAAATCATTACTTTAATGAAGTGTTCACTTTCTACATAAAAACTCAAATTCAGCAACCACACAGAAAAGTCTGTTATTTGTTAGCTAAATTTGGAGGCATCTAAATTACTAAGTTTTAGTATAATACTTAAAGTATATATTTTTATTCTGCTTAGAAAGTTACACATACTCATTGTTTAAAACAAAAAATTAACGAAATTTTACATAAAAGTAAAATTTTCCCATATCTTCCATTAACAGTTTAATATAGACAGTCTCCCAGATTTTTCCTATACTCATATTATTATAATAGTTTACTACAGGGGAATCATAGTATTCATAATATTTTACAATCTTCCTTTATTACTTAATTATGTTATCAAGACAGTATTTCATGTCAATATATAAAAACCTCCTGGGACAAGGAAAGAAAAAGTTATTATTTAATGGATAGAGAATTTTATTGGGGATGAAAAAGTTTAAGCTATAGAAAGTGGTGATTGTTTACATAACGCTGTGACTGTATTTAATGCCTCTGAATTGTACACTTAACAAATGGTTAAAATGTTAAATATTATGTTTTTGATATTTCATCACAATTTTTTAAAATAGCAATAGTAAGTCCATTTTATGTTAACATTTATAAAACCCCTTACATTATTTTTTGATAATGGTATAAAAATCCATTGTATAATATGTCATAATTAATATAATCTAACAATGAACACTGTTCAACTTTTCACTTTTATAAACAATGCTTCAATGAGTATTTCTACAGGATAAATTCCTACAAGTGGAACTTAAGTTACCATTCATAATCTTTCTGCTTTTAATAGATATTGTTAAATTATCTTCAAAAAAGAATGAACCAGTTTACACCCCTACCAACAGAAGATCAGAGTGCCTATTTCTGCACATCCTTACACTGTTTATTTTTTAGGGTATCATATTTAAAGGGTTATTAAGAGCAAAGAAACTTTCCTGTTACATTTTCTAACCTAGCAAATTCTTTTTTAATGTACAAACTTAAAAATCTTAATTTTCATTCTGAAATTTGATTTCCATTCCCGTCACTTTCTGACCATATAATTATTAATTAGACATATGACTGCTTATCAACTAAATCCCTTTGTGATTCTAGAGGAAAACAGTACATCTGCCTATTAAGCTCTGCTATAATAACAAATTAGAGGTTCCATAAGTAAAGTTGAAATATAAAGGAACCAAAAAATTTTTAAGAGAAGTCACATTCCTTTTTTAAATGACTAAAAGAAAGGGTGAACTAAAAACACAAGTCAAATCTCTGGGGAAAAAATGAATGGCTGGAAAGGGAAGAGTAGTGCTCAAAACAATTTAGAGGATATGCTACAAACAAGTAAATACTGCTGGTAGAGGGACAGATTAGATGATTTAACAGGTGTCTTCTGGCTCAGATTTCCATGGTTCTTTTAAACTGACCTGTGGGAGGCTTGGTTGGGCCTTTTCCAAGTGGCTGACAAAAAACATTTCACTGAGTTCTGTCCGACCATGCCTTTGAATCCAGAGCCCATAATCACAGGACTACTAGGCCCTTTGTCATCCATATCACCTTATACATCTTCCCCTAATAATTTTCAGATTAATAACTTGGGACCCAGAGACAGTGATTTTCTCAAGATCTCACTAAAAGAGTCATTGCACATTAAGAGAATAAACCATCTCTTGATGGCTAAGCCACTGTTCTTTCTTTCTTATGCCAGACTTAAAAAAATATTGTTAACACAAGTTAATAACAAATAAAACAAATGGTGATTCCTAAAGTCAGCCAAGCACTGCATATACAAATACTACGTAAGTTAATTAAAATATTCACTGATTCACTTGTGACTAATGCAGCAGCTCTGGTTCAATTTTTTTTTTAACTTATTTATAGAAAATTTCAGACTTACAGAAAAATTGCAAAAATAGTACAAAGGAATCACAACTATCTTTTAACCAAATTCCACATATGTTAACATTTAACCACATTTGCATTATCATTCTCTTTCTACATGTATGTTTGAGAGTAAGCTACAGACATGATGACCCCTTACCCTTAAGCACCTTAGTATATATTTCCTAAAAACAAGATCATCTCTTATATAACCACAGGGCATCATCACAATCAGGAAATTAACACCAATACAATATTATTATCGAATCTGTAGACCTTATACATCTCACCATTTGTACCACTATTATCCTTTATAGAAAAGAAAAATCTTTTTTTCTATCCAGGATCAAATGTTGCATTTTTTTTGGTCATGTCTCTTTAGTTTCCTTTAATCTGAAAGAGTTTCTCATCTTTTTTTAATCTTTCATGACATTAACATTTTTTAAGAATACAAGCCATTAAATTTGAAGAATTATCTCTCAATTAGCTTTATAAGGTGTTATCATTAATTTCAGGTTTTGCACTTTTAGTAGGAACACCCCAGAAGTTATACTGCATTCTTCTCAGTGAATCACAGCAGAAGAGAGATAATGTCGATTTGTCCCATTACTGGTGATGTTAGGTGTCATCATTTGGAGGAGGTGGTGTTTGCCAGGTTTCTCCACTACAAAGTTATAATTTTTCCCTTTGTAATTAATAGATATCTTATGAAGAGATACTATGAGACTATGTAAATATCCTGTTTCTCATCTAATTTTTGCCTACTGGTTTTAGCTGCCATTTATGATTCTTGCCTGAAATTTTGTGTTTCTATCAATCCTTCCATATCACTTCACATTCTACTGTAAAGAAAAACTTTCCTTCTGATTCATATTAGCATGGTCTCATGGATTATTCTACAAATTATAATCTATTACTGTCACTATTCAGAGGCTCAAATTGTTCCATTTTACTTTTTAAAATTATATTTATGCAGGCATAAAGTAGCATATACACTACAAATATGTATTTACATAGAAAGAAAAAACCTGGGAGGATATATACACCAACAGTGGTTATCTCTGAAGTAAATATAATTGTAATTTTCTTCTTTAGGCTTTTCTGTATTTTCCCAACTTTCTATAATAAACATATAACTATTGCTACTAGAAAAGGTTAACACATACTATTTCATAAGCCATTTTTGGTAGTAAAAATTGGCATGTTCTAAATTTACACATGGCAACTGAAATTCACCTAAAAATTGGCATGTTAAATGCATTCTTTCATCCCTTCAACAAATATTTCTTGAGCACTTCTATATGCTAGGCACTATTCCAGGTGCTGGGGATACCACTGATCCCTAATTTTAATTTTCATGGAGATTACATTCCAATGGACTTATAAAATTTTCAACAATAAAGAACTTTCTATACATTCGGATAAAAAGCAAAAATTCAAAAACTTTAGCCATCTTTGATTCACCCTTTCTCTGTACTTAGCATTCAAATTCTGTCAAATTTTTCCTTTGAAAATTTTTAATACTTATCTCTTCCTCTCTGTTCCCACTTTTTACTAATTACGATACTTTCACCCTCCCAGTTCTCAACTTTATACCCACCTCTCCAATCTTTCATTAATCTATCAACAGTGCAAATGCCAGTCCACCTTTTTTAAACATTCTTTTCATTTTCTAACTCACCTGATCAAAAGCCATCCTTGACTCTCAATTACTCTCAATCAACATCAAGGTGAAACTATTCTACTGGCCTTTGAAAATCATACATAATTAAACACAGCTCGTTTATTTAATCTTATTTCCCACTATTTCCCACATACACGATTTGCTCAAATAAGGTCATTCTGCTCTATCTTAGCACAAATAAGCCATGATGAATCCTGTCCCCACATGGATTTCTTCATCTAAAATACCATTGCTTTCTCTCTCTACTTCTACTTCTAACCATCGCTCAAGGACAGCTCAAATTCTACCCCATCCTTAAAGATATCCCAGAGCTACTAAATCCCTCCCCTTCCTTCTCTGAACTACTCCTGTGCCATAAACTGTTATGAGTATAAGGTAGATAACTAACATGTGAGTCTACAATTAACAAAATAACCAAATATTTTTAAACACTTGATAATGAACCAAATTTTTCAATTTTATATGAATGGGTAAAACACCTCCAGCACATTAACCAGACTGATTGAATAGTATTGCTATAGCTTCAGCATTGCCATTTGGGAAATTAGTTGAACCTCCTGCAGATTCTGGAACCCTCCCACTCAAAGCCTTTCTTAAACGCAATTGAAGAGCTGAGGCAATAATTTTTTTTTAATTACTTTGTTCATTTTGTTTTTAGTAAAAAAATAATTAATGTTGCAATTTCAAATATTAAAGGAGGATGTGGTATAATAAAGAATACATCCGGTCTTCATCCCCAGTTCCTAGCAGAGCTTCAAAATCCCTTGAAATTTTATGAGTGACAGAAGTCTTTTGTTATTGTCTATTTCAACAATCCTTGAATTTATCCTCATACCCTAACTCATTAGAAGAACAGGAGGGCCTTGACAGATAAAAGGTGGTTGCCAGAAAAACCAACCATGTGATTATACAGTTAGAACTTTCAGCCCCACCTCAAAACCTCTGGAGAGGTGTGTGTGTGCGCTAGAGATTGAGTTCAATCATGTGGTCAATGAGTTAATCAATCACACCTATACAAGAAGTCCCATATAAAAACTCTGAATATCAAAGCTCAGGGGGGCTTCCTGGATGGTGAACGTATCAATGTACTAGGGAGGTGGTGCAACCCTGACTCCACAGGAACAAAAGTTCCCAAGCTCAGGACCCTTTCAGACCTTGCCCTGTGAACAGATCTTGCAATTCATCTTGTAATTGTAAGTATAAAACTTCCTGAGTTCTGTAAGTCATTCTAGTGAATTATCGAATCTAAGGGAATTATGGGAAGCCCCAAATTTGCAGTCGGCCAGGAAGAAGTGTGAGTAGTCTCGGGACCCCACTTGTAGCTGATGCCTAAAATAAGGGTAATCTTGTTGGGGAGCTTGCCTTTAACTTGTGGGATCTGACACTGGCTCAGGATAGTGTTAAAATTGAATTGAATTGTAGGACACCGATTTAGTGTCTGAAATTTGTCAGAATGCAGAAGGCTTGAGAGTTTTGCATTTATAAAAAGAAAAGAGGGCTCAAAAAACTGAGAAACACTATAACAGATCTTCTATCCAAGAGCATAAGTTCCACGCACATTTGCCCCTTGCCTGGACCACACTAGAAAAAAAACACTAGAATATACAGAATATTAACTTATGTTTCTAAATTACCTACTTTTCTTGTGTAGACTCTTGCTATTAGTTCATTTGATAAGTATTCACCTGATTGTCCTCTAAGTACAAAGTTTAGTCCTAGACACTATGTGGGGATAATATGGAAATGTATCAAACAAGATAGGTAAAATTGCCACGTAAGAGGTATGAACCAAGTGCTATGTTCAATCACTCTATTTAAAGAAGGGAAGAGGGAGCACAAAGGACAAGAGGAGAAGAGAATATCTACTCCTCCCAGAAGTCAGGAAACACATCTCAAGAAATCAAAAAGCTAATAAAAGCCAATACCTTGGACTCTAGGAGAAAAAAATAATAATCTGTTGACATTTGCATCCGTAAGACAGTATTAAGAAGGCTGCCTCAGTATAGAAATCACCAAAGGTTTCCTAAAGGACTTCCTACACATCCTCGGTGAAAACTTGCCATTTCCCACCAGCTGCTGAGCTCCTCCAGGAAGACCAAGGAACAAGTATTTCACTATCATTCACAGGAAACTCTACAAGCACAGGAACAATCTTTCTTGTTCACTGCTGAAGCCCTAGCTCCTAGCAAATTCACTTAGTAAATGGAGTTATATGGCTTAGTGGTTAAGGGCACAGATTTAAAATTCTGTGGCTGGCTACTTTTGAGGACGAAAAAGTAAAATGCAATGGGAGGGGGCATTTTGGTAATGTTTTATTTCTTAAGTTAGGTGATGGGCATTTGTTCTTTAATCTTTATACTGTTTATATAAATATTTCACTTAAAAAAAAAGAATACAGGTTTTAGAATCAGATAGAATTGGACTGAAATCTTAGTTCCAACACTTACTAGCTGTGTTTCCTCAGGCAAGTCATCAATCCTCAGTTTGTTCATCTATAAAATATGGTGCTGAAAAGCTTCATTGAATTGGCAAGAGGATTATTTAAGATGACAGATGTATGATGTATACCTTGCACACATTAAATACATATATAGTAGCTGTTGTGATGATGATGATGATGATGATGATGAGTTTGAATTAAAGGAGTTATGTAAACAATGGAATGGGCCAGAAAATTTGGATTTGAGAAACAGCTGTGTCATTAACAAATGACACTGAGTTGTCACTGATTCTCTGTGGGCCTCAATTTTCTCATCGGTTAAAAAAAATGGATAGATGGTTTCGATGCTTATATTCTATAATTAATCCACAGTATCCTGTAGCACATCAAGAAAACAGACTTTAACAGATGAAAAAATGCATGTTACATTAGGTCATATATCCTATAGTACTTCTGAAATGGCAGGCAGATCTCCACTGTATCTGTTAGCTGTTTAATTACGTATAGGAAAGTTTGGCAGAAACATTTATCTATCTCTAAGAACTAAGTAAGACTCATCAAGCTGATACCGAGTCCAGGAATTTCTAAAACTTGCTGACTTATTCAGCATTTCATAACTTTTTTCCTTAAATAACTCCTTTCATCATGGCCTTGTTTAGAGTCCCAACAACCCTAAACCTTCAGCTAGTTCAAAGTAGTATTCATCTCAACATCCATAGTAGTCCATTCTAATTCCACATGATTATTATGCACAACGAAGGCAAAACAGTTATCTTATTTAAACTGATCCAAGCCACTGTCTTCTATCCAGCATTAAGAAACCTAGAACTTAGACCTTCTATTTTTTACTCTTGGCAACCAATTGTACAGAAGAACATATTTGGGAGGGAGCCCTAATAAAGTTTCTTGCAAAGAGTGGTGATGTCTAAGACAAATAACATATAACAGAGCTCTCTGTGGATCACCAGACAAGAGAATGCCGCTGCTGTAAAGTCCAATCAAGTCCACAGGGCTCTGTACTTTATGTAATTTATTTAATAAGTAGTGTAACTTCCAGGTACTTAAAACGAACCTTTTAGAAAATCTAATACCTGTACAATTCCTGTGATCTTTGAACTTCTGGGCCTTTTTGGCCCCAGTACTGCTTTGTTCGTAGTGTTTCCAAAATTCCAAAACTACCACCAGCACAGATATTTCCAGAAATTTTTCCATTTCTAAAGAACTCTCCTGGATACCTTATACATCTTTACATTTTTATCTTTGATCTACTATGTTAGGAATGGAAAAAATGAATTAGATACTCAATAACTCAGATGCTCCTTGGTAATCAGAAGGAAAAGAAGTCTCATTCTTGCTTGGTCTTTGAGAATTTTGCCTATCTTAATATCCTTAAGATCTTGATCCTTCTCATAATCTCCTTTACAAAATTACCTTTTTAAAATGTTGGTTGTATCCCACCACTCCAAGGCCCTCACCAGTTTCAAAAAAACCTCCCTAACTTTTAATACACAGTTTAAAAAACAAAATGGTCAAAATTAAGTTAATCACCAACTTTAAAAGACCTACAAGTTTCCAAAAAGTTAAGAACTTGTTGCTCCATAATCAAAATCGCTCAGGATTCCTTAATAAAATTCAGGCCTTCGACAGGTGTCCTGTGTTACCTTTAAAGTCCACCTCCACCGCCCCCACCCCCTGCCCCCATAACCCTTACAAATCTTCCTCATTTCTCTTTTTAAAACTCATTAGAACACCCCTTTTCCTGGCCACAATCCCTTTCTGCTTTTCCCATGGATCCCCTACAAACAGATTTCTTCACAGCTCAGCTTATCAGGGCAGTTCTGCCAAAGTAGAAACCTGCCGCCAGGTCTCTTCCAACAGGGCAGGCCTCAGAAACAATTAAGGAAGCACCTTGGCAGAAGAGGAGGCATTGTAGAGACTACAACAGTTAAACAGCTTTACTTATGCTTAATCATATAGACATATAAGACAGTGGTACCAAAGAATGAGAATAATTCAATTTATTTATATCAGTACTACCTTTACCTTTCAAAGTAAGACATTTTTATTTATTCATTTATATATACCTCGGCTGTTAAAGAATATGAGGCAGTTTAGCATTCACGACAATAAAACAATTCCATCTAGTTTCTGAGGAAACTGTATAATAAAAGGTCTTAAAAATCAAAGAACATGAATCTTTTTCACATAAAATCCCAAGAGCAACTTCCTTCTTTTAAAATAAATTCAAAATTAGAACGAGAGAAATAGATTACAGTGAATGTGGGAGAGAATGAACATGTTTTCATTGGTATTATTTTGGGTTTCCTTTTGGAAGAGCAGTGAGATAATAGATATTTTAATAAAGGATTATACACGTGATTTAGTTAAATGCTTCAGCAAACCAAAATAGGGTTTTTTTCTCTTATGCCTACTACTTAACCTTGAGTGAGACCACCAAAAAATAAAAATAAAGCAGCAGATTTAAAATTAAAATAGGCCACATTTAAGCTAATTTTAATTGAGAAATTAATGAGTGCCCTGAAGATAAGAAAAACATTTAAAAACTTTAAAATTCTAAATTTTAAAATATTTTGTTTTAAAAAATATTTACATAAGCCTACAATCAAAAAGGTCACTTAAAATGGAAGATATGAGTATAAACACTAGATATTTTAAACTGATCTAGAAAATAAAAATTATTTCCATAAAGGAACAAAGTCCCAAGTTCTTCTCTAATTACTGTACCAATAAAATTTATACTTAATATATAGTATATTTTATTTAATATCATTTTATAATAAATATAAATATAGTTAAAATTATAAATAAAAATACAAGTACATGGCATTTAATATAAATATTATTATGGAAGACAAAAATATTATCCCTTGTTAGCCAGCCATCTCATGGTCTCTATTTCCTCTCTTTTGCATGGGAAATATTAAAGTGATCTATAAAAACAAAAAGCACAGCCACATTATCCCCAAGGACAGAAGGCCTTCTGATTTAGTTCAACACAACTGTCACAGTTCTATCTGAGACTCCATGCTTCTAAGTAGGTCATTCATGGGAAACATAATTCATCACTATAGAACAAATTATCTAGATTTTCCAGGCTAAAAATTTTTTTCTTTTCATCACAACTTTTGAACATCTAGTTCTAAATGACAGCAAATTCCTAATATTCATCAAGTGGAAATAACATTCTCTGCTTCCAATTACCATCCAATTCTAGCCATATTGACAATTTTCTTTAATAACACTGGCTGCTTCAAAAGAACCTACTCATTGTTATCTGCTTTATTAAAAAGCCTAGGTGGCTCCTCCTAAGTTACTGTAATTAGAATACACAGGGAGAAAGAGGGTGACTATGAAATTATATTTTTAACTGGAAAACTTTAGCATTTTGGAAAATAGCTGAGCACTGTTCCAAAGGAAAATTTTATTGACCATATGCAGATAATGTGGGCTACAGAAGAACTAATGCTGTGATCTATCCCTCTCCTTCATACCAGATCCACACCTGTGCCCAACTCGTGCCAGAGGACTGAAAATCACAGTGGAGATTAGGTCTTAGTACATATCTGAAGATGATGTAGAACAGACTATATGAATAGAACAGACTATGTGGGATGGACTCTCTATGGCCAGATGCTTGAACATCCTCGGTCACAGAAGATAACCCAGTATATACTGTGTACTAACACAGTATAATTGAAACTGAGCAGTTTAATCTTCAAATATCATTCTAACAAAGACCAGACTGGAGAACAATATGGCTTTAAAAAGACCACAGAAAGTTTTTTTCTAAAATAACTACTAGCTTATTCCTGACGTGTCTTGACTCTTATAATCATTAGCTTTCGATAAAGAATCTTTCTCCATCCCCTTCAAATCTCTAAGATGACTTCTGGTGTTTCAAAGAGAAGGTGACCTCTGTTGGCAAGGTTTATAATTCCTGGCAGCCAAGACATGGAATAGACATGGCATTGTCATTGTAAGTCACCAGTTTACTTTACTGCCAGAATATAGGAATCTCCCAAACAAAATAAAGCTAAAGACAAGAAACAAGAGACTGGATGAATGCTGCCCCTTCAAATCCTAACAATAACCATATCAGTCTGGATTTTAAAAAAGGAGAATAATCAAATTTATGTGACTGAGGGGAATGGTTTGGAAAACAAGTAAAGTCTAAATAAACCGAACAAGCTTCAATTCATTCATTTATTCACCAATTATTTAAGTGCCTACTTTGTGCTAGGCCTATTCTAGGCACTGGGGATTTAGCAATAAACAGGACAAATCTCCTGTCCTAACAAAGCTTACTTTCTAACCAAAATAACAAGAACAAAAATAAGTGAAAAAATATGCAGGGGAGTGGGGATAATGTCTGGGTCAGGCAGGGTCTTCTTGCAAAGAAAGCAATGAAGGAGAGAGTAATAGAAGAGCAAAGCAAGGGCCAGATTATGAAGGACTTTGTAAACCTGCATTAAAGTTCTGACTTTATTCTAAGTGAAAGAAGAAATCATTAGCGAATTTTAAAAATGGGTAACAGGATCTGAGAACTTTTTAAATATCACTCTGTCTGCCACATGGAGAATGAATGAAATTAGAATCAGGGAGATCATTTAAGGAGGTATTACAAAAGCCTAGCCAGAGCCAGTGGAAGCCTGAACTAGTTTGACAAATCCGGTAAGAGCTACCAGACTCAAGTAAAAAGAGATAAACAATCAGTTCCACTTTCTTAATGAAGTTAACCATTAGAAAACAACAACATCTCAATTTAATTCAAAAAAAAAAGACTCACTAAACTAAAACTATTATGTACTTTTAATGTAGCTACATAAATCAGATAAAAGAGTAATAAGACTCATGCTAATTTTACTGTAAGAGGGATATTTGTTAAGCATACTAATGCAAACCTAGTTAAAAACAAATTCTGGCCATCTAATTCGACCATGAAAAGCTAAAACCTGAAGAACTAAGTTTTGTGTTGTCGCATTATTAAAGTTTGTTTTGTTGAAAGAATGGTAATTGACTTTTGTTTTGGCCTGAATGGTATGCAATATGTTCGATAATTAAGATAAGGTGCAGATGATATTTAAAACACTTTGGCTTTCTCCAAAAATACTTTAAAATTTATAGACAGTTTAACTTCTCTGATCTAAGCACTGAATAGATATTAAGCAATTAATTAGCAGTAAAGCCTGGATGGGTCAGAATCGAGATTCTGGATGGGCCAAAAAAACACCCCCATTTGACCCTCAGTACAGTACAAGTTTGGCCAACAGAATGTTAAAATCATTCACAACTGTTTCAGAGCCTCAATGAATGAAGCTGCTGCTGTGTGGTTTGGGAACAGACACTAATAGCAATAAAATGTGCAGAAGTGATAGAGAAGGAAACAGGCTTTACAAGAATATCAGAAATGATGCTTTTTCTTTTTCTCCCCATTCCCTTTAACATCTTAAAACTACAACTGAATTACTACCACTTTTTCCTTAAAAAAGTGATTTTCCTGATAAATGTATGTATCAGATCAATATTAAAATAGCCTTGGTCACACTTATGTTTACCTAGCATTTAGGGTGCTACTGCCAGGCCTAACATTATAAATAAGGCTTTCTCTTGTGTCAAGTGTCTCACTATGATCAAAAACTTGCATATACACTTTTATCAACTCTTATTTGCTTTCATTTCTGCAAAACACAGCTTGTGATTTTTCTAACAAATGTTTATTTTACGTGTTTATAAATGAATAATCCTGTTAACATTTTAACTTAAATATTCTAAGGCTGACAATATATTTTTATATATGTATAGCATTTCAATTAGGTGCTTTACAGACTAATTATATGTGTTTCCTATATTCAAAACTAGTAATAAAATATAGGATTTTTGTTTTAAGAAAATGAAAATTAACAATTACCATAAACTATTTTATGATACCGTTAAGGATCAATTTAAGCCATCATTCACTCACTTTCCCTACCTTGCTTTTCCAAACTCATCAGCATGAACCATGTGTTGTTAATTAACACCTTCCTGAACTTCGCCAAGGAAGTCCACCCAAAATGCAGATTAAAATATAGTTATAAAGGTAGACTAAAATTCACAACTGCGATTCAAAAAGCAAACTTCTAACTTCTGAATCTAAAGAAAGATTTCTCCAAATGGCAGGTGCACTGAGACTTCAATGAACATTAAAGAATACTGCAGAAGACAAAAATGTGTTAGTTTTCTTCCTTGGGAGTGCATCACAGTGAATGAACTAGAGGGGGTTCTCTAGAATGGAATGGGGTTTAGAACAGAACGCTTCAAAAGAGCAATGGCAGAGTATTAACTAAAGTACTTTAAAACAATCCAGTCCTTACCAGTCCACTTTCTTATTTTAGTCAACCGAGTCATGTAACTTGCACAGTGATATCAATAAGTCCCTGATGTTCTTTCTCCAAGACAGTGAAAAGAAGGCATTTCACCTTTTTTATATCTTCAAAAGGTGAAATCTAAGAATTTCTAGGTCTCATGCATGCCTGTTATTTATAAATTTATTCCAAACCAAACAGCTACGGAATAACACTAAAAAGAGAAAGAAAAGTAGGCTTTAGGGTAACAATAAATTCTCTTAACTAAAGGACCCTCTCCAGATAATTATTCATTCATTGAGCGCTGATAACTTGAAGTTGAGAGTAAATTTTTGAGGAAATATCGGGTGTATTAGTAGTTATTCCAATGCAAAGCACAAATATCAGTTTAAAAAAAAATTCTCCATACCTTCAAGTCAATGCTTAGAGGGAGAGAATACAGCGAGCGCAAAAATAATAAAAAATTTAAAAAGCAGAAACCTGACCTTGTTCGTAAGTCAAATAGTTCTGCACCCCACCCCACCCCCACCTTCCCCAGGAGTCGGTTCACGCAATCCCAATTGGTCAGTCTGCCTGTTCCAGCATCTGCCCGACAGTGACAAGGGAATCTTCAAGGAAGACGAGTGGGTCTGAAAGGAGCGGCCTCAGAAACTGAGGCCCAAGAAGAAAGGACTCGAAGAAGAAAAGGAGGAGAGAACCTTCGGCGGGATGAGGCCGAGCTGTCAGAGGCTAATGGAGATATGGTTTGGGAAGACAATTGCGGGACACGGGAGGAAGGTCTTATGAGGGCCCAGGTGAGGTCAGAGGTTGAGGGCCGCCTGCGGAAAACCTAAAGGGAAGAGTTAAGGGGCTGAGAACACAGGGTTTGCTGATGGAGGAGAGCGGGGCGGCGAGAGGCGAGCAGGCCCGGGGAGGCAGGGGCTGCAGCGGCCACCGCCAGCACGGGTGCGCGGACTCACGTTCTCCCACCAGCAAGATCCGCACGTCTTTCTTCATGTCGGCGGCTCGCAGGGGCCGTACTCGGCCCGCACGCATGGAGCGGACTCCTCTCTCCGGGAGCGCCCACCCCTAGGCGCTGCTCTCCCCGCGCTGCCAGCCAGCCTCCCCCGCTGCCCCGCCCGAGCCTCGGCTACCCGGCGCTGCCGCGCCGGCTCCTCGGCTGCAATCCCACTCGGGAGCCGGGACAGCTGCAGCTCCGACTCCTCCGGCTCCGCGGGCGGCGGCACGGCGGCGGCGGCGGCGGGGTCGACGGAGCGCCGCGAGGGACAAGTGCTTTCAGAACGCGAACGTTCTCCCCGCTTGAGCAGCGCCCTCCGCCGTCAGGCTTGCTGCAGCGCAGAGCCCAGGAGTCTTATCCACTCCTCTGGGCGCAACCACCAACGTTAAGGTTTGAACTGGGAATTTGAGGGCAGATGGGCTAGTCTGACCCCATTTATTTTACAAAATAGGGGCAAGAGAAATTCCTTGTCCAAGGTCACATAGCTAGAGGTTGGCAGTTATTCAAGGTGGTAATATTCTCACCAGACTATACGCTCCAGGAGGGCATTGACCTGTCTACCTGGTTTTCGGCAATATCCCCACCTTATTGTACAAAGGCCCCAGATAATGCATGACTGAGTAAAGAATGACTGGCTCACAAGATCTATCCCTTTCCACTACCCAAAGCCCACCACACTAGCTGCTTTTTCCCTGTGATGCTTATAAAATACAATTCTAAACAACAGGATTTGTTCTTATTCTGTGTAAAAAGATTCATTTCTTTGTAGCCAGACTTTTCCCTGGTCTAAGCCATACTAAGCCAAACTAAGTGACTTTCTGTTTTACTTTAGTTAGGGTCTTCTGATAGTTCTCTTTATTCAGGTTTGCCCAGCGTGGTGCTGGGCCCATAGGTGGCACTCTTACTGATTTTTCTAACATTGCCTAATTCCCTTCTGACCTGCTCCATCTGGAGGAATTTGCTGCTACATCCCTAATGCTAGAATAGAGCTTGGCACACAGTGAGATTAGATAGATAGAGACAGACAGACATATAGAAATGAGGAAACACTATCTGTGCATAATGTGCTTTTTAAATCTGTCTTAAATGTTACATAGTAAGTTTTTAAAGGGAATAAAATGTACATAACACCAATCCCCTTTTCTTTTAGGAGAAGCCAGGTCTGGTGCAGCAAGTTAAGAGCTACTGACAAATTGCCTGAGTTTGAATCCTGAGTCAGTCACCT
Source organism: Macroglossus sobrinus (assembly GCA_004027375.1). Classification (NCBI taxonomy): domain Eukaryota; kingdom Metazoa; phylum Chordata; class Mammalia; order Chiroptera; family Pteropodidae; genus Macroglossus; species Macroglossus sobrinus. The sequence goes on from PVKZ01000201.1 coordinate 227,788, forward strand.
AATAGTTACGTGATCCTGAGTAAGTTCTTTTACTTCTCCAAGACTGTCCCTTCTTCTGTAACATAGAAGTAATGATAAGAATACCTACCTCTTCAGGTGGTTGTGAAAAATAAATAATACATGTTAAATATTTGGTACAGTTCCAGATTCATAGTATTTCTTCTGATCTCAGGTATCATTATCACAAAGTTCACTGAAAAGTTGTAATCTGCAGGTATTGAGGCAAATATGCTGTTATGTTTATCAAATATTTCACCATCTTAGTTAGATGATGTCCCTAATGAGCATAGGGGAGGAAGCCCTTCCAAAAAAGCAATCTCTCTGGGATATAAGGAAAGACAGGAAAGATATACTTCCTGCTCACTGCAAGATAATGAAGTCATAGTCCAGGATGGATGCAAATAAGATGTATGGAAATGTGAAATTCAGGAGGCTTGCTTATGTGATCTTTCAGAGAAAAGTATTCCTCCAAATTTGAGTATTAAAAATGTTTGAGTTGGAAGGACCTTTACAGAGTACCTATTAGAATTCCACTACTCTGTAGATAAGAAAAACAAGGCCCAGAGAGATATCATGAATTGCTAAAGGCAGTACAACTAAGACTGAGCCCTGGCTCTGCCATGCCCAGAGTGTGACTCTTGGCAAGTCACATTACCTCTCTGTTCCTCAGTTTCCTCTCTTCAAATGAAGTCTTTAATCTCTTCTTAGCCTTCTACTTCAGAGTCATTTAGAGGATCCCATGAAATCATGTATGTGAAAAAACTTTTCCCTAAAAAAAAACAACTAAATTACAGGGAGCATTTGAGATCTTGCTCTCTGGCATATGTTGTCACAATTTGGCTCAAATAAACTCATAAAAAAAATTTTTAAAGGAATTACACAAGTATCATATCACAAAGAACAAAAACCCTGTACAGAAAGGCAAACTCTTTAGGGCACTGCTTACTCCAAGCAACACTTTGTAGAGAATCTTGACCCCAAGAGCTTTGCATCAGCTTGCCAGTGGTGACAATGTTAATTCTGTGGGGCTTCTCCAGGAGTGTGAGAAAAGACAAGCCTTCGTTGTGGTGTATATGGGTACTGGGTAAAGGCTTCCACATGAAAAAGTGTCTGGAAGGCAGGGAACTAGGAAGAAAAGTTTATTTGGGGGAGAATATTGCAGAGCTAATATTGGGAACTCTTTAGTAAATAAAACTAAAAAATCGAGGGGTGCAGGAAGGAGACAATCAGTAAAAGTGTACAGCAGGAAGCAACTAATGGTTTGGTATAAACAGAGGCCAAAACTCACTAAAGTGGAAGGGGGATATCCAACATGCCAGAGTGTGCCTTCCAGGCAATTTAAGTTTCTTTTTACAGCCCCTCTTCATCTACAGATCAGCTATATTTCTGAAGGTCTAATCTCTTGTCTTGCCTTGAGCTTTATACCCTTCTCATAAGATATCCATCAAGGGTCACTATGAAGTTCTCCTGCAGATGGCATAGTTCTGTGGTTAAGAGCAAGGACTCTGGAGTCTGCCTGTCTAAATCTAGACCTCAGCTTTCCCAATTATTTCATTGGGCAAATTGCTTAACTTCTCTGTAGTCTCAGCTATCAAGTGGGAATAACACCTAATGGAATTATTATGAAGATTAAATGAGTTAGTATAATAGGAAAACATAATAGGAAATAGGGCCTGGTACATGGTCAGTGATACATAAATGTTGAATAAATACAATAAATTGTGCAGGAAGTGAATTTTGTACTCCTCTCTGAGCCTAAAAATAGAGCCACAGGATGACACACACTGCAGCAAAACATAAGCCAGAGAATGGAGTCATTGGCAGTGGAATTTACTGTTAGGCTATTACAGATTGATACTGTATATTAAGTAGATTGGATAAAGCCAAGAGGACAGTTTGATATTTAAAAGGCGCTGATGGAATTTTCCTCTAGAATGCTGCTAGGAAGGAGCTCTACCATCACAAGATAGATTTCATGTCTCCTCAACTGTGCAGGGGACGTAGGGATGTCTAAACAAAGTACTTTTGCCAGGTAACAAAAGGATCCATCTTTTATGCCTATCAAAGGAGGAATTTGCAACATAGCCTCCCTCTGAGTCTTGGGACAGTGGAACACCCAGGGCCAGTGGGCAGGCCTGCTGGGAAGAAGATATATGTATGTTAAATGAATGACACAGGGTGTAACAAGAGGGTGCCCTCCCATTGGTGAGTTAGACATAGTCCTGGGCAGGAGGCCAAATTAGACTCGGGCTAGCATCAGTTCCACCCTTCAGACTCATCTATATTTGGTCTATCAAATTAAACACAAAGCAGCATCCAACATCTGCCCATTCTTCACTTTTGTCTCCCATTCCTTCCAGGAAGTCTTCCTTTTCCTTGCCAAGTCCACTCTGGTGTAGCAGAAAAGTCCAGTGCCTTGACACAGGTTAAGTATTTTATCTTGCCTTTTAATGCTTTGTTCTTGGTTCATTGTTCAAACATCGATGTCCTCTGCACAGTCACATGGATTAGTCTCTAGAGGACAGAGAGTCTGTTTGCTTGATTAGGCTGGAAGGTACATCACTCTGCACAATTACTTATCAAAAGGCGTTTGATTATAACTAACCATGTTGAAAGAAAATTTTTCCAGACAAGATCCTCATCTGTTAAGGTTGCATCCATTTTTCTTTTAATTTTCTCAAGCTCTTTTTAGATACAGGTTGTAAAGCAAATGCCCTCAATTAAAAGAGATAATTGATATTAAGAAGCCTCTCAGACCATCCTCCCCTACAAATGGCCTGTATTCCTTATGGAATGGTTAAGAGCACAGGCTCTGGAGTCTACATTTCATCTCCAATACTTTACTAGCTGTGCAACATTGGGCAAGTTACATAATTCCTCTGAAAAACCTTAACCTTGTCAGCAAAATGGAGCTATCTCATAGGGGCTCTTTTCATAATTAAATAAATTAATGCAGGTACATTTGCAACAATGTGGATGGACCTTCAGAGTATCGTGCTAAGCAAAATAAGTCAGACAGAAAAAGACAAGAACCATGTGATTTTATTCATACATGGGATGTGAAAGCAACAAAACAAACAAACAAAACAGACTCATAGATACAGTATGGTGATTACCAGAGGAGAAAAGGGGTGGGGGAAGAATTAAGAGGGGAGAGTGGGTCAAATATATGGTGATGGAAGGAGACTAGACTGGTGGTGAGCACACAATGCAATATATAGATGACATATTATAGAATTGTACACTTGAAACTCATGTTATTAACCAATGTCACCCCAATATATTTAATTAAAAAATAATAATGCAGGTAAAGCATTTATCATGTTGCTTAACACATAGTTCATAGTTACATTATCACCCCTAACAGCTGCACTTTAAAATTTGGAATTTATTTGCTGACTTGTATTATCTTTCCAAGGGCAAATTGATTAGACTGCTACCAAATTATAAACATTATAAAGCAAAAACTGATCTAATAAAACTTTTAATCATTGTAGAGACATTAAAATTTTTGCTGACTTATATACCAACCAGTGGTTCTCAAAATATTTTAGGCCACAAGTTATTTCTGCAAAACCAAAAATTCCATAGAATAGTAAATCTATAATTTCTGTTTATCTCTGCAAAGAAATCACCACAATTAAGTATATTCTAAGAAAATAATTAAAAATAACTATACATACACCTATATATTCTATTTATAGCAATATTACACAATAGTTAAAAAGTAGAAAAACATACAATTAAAAGGAAATATCTAAATTAACTATGACATAAAATAACTGGACCTTTGGAGTCATTGAGATTAATGACTGTTAAAGATATAGAAAAGTATTTACAAAATAGGTAAAAAAAAAAGGTAATGTAAAACATATATAATCACAACTATATAAAAACTAAGTATAAGTTCACTTACGCAACTTATAATTTTGAACTTTTACAAGCATGTTCATGTATTAATTGGGTAATTAAAAACTAGTTGACATACATAAATATTAGATGAGAGTACAAAGAATAGAAAAATACATTAAAGATTATGAATTAATTTTTAGTATAAGTATCTTATAAAATGTCAAAGTGAATTTAATAATTATATCTTTTAATTAAGAGAAATATTTAAAAGAATAGCAATACTTTAAGTGAGACATTAATGTAGTGTATCATGTTTATTAAGTCATTTAACATATTTATTGCTTTCACCATGTTGAGGCTTTGTGCCAGGTGCTAGGAACACAGTAATAAACATCACAGAGTTATCATGAAAGTCAAGTTGTGGACAAAGCAATTCATCTTTAGACATCCATCCTTCCTCTCATCAGAAGCCTCCAAATCATTATCTACATACTCAAACTTCCCTTTTCAAAAACCTTCCATAAAAGTTAGCATCTCATAATCTAAATCTCTTTCTACCTCCTCCCTCCCCACCTCACCTCTAGCTGAAACCAGCCAGACTTACCTGCCTGTATCTCATTCCTTCTAGCAATCTGCTCTCTGCATGGCTGTGTTCACAGGTGATCCCCCAGGCAACACAATGCCACAACCCAGCAAAAATGCATATATCCCCAGAAAGCACCTAGGAAAATGACCATGGTTTTAGCCTGAGTGACCTAACTGTATTCATTCCTAGTATTAGTGGATGAGCTTTGATCTGATCTAAACTCATCGTGCACCATTTTTAATGGTGATTTCTCTCTCGACAAGGGGAGGACACTCCAGGCAAAGCAAAGTGAATGTGCAAAAGTATATGATATGACACAAAGCAGGGTGGCTGGGGTGAAGGGTGTATGTGGGAGGATGACAGGAAACAGGGGTAGAGGTAGGGAAGAGAAGAGGGAAGAAGTGGGACTTTCTGCTGTAGGCACTGGGGAGTTTTAAGCAAAGGAGCAACATGATCTTATTTGTGTTTCGGAAAGCTCACAGGAGCCGAATGAGACTAGATGGGAAGGGGTTCTGATTACAGTTGGAGCGACTCAAATTAAAATAATCCAGGAGAGTAGTGATGAGAGTCTGAACCAGTGTTTAGATGCAGAGGGAAGAGGAGGGACTGGAATTGAGATGATTTGAGATGGCAGAGTCCAGGCAGAACTTGGTGACTAATTGCACAGTAAGTGGTAAGAGGAGAGATCCTATGGTAGCTTTCAGACACTGTGTCCTGGAGATTGTCAGTAATCAAAGCCATAAGGTTTTCTCCCCCAGGGCATATATATTTTGAAAAATAAAGGTGACCATTTCACTGAGCAGGGAAGGAAGACACAGTCTTCCAAATTTCACCAGACCAATTTTTGGAATCCTGTTTTCTGAAGTGGTAGAATAAGAGAAATATAAATGATGTGGAGACATCAGAGTGACTCTTGTGACCAGAAAGATATTCTCTTTTCTATTATCTTTCCATCTTTATTAAGTCAAGGTGAAAGCTTCAGTAAATCATCCTTAACACTTGATAATCTATTGAGAGAGAGGGAGGGAGGAAGGAAGGGAGGGACAGACAGAGAGAGCGCCCTCCTGATCAAGCCTCAGGTTCAGAGCCTTACACAGACAATAGTATCAAGGTAGTAACATTGTTTTGTTTTCCTTGACACATATATTTAGGGTTACCCTCCTATTTAAGACATATGACTCTAGTTTATATTTACATATATTTTTAATTTTCCTTTTGAAATAAATATACCTGAAGGGAGAAAAGTGAATTGGTTTAGGAGAAAAAAAAATAAGTAAAAAATGGTACAGGAGATATACAGATGTAACCAATCGTGGCACATAAAAGGCTGAAGCTTGGGAAACTCTGTCCTAAAAATACTATGGCTGATTAGAAAGGTAAAACCCAAATTAAAAACAAATCTTTAGCATAAACTAAGTATAATTAAAGAAGTCTTCAATCCTCTGGAAGGACAATCATGCTGTGCTTAGGGTTTTGAGCAATTATGCAAGGGGATGAATTTGGGGTTTGGGGCTGAGGGAATGCAGGATGACAGAGCTGAGCACATACCAAGGAAGATTCTCCTTTTCCTCTCAAAAACCCCAGGTACCTAACCCTGGGGAAGGGACTTCTTCCATCACAGCTGGGGGCCTGAGAGGTCTCCCCAGAGAGCAACATCGTTTCATTTCACGGTTTCTTTCTGCAATCATCTAGGCAATAAAGTCTTCAAATTAAAGTTTTCCAGGGAAAAAAATGTATTTGAGAAAAAGCAAGGGGGCAGATATAACTGTATTGGAGGTTGCTGTGAGTGTGGTAGCGTCCTGCTCAGCAGGTAGTTCTAGGAACCCAAAGCCCTGCACCCCAATAATGGGTACAACAGTGTGTTAAAAAAAAGAATATCCAGCCTAAAAAAAGTATTTGGGGAGTTTTTTTAAGCCAAACTTATGACAATAGCCAGGAAGCAAAATCTTAACAGACTGAGAAAATGGTAGTTTTACAGCTTATTTTATGTTAGAATCAAAGGAGAAGACTTGTAAGGGGTTGGTGGGGGGTTATATGAAATTCATCGCGGTAGATTAGCGGGGTAAGAGAAAGAAACATACGAAAGTCTCTGAGATTGGATAGAAAATAAAATGGAGAGACACACACTTTTACATTGGTGGGTATAGGCTACTTAACATTTCCATACATAGAGATGGTGTGTGGGCAACAAGATAACAGAGTTTCTGTGGTCTCGTGCTCCAGTGGGAGGCTGTACCCTGAGGGGTCCAGAAAAAGGGGATTACTCTGATATTCCAAGGGTGTATTATCTTAGGCGCAAAAAGACTTGGACAGGCTCAGTTAAGGTAAATATTGACCTTTGTCAAGGGAGCTACAAGCCCAGGATGTGACTATCTGTCACAGTTCACTTTTAGTCATGAATATTTATGTTCATACCATCCTATGTGGTTACTTTTGGTCCCTGAGTTTGTAAAGCCCACCACGCAGGCCTCCCCTGAGCTTGTCAGGTTTACTATGTACCCCTTTTTCATCCACAGTCCTTCCCCTGGCAATTGTCATCAACTTGGCTCAAATAAACTCCTATAAGACTTTTTCTTAGGCTGGACATTCTTTGACAAGTACCTCCCAGTAGCTTCCTCCCCAGCAGGTGAGTATGAGTATGTGTCTGAGGTGGAGGAGAAAAGGAGAAATACACAGAGGTAGCCCTCATCACTGACATCACTGCCTCCTTCTCCCCGGACTCCCAGGGAGAAATAAAGCACTTAAAAGAGACAAGGCCTGAAAGAAAACACAAGTGTTTGAGAGAAACATCTCCAGATAGGGTGAAAAGCTGCCTACAGGGGAGTTCCTGGTGCTCTCCCCTAGGAAAGAGCCTTTGTCCCCTGAGAAGTCTTTCAAGCTGGATGTGTCTGGGGACGATTTCCTCTCAGACATAGTGCAGACCCGAGTGGGAGGTCCTCCATCTCCATTTGAAAAGAGGCATTTCAGCTTCAGTTCTCCTTTGGAGGATTGTATGTTTGTGCCAGGGAAACGTGCCACTTTCCACAGTGCACTGAAAAGGTTATACTGACAAGAAAGCTCAAGACAAAAGCAAGGAAACCAAAAGTGATAACCTTTATTCTCTACCTTTATGATTCTTGTGCTTAGGCTCCAGTTGGGGGAAAGCATGTGACCAGCTGATAAACCACATGCTCACAGAGGCCCCTTTATCCAAACCACCTGAGAAGATGGTATTTAATCAAAGCTTCAAGAGGCTAAATCCCTGGCCTCTAAATTTTCAGCACTTTTAAAAGGCGAGCATCAAGGTGACTCTGGGTGAAAGATAAAAGCTCCATAATGCAGAAAGTGAGAACACAGAGCCTTTAATGCTCATCTGGCACAAAGAGAGAAGCCTTGTCCTTGCTTGGACAACCCAAGGCCAGCGAGGACCACTACTAACCACAATCAGAAAAAAAAAAAAAAAACTTCATGGCTCTAGGGCTAGCTGTGTCCTATCAAATTGGAAGTCAGCTCCTGGTCGCAGCATGGAAACTTACCAGAGCGTATTAAGGTTAGAGACTTGAGTGTGGGGAAATTGGGCCTGGTCCCTGCTCTGCCACACTCAGCTGATTTACCCTGTCCTGGCCTCTGCTTCCTTGTGTGTTAACAGAAAGATAGTAAAACTCATCACACGGGGTGGTCATGAGGCTCAAAGAGCAAAATTAGAAGATCTTACAGAAATATTCTGCTTGCCCATTTTCAAGCACACATACCAAACTCAGGTGTGAATCTCAAAATGTTAAGAGACCAAAGTGTGTGAAAGTAAAATATAGTTGCCATTGTTCCTGTGGTTATAATCACCCTGGCATTTTTCCAGTTTTCTCAGAAACCCTTATTTAATTCTTTCAGCAACCTTTGAAGGAAGGTAAAGAAGAGAAAATAATTATTATTTCCATTTTACAGGGGAAAGAGAGACAAAGAAGTTAAATGCATTGTCAAAGGTTGCCTGGCTGGTTTGTGTGGCAAGGCTCAACCCAGTCTAACAGAGTTGAATTTCCACATCTTTAAAATAGGTGCTAATGAAGCCTGGGGTCCTACAGATGTGAATTGTAAGGAACAGAAAAGGAGGGGGAGTTGTGTAGATTAGAAGATTTAGAAGAAGATTTATCAACTGCTAATGGGTATGAGGGCTCTTTCTGGAGATGATGAAAATGTTCTAAAATTAGAATTTGGTAATGGTTTCATAACTCCATAAATATACTAAATAACACTGATTTGTACACTTTAAATAGGTGAATTTAATAGTATGGAAATTACATCTCAACAAAGCTGTTAAGCAAAAGATATCAGGTTTTTGTTTTTTTTTAATGGGCAAGACAAACTTGTGGCGAGGGATGCATAACTCTAAAGAAATGCAAGAAGTAATCACTGTAAAAGTTAGTATTCCTTTCAGGTGGAAGGAGGTTTTGGGGATTGGGATGGGGCCCACAATGGAGCTTCTGGGTAGGTAGCAAGCTCTTATTTCTTGATTTGAAAGGTAGTTAACAAGGAAGTTTACCTTACAGTAATTCATTTCACTCCACATGCGTTTTATGTGGTTCTCTGCATCTGTTCTATGACAAAATGATTTTTAAAAATAGAGGAAATCAAGTATGAAATGATATCCTGTGCTAGCCAGACTGTAAGATGGCGCTCATGAACCCCTCATCTGTTTTGTTTTGGGGACAAATTATGCTGAGACTGAATTTGTCTTTGACAATTGTTTATTTAACACAGCTTCACTGAGGGAATTATAATAATTTCACCAGCCAATAGCAATGGGACAATGTCTCTTAATAAGCCAATAAAGAAATAACATACTCCAAACCAATGAGAGATTAATTATACTATTGTTTCAGGAAAGGGGAGATGAAAAGAATGAAGTCCAAATTTAGTTGAGATGTACTTTTATACCAGTTGGTACTTGGGAGAGAAGACTTAGCCAACCGAGAGCTGACATCAGCTGCCAATGCTAAAGGAAAAGTCCCTGTTGCTAGAGCACATTGCTATGGAATGATGGCATCACTGTTAGGCAAGATGATCTCTTTCCAGAGGCTTTCACCACTGCTGGTAAGAGTCGCCTTTACCATGGCAGGAGTTAATGCCCCAAAGATCTCAGGAAAGCTCTTCAGGTCAGCAAAGTATTGCCTTGCCCAGACCAAAACTCTCAGATATTCCTTGCAAACTCTCAGCATTTATAGTCTAAGTGTCCTCTTGCCATAGTTCTCTACATATTCTTATTGATAAGCCCCTGGAGGGGCTGTAACAGCTGAGCTTGAGTGCTTATCAACATCCTACACATACGATAATGACATCCCAACACAACTTACTTTATTTTTATATCAAAACAATTTTACTTCTAAAAACATTTTTTTCTCTTTGCCATAAACAGTATTAAAACAACTTCACTTAAGTCATAAACAACTGAAATCATATCAAACCAATACACAACAGGAACTGAGGCCCTCAGTCTGACAACCCACAAGAAACTGAATACTGCCAACAACCATGTGAGCTTGGAAGCAGATCCTTCAAGTCTCCGATGACACTGTGGCCCCAGCTCCAACCCTGACTAAGTTTGTGGTAATATTATTACACAGAGACTGATAATATGCCCCTTGTGTTGGCGGGTCCCTAAAATCACTCTCAGATTCTCAGAGTCACTAGAAGGACTCACGGAACTCTGCAAAACTGTTCTGCTCTTGGTTACAGTTTATTACAGTGAAAAGATACAGATTAAAATCAGCAGTAGACAAAGGCACATAGGACAGGACCAAAGAGCACTAATTATTCTCTCCCAGTGGACAATGCTTATTTCTCCCAGCTACAATGTGTGACAACGTGCAAGGAGTAGCCAACCAGAAAAACTCACCCAAGTGTTGGAGTCCAGGGCTTTTATTGGGGGTCAGTCATATAGGCAGGCCTTACTGCCCATGTGGCTAACCTTAGTCTCCAGCTCCTCCAGAGGTCAAGCTGATAACCTCCTGGCCCACGGTCAGGTAAACAAAGTCACTCTTAGCAGGCATGATATTCCAGGAATTAGAGATTATCTTTCAGGAGCCAGTCAAGAGACCTTTCTTTCTTTGGAATGTGCAGAGTTTGAACATCCCAAGTCTGCAGAGTTAACCCTTGACCATGTACCCCTTAACTTCGGGAGCAAGATTCTTGTCAAGTTGCTACCCTGCTTGAAGGCAGAGAGGAAGTTCAGGAAATCATCGTGTTTTAACACGTAAAGAATCTTTATACCTTTACAGGCCTTATAGTCAGTGAGTTTCCAGGATGTAAGCCATATAGCCAGAAGGCAGGGTGCAGGGGAGAGGAGCCAGAGACTGGGCACTCGAACAGAAGCTTCTCCTGATTAGCCACTGAATAGAAGGCAAGCTTCTCTTGCTCAAGGTCCAGCCAGATGCCCACCACCCTAGGTTTTTCTGAGCCAAGGACAGTTTCCTTGACCATGTGCCATGCAGAGAGCTGGCTAGTCCCCTTCCACTCTACACACCAGGAATCCCTGGTCCTTCCCAGGATCTGGTCACGGCTCATCTCCCAGGAAGCCACACCAACTGCCCAGTGACTACAATTCTGAGTGTCCACTTCCCAGTACTTCTGCCCAGAAGAGAAGGCCTGGGAACATAAGACCTGGCAGGTTGAAAACCTCTCATGACTCCAAGGATAAAACTGTGAGAAGTGAGACACTGTCACTGTCTGGTAATCCTCAGATACCTCCAGGCTACAGGAGAGGCTCCTCAGGTCAAAGGTTAGACTGATGGCCCCTGAAGAAGAAAAAAAGAATGTGAGCAGCCAGCTCTAATTGTCCAAGCTCACAGGTCCTCAGATGGCAAAAAGCAGCTTTGTATCTTTGGGTGTGACAAAGTTTTGCTCATAATGGCATTAAAGTTGGCACATAAACTTGCTGTTCTCTGTACATACCCCTGACATTGCCAATTACCCCTTTCCCACCTTAATCTCTACTTAATGTTAACCCTCTTTCAGGAAGCCCTCTCTGAATCCCACCCAAGCAAAAAGTCACCTCTTGCTTTCCTCAACACTCCTCATGCTTTACCTGTTCTCTAATAATATCATCTTCTACCTGTAGTACAGTGACTTATGACCACAGCTGTTTATATCTCTCTGGTTATACATAAGCTTCCTGAATAAGGATCAGGTCTTATTCATTTTGTCATACTGTTTCCTACTGAATAAATAATTGCTAACACTTACATACCATTACTACTCTCGGCACACATTTATACACATTCACTCATTTAACCCTAATGGCAATCCTACAAGATCACACAGCTAGTGATCACAAAGCTGGGAGTCAAACCCAAGCAGTCTGGCTCCAGCATCTATGCTCTCAAGGTCTACTCCGATCTAGGACAGCAATAGAACCTAAATGGGTTGGGTAATGGTGGCTACATATGGTGGCCCCATCATGGATGCCCACAGGTTGCCTGGGCTCCGACTGCTCACAGGTCTGGCTTAGCCTAGAATTTGCGTCTTCAATCCCCTTTGTCTTTGTAATCAGCTCCCCATGTGGAGGGACCTAGTCTGGGGGTGGTAAGACAGGCAGCAGGGAGATGAACATACTATGCTCTTGCAGCTCCCCTCTGCAGCAGACCAAACCCAAGTATAAAGCATACCAAACCCTAGTATGAAGCAGACTACATACTTACATTGAGCAAACCAGGAGACCCGCTTGGGTGCAGGCTGGCTCTGGTCAAGCAGTGGGCATGAGGAGGGAGATGGAGTTTTTGAGAGTTTAACTAAGAAATCAAAAAAATTGGGAGAGGGAAAAAGTATCATCAGAAAAAGGCAAACATAAGGTACCTAAACACTGTGATTGGGGCACATAATTTGTTTTCCTCATCAGCAGCACATTTTTTAATGTCAGGACTTGACCAGGCAGTGCCTCCAGCTCAGGTATGCACAGCCCCATGTACTCACTATGGATTTTTTTACTGTCTGTTTCCCCATTAAGCTATGAAGTCCTTGCTGGTTCCTTGTTCATCTATATGCTCTAAGAATCAAGCCCAGTGCCAGGTGCATAGGAAATGTTTGATGCATATTTATCAAAAAAGTTAACTTATACAGTTCCAGAGGATCACAGTTCCCTGACACTCAGAATATCCATGAATCCCATGTCTATGCTTTAAACTGTTATAAAAACTGAGGAACATGAGTTAGTGTGAGATTCATCTCAATTACTGACACCTCCTACTTCCCTCTCAATGTACTAAAGTTTAATTGTTAACTTAATGCTACTGTATGCTTGCAATGACTATAGTAGAAGAGAAAGTCAAGTCAGAACGTGGACAATGAAGGTGAATCTTCCCCCATCTATATCTTGAAGTGACAGTAGCCTAAAGAGAACCTAAGAGTCAAACCAAGAAGAGATGAAAGACCTTGTCTAGTGTGTGGACTGTGACATCACACAGAGCAGGAGAGCTGCCCTTCAAGAAGCCAGGATCAAAATTCAGATAGGTGCCATTATGCTTGTATTAAGCTGATAAGATTTTTACTTATTATTTTTTAATTTAAAAAATTTCAATTACAGTTGATATGCACTATCATATTAGTTTCTGGTATACATTATAGTGATTAGACATTTATATAACTTACAAAGTGATCACCCCAACAAATCTAGTGCCTATCTGACACCATACATAATTATTACAATATTATTGACTACATTCCCTATGCTGTACTGTGCATCCCTGTGACTGTTTTTATAATTGAAAACAGTATATTTCTTAATCCATTCACCTTTTTCACCCTTCCCCTCCAACCTCTTTCCAACTGGCAACCATCAACTTGTTCTCTGCATCTATGAGTTTGTTTCTGTTTTGTTTGTTCATTTGTTTTTTTAGATTCCACATATAAGTGAAATTATGTGGTATTTGTCTTTGTCTTATTTCACTTAGTATAATACCTTCTAGGTCCATTCATGTTGTTGCAAATGGTAAAATTTCATTCTCTTTTTATAGCACATATTCCATTGTGTATATGTACCACATCTTTATCTAATCATCTATTGGTAGACATTTAGGTTGCTTCCACATCTTGGCTATTGTAAATAATGCTGCAGTGAACATATAGATGCATACATCTTTTCGAATAAGTGCTTTGGATTTCTTTGCATAAATACCCAGAAGTGGAATTGCTGGGTCATAAGGCAGTTCTATTTTTAATTTTTTGAGGAAACTCCATACTGTTTTCCATAGTGTCAATACCTATTTATAATCCCACCAACAGTGCATGAGGGTTCCCATTTTGCCAACAATTGTTGATTTATTGATGATAGACATTCTGACAGGTGTGAGGTGATATCTCATTATGGTTTTAATTTGCCTTTCTTTCCCTAATTAGTGATGTTGAGCATCTTTTCATATGTCTATTGGTCATCTGTATGTCTTCATTGGAGAAATGTCTATTCAGGTCCTCTGCCCATGTTTTAATCAGGTTGTTTGTTTTTTTGGTGTTCAGTTGTATGAATTCCTTATATTTTGGATATTAATCCCTTATTGGATATACCATTGACAAACATCTTCTCCCATTCAGTATATTGTCTTTTCATTTTTTTATTGGTCTCCCTCACTGTGAAAAACTTTTTCGTTTGATGTAGTCCCATTTGTTTATTTTTTTCTTTTGTTTCCCTTGCCTGAGGAGACATATCAGGATTTTTATTTATTTTTAATCATAGTGTTAAAAAATGTTTTTAGTTAACATTGTTTTTTTCTCCTATTGGTGGGGAAAATGTTCTACACTTGACTGGTTCTTAAAGGTATTTCGAAAAAAATGATACATGATATAGATTCATAAATGCAGAGTAACTATTAAATAAAATACTGGTAATTATCAAAGAGACAAAGTTTCATGATACATTAATCTCTCTGTCAAAAATCTATTGTTTGCCCACTGGTTGTGATAGGTTTTATAAAAGAAAAAAAAATGTTTGCTTCATTCAGCAGTTGATTTTACAGAAATATTTGTCATATAAATTTAATTAGTGAAAAAGTTCTTTATAATAGAATCTGAAGAATCTTGTTTTTCTACTAAAGAAGAGAATAAGCCACAGGTTTTTTTCTTTTATAAAAAGTAGTCAGGGTCCCTTGGGAATATAAAATATTATCAGGAACACATCTCTTATGGCACTATTCTTTTTAAGTAGAATTATCCTGCACAGAAGGTGGTTTCCACAGCAGCTCATGGTGTACTTACATAGAGTCAAAGGAAGTGACGGTGTTGAAGCAGTCAAATTGCTTGGCAGTTGTTAAAGTGCTGACTTGAAGAACAACTAACCCCTTGTCTTAAAAACAATTATGTGAAAACTTTAGGGAATGATGTTTCAGGAAACAGTGATATTTGCTGATTCTCTGCTGCAAAAATGTTCTGACTGGTCTAAACAAACAAAAATAACATAACCACAGAGAAAGAACTACATTCTACCTGCTAATGCATACTTAAATTTTATAAGCTAAATTTTAAAAAATACTGAAAATGTATACTTAATTCTTCAAAAAAAATAAAAACAGAATTAGGGGATGATGTAGCAATTCCATTTTGGGGCATACATTCAAAAAAATTGAAAGCAGGATCTTGAAGAGATATTTGTACACCTTTGCTCATAGCAGCATTAATCACAATAGCCAAGAGGTGGAAGGAACCCAAGTGTCCATCAATGGTTGAATGGATAAACAAAATGTGGTATTACATAAAAAAGGATATTATTCAGCTTTAAAAAGGAAAGAAATTCTGACATATGCTATATAATAGATGTAGAACATTTTGCTAAGTGAAACAAGCCAGTCACAAAAAGACAACAACCATATGATTCCACTTATATACAGTATATAGATCAAACTCATAGAAACTGAAAGTGGAATGGTGGTTGCTAAGCCCTGGAGGATAAGGGGGAAGAGGAGTTACTATTTAAAAGATATAGAGATTCAGTTTGCAAAATGAAACAATGCTGGAGCTTGGTTGCACAACAATGTGAATGTACTTAACACTACTGAAAAATGGTTAAGATGGTGAACTTTATGTTGTGTGTAGTTTACCACAATTAAAAATAAAAAACTTTGGGGAATTGAAAGGAAGATGGTGGGCTAGGTAAAAGCAGCTTCACCTTTTCTCAGGTCTGCATTGAAATTACAACCAAATTATAAAATAATCATTGTGGAGAACAACATGAAGTCCAGCTGAAATTAACACATAGTCAGATAATATAAACAAGGAGCCACATTGAAGCTGGTAGGAGAGGCAAAGTCACTAATCAGGTTGGACCTGCACCCGCAGGTAGTGGAGGATCACTGGGTAGAGCAAGGCTGCAGAGGTGTCCTGAAGGAGGAGGGGTTCCTGGCCTTATTCAGAGGCTCTCCAGCCCAGGGAAGAGAAGTTTCCAAAAACTCTGACTATAAAAACCAGAGGAGATTCTGGCATCTGGCTGAGACAGAAAGAGAATGAAACCCTAGACACCCCTTTGAAGGGCCCACGCACAAGCTCTCTCACTTGTTGACACTCTCCCGGGGCACAGGTCGTGGCTCAGAGGCTTATGCAAGATTCATACGGGGAAAGACTGCATTTCCTGGCACTAGAACAAGGGCTAGATGGGCAGCCACCACTGTAACAGCCACCATTGTGCCTTGGTTACCCTCCTCTCCCCCCGACTGGGCAATCTACAGATGGCAACAGCTTGCCAGTGCAGACCCTCCCACAGGGCCATTTGGAAGTGCAGGTCTGAGGAGATCAGCCCTCCCCACCCAAACTGCAGATTACCTGGGGCTTTTGTTGCTGGGTGGCTGCCACGCCCTGAACAGATTCAGGGCCAAACATTGGCAGTTGGTAGCCAGGGCTATGAGCGCGCATTTCAGAAACAGTTTCAGATCACTGCTGCCAACATGAACTTGGATGGATCTCAAGGATCTGTGGGCCAGTCCTAGACAGCAGCTGGTCTTGCTGTGATCTGTGACGTTTGTGGGAACGTGTGAACAGTTACTGAAGTTGCAGCAAGACTGATGCTGTATTGCTCTGAGGGTCATTGTCTCCCTGAGACCCAGCTCTGCCCAACCCACAAATTGCCCCAGGCATCCCACTGACAGTCAACCACCAAGGTCCTGCCCCTGCCAATCTCCTGCCAACCTCATAATATACACAGGCAACAAACTTTGGCTAGCACAGGGTGGGCACTGCAGGGAGAAATCAGTTACAGGCAGACCTCTGTTGCCTTTAAGAGTTGCAGTATCTCATGGGGGGATTGTAGGGGTCTGTGGGACCGCACCAGATGGCAGCTGGTCTCACTGTGACTACAGTGGAAGCTCCCAGGCACAGAAGTTATAGCAAAACTGAGGCTGTATTGGCCTGACTGCCCTTGTCTCACTTAGATCCTACTTTACCCAAGCCACAAAGTGCCTGTAGCCCATTGATAGGCAGCCTCCCCTGCTCGGCTTTTCTCTGGGATTGCTCCTTCTGTTCAGGCAAGACTTTGGGTAGTGCAGTGAGCACATTTCAGGAAAAACAGTTGTGGGCTGACCGCTGCTGCCTATACGAGTTGCAATATCTCTTCAAGGGATTGCAGAGGTCTGTTGGACCGCCCCGACAGCAGCCTGTCTCTCTGTGATCCGTGACTGTGAGAATGTGCAGACAGAGAAATTACAGAAAACTGAGGCTATTGGTCTGATGGCCCTTGACCCTCTAAGTTCCTGCCCTATCCAACACACAAAGTGCCGACCACATGTTGATAGGCAGCTGCCCCTGCCCTAGGGTGGCGTATTCTGCACAGTCAACAAAACTCAGCCAGCAAAGTAAGCAAAATTCAGGGAACACAGTGATGGGAAGATCACTGCTGTCAGCATGAGATACAGTATCACTTGGGCAGATCTCAGGGGTTTTGTGGGCCCATCACAGATGACAGTAGGTCATACAGTGATATCTGACTTCAGTGGGAGCCCGCAGTTCCAGAGCTGGCCACAAATCTGGTGCTGTGTAGGCCTAATGGCCCTGTACCTCAGTGAGACGACACCCGACCTAACCTACAAATTACCTGTGGTAAGTCTGCTCCCAATCAACCCAATCCCATCCTGTGCTTTCCTTGGGTTGCAAACTCAAAAGCAAACAACAGCACTCAGTTCATGCAGCCCATACAAAGCACTTTAATCCAGGAGAAGTATTCGGTGGTGGGCCAC
Source organism: Macroglossus sobrinus (assembly GCA_004027375.1). Lineage (NCBI taxonomy): Eukaryota > Metazoa > Chordata > Mammalia > Chiroptera > Pteropodidae > Macroglossus > Macroglossus sobrinus. Next base: position 245,404 of record PVKZ01000201.1, read on the forward strand.
AAACTAATGCCCACGAGCTTCAGTAATTCTTAAACAGAGCTTGAATGTTTGCAGGCCCAAGGTGAGCAACAGCTGACCTTACTACAATTGGAAACTTGTACAGGGAGCCACCAAGACAGTGCTGGCATGTAAACTGACACTGCAGTGACAGGGGGAAATTTATTCAATAGATCCAGGGACTCTCGGGGTCCCTGCACCACCTTACACACATATCACTCAGAGCTCTTCCAGTTTCAGAGACTTACGAGCAACTGACAGGCAATGTCAGGCCTTGAGGAGCACTGGTCCCTCTGCTAAACTGCCCTAGGTCAGGGACGGGGGATAACTGGGCTGCTGCCTATAGCATTGTCTTTTCCATTTACCTACAAATCCGGCATAGGCAACAACCATCTGAGGATCACTTTGTAGCTCCCACCAGGTAGCCCTGAACAATCAAAGACAGCGGCTGACCTTAGCCTTCTGGGGAGCCCCTCCCAAGGAGCCACAAAACCAAAGCACTCAGAGGCTGGCACTAAACCACAACAGAGAAACTCCTGACTAGTCTCATAAGCAGTACATACAAAGGGTGGTCTCAACAAGCCTGCTAGGGCAAATCCTACTCAGTGGAGTCAGTCCACACACAACAACTCTAATCCTGTGGGTGCAGCCAGTTTCCACAGTTAGTCAGCCTGAGTGTTAATCTCATCCACTGATATACTAATACCAATAAGTGCTTAGTGACAACAGATATCACACAACCCACACAAAGAAAATGTCCAGAGTCCCTAGCACAAGGCATCAAGGAGAGTGAGCCACTGGGCCACATAGGACATCTTCCACATAAGATCATCTGGCCAAGGCTGAGAGACAAAACAAATATTCTTAACACATAGAAATGAATACAGAGAGACTAATACAATGAGAAAACAAAGAAACATGCCACAGATGAAACAACAGGAGAAAACTCCAGAAAGCAAACTAAACGAAATGGAGGCAAGCAACCTACCAGAAACAGAGTTCAAAATAACGATTATAAGGATACTCAGTGAACTTAGCTGGGGAGAATGGATGAGCACAAAGAGACAGTAGGCATAAAAAAGGTCATAGAAACCATAGAAAAGAATCAGACAAAAATGAAGAATAACTGAAATGAAGAATACACTAGAATGATTCAACAGTAGATTGGATGAAGCAGAAGATCAAATCAGCAAGCTGGAAGACTTGGTAGCAGAATACACCCAATCAGAACAACAACAACAACAACAAAAAGAATTAAGAACAAGGATAGTTTAAGAGACCTCTAGGACAATATGAAGCATAACAATATTCACATCATAGGAGTAACTGAAGGAGAAGAGACAGAGCAAGGGATTAAGAATGTATTTAAAGAAATAATGACAGAAAACTTCCCTAACATGGCAAAGGAATTAGGTATACAAGTTCAGGGAGCAGAGTCCCAAACAAGAGGAATTCAAACAAGACACATCATAATTAAAATGCCAAAGGTCAAAGACAAAGAGAGAATCGTAAAAGCGGCAAGAGAAAGGCAGCTAGTTACTTACAAGGGTATCCCCATAAGACTGTCTGCTGACTTTTCAATGGAAACTTTGTGGACCAGAAGGGACTGGCAAGAAATATCCGAAGTTATGAAAAATAAGAATCTACAACCACGAATACTCTACCCAGCAAGGCTTTCGATTAAAATGGAAGATGAGATAAAGATCATCCCAGGCAGGAAAAAGCTTAAGGAGTTCATCACCAACAAGTGAGAATAACAAGAAATGTTAAAGGGACTTCTGTGAAAAAAGAAAGAGTAAAAAAGATAAAAGAAAAAAACAAACAAGAATAATAAAATGGCAGTAACTATGTACCTATCAGTAATAAGTTCAAATGTAAGAGGATTAAATGCTCCAATCAAAAGACATAGGGTAGCCAAATGGATAAGAAAACATGCATATGCTGTCTACAAGAGACCCACTTCAGATCAAATGACACAGATTGAAAGTAAAGGGATGGAAAAGATATTTCACGCAAATGAAAATGAAAAAAAAACAGCCAGGGTAGTAAGACTTACATCAAATAGACTTTAAAACAAAGTCTATAAGAGACAAAGAAGGGCATCACATAATGATAAAGGGATCAATAAATCAAGAGGCCATAACCCTAGTATACATATATGCACGCAACATAGGAGCACCTACATATGTAAAGCCATTATTGATTGACATAAAAGGAGAGATCTGCAGTAATACATTCATAATAGGAGACTTTAACACCCCATTGACACCAATGGACAGATCTTCCAGACAAAAAATCAACAAGGAAACAATGGGCCTAAAAGACACACTAGACCTGATGAATTTAATAGATGTTTTCAGGGCATTTTACTCCAAAGCAGCAAAATGTACATTCTTCTCATGTGAACAAGGAACATTTTCCAGGACAGACCACATGTTAGAACACAAAACAAGTCTCAATAAATCTAAGAAGATTAAAATCCTATCAACTGTCTTCTCCAATCCCAATAGTATGAAACTAAAAATCAACTATAAAAAAAAAAAACTGGAAAATACACAAACACATGGAGGCTAAATAACATGCTACTAAACAATGAATGGGTTATCAATAAGATCAAGGAAGATATAAAAAGATATCTAAAGACAAATGAAATTTGAAACACAACAACTCAAAATCTATAGGGCACAGAGAAAGCAGACCTAAAAGAGAAATTCATAGCAATACAGGCCTACCTCTAGAAAAAAGAAAAAGCTCAAATAAACAATCTAACCTTACCCTTAAAAGAACTAAAAAAAGAATAGCAAACAAAACCCAAAGTGAATAGAAGGCAGGAAATAGTCTAGAAAACAATACAAAAGATTAATGAAACCAAGAGCTAGTTCTCTGAAAGGATAAATAAAATTGACAAACCCTTAACCAGATTCATCAAAGAAAACAGAAGACTCAAATAAATAAAATCAGAAATGAAAGAGGAGAAATAATGAAATACAAAGTATCATAAGAAAATACTATGAGCAATTATATGCCAACAAATTGGACAACTGGAAGAAGTGGACACATTCCCAGAAACATACAATTTCCCAAGAGTGAGTCAAGAAGATGAAATCGAATGAAATCGATTTCGGAAATCAAAAACCTCCCCAAAAACAGAAGTCCTGAACCAGATGACTTCATAAGCAAATTTTACCAAACGTTCGAAGAAAAATTAACACCTAATCTCAAATCATTCCAAAAAAATTCAAGAAGAGGAAAGATTCCTTAACTCCTTTTATGAGGCCACCATTAACTGGATTCCAAAACAAGACAAACACAATACAAAAATAGGAAACTATATATATATCTCTTATGAACATTGATGCAGAAATTCTCAACAAAATATTAGCAAACTGAATTCAGCCATACATTAAAAATATCATACACCATGATTAACTTGGATTTATTCCTGGGATGCAAGGTTAGTACAATATCCACAAATCAATTAATGTGATATACCACATTAACAAATCAAAAGATAAAAACCATATGATCATATCAACAGATACAGAAAAAGCATTCGACAAAATCCAGCATTAACTTATGATAAAAACTCTTAGCAAAGTGGGAATAGAGGGAACACACCTCAATATAATAAAGGCTATGTATGACAAACCTACAGTGAACATCATACTCAATGGAGAAAGGCTAAAAGTGTTTTCCTTAAGATCAGGAACAAGACAAGGATACCCACTTTCACTGCTCCTCTTCAACACTGCATTGGAAGTCTTAGCCACAGCAATAAGATAAGAAAGAGAAATAAAAGGTATCTAAATTGGAAAGGAAGAAGCAAAACACTCGTTATATGCTTATGACATGATACTGTATATAAAGAACCCTAAAGAGTCCATCAAAAAACTGTTATAAGTGATCAATGAATTCAGTAAAGAAGAAGGATATGGAATTAATATTCATAACTCAGTGACATTTTTATACACCAACAATGAACTTTCAGAAAGAGAAATTAAGAAAATAATCTCAATTATAATTACATTGAAAACAATAAAATACCTGAGAATCAATTTAACTAAGGAGGTAAAAGACCTATTTTCAGTAAATTATGTCATTGAAAAAAAAATATTGAAGAAGATACAAATTAATGGAAGCATATACCATGCTCATGGGTAGGAAAAACCAACATCATTCAAATGGCCATACTATTCAAAGCAATCCATAGATTCAATGCAATCCCTATCAAAATACCAATAGCATTTTTCAGAGAGCTAAAACAAATAATCCTAAAATTTATATGGAACCATAAAAAGTTTCGTACAGCCACAGCAATCTTGAGAAAGAAGAACAAAATTGGAGGTATCACACTACCTGATATCAAACTATCCTACAAGTCTACAGTAATCAGAACAGCATGGTACTGGCTTAAAAACAGATACATTGATCAATGGAACAGAATAGAGAGCCCAGAAATAAATCCATGCCAAGATACTCAATATATGACAAAGGAGGCAAGGATATATAATGGGGTAAAGACAGTCTCTTCAATAAATGGTGCTGGGAAAATTGGATAGATACATGCAAAAAAAAAGAAAAAGAAACTAGACCATCTTCTTACACCGTATACAAGAATAGACACAAAATGGATTAAAAATTTAAATGTAAGACCTGAAACCATAAAACTTCTAGAAGAAAACATAGGCAGTAAACTCTCTGATATTGCTAACAGTAATTTCTTTTTGGATATATCTCCTCGGACAAGCGAAACAAACAAAAACAATTAAACAAACAGGACTATGTCAAACTAAAAAGTTTTTGTATAGCAAAGAAAACCATCAACAAAATGTAAATCAAGTGAATGGGAGAAGATATTGGTTTATGATACATCTGATAATAGGTTAATATTCAAAATATATAAAGAATTCATACAACTCAACAACAGAAAAACAATCCAATTAAAAAATGGGCAGAAGATCTGAACAGGTATTTATCCAAAGAGGAAATACAGATGGCCAAAAGACATATGAAAGATGCTCATGGTCACTAATCATCAGAGAAATGCAAATTAAAACCACAATGAGATCTCACCTCACACCTGTCAGAATAACTATCATCAATAAATCAAATAACAAGTATTGTCGAGGATGTGGAGAAAAGGAACTCTCATACACTGTTGGTGGGACTGCAGATTGGTACAGCCACTATGGAAAACAGTCTGGAGGTTTCTCAAAAAATTAAAAATCAATATACCTTTTGACTCAGCAATTGTACTTCTAGATATTTTTCTGAAGAAAACCAAAATAATAATTCATAAAGATCTATGCACCCCTATGTTCATGGCAGCATAATTTACAACAGCCAAGATGTGGAAGAACCTAAATGCCCATCAACAGACGATTAGATAAAGAAGTTATAGTTCATATATACAATGGAATATTATTCATTAAAAAAATGAAATCAGACCATTTTCAACAACATAGATGGACCTAAAGGTTAGTATGTGGAGTGAAATAAGTCAGACAGAGAAAGATAAATACCATATGATTTCACTTATATGTGGAATCTAAGGAACAAAAAGAACAAACTAATCAAAAACAGACTCATAAATTTAGAAGACAATCTGGTGATGGCTAGAGGGGAGGGAATTTGGGGGGCTGGGAGAAAGGGGAGAAGGGTTAAAGAAGTACAAATTAGTAGTTTAGATGGACATGAGGATGGGGAGCACAGCATAGGAAATGCAGTTAGCATTAATGTAATGACTAGGTGGAGAGAAAGAGCAATTAGGGGGATCGTTTTATAAACTATATAAATGTTTAACCAGTGTACTATATTCTTGAAACTAATATTAAGATACAATTTTTAAAAAACAAACTTTTAAATATATACTCAAATAATCTTAGAAATTGATCATTTTTTCCCAAGAAATCATGTTTCTCCAGAAGCAACATTTCAACCAGACCAACATCATTAAATATAAAAATAGTATAAGAGATATGTCTCTAAAGTGGTGGTAAGTAAATATTATTTAAAATTCACTAGTCTACATGTCAGAATACGCTTCAAATGTATGAAAGGTTTCATTGTAAAATGTGAAAACAAAGATTTAAATATAAAATATAAACTACGAACACACAGAGACACACACAGGAAAATTCCTTTCTAAACTTGGGGTGGTAACATTTTCTAAGTAAACTTAAAATCTAAACACCATAAAAGAAAAGACTGGTGAAATTTAGTACTTGAAAATAGAAGAATGTCTATATGGCATTCTAAAATCTATGCTAAACAGACTCAAAATATAAATGACAAATTGGGGAACAAAATTTGCAATTCATATCACAGACAATAGGTTTTTCTTCCTAATTTATAAAGAGTTCCTAAAAGTCAAATTTAATGAAGAAGTGCAAATTAAAAGTATGGTACACTTATACATTATTTTTTTAACCCACCAGATTGTAAAAAAAAAAAAAAAAAAAAAACAGAAAAATTTTAAAAGTTTGATAACATACTCAGTTAGCAGGTTATGGGGATAAACATTTCTTTCTTGAGAGTGCAGACTGATATAACCTAACTAGAGGGAAATTTGGCAAGGTATATCAAAATTACAAATGATTTTACCCTATGATTCTACAACCTTTTCTGGCAATTTAACCTACAACCGTATCTGTATCCATATAAAATAATATATGTATAGTTATTAACATCAATATTATTTGTAAGCAATTGGAAGTAATCATGCATCCATCAGCAGAGAATTGGGTAAATAAATGTTCCATATCTATAAACTGAAATATTATGCAGCTATAAAAAAATGCTGAAGGTACTGATTCATAAATATATCAAGATATATTAAGTAAAGAAGAAAGCAAAATCCGAATAGTGTATATACTATCTACTTTTTGAGTAAAAAGAATTAGGGGAGATAAGAATATAAATTCATATTTGCTTGTATTTGCATAAATGAATTCTGAATGGACATTCAATAAACTAATGAAAGAAGTTAACTGAAATGGCAGCATAATTTACAAGAGCCAAGATATGAAAGCAACCTAAATGCCCATCAGCAGATGATTAGATAAAGATTAAGTTCAAAATTATAAGTTGAATTTTAAAATTAATTTTAAATTTGTATAAATAAATAAAATTGCTAAGGAACTCAACTTAAATTTAGGAGCAGACAGGAACCAAGAGGGTACTTATTTCTCAGATAATTTTTGGAACTGACAAACTATGTTTTAATTGGTTTCCTCAAGAAACTTTCCCAAGGAATTATGTTTCTCCACTTAAATATGGGATGACTTCTTAAGCAGAGCAAGATCATTTAAAGAAAAAAATGCTGTAAGAGCCATGTCCTTAGAATATATAAAGCTGGCAGTGGCCAGGGTAGGAAGCGGGGCTGAGGGAGACCAGAGCTGATGTCTGCAGGACAGGGGCTCACAGTTTTTCAATCAAAGAAAAACAGAGAATCTACAAAGTCAGGACAGAAAGGTTCTTTTCTACACTGTTACTGATTAACATTAACAAATGCTCCAAAGATTATATTCTAATAGAACATACAAGAACTATTTAAAGTCGCATGTTTTGTTAATAAAGACATTTACAAGTTGAAAATAAAAAGCAGCCTGTTTCTGAATCTTCTCATATAACACTGATGAGTGGCAAGCTAGCAAAATCAGGTACAGGTTCTATATTTACAGTCTTAGAAAATGAGTTTCTATCTCATCCAGGGCCTGTGTTACATTACACCTCCAGTCATCTCCAAAAGTATTGCCAGCCACAAATACACCATAGCCCATGCCTTCATCATTTACACCACCACAGAGATAATGCAGCTGGGCCCTGGGACCATGTCCCCAAAAAATAAAGTCACAGAGTATTTTGCCATTTCCCTCCAATTTCCATGTTTAATCCTCCTTTATTAAATGAAATCAACTCACTCTGCCTTTTTTCTTCAAGGGGTTCTTTCTCTGTGAAGTCTTCTCGTAATTTTTCTTGGATTTTCTCTAGGTCATGCAGAATGTCTCCCATTTTTCCCTCAGGTGTGTTGGAAGTTCCTTTCTTTGGAGAAGCTGAAGAAAGGTCCATCCCATCAGAAAAAGCCTGTTGATGAATCATTAAATAAATAAATAAATAAATAAATAAATAAATAAATAAATAATGCGGGTCTCCTCTGGAATGTATCTAATGGTATATTCCACTTCTGCCATCCACTACAATTTTCCACTTACGTACGTCCTAACCAGTTTTTAAAAACATAGGCCCCCAAAATAACATGCCTTGAAAATAACCTTGAATAATACATAGTGCAGCAACAATATTAACATATTTTTAAATATTATTTCTGAGTGGTACATTTTGGATAATTTTCATTAAACTGCTTATGTATTTTCTAGTATTTTGTACAATAAATATGAATTTCTTAGGTAATATTTTCAAAAGTTAAAAGTTTTTAGGCCCATGTTACAGGGGCTTTACAGAATAAATAATACTGATAATTACTGAGATAAGCCACAAAGGCCAGACTAATCTTGCCCAGATTGCTAATATCATTAAATCATATTTATTTAAAAGCTCACATGAACATGTTGCTTGCATCCAAAGCCTACTCTCTGGGGCCTCTAACACATGCTCCTTGATTTTCTTTAACCTCAGGACCTACTGTCTTTAGCAGAGCCTCTCATCTGCAGTCACCTTCTCACTTTCTCAACTTTGGCACCTGACTTGGCTTCCTAACTTTGCATAATCCATTTGCCATTCTTTTCACCAGCCTTAAGGGTAGTAGGCACCACTTACTGAGTGCTTTCCACTGCTTGCTTTTAATTTGCATAAACACCTTTCAAGATAGGTTTATTCTCTCCATTTTATAAAAGGAGCTAAAGTTCATCAAGGTTAACTAAATTGTCATAGTTAATTTTATTGTCCTACATTTTCACATTGCTTAAACACCTTTCATACAAAATCCCTTTTAATACCCACATCAAACCAATCAAACCATCTATCCTATTTTAGGGATAGAAACCAGAGACTCAGAAAGACAAAATGACTTGCCCAAGGTCATTATACTAGTGAAAGTCAGACTCTCAGACTTTCCACCCCTACACACTGAATCCCTTAAGACCCACCTATTCACTCAGTAAATGAGTATTCTTGAACACTTACTAGTGTCAAGCATTAGGCCTGGGGATACAAGGGAGAACAAAAGAACAAAAACAATCAAGGCCTCTACCCTCATGAAACTCAGAGTCTTGTGTAGGGAAGAGGGAAGGCAGACATGAATAAATTATGGCAGCAATCATTATCTATCAAGTTACAACTGTGATAACCCCACAAATAAAAGTACATGGACTCATGAGTCTCTAATAGGAGAATTTGTCTTGTTTGAGGAAATAAGTGAAAGTTTCTCCAAGAAAGTGGTGCCTAGCTAGGGTCTGGAGTAATGAGCAGTCATTACCTAGGTGACAGGGTAAAAGAAGAACATTCCATGGAGTGAACCCTGTGGTGGGAAAAAGTGTGACACGCTGGAGGAACTGGTGTGGGCCAGTGTGGCTGGTGGTTGAAGAACCAGAAAGAGTTTGGTGAAATGAGATGGGAGAGGCAGAAAGGGATGGGATCCTGCAGAACCTTGGTTCTGTGAGGATTTGGATCTTAATTCCACTGGAGTGTTTTAACAGATGAGTTACATGATCAGATTTGTGTTTGAGAGGGTTACTCTGAAGACCACAAGGAGAGCAGACTAGAGGGAGTACAATGGAGCATTGATTAGGAAGCTATGTGTAGCAAGAAATGATCATAAGCATGGATTAGAGAAGTCTCAAAAGAGCTGAAGAGTAGTAAATAGATTTGAGAGATGTTTTGGCAGGTAAAGGAGGAAGTGACATGATTCCCAGCCTTCTGGCTTATGCCCTTGTAAGGATAACAGTACCAGTCAGAAGGGGAATCCCACAAGAGGAACAGTTGGGGACATGTTAAGTGTGATGTGCCTTTGAGATACCAAGAAGAAAAGATAAGATAGGAGACTAGAGTTCAGAAAAGGGGCCAGGCTGGAGCTTTGTCTGTGCTAATTAAAGCCTTGGGTGAGGCAAAAAGAAAGTGACCTACAACTCAGCCTCGAGGCATTTCATTGCTGAGCAGAGGAGAATGAGCCTGCCTAACAGACTGAGAAGGAGCAGCCAGAGAGAAACAGGGGAAGGCTGGCAGACTTGTGTTGCAGAAGCTGAGGGAAAAGAAAGCTTCAAGAATGAAGATGTTGTCAACTGCGTCAAAGCATGATGAAAGGTCAATAAAGTTGAAGACGAGCATGTCTGCAGGATTTATATAGAGGCCATTGGTGATCTTATAGCTGGTTAGGTAGAGTGATAAGAATAGGACCTGGGCTGCTTGAAGCTCCCCCACCTCACCTAAAGAATTCCAAATTTCTAGTCATCCCTCTTTGGTAGTAAAGAGAATGGTAATAAATAGAGACTTATTGCATCCTTCAACTGCAAACATATTCATGTTGCTCCAGTTGGAAGGTGTTCCCTAGCCCCACCCCCTGCCACATCTTTTCATCTCCCAGCTGACCCTACCATGCTCAGGGTGTTCATTTTATTGTCTGGTCCAGATTCTGGGAGGTGTCTCTGACTCTGAAGTCTCCTGACAATGTCTACAAGTTGTTCCACCAGCTCTGCCAACTCGTGACCAACTTCTATGGTGCTCTTCGATGCCGCCGCCTTTAAAAGAGCAAAACAGAACACAAAACTGTACCCAAGAATCAGCTCTAAAGGGAGAATAAAGACTGGAAAAAGGTACAAGCAAGGAAGTGACAAAAATATTCAGAAGACAAGGAGGCAGACTCTCAGACCTTTGGTATGCCCATTTCCCCTACTGATTGTCCAGTGGCCATAACAGGAAACCAGAGTCCATCTACGGGATGGGGGCAGGGGAGATGGGAGTAAAGTGTGAAGAAAAGCCTAGGGGTCATTTTGAACAGGACAAGTCACAGAAGAAATAGGGTGAGAACCTGGAAATTTGGCAGGGTAGGTGGCAGCTGATAAAGTGAGTGGTGCAGTAGAAGGCATTCGGTTCAGGTTTAAGCTCTGGCTCTTGCCTCTGGCTCATCTTGTGTCCTCATACTCCTTTCAGAAATGAAAGTGACTATCCCCTCTTCTCTTCCATAATAAAAAGGCTCTTCCTAACTGTTCACTGTGAAAGGATCTTAGAGACCTTAAAGTTATGTATAGGTGCAAGCTGCGCACACACCTCAATGGAGAACTTCGAGTCACCTCTAAAAGGGGTTCCATATAGAGTTGCATAAATATAAGGTGTTCATCATTCAACTCTAAATAAACCAGAGTTTTTATAAGTTTATTTTGCCTTTTTTTCACATTTTAAATTTTGCTGGAAACTCAAAAACTGGAATTGACCTGGGACCTTTTTTATCTCTTAATAGGCTTGACGTCCCTCAAAATATCACATATTTTACTATATGATTTCACTTATATGCGGAATCTAAGAAATAAAAAGAACAAACTAATCAAAAACAGACTCACAAATATAGTGGAAATTTTGGTGATGGACAGAGGGAAGGAGAGTTTGGGGGGTGGGTAGGAGAATGGAGTGAAGGGTTAAAGAAGTACAAATCAGTAGCTGATGGATGGACACCGGGATGGGGAGCACGGCATAGGGAATGCAATTAGAATGAATACATTGGCTAGGTGGAAGGTCAGGGGAGGGAGGGAACAACTGAGGGGACCATTTTACAAACTATATAGATGCCTAACCAATGTACTGTAAACTTGAAACTAATTTAAATAAATTTTTAAAATTCTAAATATATATATATATATATATATATATATATATATATATATATATATATATATATATATCATGTGTTTTGGATGCCAGATCAACCTGTTTTAGAGAGGGAGGTAGCTGACCACTGGTAACACATGTTCTTATATTTACAGATCCCATTCCTAAATATTTAAGCAGTTGGAACTCTGGAGTAGAGCCCTTTTCCAGGCATCTGAGCAAATTAGAAACTTATAAAAATAAGTGCATTGCTTTTTCTATCCATAAGAGAAATGCACACTTACTGTGGTGAATTTAGAAAATGCAGAGAATGAAAAAGAAGAAATGTTTTAAATTATTCAATATCCTACAATCCAAAGACAATCATTTAAATTTAAAAGCCAATGCGAAGTATATTCAGTCACTATAAAGTATATCAACAAAGAGTTTTAAGGACCTGAGTGATAATGCTATATTTATAATCTAAAAGAAGAGAACGAGTTTTATTCATAATTGCAAAAAAATGGAGCCAATATGTCCATTGAAAGGTGAATAAATGAACTGTGGTACAACTATGCAATGGAACTTTATTCAGCAATAAAAAGAAATGAGCTATCAAGCCACAAACCTTAATCTTACTTAGTGAAAGAAGCCTGTCTGAAAAGGTTAGATACTGAATGATTCCAACTGTATGACATTCTGAAAAGGCAAAACTAAAGATATAGCCAAAAGATCTGTGGTTGCCAGGGGTTGGGGTGGAAGGTGCACATAGGAGGAGGGCAGAGGATTTTCAGCACAATAAAACTGTATGATACCATAACTATAGACGTCATGTATTTGTCAAAGGCCATAGAACAGTACGACACAAAGAGCAAACCCTAATGTAAACTATGGATATTAGTAACTAATAATGTATTAATTTTAATCAAGTGTAACAATGTCCCACACTAATGCAATGTTAATAATAGGGGAAATTGTGAGTTATATGGGGACTTTCTACAATATCTGATCAATTTTCTATAAACCTAGAATTACTCTAAAAAAAGTCTATTAATTAAATTTTAAAAAAATGAAAAGAGGACACCACCTGGCTATACAACATGACCTCAACTGTTTAAAAATACTGCAGAGAACAGCAAAAGGGTAGACTGGGCAGTTCTGAGCTCTTATTCTATCCCACAACACACACACACACACACACACACAAAGTAAAACATAAAAAACAAGAAGAAACTGTTAGCACCAACTGTCAGAATTCTAAAAAACACTGAATCAAAAAAAAGAGAAACCTGGCAGTAGGAAAGCTTTGTGGTGTTTTTATTTGCCCTGTCCCACTCCCTACCTCAGTGCCAGTATTCAAGATTCCCAGCATGGGCCCCTGGTCCTGGTTGTGGAAGGAGAAGAGCAGACCTCATTCACAAATTATCCTGTACGTCTATACTAACCTGGCTGGGGGTTGCCTGAAGGGATGGCTCAGGGTACTCACCTAACTCAGGCCAGAAAGGCAGTGGGCATGGCTCGTGAATGCTGCAAGCTGAACTAAACTGGCATATATCAATAAACAAACAAACATACAGGCAGATGTCTGAGACAAAACAGCATGGTTGAAACATACAATAAACAACCTAAGTCCCAGAAACAAAAGCTAGGGAAAATTGGAACCTTCCTACTTTGTTGATGGGCATGTAAAATGGGGTAGTTGCTATGGAATACAGTTTGACTGTTCCTCAGTAAGTTAGACAAAGAATTAGACTATGACCCTGCAAATAAATACATTCCTAGGTATTGAACCCCCCCCCCAAATTGAAAATAGCGACTCGGATACTTGTACACCAGTGTTCACTACAACATTATGCACAATAATCAAAAGGTGGAAACAATCCAAATGTCCATTAATGTATAAACGGATTTTTTTTAAATGTGGTATATACATAGGAGGGAATATTATTCAGCCACAAAAAGGAATGAAGTTTGGATATATGGTACAACATGAATAAACCGTGAAACCATGGTAAGTTAAAGAAGCCAGACACAAAGGAACAAATATTATGATTTCACTCATATGAAATATCTTGAGCAGGCAAATTCATAGAGACAAAAAGATTAGAGGTTACCAGGGGCTGGAAGATTGAGAAGTTACTACTTATCTGGTTACAGAGTTTCTCTTTGTGGTGATGAAAAAGTTCAGGAAATAGATACCAGTAATGGTTGTACAACACTGTGAATTTAACTAAAGCTACTAAATTGTCCACTTAAAAATGGTTAACATGGCAAAGTTCATGTTATACATATTTTATTACAATAAAAAAATTTCCAGAGAGACATAGAGACTGTCAGTGAAAAGATTGGAAAGAATCGAAAATATACCAACGTGTATTGACAGGGTTTCGGGAGAGTTGGATTGTTTTTCCTGATTCTTCATACTTTTTCGAACTTTCCAAAGAGTGGGTTCTACTTTTAGATGGAGAGAAGTAATGTAAAAATACAAAGGATGAGGGAGAGAGAAAGACCTGTGGGGAGCAAGGGGTGCAAGCAGCGCGACCTGTTTGGAGAGAGGGGAGCCCCAGTCTCGCCACCCTACCCGCAGCTGAGCCCCGGGGGCGGGGGCGGGGGCGGGAATCCGAGTCGGGCCTTGGCCGCCCTCCAGCTCGCCCACTGCCCGGCAGTACTTGTCCGCCAGGTCCTGCAGCAGCGTGTTCTTCCGCAGGTCCAGCTGCTGCGCGGCGTCCTCGCGACAGGTGGGGCAGGACCCCTGGCGCCTAGCGCCCCACAGGCCCTTCAGGCAGTCTCGACAGAAGCTGTGGCCGCAGGGCAGCGTGACGGGCCAGGCCAGCAGCCCGTGACAGATGATGCAGCCCAGGTCTTCCTCGGCCAGCCACACGGGCACGGTCAGCCCGATGTCTGCCTGGCCTGCCATGGTGACCAGGCCGCCGTCCGGAAGCGGGGCCACGCCAAGGACCGCCCACCCGCGCTGCACCTCCTCCGGCTGCTCCCAGGCTCTTCCTCGCCCCGCCTCCGTCGCCGCTTCTTCCTTTCTCTGGTCCTGCTGAAAGCTGATTTAGAGCCGCCACCGCCGGGTCAGCGGCGCGCTGTGGGCAGAGCTGGCCCTCCGGCGCTGGGAAGTGAGCGCGCCCTAAGCCGCGAGGAGACCGCGGGTGTCCCAAAGATTTCCTCTAACTTGATACCCCACCCACCCACCCCGCCCCATTAAAATGCAGACCTGACAACTCCTGGGAGAAGGATAAAAAGAGAGGATTTGATTCCAGGACTCTTTAAGACACCGCGCCCACTAGGTGTCATCCAGCCCCTCTAATAGGCAGTAGGGATTAAAGAATAACCCGCGCCTAAAGCCGGGAAGCTCTTTAAAAATACCAGTTCAGGCTCTGCTCCCAGATGGTTTGGTTTCATTGGGGTGCAGCCCCGGCACTGGTATTTAAAAAACAAAACAAAACAAAAACAAAAACTATTCTAACGCGCAAAATTGAGTGACTCTAGGCTTTAAAAACCGCTATTACAGTGCGGGGTTGTGCTGAGGTCGTCTTACCGCTCTCTGCTGGCTGAAAGTACATTACCCAACGCGCATCGGTAGGAAACCACTAGGAGGTGTTTTGTAGCTAGCACTCCTGGTCCTGGCTGGGCTTGCTTTCTTCTCTCTTATTACAGTCCTAAACGCGCTACAAGCAGAAAACGGTGGAATTGTAAAAGCATCAGCTCCTCCCCAAAGACCCAAAGAGGCAAAGGAACTTCTAGGCTTACAGAGCAATAACTAAGCATCAGAGACCAGAACCTATCTCCCTGATCTGTTGAAATAAACTAACAATATCTTATATTTTATTTAACCAATCTTACCTGATCTCAAAATAGGTGCCAGATAATACAACTTTGTGACCATTTTCAATACTGGAAATGACAGGTAGAACTTATCTGTTAGCACTGCTCATCAAAATTTCCAGCCCTTTCCCTTTCTAGGTACCCTGTTAGATTGGCACTTCTCTGACCCATTTGAAACATGTAAGCAACACATGTTAACTTCCCACCAACTTAAAAAAATAAGTCATATCTCTTTCTACCAGCTGCCCTGACTGTGGAGTTGAAGTCATCATCTGTTACTCTGGGTGTCTGAGTGGTGGAGATGAGCAGACTCACTGCCAACACACACTAGGATGTGCAGTAAAGGAAGGAAATAAATTTGGGATGTTAATTTTACTGAGTTCTAGTGGGAGCTTATTGCTGCAGCATAACCTAGCCTATCCTGACTGATACACAGTTGACCCATGGACAACTCAGGGGTTAGGAGTGCCAACCCCTGCTCAGTCAAAAAAAATCCTTGTATAACTTTTGACTCCCCCAAAACTTAGTTGTCCCTCAGTATCTGCAGGTGAGAGGGGTTGGTTGCAGGACTCTCTCAGATACAAAAATCCATGGATGCTCAAGTCCCCTATGTAATGTGGTGTAGATAAATGTATATAGTCAGCCTTCTGCATCCACAGACTCCCAGGATCAAAAATGTGTAAGTGGACCTCCACAGTTCAAACCCAGTTTGTTCAAGGGTCAACTGTATTACTTGGGTTGTGTTGCAGTCTCCTCATTTGGAATAAAATCATAGCTTCTCTGAGTCTCCCTTTTCTGAAAAGTTGGAATGATACCAAATGCATAAGCTCAAATCTCCCATCTTAAAAAAATAAAATCTCCTTTGATATAAGCCTCCCTTTAGCTCCCTCCTCTTCTTCGTTACACACCCAAGTTCTTTTTCCTTTCTTTTTTTTTTTTTAAAGCTTACAGCACCCAGTATTCTTAGGTGGTCTCCCATCCAAGTACTAACCTGAGATCAGATGAGATCAGGCACATTCAGGGTGGCATGGCCATAGACCCAAGTTTTTCGAAAGAGTGTATTAACCATTGGTCTTTAAACTTTTTTCTTGGACACCTCTTAAAAGTTTTAGGCAAAAATATGCAGTAGGTACAGGAGAGGAAAAGGGTGGGGGAGTAGTAAGACTGGCTGTAAAAATACATAAACAAGTTTTTATTTACATCAGAAATTTTATCATTCTTTCACCTTCTTGAACTTATATTTCCATTCCACTTATTCTACAGAACTATATTCTAAAGTAATATATGCACAAAAGTCTTTTATCAGTTTGTAACCACTTTTATCACTTTGTAATAATTCTCTGCAACAAAAACATATATATGTAGATATATATCAAAATTTTAAATCTGTTTTATTTCCTATGACAAAAGGCTCTTATTAAAATTTTCTTCTGCATCAAATTATCATTACAATCAAAAGAAATATATTGTAAATTTAAATAACTGTTTAAAAGTAAAACTATTATTGAAATTATAGCTCTAATGAAACAGATGGGCTGGTTTCTTTTTAAATGCATTTATCTGTAATGAACAATACTTTTTGATCCCCAGTTTTATTGAAATATAATTAACGTATAACATTTTGTAATTTTAAGGTGTACATCATAATGAAATCATCATACACATATATATTATAAAATGATTATCACAGTAAGGTTAGTGAATATCTCCACCACCTTTGGATGGCAAGAGAGTATGAGAATTTTTAAGATCTACTCTTTACCAAGTTTCAAGTATAAAAATATAGTATAGTTTACTATAGTCACCATATTGTATATTAGATCCCCCAAATCTATTTATCCTATAACTGGATATTTGTACCCTTTGACCAGTATCTTTCAATTTCCTCCACCCTCCAGTCCCTGGCAGTCATTATTCTACTCTCTATCTCTATGAATTTAGCTTTTTTAGATGTCACATGTAAGCAAGATCATACAGTATTTATCTTTCTCTGTTTAACTTATTTTACTTAGCATAATTCTCTCAAGGTCCATCTATATTGTCACAAAAGGCAGAATTTCCTTCTTTTTAATGGCTGAATAATATTTACACATACATATATCTCACAATTTCTTTATCCATTCATTCATCGATGATGAAGACTTATGTTGTTTCCATCTTGGCAATTGTAAATAATTCATGGTGCAGATATCTCTTCAAGATAGTGATTTCATTTCCTTCAGATATATACCCAGAAGTAGGATTGCAGAGTTATGTGGTAGTTATATTTTTAATTTTTTGATAAACCTCCATACTGTAAATGTAAATTGTAAATTTACATTCCCACCAACAGCGCACAAGAGTTCCCTTTTCCCCACATCTTTGCCAATATTTATCTTGTCTTTTTTTCTTTTCTTTTTTTTTTTTTAATAGCCATTCTAGCAGGTGTGAGGTGATGTCTCATTGTGGCCTTGATTTGTATTTCCCTGATGATTAGTGATGTTGAGCACCTTTTCATATACCTATTCGCCATCTGTATGTCTTCTTTGGAAAAATGTCTTTTCAGGTCTTCTGCCCACTTCCCTCCCTACCGCACCCCCCAGGAAAATTGATTTATTCAGGAACAACAAAGAATTGCAGTTTAGGACATGTGATGAACCACATGCAAGTCCAGAGAACAAAGGAGAGGAACTTTCTTCCAGAGAGGAAAGGAGAAGTTCAGAGGGGCACACAGAGTTTCTTGGAGACTGGGAGTTCCAAGTGTAATGGCTTTTCATTGACTGGGTGGCTGCCAAATGAGGAAAAGATCTTCCTTCTTCCTGCTGGAGTAGCTGAGCAGAAAAACCCCTTTCTGTTTGGAGTAATGGACTATAAGTGGTGAGTGAAAGCTCCCCCTACAGGCCCTCAAAACTCGTTTAAATGAGGTTTCTGTTTATTATCTTCACATTATCTTTTCCTGCCATTTACTTTCTTTTGTCCAATTATTTCTCTTTGTCACTTATATATAAATAAATACTTCTCAAACGTTTCCCTGGTTCCTTGGGGTGACATTGGTTAATACAATTATATAATTTTCAAGTATTCATTATCATTTGACATTCATATATATTCTATTGTGTGTTTACCACCAAAGTCCAGTTTCCTTCAGCTACCATATATTTGATCCCCTTTACCCACTTCACCCTCCCCCTAAACCTGATATTTGATACTCTTTACCCTATTTACCACCCCGCTCCTCCCCCCACCCCACGAGAAACCACTATAGTCCACTAGTAACCACTAGCCTATAGTCCATGTCCATCAGTCTGTTTGTCCTCATTTGTTGCTTTTAGGTTTATATTTCATACGTAAGTGATATCATGTGATTTTTGACTTTTTCTGTCTGGCTTATTTTGCTTAGCATGATTATCTCAAGGTCCATCCATGTTGTTGCAAATGGCTATATCTCATCTCTTCTTATGGCTGAGTAATATTCCATTGTATGTATGTACCACAGCTTCTTTAGCCAATCATTTATCGTAGGACACTTCGGTTGCTTCCATGTCCCGGCCACTGTGAATAATGCTGCTATGAACATCGGTGTGCAAATATCTTTTGGGATATGAGTTTTCAAGTCTTTGGTATAAATACCCAGTAGAGGGATTGCTGGATCATATGGTAGATCAATTCTTAGTTTTTTGAGGAACCTCCATACTGTTTTTCATAGAGGCTGTACCAATTTGCAGTACCACCAGCAGTGTATGAGGGTTCCTTTTTCTTCACATCCTCCCCAACATTTGTTATTATTTGTTGGCCTTTTGTATGTCATATATGGAGAAGTATCTGTTCAGGTCCTCTGCCCATTTGTGATTGGATCATCTGGGTTTTTTTTTGTTGTTATTGAGTTGTATGAGCTCTTTGTATATTTTGGATATTAGGCCTTTATCGGAGGCATTGCTTGCAAATATATTTTCCCATTTGGATGATTCTCTCTTTACATTGTTGACAGTTTCTTTTGCTGAGCAGAAGCTTTTTAGTTTGATGTAGTCCCATTCATTTATTTTAGCTTTTACTTCCCTTGCCTCTGAGGTCAAATTCATAAAAACCTCTTTAAGTACAAGGTCCTTGAGTTTAGTTCCTATGTTTTCTTCTATGCATTTTATTGTTTCAGGTCTTATATAAAAGTCCTTAATCCATTTTGAGTTAATTTTGCAGGTGGTTTTCCAGTTTTCCTAGCACCATTTATTAAAGAGGCTTTCCTTTCTCCACTGTATGTTTTTCACTTTTTTGTCGAAAATTATTTGCCCGTATAAATTTGGATTTACTTCTGGACTCTCGATTCTGTTCCACTGGTCCATGGTCTATTTTGCTGCCAATACCATGCTGTTTGATTACTGTCGCTTTGTAGTATAATTTGAAGTTGGGCAGGGTGATACCTCCAGCCTCGTTCTTTTTTTCTCAAATGGCTTTGGCAATTCAGGGTCTTTTGTGCTTCCATACAAATCTGATGATTTTTTTGTTCTATTTCTTTTTAAAATGTTGATGAGATTTTGATGAGGATTGCATTAAATCTGTATAATGCTTTAGGTAGTATGGTCATTTTAACAATGTTGATTCTTCCAATCCAAGAACATGAAATATCTTTCCATTTCTTTGTATCTTCTTCGATTCCTTTTAATAGGGTCTTACAATTTTCATTGTATAGGTCCTTCAATTGTTTCATTAAATGTATTCCTTTTTGTTGCAATTGCAAAAGGAATTATTTTTTCCACTTCTTTTTCTGACACTTCATTATAAAAGTATAGGAACACTATGGATTTTTGAAAGTTGATTTTGTATCCAGAGTCTTTATTGTATTTGCTTATTGTTTCTAGTAGTGTTCTTGTGGAGTGATGAACATTACTTAACACTATAATTAGACAAAGTTCAGCAATAAATTTAATTTCCAGTTTCTGTTTTTATAAATATCAGTGCTAAGAAATTTTGTCCACATATATAGATAGGTGACAACAATGTCATACATTTTGTTGAACACTTTCTGAGATATTTGCCAAAACAATCACTTAGTGATCCCTCATCAGAAATTATTTAATCTCTCTGCTGACAACTTGATTAGATTTTCCTTTAATTTTTGTCCCAAGTAAAGAATTTGAAACTACCAGTGTTAAAAAATTCATCAGAAGTATTCACTTTCTCATTTTCTGGGAGGTATGCTAAGAAGATTTTCCCAAGGTTTATCAAATTTCTATAAATTATACCAGTTACTCTTTTATTTAGTCATTTTGTTTAACCTGATATACTCAGAAAGGGCTAGGAAAATTAGAATGTTGTTAATTTCAATACACCTTTGTTAATCTAATATATTTTTTTTGAAAAGGTACTTTTTTATCCGACATGCTTCAAATATATTTTATTTAAAAGTTTGGAGTTTCAGATTAACTCCAATTTATGCAAAATATTTGCCACATAATCTAAATGGCAAGGCCAGTTCTCATAGTCAAACCAGTTAGTCAAATCAGACTTATTTTCTGTTAGAGAGTCTGACATCATTGTTAAATTCAGGTAGGTGTGTTAATATACATCCCCTGTGACTCTGGGCTCTAATGCTAAGTTAGGTGAGAAAGGACAAGGTCTTCAAGTTTACACACTGGATGAAATAAGGTGCATCTGTCATTAACATCTACCAGTGCCTTCCTTGCTTTGCTCTTACTGGATTCCCTCAGGGACAAAACTGATTTTGCCATTAAATATATGTCATCCTTACTTTCACTCCGCTTTATAATATATAAATTCAAAACATTCCAACATAAGCCACAACATCCCATAAAAATGCCAAACTTTGTCACCAATAAAACTCTACATAAAAGAAAGGAAGTCATCAACCTTGACCTCAATACCTTGATTAAAAAAGGTTTCACTGCACTGTTAAGAGGATAAAAAGCTACAGATTGGGAAGAAATATTTGTATATCCTATGTCCATCAAAGAACCAATATCCAGAATGTATAAAGAACTCTCAAAACTCAACGATAAGAAAACAAGCCATCCAATGAAAAAATGAGCAATGGACACAGTCAATCCTTCAAAGAAGATATAAGGCAAAGAAGCACATGAAAAAATGTTCAACTACTAGGGAAATGCAAATAAAGCCCACAAAAATATCACTACATGCCTATTAAAACTTAAAAAATACTGACAATACCAAGTGCTGATGAAAATGCAGAGTAACTGAACTCTCATACATCACTAGTAGAAATGTGAAATGGTACAGCCACTCTGGAAAACAGTTTGACAGTTTGTTATAAAATTAAACATACACCTACCATATAACCTAGCAATTCTACTTCTGGATATTGTTACATGTACCCAAATAATTTGTTTCTTTTATTTCTGAATACTATTCCTTTGGATAAACAAACTGTGCTACATCTGTACAATGAAATACTACTCAGAAAAAAAAAAAAGGGAAGAGCTATTGCATTGATACGTGCAGTGACTCAGATGAATCTCAAATACATACAGAGTGAAAGATTATGTTTTGAATGATTTCATGTATATGGCATTCTCAAAAATATAAATCTGTACTGATGAAGAACAGATCAAAGGTTGCCAGTGGGCAAGGGAATGGTGTGGCTATAAAGAGATAGCACAGAGGAGGTTTTGCAGTGATGTAACTGTTCTTTGTTCTGGTTGTGATGGTAGTTACATGAATCCACATACGTATTAAAATTTATAGAACAGTACAAAAAGAACTGATTTAAGTAACTTTCTTAAACCAACAAGTGAAAAAGATAAAGAGGATTTAATATGAAGAGTGCAGAGATATATTTAGGGAACCCAAAGACAGAGATCCAGTCAGGCCTCAGAAACCAACTAAAAAAGAAAAAGGCAAACAAGCCAACTGACCCTTAAAATACAACCCAATCAGTGTTGAAACAGACATTTTCAAGGTGCTTTAGGAGCCAGAAAGAGAAGCAGCCACGTCTCTGTCATGGCAGTCAGGAAAACTCAGAAGAGACACTCTGATGATGTTACTTGTCTTCTGATTGGGGGATCCAAAGGAAAATCTAACAAAAAGATAATCTCTTAAAGACCTTCCCAACCTTGTAGGTCTCCACTGAAATGAAAAGAGAACACCCCATGTCTTTCTGCATGTTGCCTGAAGGAATGAACCGTAAAGCAGAGAGCTTGCTGATCTATTTCTCTAACATTTCAGCCATTCAATATTTTTTTCAATTCTCTTTCCCATCTCAGGGTCTTTGAATATTTTCTTCTCTCAGGCTAGAATGTTTTCCTCACTCTCTTCCATTTTATTCACCCTCTCCCTGTCAGTTAGGGTAAACCTTATTGCCACACACTCCCACAGCAGCCTATACTTCCCATTTCTGAACACTTGCCACATTGTCCTGCCCTGTGTAAGGGCTGCTTTCAACAGTCTGTAATCTATGACAGCAGGGGCCACATCATCAGTTTCTGCCTATCCCCAGGGCCTGGCAGAGAGCCAGGCACTTGAGAGGTGCTCAAAAATACTTGTTGCTTCTACGGAATTTCAATAGTTAATACAACTCTCTCATTTGAAAGAGAAAAGCCAAGGCACTGAGGTGGGGGAGTGAGTTTTCTAACAGGCTCGAGCTAGTGACAAGGCCACACCCCACACACAGGCTAGATAGCTCTCTGCTCTAGAGGCCTGCAAAGTTGTCTCCTTGGCTGCCTCCTTTCCTTCCAGGGTGAGACAATGATCAATGCAGATGTTTGTTTGTTTGTTTGGTATTACTTAGGCTTTTATTTTTTCTAAAATGTACACAGAGATGAAACTCTCCCAGGACATATTTGATTCATGTAGAGAAAACATTGCTTTCTAGGAGTGAAAAGTAGATGCTTTTAAAAAAATTTTCCCTCTAAATTTTTAATTTGAAAACTTTCAAAGCTATATAAAATGTGCAAGAATAGGACAATAAAGACCCTGTAAACTTCATCTAGTTCATCAGTTGGTAACATTTTGTACAATGGCTCTTTCTCCTACTGTATGTATGTGTGTGTGTGTGTGTGTGTGTGTGTGTATACATACATACATACATATATATGTACTTCCTGTCTTCCAAATATATGTGTTTGTATAGATATATATACTATATATGTGATTACTCTATGCATAACATGTACACATACACTTGTCTCTTGCAGAACCACTTAAGAGTCAGTTGTAGACTGACTCGTAGGGGATATGAACACTTCAGCTCATATCTCCTAAAAACAAGAGCATTCTCCTATAGCGTAAGTATCACAATCTTACAATACCATTAGGTAATAATCCATATTCAAATTTATGTTCTTTATAGCTGTTTTTTAAAATCCAGGATCCAATCAAGAATCATAAATTGCATGGTGTTGCTCTTTAGTCTCCTTTAATCTGGAACAATTTCCACACGATCTTTAATAAAATTGGCATTTTTGAAGAGTCCAGGCTGGTTGTTTTGCAGAAGGTCCCTAACATGAATTTGTCTGATTATTTCCTCATGGTTAGAGTCAGGTTAAACTTTTTTTTTTTGAGCAAGCATACAACTTGCGTGGGTGTCTTTCCATTGCATCGCCTTCATTTCAGATGTCCTGGGCCTTGAAGACATGTACCAGATCCCCAGGTACCCAGGGCTGGGCAGTGGGGAGGCCCAGGGAGCCAGTGAGTAAAGGCCAAAGCTTTAGTCCTGGCAGAGTTCACTGCCAGCAATGGCTGCCGACTGTAGGACACCCTGCTGGGCAATTGAGGCCAAGGTGAGAACTTCTCCTTCCTACCAAGAGCTTCTGTGGCTAGTGGCCAGCCAGTTCCTCATCCAGTGGGTCACCTGCTGCTGTGGCTATGCTCTTTTGATGCAACTGCATGGGAAACAGGAAGAGGGTTAAGGGTTGGCCATGTCAGTGCAGTCCTACTGGAAGGAAGGGACAGCAAGAGCCAGGGGCACAAAAAGAGGGAACCAGAATAAAAAAAAGGACTGAAAGGGTGAGAAACAGAGGGGACACACACACCAAAGAAGAGAGGAGACAAGCAGAGAGTGAGAGACACAGAAACAGAGAGAAGAAGAGAGAGACTTGGACACACAGGTCCACAGGGAAAAGAAAGCACCAGCTGATGTGTTTCACTAATAACATCTGAGTCTGTTTCTGAGGCACTTTGGCTTTGAGATTGTGGAAAGTGAAAAGAGTTTGTTTATACTGGTCAGACTCAAAGGGCACACGGGTTTCTCCCAAGGGGCCATGTGGGGTCACTTGCTCAGTCAGTACTTTTCCAAACACACAACTTCTCCTCGGGGTCCCAGGACCTGGGCCAGAAGGTTCCTGCTCTAGCTCTGAATGTCTCCTCTTTTTTTCATAGGGCTATTGGCAGATAGGGAAGCCTATTGTGACACATCTGAGGTGATAGGGAGGCACAGAAGAGAAGCAGACAGATGGGAGGACCCAGAGAAAAGGGTGCCTAAAAATAGCCATTTCTCTGTGAGTCAAGAGGAATCCAAAATCCTGGGAGCTGCCCAGCGGGTGTGACTTAGCTAATAATAACAGGCCAGGCTTTTCTCACGAGAAAAGGGTCAGGGGGAGGAGGTTGGAGAGAGAGAGGCTGCTGGGCCCCAGCACTAAGCAGTGTAGAGAAGAGGACCTAAGCAGTCCTTCAAAGACCCAACCCCGCCAGATGCTATTGGGGAAGGGCTCCAGAAGGAGGAACTTAGCATGGACAGAGGGCTTTCTGGCAATAATGTGCACCATCTGTACTTTCCTTTGACAGGGAGAAAAGACAGAAAAGGCACAGTCAGGAGCCATGACCTCAGTTTCAGGGCTCAACAGCTGAACTCTAGTGAAGAAGCCCCTTTCTGCCCTCTGCCCTCAGCCAAAAGAACAAACCTCAGGCCCTGAATCTTACTAAGCAGGTTGAGGGGCGTCAAGGGGCGAGAGAGAACATCCCGAAAACTCTCCAGCCATTCCCGCTGCTCCTTCTCACTGGGGCAGGTGAAGATGAATCTGCGCTCAGGAGTGATGATGGTGAGGCCGGCCTTCCAGCGATTCCCTCGGATGCCCTTGGGCAGGTCTTCATACACCTCGTACCCCTGCTCCTTGCTCCCGAGAAACACCTGACCCTGCTCAAAGGCATCCTGGAAATAGAGGATACATGGTCATCAGAGGTCACATCTGGGGCAGAGAGGCACCTATAGCTGTGGTGACCCCCAAACCCTGTTTTTGAAAGAGGTGTGTGTGTGGGGGGGGGTTCTCTTCTGGGGACTTCTGCTAGGTGGACCCAGAATTTGAAAGGCTAAAACTGAAAGAAATGACACACATCTGTTAAAATGATTCTTGCTAACTATACACAAAGAATTCAAGTGTTTTACATGTAGTGAGGCATATAATCCTCATGGCAACCACTCAGGAAGGCACTGTTATTAAGCCTGTTTTCTGGAGGAGGAAACTGAGGCACAGAGAGCTAAGTACCCACCCAGGGAACAACAACTAAAAGAGGCAGGGCTAAAACCAGAGCCCACACTCCTAATCACTACCCTCCCCAGCCTCCTGGTTTGAAATGAGTCCCGGAGACCAGGGGATGAGAAACAACCTACTTAACTACATTGGATGCACGTACTAGGACTTCCTGCAGGTGAAGGAAGATAATAGTTTCACGCACCGGAGATGAAGACAAGCAAAGGTGGAGGTGTGTCCCTTGCCAGGTTCTTTAGCCCTGTAGCTTCCCCACAGTCCCCAACCAGCACTGTACCATGTCCACCTAGGGGTAAAGTGGAGAGGGTCCGGCAGTGGCTCTTACCAGTGGATTCTTGTAATAGAGCAGTCTCCGCTCCTGGGGATCCAGAGCGAACCACCTTTTCTTGAAAGGTTCTCTCTGCTACA
Source organism: Macroglossus sobrinus (assembly GCA_004027375.1). NCBI lineage: Eukaryota > Metazoa > Chordata > Mammalia > Chiroptera > Pteropodidae > Macroglossus > Macroglossus sobrinus. The sequence goes on from PVKZ01000201.1 coordinate 271,827, forward strand.
AAAGAGGGGACCTCGTAGCAGGACCAGCCAAAGCCGGGGAGCACAGAGGTCAGAGGGCCAGCCTTGGCTGGGTCCGCAGCCAGATACCCCAATGCCCTTGAGCTCTGAAGACTCTGCCCACCTCCTCAGCCCCTGCCAGCTTCACCCTGCTGCCTTCAGGTGCTGCTGTGGGTTGGAGGAGGTACTTTCCTCTTTTTCAGACTGTGGACGAGAAGTCTCAGAAAAAGAAAGTTGAGGAAGCCAGAAGTGGCTACTGCTCAGTAATGCAGAAAGCCAAATTCTAACCTAGGTCAGGACAGGAGTCCTGGGGAGGGGCTTGCCACTGGCTGGTGAAAGAAGAACACAGAACGTGCAACCCTTTGACTAGTTTTTGAGCTGATTGAAACTTTCTTTCACACCGATTGCCTAACATCTTTTACTGTAGCCTTAACAACCATCTTGTCAACATATTACATCTTAAAAAAAGCAACACTGGATGCTCTGGGAGTTCTTTTATGAAGCTCCCTCTGCTTTTCCCTAATCCTCCCTTCCCCACTTCCTCTCCTCAAAACCACCGCCACCTTTGCAGCCAGACTTCCGACTTTGAGCCTCGCCCCATCCAGCGTCCAGGCCTAAGGCTGAGATGCCCTTGGGCAGCAGGAGCCTCACCCCTCTGTACCCTTGTGGAAGGCTCAGAAGCAGCTGAGCTCCCCTTCCTTCATAAATAAGTGGGAATGAGCAGCCAAAAGGGGGCAGGTATAGCTAAGCAGAACAGAGGCTGAGTGTGTGCTGGGGAAGGGTGTGCCCACGTGGGCACCCAAGCATGGGTGTATACGTGTGTTTTCTCAGACTGATCTCTAGCCCCCAACGCACTTGAACAAACCTGGTTCTGGAAAAGGCAAGAGTTGATCCCAAAGGAGTCCCTTTCAGCTATGCTTTCCCAAGAGTAGAGTCAGAAGGAGTTAAGAGGAAAGAAGCAGATGGCATGTTGATAAAGAGAAATGAGGCCCAATGATTGGTAGAAGCACCTGCAGCAATGCTGGACCACGTACCAGCTCACTAGTCTGTACTTGGTCCTTGACTGCAGGAACTCACATACATTGGCTTACTCCCCTTCTCTCCCAATTTTCTCCTTTTGGTTCCCCATTTTCTCACCTCCCAAGTTCTGCCCTAATGTCCACTGAAGCAGGGGCTATGAAAACTTCCCAGGGAGCGGTATAACGTATATACCTTTGGGCCAGTCTTCTCCATGACGCCTTGTTTGAGGTAGTTCCTGGTGATGAGGGGCACGAGCTGGGGGAAGAGAGACATACACTGACCCCATAATTCATACCCCAAGAGTTTTAGAGTTCCCTGCTGAACTTGGCTTCCAGAAAAAAAGGGGAAGTTTGGAATGAGGAAGGATGTGTACTCATGGTTCACAGGGTTATATTTGGAACGTGGTATGGATGCAATATTAATATTTCAACAGAGCCAAATGACAGTACCCCAGATGTTTGCAGGGCTTCCCAGCATATCCGAGTCTCGGTTTAAGTAGTTAGTTTAAGGAATGCATCAATAACCCCAGGAGGTAGACACAGGCAAGGCTCTTGAGGAGACTCTCTTGGTGTCAGGGGGCTTGTTCTGAGGGACTGTTGTGTGTCAGGCTCTGGGAGCATTTCTCTACCACTCCATGAAGTGGTGGATATTATCATCCTTACTGAATAACTGTATAGTGGCCTGGGGTATTCCCAAAGTCACACTGCTGGTAGGATGAAGATCTGGGATTCATACGTAGGGCCAACGCACATGAGACAGACAGTAGAGGTACCCCTACCACTGCACTATGGTGCTAAAATATAAACATGCCTCTGAACAGGGCTCTGATCAAAACCTGGATATCGGTAGGGATTCGTCCACAGGGCCCCAAGGAGGTGACAGCAGAGTGGGCAAGTAGAGAAAGCTGTGGCCTAGGAGTCAGGAGACCTGGGTTCTAGCTCCAGTTCTGACCTCAAACAGCTGAGTTCTCTCGGTAAAACCTTATGCCTCTCTGGGCCTGTTTCCCTCTGTGTAATGAGGAGACAGATGATGTGATTCCCAGGACCCCTTCCAGCTTGCCATCCTATTCTCAGCAAAGCTTACGTGGATTGATGCTTGCCTCCTATGTTCCAGGGGGTCAGCTTGGCAAGTCTAAAGCTTCCAGTGACAGCCCAGCCATCTGAAAGCAAAGGCGGTTCTCCAGAGCCCCAAGCCCCAGGTCAAAGGCAAAGGAGAAGTAAGGTCTGGGGAATAAGAATGGGAAGTCTGAAAGGGTGAAAATTGTGAGTCAAAACCAAATAAATAAACTATACCATTCCTTTTTCTCTAAAAATATATTCTATAGATTTTAATTCTTTCATTTGGAGATAAAAACAGTCCCTACTGCTCAACAGTCTGAACCTGAGCCAGGGCAGGGCTAGACTAGACCTAGGGAAACAACTTGAAGGTAGAAAAGCAGATGGATGGAGTATTATTTACCTTGGATGCCTTGGCTAGCTTGATTCTCACAATAGCCCTGGAAGGTAAGTATTATCCCCATGGTGACAGATGAGTAAAGTGAGGCTCAGACAGGTAAGGTGACTTGCCCTAGGTAACCCATCAGCTTCTCTGACTTCAGAGTCCATGTATTTCTTAGCGGAGGACCATAGCCCTATTGGGACTCCTGGGTTTCTGGCATCTGGATCCCTAAGTTTGAACCACGCCTAGGTGATTGCCCAGAACCTCACAGACACATAGGTGAGGAAAGATGGGAGAGAGGAAGGCAAGGAGGAGCCTGGGGGCAGACAAGGGGTAATGATGTTCAATGAGGGAGGCAAGAGGACATTGAGGATGTTGGCCAAAGCCCAAGTGCCTCTGCAGGGGTCAGCAAAGTTGAAGAGCTAGCCAGATAAACAAGGCCAAGCATCTGCACTTTGTCCTCCCGTCCTTCCCAGTCAGCAGTCAGCACTCCTGACACCCTGCCCACAGGAACAGGCATTCACCAGCTCTGAGTGCTGACTCTGCAGACCGGGAGCACCCTGACTCAGGCCTGGCTGGCACTGCTTTCAGAGAGTTGCTATCTCAGTGTGTTACTGGTCCTGGTGTGGACCCCCATTCCAGACACCTGGTTCTCTGCAAACCTCTGGATTAAGAAGCATCCAGGCTTTCAAGAAGGATCTAACAGTTTGGAATAAGATAGTCCCAGGATTAATATGGTCTCTCTACCCCTGTCACTTACAAAATCCTCTTACAGCAGGTTCTAAAACAAACAACAGATCACAGCACCTCAGAGCTGGAAGATGACCTCAGAGCTAGAAGATGATCCTGAAGAAGACCCAGCTCAATTGCCGTCTTACAGATCTGGAAACGTGTGGAGAGGTGACGTGACTTGCATTGGTCACATAGCAAGTTAGTGACAGAGCATCCATGAGAGCCCAGGCCTCCTGGCTTGAGGTAACATCCTCTGCCCCACACTGTCTACTTCCCCAGCCAAGCCTGAGAGATGCAGATGGATGGCCCAGAAGACTGAAGACAATCAACATGAAGTTCTCAGGCTTACCATTACCTTGGCCATGAAAGGCAGACTGTTTCTGATAGAATTATGAAGATCACATTTTCTTCTTAGGACCAGAACACAAAAGAGCAAGGAGGATGTGAGGGTAGGAAGAGCACCTTCAGTTATTCACTTGACCTTCCTGGGACTCAGTTTCTCATCAATAAAATGAGAATAATCACCCCCTACCTAAAAGACTACTGCAAGGATCATGAGATAAAAGGAATTACAAGATAAAATGGACTCAAAGCACTTTGTAAGAAGTATGGTAGGGATAATTTTTACCTTTTAGAGGGAGAAGGGGTCAGGAAGAAATGCACAGATCCTGAGCCCTTTCAGATGGTAGATGGTGCCATGCATCCCAAAGGTGAGAGCCTCACCTGCTTTTTGGAGGCTGCCTTGCCATGTGTGAAGCCATAATACCCCAGCCTCCCCAAAAGAAAACCTTTAGTTTCCCTCTGAGGTACCCAACCCCAAGTCTCAAAGTCTTGCCTGCAAACCAACCTAGTCTGGCCTCTGAGTGTCTTTGAGGTCAGCAGACAAGGAGCAGGAGGTAGCAGAGAGGAGACTCAGAAGTTGGGGGTCCACATTTAGCTCACCTCAGACTCTGGGAGCTCAGGAAAGGCCACTTTTAAGTATTGCAGACGGGCTGCACGGAGGGCATTGAACCAGTCCACTATCTCCTGCAGAGAAAAATGCAAAGGACAAATGGACAGCCAGTGAGATGAAGTAGGGGGAGCTGAGCCTGGTGGCAGGAAGCCAGCTGCATCTTTAGGTCTGGACACATGCATTCAGCACATGCACACAGCCCCAGTTCCAATGAGGGGCCTGTGGGCATCTGGGAGGACAATGTCAGAGTCTGGGAGATGGGGGGCTCACCTGAGCAAGAGGGAAGCCACTGACAGGGAGATCCCCAGAGCTACGATAAAGGACCAAGGTGAGCAACATGGGAGTTATGCAATGGCCTAGGACAGTCCTTGACACTTTCTCACATGTGTACAAATCACCTGAGGATCTTGTTAAAATGAAGATTTGGATTAAGTGGGTTTGGGGCAGGGCTTGAGATTCTGCATTCATAACAACCTCTCATATGATGTGATGCTGGTCAATAGGACACAGTTTGAGGAGTAAGGGTCCTCAGATGTCAAAGACCGGCTTTCGAATTGGGGCAGGTACACCGGGGGTTGCTCTTCCAGCGGGGATGCTCATTGATTGGAGTGCAACTTAGGCTAAAGCTGGTTTAGACTTTCTGCATACCTTGGCAGTGTGAGCCACCATCATCTCTCACCAGGTGAACTGATTATCTAGCTCGCTGTGCCTCTGCTCTGCTTCTCTCCAGTCCATCCTCCCCATGGCAGCCAGACTGATTTTCTAATTGCAAATCTACTGAATCTAGCTTGAAGTCCTCTTCACTACCCTCAGGAAAATAGTCTAAGTTCTTTAGTATGACTTAGTTTGTCCTCTGGGCTCCTTCCATACAAAACCATTAGCAATGTCCCCCATCCCACCTCATACATGCTGTTCCCTCCTCCTTGAACACTCTACTTCACCCACCTCTTTCTCCTCACCCCATGCATACCTATTACCTAGAACATTCTACTCATCCTGAAAGCTAGTTTAAATGTCGTAGATTTTTGCTCAGCCCAACCCCTGCTTCCATGAGAACTGCTCTACCCATTCTCACCCACCTACCACCTACCCACAGTGACAGCCACATTTGGCCACAGCTACTGGATCAGGGCTGGTCCAATGCAGAGGCTGTACTAGGCTTATCAGATTCTTTCTTCCAGGAATTTGAAATTGAGAAGCAGAAAGACTTGTTCAAATAGCTACAGTGCTGCACTCTGATGTAATTTGGTAATTGAGCAATTCATTCGAATATGATTTCAAAGGAATAAAACATAATTACCCTTTCTCACGGGTTGAGCACGTAAGGCCTAATGTTTAGAATTCTGAGCTCTCTAGTCCTGGGAGTTTAGAATCTTCTGAGGTCTCAGGCACTAAGGGAATGGGGCCACCCCAGGAATGCCCTACCTAAGCCTTCATTCTGGAAAGTCTCTCCAGTCACAAACTGGTGACCCCAAGGCCAAATCTAACCTGCACTCATCTTTGTTTGGCTCCTGAACTTTTGTTTCAATTCTCCACGGGTTTTCCTGTTTGCTACAGCCTTATTACTGTTCAATTCTTTTTAAAATTACTCAGCGGTCCCCAACCTTTTTGGCACCAGAGACTGGTGTTCCTATGAGAATCTAATGCCTGATGATCTGAGGTGGAGCCAAGGCAGTGATGCTAGCTCTGGGGAGCAGCTGCAAATACAGATGAAGCTTCGCTCGCTTGCCCGCCACTCAGCTCCTGCTGTGTGACCTGGTTCCTAACAGGCCACTGGGCAGGTACTGGTCCACAGCTTTGGGGGTTGGAGATCCTTGACCTACCTGGCTCCTGCAGGCATGAGTTTGCAGCCCCTCATTTATGCCCATCTAACGGAGCAGATGAGATATCAAGGAAAAGAGGCCAGTGGCCAGACTTAGGTTGTTAGACGCTCTACAACTGCGTAAAGGGAGGGAGCCAGGTGCCGTAAGTATTAGAGACCTTGGGCATCTTAGCAAGTCTTTGTGGTAGCAATTGGCATGGAGAGGTATCCAGCAGTGTCCAGCAGTCTGAGCTACAGCAGAGAGCCCACCAAGGACTAAGAACCCACTATAGACTGAGAACCAGGGATATGATATCCTGAACTCTTAAAAAGTGCTTCTCAAACTTTAATGCGCGTAAAGATCACCTGGGATCTGTTAAAATGCAGTTGCTAATTCAGTATGTCCAGGATGTGCCTGATACTCTAGTTTTTATAAACTTCCAGGTGATGCTAATGCTGTTGGTACAGGACTACATATCAAGAAGCAAAGCCCTAGAGTACACTGCTGCCTGAGGTTCTATCCATTCCTCCTCCCAAATTTAGAATCTCTGGCTCTACCTGGATTTGCCATCTGCAGGCACAGTCTATTCTTCTAACTGGACGTCCCTTAGTGGCTATGCACTGTTCAGACCACATCCATAGTCCCTGTCAGGTCCCCTTCTCTAATCTCCCTCTGCCTTCCTCATACCTCTGTCTCAGACTGGAAAGCGACAATAGGTTAAGGCAAATAGCAGCAGCAAATCTCAAGAGGCAGCTGAATTAGACGGCAGGTGAGCTGGGCCCGCCGCGTCCTGGGGTGCTGAGCCGGAGCTTGTGTGTAATGCCAGTGATCTCACCTTGCCACTTTCATGATACACGAACAGGTTCCTGATATGGCCCTCTCTCTTATAGGTGATCTGCAGCCCATGAGGGTTTCCTATCTTCTCTGTCTGAAAGGTAGCATTCAAGTCCTTGATGTTAATAATAGCTTTGGGGCCTTTACCCTGAAAGAGAGGAAATAGATACTCAAAATACTGAGAGTCCGTAGGGTGACTTTTCATTACCTTTAACAAGGCCTTAATGCAAACAGATAACAACTTAGTAACTTTTCATGGGTTTTAAATTTTCTTGCTCTAATCTTAAAATGCACAGATACTCTACTGCTCTCCTGTAATCATTCAGTCATCCCACCATTCCTATTTAATTAGATTGGCCTCTCTGAGCTGGAAGGGGGCTTGGAATAGACTGAACTTAGGACTTTTCAAACTTTTTAGCCATAGAACTTTTTCTGAAGCAAATCATCTATGGAAGCCAAACAAATACAATAAAACAGATAAAACAGGGAAAAGCAGCGGTGGAGTCCTCAGAGCACTCCCTCCCACACTCTACTCTCTGCTCTCAGGGCTCTGAAATACAGTTTATGCACTAACTGATGCTGAGAAGGGAAGAGAAAAAGAAAGCTTTCCTTCATAATTGATAAGAGAGAAAAATGATACAGACACTGTAGACCTGTGGTAGTCATGAACTGCATGTGGCTATTAAAATTAAAATTAAAGTCTACAGACATGCCATGTCATGGTACATCTACACAATAAAATAGAAGTTTTTAAAGGATAATTTAGATCAATATTACTAATATAAATTTTTTTTAAAAGCATGGTATCTATGCAAAATGCCAAGTCCCAGAACAGGATTTATAGTAGAAACCTACTGAAACAAAACTTATATACACATACACACAAAATATATGTACATTATATACATGTATATATACATACATACAAACACACACATATACATATGTTCTATATGTATATTTGAACATGCCTAAAAGGTATAGACAGATTTACACCAACAGTATTAACAATAATTTTCTTGAAAGATTACTGGAATATTTTTCTTGTAAAGTATTTACTATAAGAAACACTAAAAATTCAAAAAATATATACCTAATTTTGTCAATACTGTTTCTAATTTTTTTTAAAAAGAAATATGACATTACTAATAAAGCCACAATCCCTTTAAATACTACCGACCCTGCCCTTTCTTCTCTACTCCCCATAGGCACTAGTTTGATGTTTATTCTTCTAGTTCATTTTTTATACTTTTACATATATATTTCCATATCTATAAACAATATATAGTATTATTTTATGTGGCTTTAATTTAATGGTAAAAGAAGCATTCTACATCTTGCTTTTGTCACCCAACATTATATTTTTCAGTTTTATCCATATTGAGATATACTAATCTAGTTTGTTCTTGTAAATGACTACACTAAAAGTTATGATCGTTTCTGATTTTTCACTGCAGTCAGCTTGTATCCTTGGTACACATATGTGAGAATTTCTCTATGTCACCGTATATTCTTAGAAATGGAATTGCTAGATCACAAGTGTGTCTATCTTCGACTTACTGGAAACTGCCAAATGATTCTGCTGAATGGCTCTCCATAGTGGTTGTACCAATATTTACTTCCATCAATAAGATGGGAGAATTCCCTTTCCCCATATGCTCACCAACACTTAAAACTGCCAGTTTTTAATATATTTGCCAATATGATGGGTTTGAAATTTGATCTCCCTGGTTTATTTAATGAACTTTATTGAGCTATAATTTATAAACAATAAATGGTACTCATTTTAAGAGTAAAATTTGATTTTTGACAAGCATATATTCCCAGGGAACCACCATCACAATTAAGATAAAGAACATCACTATCACCTAGCAATTCCACTCCTAGGTATACACCCAAGAAAAATGGAAATATATGCCCACAGGAAAAGCTTATACATGAATGTTGATAGCAGCATTATTCAAACTAGCCAAAAAGTAGAAACAGCCCAAATGTCCATCAACCAATGAATGAATGAAACGTGATATTTCCATACAGGGAAATATTACTTGACAATGAAAAGAAATGAGGTACTAATATGTGCTACAACGTGAATGAATTTAAAAACATAATGCTAAATGAAAGAAGTCTGTTACAAAAGATCATATATTGTATGATTTCATTTATATGAAATGTCCAGAATAGGCAAATCTATAGAGACAGAAAGGAGATTAGTGGTTACCTAGGGCTGGGGGAGTAGAGTGTAGTGGAGGATTACAGCCAATGGGTATGGGCTTTCTTTTATGAAAATGTTGTAAAATTGATTGTGATAGTTGCACAACTCTGTGAATACACTAAAAGCCATTAATTGTACACTTTAAATGGGTGGATTGTATGGTATGTGAATCTATATCTCAATAAAGTTGTTGCAAAAAAATCCTAAGTCTTACCATGACCTACAAGGTCTTTCACTCTGTGGTCATCTCTCTCTATCCTTTTCTTTGCTCACTCTGCACCAGTCACTTTGACCTCTTTGATGCCCTTTAGTCCCACCAAACACACTCCCAGCTCAGGCCAGGGCTATGGCTTATGTTTGAGCAGTTTGTCCACTGAACAAAAAGCCCCTGGCTGAGGGTGCAAGTGAGAACTGCAGTTCAGACAACTGTTTGTCTAGACTGGGGCCCAGGGGCTGCACCCCCTCAGAGGGACCTTTTCTATTTAGCACATGGATATATGTGCTAGCCAGGACCATGTTCAGGGCTTCTGCACATACTGTTCCCCTACTTCTTTTCCCCACACAGCTATGTAACTCACATATATTCAGTTCTCTGCTCAGATGTCATCAGAAAGGCCTTCCCTGACCACTCTGTGGTAACAATCCCTGCCATGCTTCCATCATTCTCTAATCCTTCACCCTCTTTTATTTTACTTCCTATAACTTACTGCTACCAGATATATATTGATGTGTGATTTGGTTACCATCTGTCTCCTTCCATCAGAATGAAAGCTCCATGAAAACAGGAGCTTTGTTTAGTTCACGGCTATGTCTCCAGTTCCTATAGTAATGTCTCGTAAATAGTAGGTGCTCAATAACTACTTCTTAAATGGATGAATAAATGAAGTAAAATCAAGTGATCATCAAAGGCTTAATCGGGGCCTGGTCTATGCCCTTCTAGGTGAACAGAAGGTGCATTTTTTAGTGGACTAGATTGATTGCATAACCAAGGAAAAATAGGATGTGGTACCTAACTCTCAGTGGCTCAGATCACCCACAAGACAATCTGCTTGATTAAAAACATAGACCTCAGTGGGGTGGGAGCCCAGTGCTCAGGGAGGGGACCCCTCGCTGCTCTGGCCTCTTACCTCTTCTTTAGTGTAGTACTTTAGGAGGCCTTCTCTCGCCAGGAGGACAAACCTCCTTCTCAGGAACTGCGCCTTGTCCCTTCCCCGCTTCCACAGGAACCCATCTCGGTTACCTTAGCCACCAAGGATGAGAAAGAGTGAATACCTGTGGTCTTAAGACAAACAAGCAGCTCACAAACTTCGTAGGGTCTTACGGTAAAGCGAACCTTCTACCTGCTACTAAAATGTCTGAAATCTAACTCAGTCAGCTACTTCCGCTGACACAGGGGTCCTGTCTGGGGCCAAATTTGTAAAGTCTTATGATTTCAATTGGGCAACCCCAAACTTTCTTCTATGGCTCTTTCATAAGAAGACTCAGTAAACCCTTCAGTAGGCTAAGTACTGAGAAAATAGACTGATGACTTCAGTTGACATCAGCCTAATGATACTCTCCAGAGTGAAGGAATAATGAGTGTGACCTCTAGACACCTGCAAGTTGAAGACTATCATATGCTCTTGATAACTAGGAGAGTTGAGCACTGGCTGCCTTTGGTCCCCACAGAGTGGTGTCATACACTTTGCTCTCTGGGTCAGTGTCACCTTGGACTCAAAACAGCTGGGCAGAAACTGCCACAGGTCTAGGGCCACAGAAGAGGTTACGCTTAGCACAAAAGTGCGAGGGGAAGCTGAAACCCAGCCCATGCACCTTACCAAGACTTGTGCCATGCCAGGGGCTACGTTAGATAGGAGCAGGGATGTGTTTCTGGTGGGTGAGGCTTCCTGCATTTTATATTTCCTGAGACAAATACGTTTCTTGGCCACTCAGACCATAAACCACACCAGCTATGTGTTGCTGTTTCAGAGGCATAGTATAGCCTGATATCCTACCTGGGCCTCTGTGGCCAGCATGAGGGCAGCACATATTTTAGTAGGACCTTGTTCCTAATACTCAGGCACTTTATCTTTTAAAACTCATTAGAACACAGACCTCAAAAGATAATGAAAATAACTTTACCTGGGGGTGAGATAGTTTTCCTATCAGCCATAAATTCCTGTCTTTCATACTTAGCTCGAATCCACTGTTCCTTTAAGACCCTAAAAAGAGAGAATCTTTGGTCAGCTGTGTTTGATGCATTTTCTTCCCACAGTAACTTTCCAAAACCCCAAAGCTGAGGATAGGAGCGTCATAGCAGCTGCCTTGTTACCTGTTCAGGCTACCTAGGGTTTCTCAGCCTCGGCACTATTAACATTTGAGGCTATATAATTCTTTGATGTGGGAGCTGTCCTGTGCTTTGTAGGATGTTTAGCAGCATCTCTGGACTCTATCCACTAGATGCCAGTAACATTCCCTCCCCAAATGTGACAACCAAAAATGTCTTCAGACATTGCCAGTGTCTCTGGGGGAGAAAATACATTGCCCAGTGGGCTCTTTGAAAACCACTGGGCTAGTCCAATCCCAGCCTCTCCGTCAATGAGAACAGCTCCTCTGGATCATCTACACGCTGCTTCCCACTACATACTCCTGGCTTAAGTCCACAAGCCCCTTCCTGTGGTCTGCCCATGAAAGCTGGGCACACTACACTGGAAAGGGCAGTGTGGTCTTGGGGTCTGACCACCTGGAACCTGGGCTCGCTCTACCATTTATCCATTTATCCAGCAAGTTACTTAACTGCTCTGAATTTGGGGAATATGCCAATATTATACCTACCTACCTCTTAGGGTAGGTTTAAATGTACATAAAAGGCTTAGTATCATGATCAACACAGAGTAGGTATTTAATGTTAGCCCAATCAAAAATTGTCTTCTATGACCCCTGCAGAAAAACCACACAGCCAAGAACAGACTTAATTTAATTGGGTTCCCCCTTGCCATCTCCAGGTAAATGTTCTAAGATTTATACAACCTCACCCTACAACCACAAGGACTGACCTAGGGCTGGGCTGGGCACCTGACCTAAAATGACCTAAAATGACCAATCAGAGCTCTGCTCTTTTGGGACCAAAAGGAGCAAAACCAAGAGAGGGATGGATTAGAAGCCCTTTCTGGTGTTGAGCTGGGAGCTAGAGCTGGGGACATGAAAGTGGTCCTGCCCTCAGCTATAAAAAGGAGCCTGGCTGAGGGAAAGAGAGCCCCGGGTTTGTCCTTCCTGAGGGTGGCTCTACCTCTATCCTTCATATAGCCTGATATCCAGAATCTATAAAATCTCCTTGTTCCTAAGCTGGTATCAACTAGAGTTTCTGTCACTTACAATTAAGAGTCCTATCTAATGCATGACATAGTCCTCACTGGGACATTGAAGAGAGTGACCAAGCCCACCATGGAACCTTGAGCCATGGGGTCAGAGCTGGAAGAGGGAATGGAAACTAAGGCCCTAGTCCTGGTCCTGGAGGTGGGGAATTTAGAGGAGTTTTAGAATTGGGAGGAAGAGGCCATTAGTTTTCAGCTAAAAGAGGTTAAAATGCAGACCTGTTGTTGGAGTTATGACAAGTAGTTCTGTGTAGTGCTGGCAGAAGCCCAGCACGTAGTATGCTCACCAAGTGCCTCTTCCCTTCCCCTCAGAGCAAAGGGCTGAGTGGCAGCAGCAAGGCAAGGTGAGTCAGGCCCTCTCAAGTTGAACCTGGCACGTCCTTTAACTGGGTCAGGGCCCAGGCAGCATTCCAAAGCTGACACTGGGAAATGGATTAAAACTAGAATTTTGGGTGACCTTTGAGATGTTTCACATAAATTATCTCATTTAAATCCTACCACCAGGCTATGATGCATGCATTGCTATCTACAGTTCAGAGATGAGGATTCAAAGAGGTTTGTCTGTCTTCTCACAGCTAAATCGTGGTAGAGTCAGGAAATAAAATGAGTCAAAAGCTGTGCCTCCCCTGCCACCTTACACTGTATTGCCAGTCCTAGGGTCGTCTAAGCACTGAGAAATTGCAGGACCGCCAGGTACAATTGTATAATATGTGCATTTTCCAAAAGCCTCCTGCAGAGGCTAGAGGACAATGATGGCTGAAATGCAGCCTGCTTCCTGACAGCCATGCCCGCATGAGGCTGTGCCTTCCCAATTACACAAGATGCTGTCTAACAGCCCTGGGGGCTGAGTCCCTAGGAGAGAGGCTTGGGCTGAGGAAGTCAATCCTGCAGAGATCTGACCCCTCACCTCCAGGGGAACTGAACCATCTTTCTGCTTCCCAGGACCCCTCAACTTCCCCTCATCCCTATTATATTGGATTTTCCCAATGCCATGGTACAGTCCCCCAGTCTCCCAACTCTGCCTTTACAAGCCTCAGGTCTCTCATCTTTATCATGGGGATAAAGGCAATTTTATCTCATAGAGTTGTTGAGAGAATTCAACCAACTAATGCACATAAGCATGTAGCACAGGACCTAGTATACAGGGAAAGCTCAATAAATATTTGTAGCTACTATTATTTTTATGGTTATTATTTAGGGATATGGGCCCCAGGCAGCTGCTTTGGGACAACCCTAGGCATAACACTCCATAGGAAGTAGCTGGAATACATTTGTTCTACTAGAATATTGGCATTTCTCTTCTCTATCAAGTTTGCCACCACCTATAGGCTATGAGAACATTAGAGGCAAATGGGGCAGATCACAGAGAAAATGCCCCATTTCACACCTGTGGTAACTGAGTCCCAGAGAGAGGAAATGACAACCCATGCAGTAAAGGTAGAGAGAAGTTTAAACCAGGGCTATGTGTTCTCTATGACCGTACTAAACACTTTTCTGGATCCCCTTGATGACCAGGCCTATAGAGGAGACTACCACAAATAAGGGCCAAGAGATTGTGTTGGGGTGGGGTGGGGGATGTGAGACCAGGAAATCACATACTCACAGGCAGTCATTGGCTTGGGGGATATAGTAGAAAGCAGGGACTCTGGCTTCATACTTGGCCTTCACCCGAAGGTTCCCGTTATAGGTCATAAACTGCAAGAAAAAAATGTGAAATGAAACCACAGTTCACCCAAAAGGCCATTGTTCTCACTGGCTCCTAGTCTGAGTCAGGAGACACTCCTACTGGAGTTTGACAAGTCCCACCAGGCTGTCACCACGCTGCTGGTAAGCCCTAGCCTGAAGCAATGACATGCTGTAACTATCATGCCTCATAGAGGCAGAGCACATTACAGTTCTCACACATTATTTCATTTGTTGCCTTCAACCATTTTAATATTACCATGCCCATTTTAGAGATGAGGAAACTGAGGCTCAGAGAGGTTGAGTGACTTACCCAAGGTGACATAGCTAGTAAATGGAGAGCTGAAATTTGAACCCAGGCCTGTCTAACTCCAAAGCTCACATTCTTTCTCCCACCCCCTCCACAGGTGGCCAGTACCCCCAGCAACAGTCCCTGGAGCTGGAGGCTGGAAGTCGGTGCTGGCCCCATAGAGTACCAGGTCTAGATGATCACCAGGGCCCTTTGACATGGAGGGACCCAGAGACACATGTGTTAAGAGTGGCCTTGGCCAACAGTCAGCACTCAGCAACAGCAGTGGCATATCCAGGGTGAAGGCAGTGTGGGGAAACGTCAGGTTTTTAATAGGGTGAACCCTATTCTCCCCATCCCCAGGGCCACTGGGCTGTGTCACAGCATTTTCATGGGCTTTGGATCCCAACAGAGCAGGGTTCACATCCCAGCTGTGCCATTTATTCACAGAGTGACCCTTGGGCAATTCTAAAGCCTGAGCTTCAGAGATCTCATCTCTAAAAATAAAGAAACAATAACTGGGGAGTTCTAAGGCACAAAGAAATAACTTCCAGGTTTATGTGCTAGTTCACTGGTTTTCTGTCCTTCTCTTGTACCAGAATGTAAGCTCCATGTGGACAGACTTTATCTTGCTCTCTCCTAATACCCAGCACATAGTAGGCTTACAGTAATTATATGTCAAATGAATAAGGAGAACATCTAGCCCTGTGGTCTACCACAGTGCCTAGCACAGAGTGGGCACACAGTGATCATGGGCCTGATTCCCCAATAGTCCTAGAAATCCTCAGCCAGTGAGCACAGTTTAGAACTGCCTGTTCTCTAAAGGTTTTCTGGCCAAAATGGCATTATCTAGGCTGAAGGTGTCCTCCATAGGTCAGGAGAGCAAAGTGGTCCCTCTCCTGGCTAAGGGGACAGTAGGAGGACTATAGACTCAGGATACTTAAATCAGGACACTTCTGTTCCAGTCCAGGACTTCAGCACTTCAGCTAATGAGAACAGCAACAGGTGTTCTTACTTTGTACCTACATTGAGGCTGTGTTTAATCTTTACATCAGCCCTCTGAAGGGGATAGTGATATTACCATAATATAGATGTGGAAACTGAGGGCCCACACCTTGTAACAAGTTCACTGCCTTGCAGCTTGTAAGTAAACGAGTGAAGAAGCTGGGATTTGAACTCAGGGTCTCTGTCTAAGCCACCACTCTAACAGGCTAGTTATTGCCAGTCTGGGCCTCAGTGTCCTTCCCTGTAAAATGGGAGCGCCATACCCACTGCCTCCACCCCAGCTCTGCTGTCCCAAGGCTCTAATGTGCTACCTCCACAATACTGTCGTCCCAGAAATCAAGTCTCACGGATTTAACTTTGCTGATGTCTGGGAAGTTGCGGTGGATGCCGGAACAGTTCAGACAGATGAAGATTCCCAGCTTGTAAGAGGCCCAGTCGGGATCTGTGGGGCGAGAGGGCAGGAGAGGAGCTGGGTGGAGAGCTGGGTGAGGAAACCAGGGCCGGGCTGGGGGTGCTGGCAGAGGCAAGGCTGAGCAATTAGGATTCCTGAGGCAATGTTCAGCTCTGCCCATGCCAGGAATCCCTTCTGTCTCTCCATCTCCCCACGTTGGGTGAACTAAGATACCAACATGGATGGAACCTTCATGGTCATCCCACCCACCATGGAGCAGCGGCCACCAGGAATATCTTGGAAAGAGTCCCAGGGATGGGGGCGAAAGGCTGAAGTGGGCACTAAGTGGAAGTGACAGGACTCCAGAGAGGGGCTGACATTGAGGCGCCTAGCTGAGGAGCTGCATGCAAGTGGAGAAATCTGAGTTGGACCCCCTCGGCGTCCGCAGGGTCGAAAGCTATGGAGCAAAAACGCGGGAAGACCCAGGGAGCGTTTGAGGGCGAGGAAGGAGGCACTGCAAAGACCGGAGGCGCCGGCGCGGGTCTGGGACCCCTCAGTGCACTGGATGTCTAGGAGCCATGGTATGGGAAATGGTTGGTTAGGGAGTAAAGACATCAGGGACCGAAGTCTGGGTGGGCAGGGTGCCTGACAAGGGCGGTGAGCTGGAGGGTCAAGGTACTCGGGTCCAGGATCTAGTGTCGGGGTCCAGACTGGGGAGGAGGTTAAGCAGAGGGCGGTCGGGGACCTGAGTCGGATTTTCAGTGAATGGGCAGGGGCCTGGCTCCGAAGGTGTCATAGGGTCAGGGCTGGGTCCAACGAGGGCCCCGGGCGGGATCGGGTCTAAGAGGAGGGGAGGGGTCTGGAGGGCCGGGGTCCGGCTCCAGGTCCCAGGCTGCCCCCGCCGCCGCGTCCTTACCCGCGGCTCCGCAGTCCGCGCAGTGAGCGTTGCCGGTGCCCGCCGCCTGCAGCAGCTCCAGCAGCCGCTTCTTGTTGCGCTCGCGGTCGCCCATGGCCGGCTCCGCGGGCTCAGCGGGGCCCAGCCCGGCTGCCACCCGGCCGGCGGCAGCCCATGACCGGTGCTCTCTCTTGGGCAGGTGGAGTGGCAGGAGCCGAAGCACCTCCCGCCAGGCCCGCGCCGCCGCCAGCTCCGCCCCTTCACGACTTTTCGTCCCTCCCCGGGCGCGCCCCGTCTGTGCGCCAGCTCTGCAGCCTCAGCTCCGGCTCTGAGGTAAGGCGGACGCCGGCGCGGATCCACCCGAGCGCGGGGTTTGGAGTTGGCCCCAGTGGCTCCAGATCAAATCCTGGCCTGCCTCTTTCTAACTGCGTGACTATGGATAACCTGTTCAACTTCACTGGGTCTCGGTTTCCACCTCTGTAGAAGGGGAATAAAGGTATATGCCTGCACCTCAAGTCTCCTTGGAATGTCAAACAGACTCTAACTTCTGTTACAGCTTTCTACTGATGTAGATTCTACATTTACTTAGCGACTTAGAGACATTCAAATACCACCTCCTCGGGAAGCCTTCCTTGATACCTAGCCTTGAATAATCTCTCCAGCTGGTGGTCCTCCTAGAACACCGTTGTAGAATACATCGGCCCTGAGCACTTTCTATCTACCTTGCATCAATTATTTTTATATTATGGTAGTCCCTCCTCCCCCCAACCCATGCCCACACTAGATAGTCTGATATCAGTAGTTTTATTTCTGTTTCCCACAAAGCTCCTAAAAATAGTACCTGCACGTTTTTAGAAGTCCAATAAACAGTTGCATGACTGTATTCACCAGTAAGTGTAGTTTCACCAACGTGGACACACCTTGGCACTTTTCTCTGTGAAGTCCCATCACTGTGAGGTGTGGGCAGGGCTTAGGTGGTCTTGAATATGGGCATTTTATTCATCCCTTTCCCCTACCCTATCCATGTCTCTCTTTGACATCATCCCCAGAGACCCACAGGCTCCTGGTAAGACACACACTACACACATTTGCCATCCCCTCTGCAGGTAAACACCTATCTGTCATATGCATGTGGCTTAATGCACACAGATGTTGGGTTTCCATCGGCTGGATAGCAGCTGATGTAGCTGACTAGCCTGAATCCCAATTCAATACATATATGTACACATGCAAATATGCAGGCAGCCCACTGTAATAGAATAAATCCAGGAATCCAGACTTTGAATCTTGGCTTCATCATTTACTAGCTATGTGGCCTTGGGCAAGTGCCTTCACTTCTCTGAGCCTTGGACTCATCTGTAAAATGAGGATTTCGAGATCCACCTAATTGAGTTATTGAGATGTGCCAGTACATGGAGCACAAAGCCCTCAATACACAGTGGCTCTTTTGCTTCCCCTGGCCTCTGGTCGGCTCGTGGGATCCTAATTTGGAATGCTGTGTGTCATTTCCCATCTTTCCCAGGGTGAAGGAAGTCAAGCTCCAGGCCTAGGGTGGTGGTGGAAAGTGGGGTGGGTGGGGGCCATCACCAAAAATAACCAGCCAGGAGAGTGTGGGGATTGGAGGGAGGGGGGCAGGGAGGCCTAGCCCAGGAGCAGCTCCAAATGATCCAGTGAGAGAGCCCAGCAGGGTCAGAGGGCATGGGGCTGTTTACCAAACAGGCTGAAAGATGATTCATTTCCGCTGCTTTAGATGAAAAAAAAAAAATGAACATAAATAAATCTCCCAGGAGGAAGATGGGAAAGGCATCTAAGGTATTAAGTCTAGGGGACAGGGGAAGTAGAAGGACAAAGGACAGTCCAATTTCACCATTTCTCTGCTGCCCAATGCCACTGCAAAACTGTGATGTTAGGGGGTGGTTCTGGGGCACCCCAGTCCTCCCAGTTCTGTGTGCTTTTGTCCACCCGAGCTATTCTCCTCCGGTACTTTGAGTCTCACCATCCCCTCCCTGGAGGTCCCACAAAAGGAAAATATAACATCTCCTTTACTGTGAGGAGGCAGATTGAGAGATTCCTTTGGTTTACCCTTTTCCCATCCTTATTTCTGGAAGTTTCCACTTAACAGAATTCTAAAACTTAAGGTGGAATTGCAGGCATCAAGAGCTAAATAAACAAACGAATGAATGAATGAATGAATAAATAAGTAAATAAATAAATTTTGTATGTTGTTTGCCCTGTCTTTTGGGTGAAGGAAAGAAGGAGAGAATGATAATGTTAATTAACAATTAGTGTTTTACAGAGTTTCCCACCATTTGATCACATTTGGCAGCCGTCCGAAAGCAGTATGTCATCCTCAGAGGAGTTAAGTTACCCCAGATCATAGAGCCAAATAAGGGCAGAACAGGGACCTAAATTCAGGTCTCCTGCTAGAGTATCCACCAGACCCAGGTTATGTCCAGAAACCCCAGAGGACTAGCCTGCTCTTCTGTTAGTCCTCCCATTCCTGGATTTTTTTTTAATTTTTAGAAATATTGTGCTAAAATTTCTATAACATAAAATTGGTCATTTTTAAGTGTACAATTCAGCAGCATTAATTACATTCACACTGTTGTGCTACCATCATCACTATTTCCAAAACTTTTTTTCACCACAAAGAAACTCTGTGGCCCACTCATGGGTATTGGACAGGATCAAAATTGAGCTCAGCTGTGTTCTGGAACCAGAAGCTGCTCCTAGGAGAAGCACACCAAGCCAAAAGCTGTTGTGACCAGGTGGACGCTGAGCATGGGGATCAGGGACCAGGGTTTGAGGGGCAAGGTTGGCTGTGGCAAGCCTGCCTCATGGGCTCAGTCCAAACAGCAGCTGCTGGGGTGAGGGGGCAGTCTGGGCCTTGGGACAGAGTGTGCTCTGTAAATAAAGCTCCCAAGGTCCCTCGGAACACAAACGTCCAGCCCTGTTCTCAGGATCACTGTCTCTTTCCAGCCAAACCCAGCCATAGTAGGGCTAGAAGAAAGCCTTCAACTATATCCCCAGGCCTGGACTGGGCTCCAGATCCCCAGGGGAATAGTCCACAGCCCCCTTGAAAATTTAAATAATTCTGTTTGTTTCAGAATTAAAAAAAAAAAAACATAATTAAACACCAACTACAGTGATAACCACCTTTATTCAAGGATTGCTTTGCATCAGGTCCCTTATACTCATTATTCCATTTAATCTTAAATACAACTCATGTATAGCCTATTTTAGGCCCTGAGAAAGAATTTTAGTAAATTTTCCAAGGTTGCCCAACTGGGATGATGCATACTAAATGATACATATATTTGATCTGAGATTCGACTCAAGTTGGCCTTGGGCTCTTTTCATCAATATATTAGATTGAACCATATGACATTGATTTACAAAAAGTAATGTCATGCTGTTTAACTTAATATGCTTTTAGTAGTTCCACCATCCATCTTCATGAACATTTTCATGAATTTCCTTCTGGTCTTTTATATATCTTTTTATATGATCAGGACCATATTTTTAAATATAACTTTGTATCCTTTTTTACTTTCTTTACATATCTCATATTATTACATATGCTTCATTTTAATGGCTATATAATATCGCATGAGGCATGTATATTTTCTTGTTGTTGGACATATAGCTTTTGACAGATTTTTTGCTGTTATACATAAGGCTGTAATGAGTATCTTTGTGACCAAAGCAAACCTCTTTAACACTGTATTTTCCAGCGTCAAACTCCACTAGAATTGCTTATTGGCTTTTCTGGTCTCTCTTACTCATCTAACTTCATGAGGACGGGCAGGTCAGTGGTGTCCTTTGTATCCCCAGCACCTGCCTGCCACAAAGAAGGAATTTGATAAATATATGATAAGTAAATGAAGAAATGAGTATGGGTAAAAAATAATAAGCAATAAAGTGAGAAGACTTATGATCACGAAAGTGTTTTCTTTTTTGAAGGAAATAAATCACAGGCAGGCATGTGAAACAGCGAAAAATCAAGTAGCCATGCAAAAGAATCTGATAGAGTTTACCTATTTGTTTGCATATCCAATATCACTTTGTGTTCAACAGGAACCAGCTCAGAAACCACTGCAATACTGCCTAAGTGTTTTCTCATTCAGTCATTAGATATTTATAAGGCATATACATTATTCCAGGCACTGTGATGGGCACTGGGGATAAAGCTATAAACAAACAGTCCTGCCAACAGTCCTGCCTCTGCAGCTTACCATCAAGTAGAGGAGACAGAAAATGAATAGAGAAACAAATATATCTATATACCATATGATACCAGAGTGATAAATGCGCTAAAGGAAAACAGAATAAGGGGTTAAAGAAGGATGCAAGATACTCTTTTCATAAAGAGGTCAAAGAAGCCCTCTCTGAGGTGATATTGGAAGGGGAGCAGAACTGCCACCCCAAAATATGTGTCTTTTGGATGCTGATTATTTTAAGTTGGTTATTTTTAATATACAAAAGACTCAGGAAGAAATTTTGACCGTTTCCCTCACTACCTAAAAAAATTTACATAGAGATCCTACTCAAGGAAGGGAACTATTGTTATAGATCACTCTAGTTTAATCTGAAATAGATGTAATAGACAGGGAGGAATACAGCGAGGCCCATTAGATCAAAGTCTTGTCTGTGTCCTATTGTTAAAAATGGCCCAGCAAACATTTGTTTACGAAATGTTTGCTTTTCCATCTCCATGTGAATCACCTTCCTCCCCTTTGAAGTCCCAAGCCGACTCCACTTTCTCCTTAGCTTAAGATGACATATAAGCCTTAACTGCCCAATTTGTCCTCAAGCCCCATGATCTTATGGAACCCCTGCACATACATATGTAATTAAGTTTAGTTAATTTCTCCTCTTAACGTATCTTACGTCATTTTAATTATTCAAACAGCCTGAAGAACTAAGAGGAAAAGGGGACATTTCCCCCTTTCCCACAAATTGAAGCAAAGATTTGAAGGAAGAGTTCCAGCCAACCAGCCACCTATCTGAAAGAAAAGTGTCCCAGGAAATGGAAACAGCAAGTTCAAAGGCCCTGGGGTGGTAATGTGCCTGGGATATACTTTGTCCACCTCCTTTTAGCACAGAGCTGTCCAACTCTATGCCGTAGTGCTTTGCTCATACTGCTCCCTCTCCTACTGCACCTCCCTCCTCCTCTACACTACCCTCTTGCCCAGCCCCCACTGGCCTAGCAAACTCTGCTTCCAAGCCCAGATTCAAATCTTACTTCCTTCAGCTTCCCTTTATTGCCTTCATCTATGTTCTCACAATGTTCATATTTCTATTACAATAATCATCACAGTTGGCAGTGATCTCGTTAAGAGTAGATTAACATATTCATCTTTTTACCCTTGATGTCTAGCAAGTGCTGGGCCCCCAAAATGGTCGATCCATTCATGTGACCTGTCCAGGAGAGGAAAATCCATAAAGGAAGCAGATTAGTGGTTGCCAGGGGTTGGGGGAAGGGATGCCAGAGAATTAATGCTAAATGGGTACAAGGTTTCCTGTTAGGGTGTTGGAAATGTTTGGGAACTAGATAGTGGTGATTGTTGCACAACTTTGTGAATGTACTAAATGCCACTGAATTGTACACTTTAAAAAGGTTAAATGGTGAATTTTATGTTATATGAAATTTGTGACAATAAAAAAAATGTTGGTTTTAATGAGTGGAATTGAGAGCATCATTACACAGGCAGTCCATCTTATGGGAGTTTGCATTCCGAATAAAATACAACAACCCAACAGAGATCCAGGGAGTTGAAAAGTCCAGTTGTGAAATCTGGAGAACCATAAACTAAATCTTGAATAAACAAGGTAACTCAGTATTTGCATTTTCTATCATTATCTAGATCACTGAGTGAGAAGTTAGTAATAGAGGTTTAGTTACAACTACAATTAAAGGAATTAGGTGACATCTGTTGGAAATTGATTTGAAATTGGGGTGCAACCTTATAGAACTAGAGTTTTAAAATTGGGTTAAAAAATATAAAACTTGTTTGCCTTAGTTATACCTGAATTAATTACATAAAGGATTATTTATTATAAAGCATCTAGGCATTTTCCTCTTGAAAATCACAACTCATCTCAATCTACATAATTAATTGTATAACAATTTTATAATATCTTTCATTGTATAATATTTCTATTCTACTTACAATTTATATAATTTTATTTTTACAACAACCTTGTAAAAGTGGTACTTTGAGCTTAATTTTGCAAAAGAGAAAACTATCCTCGTAGTAATAAACTGTGATGAACATATATAATATGTAGTAGTGTTGGGCATGAGCCCAAGTATTCTGATTCTGGGTTTCAAATTGTGAATGCTGTTTTTAATTTTGATCATTTGCTTAATAATTTTAATTGTGTGCAATACTAAAATAATAATAATAATAATAAAATGTAACATAAAAGCAGAAAAAATTCCAAAACTTCTCCCAGACCAACATTAGTAGGATCAATTATCTTTCCTCCACAAAATATCTCTGGTTGTGGGGAGCAATCCACAAGTTATGTGCTCCCTGCCCTGAATGGTCTAGGCAAGAATCAGTAGCCTTTAAGGGGGTCTTGGCTACCTTTCAGGGGGTAAATGACTTTGAGGACTAAATAAACATCCAAAACTTATAGGATGCATATCTAATTCAAGTGGCTTGGAGAAGTAAACTTTTATTTAAGATTAAGTAAATTTTTATTTAAGTATAACAAACATACAGAAAAGTGCACAAATAATAAGTGTACAGTTTGATGAATTTTTACAAAGTGCCCACACGTTTAACTAGCATCCAGAGCTCAAAAAAAGAACATAAAGTAGCATTCAAAAGGCTCCTGTTCCCAAACGTAACCCAATTTTTATCACCATATTTTGTCTTTCTTTATATAAGTATATAAGTATGTGGCATCTTTCACTCAATATTACGTTTGTGGGATTCATCCATGTTGCTGGGTGTAGCTGAAGTTTATTTAATATATGCATAATCTTTTGATGTTTGAGCTAATCCAGGTTTTGCTAATATAAATAATGGTTCTATAAATATTCTATTAGGTTTAACTATGTGAAATTGCAATTTTTGTAATTTCATAACTGTCAAAAATTGGCAATTTATGTACAATTGAACTATTACATGTCTTTTAGTACACATATTTGCATTCTGTTGAATATATACCCGGGGTGGGATTTCTGAGTCTTCAGCCATACATATGTTCAGCTTTAATAGATACTGCGAAATGGTTTCCTGAAGTGATTCACACTTCTATCAGCATGTATGTTATGTGAGTTCCACATCTTTGCCAATCCTTGGATCCACTAATCTATCAGTATAAAATTTTTCACTTTAGCTATTCTCCTGGGTGTGTACTGATATTACACTGTGGGTTTTACTCTGCATTTCTCTGATGACTAATACAGGTGAACACACCTTTTCATCTGCTAACTGATCATCTGAATATTCTCTTTAGGTGAAGTACCTATTCAAGTCTACTACCCATCTTTTCAATTGGTTTGTCTTTTTCTTAATTTGTAGAAATTTTAAAATATATTCTGGACATGAGTTCTTTGTTAGTTATATGTGTTGCAAATGTCTTCTTTCACTGGTATCTTTTAATTGTGAACCTAAAAATTAAAGGTCAAACTTTGAGGCAACAAGCATTTGAAATCCAAAAAGAGTAGCTATTCAGGAACCACTGATTCAGGCAGAAACCCAAATAGTGTTCTGATTAGAAGACAAAGCAAGGGGTATTTATGAGAAAGAGAAGGGGTACAATGACATCAATAGAGGGAAGGCATTTCTATAGGTGCAGATAGTCTAACATAGTGACGCTGATTCCAAACATTTTTTAATTTTCAATCCAGTAGTCATCGGTCTGGTTGCCATAATACCTGTTTTGTTATCTTTGCAAGCATATCTTTGGGATTTGTTGCTTTAGGCCCAGTTCAAAGGTTACTTTGCCAAGCTTTAACATTCCGAAGGTTTGAGGAATAAGATGTGCAAGGCAATTCCTATGGAATGGCAGCTCCAGCTCCATTTTAAAGTGGCTCCATTTATATAATTGTTTTTATTATGAACAAATGTTCTTAACTTTAATGAGGTCAAATTTATCTATTTTTTTCATTACAGTTAATGCTTTTTATGTCATGTTTTAGAAATGTTTGCCTATGTTGAGGTCACAAATTTATGGAACACTGATTTTTAGTTTTTTTCCCAAATAAACTTAACCTTTTGAATGTTATATATGATCATTAATTTACCTTTTCAACAAACATTTAATGAATCCCTATATGTACCGGCAATGTGCGAGGTATTATAGAGCATATAATTATGACGGTATCCCTCGTGCACTAGAGGGACCTGGAAAGGCTTGGAGAAGTGGCATCACTTGCTCCAGTTTATATTGTTAGTATGTTAAGATTGGAACACAGGGTTAAAACACAGTATTGACTGGCTCCAGAGTTTCAGTACAACTACTGAACCCCTCTGTAATCAGGAGGAATGTTGAGAGACCAGGAATGGATTTTTGATATATTCTACTTGATATCTTCCAGATCACCTTGGGGAAATGTATAGAGTCAAATAAGGGACAAAGACATGTAGTCAGAAGCAAAACAAAACAAAAACCTATAGTTCAAGACAGTATATATTGCTAGGGAGAAATGAGTCAGTGCTTGAGAGAAGGGAGGGATGCATCTGGCTTTAGAAACAGGAGACTTCTTGGGACAGGGAATACCTTTGTTGGCCCTTAAAAGGTGAGCAGAATTTAAACAGTTTTAGGGAGAGAGCATCCAAGGGAAAGGGTCTAGCAGGTGCAAAGCCACAGAGGTGAGACAGTGAAACATTTGAACCTTCTACTCACTCACAATATTGCTACTCCCAGAGTTATCTCCTTCATTCACTGTGCTTTGTTCATACTACCCCTCTCCCTGGCTCATCTCAGCATTTTCATGGAATAAAGTGTCCTCTATATGCTGATGGTTTCCAAATCTATACTCCAACAGAGTCCTCTCTCTTAGCTTCAGACTTACTTCTCTATCTTCTAAACATCTCCACCTTATGTAGATTTAAAAACGGATCTATGCTTTAAAAAAAAAACAAAATAGGAAATATCAAGGAACATCATGTGTAAAAACACGAAGTATTTTTAATGAAGAATTTGTTTCACACATACATCAATGTGTCCTGGGTCATGGTAAAAAAAAGTTTTAAAAACAAAGGAACTAGATAACAGGCTAGACATAATGATAGAAGGAGTAGGAGGAACCAGGGATATCTGCATCTGGGCAACAAAACCAGGGAAGTGAGAAGAAACTGGTTTTGGGGGAAGATGACGACTTTCATTTTGTACACATTGATCTGGTTTACAGTAAATCACACATAGTGGTTGCTTCTTTCCCTACCACTTCCAACTTCTAGTCAAAATTCTGAATGAATGCTCTGAAGAATGAGGGAGTTTGCCCTCAAGCTAATTAATAATTAGCTCCCGATAAAAGGTAATATTTTAATGAGAAACTAACATTTATTGAATCCTTATTATATGTAAGATTCTCTGCATCCGGTTTTTAACAAGAAATTCTCTTAACAGACGTGAGACAGGTACTGTTATCTCCATTTCACAAATGAGGAAGCTGAGGCTCAGAGAGGATGAGAAACTGTCTAAAGTTGTGCAGGTAGCAAGTGATTTGTTGCATCTTGCCAATGAACCACATCATCTCTGAAAACATCCATCACCATTGCACCTTACAGCCTCATGTATTTGTTTCCTAGAGCTACTGTAACAATTTACTGCAAACTGGGTGGCTAGAACAATAGAAATTTATTCTCTCACAGTTCTGGAGGTTTGAAGCCTGAAGTCAAGGTGACGGCAGGGTTGGTTCTTTCTGAGAGTGAATCTGTTCCATGCCTCTCTCCTAGTTTGTGACGACCTGCTGGCGATCCTTGGCCTTCCTTGGCTTGTTGGTGCATTGCTTCAATTTCCACCTCCATCTTCACGTTTCTTTCATGTGGTTGTCTTCTTGTAATGACACCAGTCATATTGGATTAGCTCCCCCCAACACAGATACACTCCAGTGTGACCTCGTTTATTAACTTTAATTCTGTCTTCAATGACCCTATTTCCTAATTAGGTCACATTCTGAGGCACTGAGGGCTAGGACTTCATCATATCTTTTTGAGGGCTACAATTCAACCCATAACATCTTATTAAGTGGAGTAAGAAAATTACTTCCTATTGATTTGGAGGATTTTGTACAAAGTTGACTTTATTTCTTGTTAGAGAAATATTTCAGGAATTGGCAGAATTCCTAGAATTCCCATGAGTAATTCTTATGAATAACCTTCTCCCCATCTCCTGGGCAACATCTACACAGACATTGGCTCCACATAAAAACACGAACCCATCCACCGTTCCTTCCAAAAGCTACTTTTCTCCTGACTTCGCTGTTTTTCACAAAACTAACTAAAGTCTCCCCATCTTCCAGAAAGAAACCTTTTTTTACATTTTCCTTACACCTCCCAATTCAGTTCCTTATGGTTGCCTGTCCCTTGAGAAGATATAGTAGCCTCCCACTCCTCTCCTTTCTCCCAGCCTCTTCACCTCTAAATCAGCTTCACACTTCTATACAAGGACAATTTTCTAGAAACAAACGTCCAATCTGACTCCATAAAAGCCTCAGTGGCTTCCGGCTACCTGGTGGCGCTCCATCATACATTCAAGGTCCAACCAAGTTTAGCTCCAGCTTCATCTCCTTCCTTCCCTTCCAAATGGAATTCTGCTCCCACTGTAAAGGTCCGATGCCAAACCTCCTCCTCCTACTTCACCCTTCCCTGCACCCCATCTGCACACCGTTTCCCAGCCGAGTTCCTGAAACACCTCGCATCTCTCCCAGTTAGTCTATTCTACCTGGTATTAGGATTATTTGTGTAAACGTCTAAGCTCCCCCACCAGCCTCCGCTCTGTGCGCCCCAGGAAGGGCCCCAATGGAGCTCATCAATCTATATATGCCTAGAGAAAACTCAGGGAGTCTCCCCGAAGGGGGCGGGACCTTGCCAAGTACAGGCTAAGACTTGCCTAGCCGTTTTCTTCCCAGAGATTCGGCTCAGCTGCTGTCAGAGGCCCGTAGGGGCGAGAACATTCCCTAGATGAAGTGGAATGAGTCTGCAGATCTCCCAGGGAGACGGGATCCCAGCGCAGAGGCTCTGCAGGACCCGGAGGCTCACAGCACAATCGCGGTCCGCCCACTGCTCAGAGGCACTCGCTTCCCGCGGGCCTCCAGAACCCCGCTTCCGCCGGGCACTTTTGGACGAAGCACGCAGGAAGCGGAAGTCAGGGGAGGAAGCTTGGACTGTGGGAACGTAGTAATTTTACTTGGAAGATGAACGTCCTTAGTGGCCTCATGGCGGGAGGTAGAGTCCCTGGAATGTCGCGCCAACTTCTTATTTTCCCTTAGCCTCTGGTCCTGGAGTATATACTTTTTCAGGTCCCATATCTAAGTCTCCTTCTTGGAGACCCAGCTGAGCTGACGGAGCGGTTTCGATCCCCGAACCTCGGAGCGACTATGCTTTCCTGGACTAGGGGGTCCGCAGTGGGCGGCGGGCCGAAGGTTCAGATTCTAACAGCCACTTGCTTACCTCTGGCTGCATTATTCTCCTGTGGCTGCAGTGTGGGAGTGATATTCCTTTGGTTTTACAGAATTGTTCCTTATATGGTTTTTCTTATGCTTGCAGAAACGTAGTCTTAGTAGAAATCTTGAAAAGTGTGCAGAAGAAAATTTTTAAAAAGTTCTTAAACATACCACTCAGCTAAAGCATTTGTTATAAACTTAAGAAATTTAATTTTATTTGGTTCTACCGGAAGAGAAAGACACTAGTGAAAATAAATGTAAGAAATATTAGAGTTGAAATCGTTGCTTTAAATTCACGCTTCTTGATGAGCTTAAGATTTCTAGATAGTAAAACTTAAGACTTATCCACAAAAATCAGAAGACATCTCTTGTGAGTAAAAACAACAGAAAGCCCTATTACCTGTTTATATATATATATGATTTTAAAATTAAAATTGATGATTCTCCAGGAGAAAATTTGGTCCACTAGTTGTTAAATTATGGGAAAGTCTATGTCATTTTGCACCTGGCCAACCTGCAACTAACACTAAGGAAATAGGACATCCCAACTTATATTTTGTTAAATTTTCTTTTTAGGGAGGTGGAGATGTTTTCTAGTTACATCACGGTCATCCATTATCCAGGCACTACAAAATTCCTGCTGTCGGAAAAAATCCACTGCACCTAAGAAAATTATTTCCAATGTTACTTTTTGTAATGAAAATACAAAGAAATCTAGAAATGAACTTGACAAGCTCTTCTCTTCAGAACAGCAGGCTTCCATCTTGCATGTGTTGAATACAGCATCTAATAAAGAACTTGAAGCTTTCAAATTGCTTCGTGGGAGAAAGTCCATCAATATTGTAGAGCACAGAGAAAAGTTTGGGCCATTTCAGAATTTGGAGAGTTTAATGAATGTGCCCTTGTTCCAGTATAAAACTACCATTCAAGTTTGTAACTCCATTCTTTGTCCAGAGACTGGAGGAAAAAAAAGAAAGTCACAGGAAAACCGGCTCTTGAGAAAGCTCATCAAACCAGAAATAGGAAGAGAAAGACTTAAGGTATACTCTTTTTCTTAATGTTTGTTATAGTACCTAAATATTTGATAATCTTACTTTTCAAAACACTATTCTGGGCATCCGTTGGTAGGCCCAGACATACACATATCATAAGATAACATATTATACAAAGTAGTATGTGATCAGTATTAAAGAATGAGATATATAGTTTGTTAATTTGGGCTGTGACTACTGGGAAAAGTCTACTAGAAGAACTCAGCTTGGATCTTGGAGAGAGACAGGCGAACTGAAAGAGGAGGGTGTTCTAGAAAGAACAGTGACAGAGAGAGGTAGGTCTGTGCAAGGTTTATTTAAGAGGAATGTTGAGATATCTGGCTGTGTCTGCCAGTTATGTTGGGAGTCATGAGAAATTAAAATGCAAAGATAGGTTATGGCCAAGGAGTGACTTTAGAACATATAAATTTTCTTTCCAGTAGGATTTAAAGTTATTTTCTGCCCCCATCCTCCTTTAAAAAGCATTCGGAAGGCAAGTCTTTTTCATTGTTGTCTGAAAAAGTAAATATTAGAATTACTTGACACATCAAATATTAAACCTTGGAGGAACTTGGGTCCTATGTTGCATTACTTGATAAAATATTCTCATGCTATAATCACAATTCTTTGGAGTTTTCAATTTTGGAGGGATTACAGATACTTTTTGAAAACCATTGAAAGCTGTGGACCCTTTTTTCAGGAAAAAAATAAGAGCTAGCTAGACAGACAGACATACACAGAGTATTGCAGCAACTTTCAGAGGACTTGCAGATTTCATTAATCTGGACTCCTAATAGAACTCCCGCTGATTTGAAACATATTTGAACCAAATTTTTCAGGGTTTGGATTTTCATTCAAACTTATAGCTAAAACTATTATTTATACTCAGATTATAGTGGAGTTACATCTTATTTAGAGGCCTAGGTTCTAAACTTAAGTTTGTATAGAGAAAATCATGCCGTAAAGCCCTTGAAAAACATCTTTTGCTAATGAAGTACTGTGGGCAACCTGGTTCAGTAGTTCTTATGCACACTAAAGCTCAAGAATCATTGAACTTAACCAAAAGAAGGCCTGTATTTTGTAGCTGTCTGGGCATCTAAACCATTCTGCCTTTAATGGATATTTATTCATTCCTTGGCAGTGAGAGGGAGACGAGTATAGGATTATGAAATGTTCCTGCTTATTTGCCTCTGTATCTATAGAACATATTAATTTGTCCATATAACTAAATGAACCATGTGGAAATGAGGTGATGCCATTGTATTGTTTCCAGCCCAGACTTGGCACAGAGCTAAATCCATATATCCAATTATCTATACCCCCCCTTAGAAGCAGCCTGAACAAAATTGATTTAAAAACTTGTTTCCCCTGACCTTCCCAAGTTGATCTGCCTCCTATCATCATCTTGATTAATGATGCCAGTCACTGAAATAAAACTGGAGTTACCCTAG
The DNA here is from genome assembly GCA_004027375.1 of Macroglossus sobrinus. NCBI lineage: Eukaryota > Metazoa > Chordata > Mammalia > Chiroptera > Pteropodidae > Macroglossus > Macroglossus sobrinus. Next base: position 302,543 of record PVKZ01000201.1, read on the forward strand.
GTTCCTTGATTATCCTACATGTCAGTTCTATTCACATTATCTCTGATCTGTTTCTTATCCTTCTCACTGTCACTGTCTTAATATTCTGTCATGTAACAGGCACCTAGAACAAATCCCTACGTCTAGCCTAGCCTCCTCTGATCCATCTTCCACAAGGCTGTGATCTTTATTAATGTAAATTTCGTCATGCCTGAATGTTCTATGCTTTGGTTGCTCTCTGTAGCTCTCAGGATAAAGCAACTTACCCCTCGGCCCTTTTCCCAGTTGTAGTCTTTATTCTACTGCCTGAGGTGTCAGACCACCTTACCATGTGGATATCTGGATGAAATAACTTCCCATTTACCATTTTACTCATTCTCCTAGTCCTCAAGTAGGTCTTCCCTGACCATTTCTCCTTTCTACAGTGTAACTATTGTATGGTGGCAATTTCTTATAATGTATGGCTGTTCCTGGTTTCCCAGGATCTAGCACAGTCCCCAACAACATTTGCATATTTAAGTGCCTACTTTAAGCTAGGTATTGAGAACAGTTAAAGGTTCTTTATCTGTAAACTGTTACTGGTTACCTTTTGATAATTTCTCTTGCTTTTCTCTAAGAATTCTTAGTTCATAAACTGTAAATGTATTTCTATTACCTAATTTGGATTTTCTAGCTTACATTTTCTGTCAGAATTAGTTTACACTTGCAATTAAAGCAGTCTTTTTGTTTTAGGCAGTTAATAGTATCGTATCCATTGTTTTTGGTACTCGAAGAATTGCCTGGGCTCACCTTGATCGTAAATTGGTAGTGCTAGACTGGAAGCAAAATGAATGTTGCCAGTTGATGAAAGGAACATACCTCTCTTCTGTCTACTTAGAAGAGGTAAGGCAGTTACACCTCCAAATTCCTACCTGCTAGAGCTCCTTGTGTAGTTTAATCTTCTAATTTTAAAAGGAATGTAATAAAATAGTAAGGATGGATTTTCTTTTAGTATTTATTACCCATTCCGGTTATGTTTTCCATCACAGTGGTTTTTCAAAAAATTGAATCTTTCATTTAAGAAATGCCTATGTAGCAAAGGCAGCTACTGAAAAGAGTAATGGTATATTATTTCTAAATGTTATAAACTTCAACACCCTATTCAGAAAGCTTTTTTTTTTTTTTTTTTTTAATGCTATCACTTATTTTCTCATTTGAGTCTTTGGAAGCTGAGATGGGCAATAATTATCACCCTGATTATACCTATTAAAACTGGTTCAATCAAGCATCTGATGTGATTAGTCAGTTGCAGAGGTGATTGATTTTAAGCTAGTTATTCTAACCCTATGCTCTACTCTAGAAATTTTTTAAAGGTTAATAAAACTTTTAAGTTGTCTGATCTTAAAGCCAACATATATTTTAGAAATTATGAGCCCATTTTACAGATGAAGAAATACTTACAAGGACTAAATGGCTTGTTTTAGCTCAGCTTGTGCCTGATAGAACCATGACCAGAACTTGGCTATCTTGACTCCTTTATAAATGCTTTTCCAATGACTTCAAAATTGTGAATAGCAATATAACTAAGTTATATCTTTTAAAAAAGAAGTGGGACAGAGAGGGGACCCAAACAATGAAACTTAATGACTTCTGCTCATTTATGTTTTTGTTTTTGTTTTTTTTTTAAGATTTCTTCAGTCATTTCAAAGATACCTAAAGCAGACTTTTATGTTCTGGAAAAAACAGGACTTTCAATTCAGAACTCATCTTTGTTTCCAATACTGTTACATTTGCATACCATAGAAGCCATGCTTTATGCCTTATTAAACAAAACTTTTGCCCAGGATGGCCAACATCAGGTGCTGAGCATGAACCGAAATGCAGTGGGGAAGCACTTTGAACTAATGGTTGGTGACAGCCGGACTAGTGGAAAAGAACTAGTGAAGCAGTTCCTCTCAGAGTCTGTACTGAAGGAAGAGCCACGGGTATTCTTCCCATCAGATAAAATAGCCCACTACAGACAGATGTTTTCAGCTACAGAACAATACAGAATAGAAGAATTATATGATTCATTATTACAAGCTGTTGCCTTCTATGAATTAGCAGTTTTTGACACTGAACCTTAAAATCCTGGTAATATATAATGTTTTAATGTTAAATTATATTTATTAGCTTTAAAGTTGCAAAAACCAGCTGTGTAGAACATCCGTATTAATGGAGAAGAAAACATTGTGTAGATGTTTAAAGTCAGATTTTTGGCTTTTCAGTGGTTTACACAATAAGCCAAGGCTAAATAAATAATTATGAGATTCTATGCTTTATGGTTTTAAGTGTTAAATAATAAGATACCCCCTAAACAGCCAAGAAACAAGAAACAGAGTTATCTTCCTTTAAAAGCAAATACCATCTATACTAAAGAATTTGCTGAAATAGAGAATGAGTTTTTCTGAGTGGTGCTCATCGTGGGAATAAAGCTAAATATAATTGATAACACAACTTGTGGAATCCTCTTCTTATTCTGTAAAAAGAATGATTTGATGCACTACCTCCAAAAGGTGATTTTCATCAGCTCAATCTATCAAGCACAGAACAAGCCAGCTTTATCTAATTATTAGGCTCACTGTATTACTTTGAAATCTTTTACTTGACAATCCTTTGAGAAAAGTAGCACTGTTTTTCCATTATATCTGCCTTAGTTCAGGCCTATGTAGCAAAGGCAGCTACTGAAAAAAGCAATGGTATATTATTTCTAAATGTTATAGGTATTTATCACTTATTCATAAAGCTTTTTTTAAATGCTATCACTTTTCTAATTTGAGAAAATATACCTCATCTATACTGAACCCAAGTTTCTTTGATGTCAAAGCATTGTCTTTAAAAGTGAAATATACTTACTTATTGGAGAAAATTTCAAATAATCAGAAATGTATAAAGTAAGTGGAAGTTCTCCCTTCCAGCACCTTGAAACTCCTTAGGGAGTTCAGGATACACTCTAGACTTGTTGCCATACACATGTAAAACTCTACAGTTGTATGGTTGTATCATAAATATCCCCACCTTGGAAATGTAGATATCTCAAACTATCCATGTCTAAAATCATTCTCTTCCAAACCACCTCCTTTACTACTGTTTTATACTTCGGTAAACACCCTCACCAACCATCCAGTTGTTCATGCCAGACATTTGATATTATACTTACCACATATTTCTGGATATGGCTATAAATGAAAATGTGTCTGTTTTAGACATTGGTAGGATAAGATCCTAAGTATTGAAAACTTATAAAAATTTGCTTGCTTTTATCACAAAAGTATATCTAAATCTTACAGGAATTTATCACCTTTCAGAATTGAGAAAAAAAAATGTTCCCAAAATTATGTTAAACCTAAAATATTAAATGTGTCCCTCTTAAGAAGGAAAATATCTCAATTCTTGATTTTTCATCATTTAAATATAATTCTATAGACTTATTTTAACTTATTTCAATTATTGAGGATTATCAGAATTTCCTAATAATAAAAGACCAAATTAATAGGTAAGGGCTCTTCAGGTAATAAACTCTGTATTTGATAGAAAAAAGTTAATTTATATAGGTTAAAAAATGTTTCAGATCTTACTCTCTCTTGTACAGAATAAAACCTGTAAGATATAGCCTATATCCAAACCTATACAATATCCATAATTACTCAGATGATTATATCTAGAACTCCTATTTAAATATTGGATAAGCCTTTAATTTAATCAACAAATTACCAATACAAGAAAAGGTAGGTTAAACAAATAAGAGGTAAAAACATCTTCATATACATTTTAAGCAGTTATCATCTATATTTTTCAACAGTACAAAATCAGGATCCTTTGTAATTTACCAGATAATTAAACACCTGAAATAGAAAACTGTTTTCAGGTACACGTGATTATGTAACTGCAAGAATTACTTTAAGTGAAATGTGGTACTTTACAACCTTATAATTAAAAATACATACTTTCTCCAAACACATACCTTTAAATGAAAATGGCTATTATATATAATCTCCTTCAGTGGAATCCTTTATGGTTTTAATGAATTGCAGTTTGTTCAAAGTAGATATATTAACATCATTAATATCTTTATGAAATAAAACATCAATGATATAAAAATACAAGAACAATGTACAAGGCAAGTGATTTAAGTTGGCAAAATATACAAGATATCACATATCTTGTTGGTAAAAAACATGAAAACTACAATTCATAATCTTGATTTCATTGTCAACATTTAATGATTCAATGGTAGAATATGTTGGAGCATACTAAAATTTATCAAGATCTTTTTAAAAAATGAAGCATGATTTCTCAGGAAGTTTTCTTATGAATTATATATGTAATTCTGTTATTCTGGATTGTGTAAACTTATTAAAAAGGTTATCACCTAAGAGATTCATATTTACAACTTGAGACTACTGACACTTGGTTGGAGATAGATGGATTAAAAGGTACCAGGAAAGGGGGAAAATTATTTGTTTAGCACTGAAACATCTTTAGAACTATCTTGGTGAATTCTACCTCCTAGAAAGAGCTCACTCAAAAATATTCCAACAAAGCTAAATCAGATAATACAAAAAATTCAGAAAAAAAATACTATAACATCATAAATACAATTTGTAACACAAATTTTCATTTTAAATATTTGCAAACTAATAAAAAATATACAGTCTGTTTTAAATGTACATTAAGAGACACTCTTCCATGAAAATCAATATAAAAATGTATCTCTCGGACCACATCACAATCTATACAAGGCATTGGTAATGTAGAATATTAAGGGAAGCCATCTGCCAGACTGTTCACAACCTCTTTTGACATGTTAAGGTGAATTCCTTCAAGATAATGCAGGAACCTGTCAAAATTACAAGGAAAATTATAATTTATTAATATTTTTATCAGATGAGAATACTAATCTTGAAATTGCTTTCTAAAATGTTATTTTTATAGAGCTTTTACCTTCTTTTACTTTTTCCTTGTTCTTTTAGCTTCTCGGTCCTACAAATGTTTCGAAGAGTTGGCAAATATTCAATTATGCTAGCTTGTCTATTACCCAGGTTCAGAAGAGATCGACTAGAAAATACGCTTTTAATGACTGCTACTCTCTTCCAAGAACAGCTGTAAATTAAAAGTAATGCATTACTTTTTAATGCCCAATAAAAAAGTAACAATCTCAGATACAACCAACTTCTGGTTTCTGTTTCTCCTTGCTTCTGGTCTAGATGAACTAGCTTCCAGATTAATTTTCTGTATCATTTCAACCCATAAACCACTCCCATACTGAAATACCTCTGATGGCTATCTGCGCTCTGCCACAGCAAATCCAAACCCTTTTCCCTGTCATTCAAGAGTCTCCCAATTCTAGCCACCCTAATTTCTCATTTTTCTTCCCAACATTCAGACTAGTCTCCTTTAACTGTCTCATTAGAACTACATTACTGATATCAAGGGCTTACCATGATCAATAAAGCCCAGCATTTCAAAATTAGCAAGAACCTAATAATTTCCCCTTTACCATTTAGTATTGAAAAATAAAAAGTAAAAGACTTACTCTAAATTAGCCACTGACTGACTAAAGTATACATTGTCGCGCTTTTGTGAAACATTAAAAGTAAGGTCTTTCGTTGGATCTCTGCCTAATTTCTTGCAAGAATTCAAGGTTTCCAATGCTTTGGAAATAGTAGAAGAACACTTAGTAAAGCTGAGAGCCTCTACAGCTGCCTTTAATTCTCCAGAGCTTTGAGAAGTCCATCCATCACTGTTCTCAAGACTAAACTCATCACAAAGTCCACTTTTAACCTTTCCATTTGTCCAACTAAAGTCATTTTTACCAAGTTCCTTCTGTTCCCTTACATCAGTTAAAAGGGCATCTAAGAAGGACATGTTATCCATGAACTCAGTGAGAGAATTTAAACAGTGAGAAATAAGGGCAGAACATTTTTTTTCTGCTGGTGTTTTAGGAGGACAAGGAATAAATTCAATGTTAGACTCTAAACATTTGTTCAGTTTCTTTGTCTCTGGATTGATTTCTTTGGTTTTGCTTTCTTCTGAATTTGAAGAAGATGATGCAGAAAAATCCAACCCGGTGTCAAATAAGTCACTATCATCTAGAATTACCATCTTTTTCTTATGTTTCTTTTTCTTTGACTTTTTTAATGGCTTCTCTCCTTCAGAATGTTTCATAGCAAGACATTTCATATTTTTTGTTGCTGCACTGGTGTCCACACTTACTGATGAACCACAAAGGTTTTCTGTTTCTGAAATGATAACAGGTAATGGTAGAATAAACTCAAGATTACTATATAAGAAATCTACATTCCGCATTTGGAATTCTGTAAGAAGCTGGATGAGCTTATGCCATTCTTCCTTTGTTCTGGTTTTGTGCTGAAAAACAATTTTGAGTAAAGAAATGTTATAACAATACATAGTTTAAACATTTTTCTACCCATATGAATATAGTGTCATTTGTATTCTATTTTCAAAGTAAAAAGTCACTACCCCTCATTTTATCAATCTATAGTCCCTTAATACACCAAAATAGTACTATTAATCTTAAAAATAAATTTAGACTATTAATTTATACCCCAATTCAATAATTAGAAGCTCATTTATACAAACAACTTTTTCTGAAATTGTCTTTATCTGAAATATTTCTCATTTCTATTCTAAATATATAATATGCATTCAGAGCAATGCTTATGCACCATTTGTCAGAGTTACAATATGTTAAAATCAGAAATCTGAAGCCCATGAAAACTAAGTAAATTTAAGTTAACCTTAAGAATGAAAAGATAGGAGTGCTGAGAAGATGAAAAGAACATAAATTTAACATTCCAAACTAGCCATTGAAAATACCTTCAAAAATGAAAACAGGTCTTCAGATGGGGAAAAAATGTTCTTAATGCCAAATGAGGTCTCAACGCAGCCAGTGTCACATTTGGGAAGGTCTACTGGAGTCCTCTTAGTATTTTTAGGGTTATTTTTAGAATCAGAGCCATCTTCAGAGCAAACTAGTTGCACATTTCTGCTTGCTCCTTCAAAATTAATAAAAAAGTATTTTGTTAATATAGTTATATTTTAAACAAATTACTGCAAACAATTATTTAAATCTAAGTTTCTTTGGCATCTTTTGATCCTATACCCCCATTTTGTCCTTCTCCACATATGTATTTAATTCATAAAGAGTGCAATACAAACATTTCTAGCAAACAGGTTAAGTGAGGTGGTAGTGGGCTTATAAAACACTCCCATAGAAAAAAGTGCAAGGACTATAAAAAGACAAGCTACATAAGAAATACAAATAAATATCTAACAAACTCATAAAAAATGTGCACGTTCACTAGTGATCATGGAAATGTAAATTAAAAGATACTGATCATTTTTCACTTTTTAAAATTTGTAAATTAAAATGACAACCTAGCTTTGCCAAAAGTGCATATACTCTTGGTGGGAACATAAGCTCGTACAATTATCTTTGAAAGGCAACATGGCAATACCTTCAAAATGTAAAATGCATATAGCCTTTGGCTCAGCAACCACACTTGAATTCTCTCCAACAGAAGTATTCAGAGACATGCTCAAGAATGTATGTATGAAGATATTCACTGTATACTTTAACGACAAACTAAAGATAACTTAAATAACCCTAAATAGGAAATCGTTAATTATATTATGTTATAGCCATTCTATATTATGAAATAGCATGCAGCTGTGAAAAAAATGGGGAGTAGAACTGTTAAGTACTGACAAATTGTTGGGTGAAAAAAAATGTTTAACAATATATATAGTATTGGTTAATTTTGCTAAATAAGTAGGAAGCAATATTTGTATATGCATAGACAAAGGTCTAACAGTGGCTACCTTTAAAAAGTGAAAAAGATCTTTTACTTTTCATACTTCTGCATTGTTTGAATTTCTCATGAGTGCGTATCTGTGTTTTTTTTTAAAGACAGGAATGAAATGCATGTAAGATCTTCAAGAAAACAAATAATGCTATAATTAGTTTTTGTCTTGTAAAATCTTACTATAACACCTTATATCCAGTAGTATGGTGATAATTTGTTTTTTATAACAGGTTATTTTCCATATTTTATTTATCATATTTACTTGCAAGAAGTAGTGAAAACTACAAACTTCTGTTGAATTAAATGTACAGTTGTCTACCTTGAAAAAGAACATATTAAAAATTTGAAATAATCAAAGAAAAAAATTGAGATAGGATTAATATTACAGAACTTCACCTTGGTTTTATTTAAATATTTGTATATTTCCCAGAGCAGACTCTAGCTATAAAACTGTCACTATGAAGCATAGAAACCACAAACTCTGAAATTCTTCAGGGAAGAAACCATGTTTTATTCATGTAAACACAACACCTGGCATGGAAGTCCTCAATAAGCACCTGTGACTTGAATTAGGTAATAATAACTAAAGAGTGATAATAAAATAAAGCATTTCTCAAATTATAAAGTTTTTAAAAAGAACAGAATTATAAACTATTTAAAAGGGAACTTACAAGTCATATAAAAATAATTTTTATATATGAAAAAATCACCCCTCTTTATATAAGTGATAAAAAGAAGTTACTAAATAATAGAATTCTACTTATTTATAAGAAACTATATGTTTACAAATGTTTAAGTAACAATTTGTTGTAAGTTCAGTTTAATTCTATTTATCTACAGTTAATGTTTACAAAACTTTTCATCAACAAAATTGACATAGGTATGTTTATTTTTAAGATTAACATGTTATCTAGATGCTCAAAAGTTTTATAACCATTCAAATATTTTGGAATAGCATATATTTTAACATAGGGTCCCATTATAGAAATTTCTTATATAACACATCAACTTACGACAAAAGGATAATGGTCTTTCTTCTAAAAATCCACCTCCACTTCTAATCCAGAATTGTAAGTAAAGGATACTTTTCCTGATATCACAAGTATTTGCAGTTAACAATGTTACAAAGTCTTTTACATCAGTTCTAAAATTCTCAGTTAAGCAGATCATCTGTAGGTAGCTGGCAACATTTAGCTGAGAGTAAAATAGAAGAGGAAAGAAAAATGGTCAATTGCAGAGTTAACAGAAATACATCAACAATACATGTCTAAAAGTTAAAACAAATTTTGCTAAAATTCACAATGTCTCCAGCATTTACTGAGAATAAAAATGATCTGGAAAAATATAAAGGAAAACACTACCAAATTAAAAGTATTTACATATACTTCTTTTATTAATTGTATATAAGAAAACTTTTATTTTCCGACCTGAACCCTGGAGACAATTTTATTAAACCTTGAGAAGATCTTTTAGGATTAAATAATAGTACAACTTGATGGAATATTTTACAGCCGTTAAAATTATAAATACTATAATAATACTAAAAAACATAATTTTTAAAAACCAGAGTTAGAGAATTATATCAATGTATGCATAAAAGCATAAATGTACAAGAACCAGAAAAAAAATGAAAAACATAATTTGTTGGGGATAACGGACCAAGTAAATGTTCCATTTTAGTGTTCATTAATATTGCTATCACATATTTTTTGTAAAACAACACGTAAAATTCACTTCTCATCGTTTATGGAAAGCTTTTTATCTAAAAAACAAATAAAACTGTATTTACATTCCGCAGATTTTACCAAATTATTAGCATTTTTACTTTGTAGTAAATAAGACAAAAAACTTTCCCCTATGAAATCTGACTTTATTAATTACACACACACACACACACACTTACTTCTGCACACTTCTGGAACAGGGTAAGAATTATTCATAGTCTACTGATTTATGACAAAACTAGAAAGTAATTCAATAGAAAAAAAACTGTCTTTTCAACAAACAGTGCTGGGACAATTGGATATTTACTGGTAAAACAAATCACTCTTATGCCTTACTTCAGATTGCATATAAAACTAAATCAAAGACCTATATGTCAAAACTACAGAATTTCTATAAAAACTGTGTAAACTTGGGTTTGGTAAAAATTTCTTAAATAGGATACAAAAAGCATAAACCATAAAAGAAAAACTTGGTAAACTGTACTTCATTAAAATCTTTTATTCTTTACAATTAAAAAAAATAAAAAGGTAAGCCACAAACTAGGAGAAAATATTTACAAAATACATATCTAATATAAATTTGTATCCAGAATATAAAAAGAACTGTTAAACTCCATAAGAAGACAAATTGATTTTAAAAATGGGCAAAGATTTGAACAGATACTTCACCAAAGAAGAAATACAGATGGCAAATGGACACATGAAAAGATACTCAACATCATGTCATTAAGAAAATGCAAATTGAAACCATAAGATACCAACAACATATAATGATTATTATGGATAAAATCAAATAAATGGACAATTCCAACTTCTGGTGTGTGTATGAAAAACTGGATTCTCATGCATTGCTGATAGGAATGCAAATCACTGGAACTTCAGAAAACAGTTTGTCAAGCTCTTATAATATTAATCGAACCAATAATTCCACCTTTAAGTATTTAAGTAAAAGAAATGGAAATATATGTCTAGACAAAGACTTTAATGTAAATATTCATAACAGCTTCATTTATAATAGTTTACCTGTAAACAAATACCTATCAAGAGCTAAGTGTGACAACACATATTTATATATATGAAGTATATCCATACAATAGAATACTGCTCATTAATTAAAAGGAAAGAACTACTACATAGGTTAACATGAATGAATGTGAAAAGCATTATGTAGTATAACATAAAGTAAAAAAATACCTATTATAAGATTTCATTTACATAAAACTACAATAGGCAAAATTACAGAAAAACAATGGGGTGTAAGGAAAGTTTCTGAGATAATGAAAATGTATCTGTATTTTGCAAAATTCATTGAGTCATACACTTATAGTGGGTAAATTTTACTGTATATTAATTATACTTCAAAAAAACTAATTAACAAAAGCAAATATGTAAACACACACATAGACATGGACACCACTATAACTAACATTAAAAAGATGGACAACAGCTACCAGAATTCTCATGCACTGAAGACCTATTTGGTAGATTCTCTAAAAGTTAAAGAAATAGCATAATGCAGATGACTCAACAATTCTACCAATAGAACAGCACAGATAAATCTAAGAAACATAATGTTAAATAAAAGAAACCAGAGAAAAAGAACATGTTTCATACTATATGAAATTTCAGAATCGACAAATCTTAACATTGACCTTAATATTAAGGTTAATACAACATATTAGAATAGTGGTTACTTCTGGTTGGGGAGAGGAGTACTGACAGAAAAGGGCTCTTGGGAACTTCTGGATGTGATGGAAATTTTGATCTGGGTAATGGTTTCATGGTTTACATATGTTAATATTTATCGAATTGTACGTTTAAGGGCATTTTAAGCCCTGTTACTATGAAAAAAAAAAAACTAATGAACAAAGGAGTCTAGTAAAAATTTGAATATTTGAAAAAAAATTTTTAATAATAACCAGTTTTCAAAAACTCAAAATTTTAACATATCCCTTAGCAACTAAATTTTAAAATTATAACTATCATAATAAATTACTTTTTACATAATTGTGATATATAACTTATGACCATCAAAATTCAAAACTTACCAGCGAAGGAGTATTGAAATTAATTTCTTCAAAGCAGCCGTCAAACATTAAACTAAATGTTGGATCTATATAAAAGAACATTTTTTAAAACATGAAGACCAATAAAGATACTTTTTTCCAGTTATACTTTTCCTATGAACATATTCTGTATTTTATCAGTAATAAAAATGAAATACCATGTGAAGTATAAAATGACAGAAACTGAATTTCTATCTTGACCTAAAGTAGCTGTGATATTTTAAACTACCATCTAACTTATGATTATTATAATTTTTATTGAAACTTTTAGAGTACAATCACTGTCACGTGGGCCATTAATTTATAAGTGGAGTCTAACAAAAATCCATTTTCCTAAAAAATCCATAGCACAGATATACTTAATATTTACAATGAAATTAGAAAACAATGTCATAATACAAGATTTATAATAAAAAAATAGCATGAGTTTGAAATGCTAATTATTAGGAAGGTGGACCAATTCTGTTAGGCTGATGATAGCTACCTTGGCTAAAATATGCAATAATCCTATGGAAGTATATTATCAGGGATTAAGGAATGGCTAAATTCAATATTAAGGAACTATAAAAAGGTTGGGTTCCATAAAAAAATTGACCAATAAATGAAGTTTGGTGATATAATTATAAGTATGAGTAAAAGGCAAAGAGAAGGATCTGTTATTTTCTCCACCAAAACCTCTTTACTGTCTGGTCCATAAATCTATCTGTATCCTAGGCTGCTATTGGCTTCTTAAATATCTAACACCCGACAAAGTGATTCAAAGTAAACCCATTTTTAATGTCATTGCTATGCAAGGTAGTATATTAATTTTATAATTATTTAGGACTGCCAATCAATTGCAAATTTGAATAATTCTTAGTTTAAAAATGATCTAAGAGCCTCCTCATTTTAGAAAAAAGACTTAATTTATTAGCAAACTTTTAAAAATTTTATTTACTTATTTTAATTAGTTTCAAGTATACAGTACATTGGTTAGACATCTATATAGTTTATAAAACAAAACCCCCAATTGCTCCCTCCCTCCCTCCCTACTAGCAAACTTTTTAAAGGAACATTTCTAACTAAAATTAGAATCTTTTCCCAAAATATTTTAACCAAAAATAATTAATTGTAAAATCATTGTTACCTACCACTTGTAGTAAGAATTACAGGTCTTTTAGTTGTTGCCATGAATGTTTTGATTGCATTCAAAAACCCAGCATCTTCCTCAAAGATGACATCAACCTAATAATCATTTATTAGAATATTAATGTACTAAGTAACAATACACTTACTGAATATCAGTTATATATACATAGCAGATATACTATATGTCTGTTAGAAACAAAATCTATGAATTTACAAATTGTATGAATTCGGCCCATGCTAAAACTTTACATCTTATAATATTAAAAGGGTAATATTATCAAACATTAAAAGAAATGCAGTCACCTGTAACTGGATAAATGAGTCAGAATAATTTCTAAAATCATTAAACAATAATAAATAACCTTGGATTGCATTAATCATCTTCCTGAAAAATTCTTCCCTGGTTGACAATTCCACCTGCTTTAATTTCAAACTGATACAGTATTACTGACTTTCTTGGCTATTTTGCAATACTTTATAGTAACACATACAGTAATCTTTAGAATAAGTTTTTACCACAAGATATCACGAATATATACCTCTGTAAGCCTACCTCCTCAAAAAGAATGAGAGATGTTGCATTTTTCCTGTTGGGTTCCTCAGCTCCATATTCTTTGACATTTGAATTAACTGTGTTTGTAGATTTAGTCTGAATAATTTGTTTCTGTTCAAAAAAAGTTTTGATCCCTGCATAAATAAAATATTAATATTTTATAAAAAATCAACTTGTAATAGAACATTGGATATTTCCACAGAATATGCTCAAACTGAAATTCTCTATCAAAACTTAAATATCAAAACTCTTATGTTGGACCTTCAACATAGCTATTTAAAAAATAGGCACTCAAGCAATGATCATATTTTTATCATAAAAAAAGATCAAATTTTGTCTTAGGTTCTTTAGCATTAAAAATGTCAAATTTATTTTGTCAATTTAATGTCTTACCTTTATTGTTTTCCAGAAGTTCTCCTAGTTCTGCATTATTTTTTGGCTTGGAAGACACTTTAAAATAATTTGCCAGAGTTTTATTAGGTGGAAGTACTCGCTTTGATCCACTACTTTGTGGTAATGGTGGAGGAAGTTTCCTTGGTGATGTGACAACTTTCCTTGGGGAACTTAATTTTTCTGCCAAAAACAAATTGCACTTAAAGATAAATATTCTAAAAATTAAACCGACAGCAAAATGAGTTATCCTCAGTCTATCTTTCTACCAGTCAAAAATCAAAAGATATAGAAATTTTCTCTCATATTCAAATTCTCTGTATACTCAAATATTACTATATTGTTAGTTATTCTATCAGTAGAGAAGCAAAACCAGTCGATTGCAAAGATACTCTTTTTCAAAGAAGCATATATTCTGAAACAAATAACGTTCACAATCCCTCCATTTACTTTCTCTATACCTATGTGAGGTAAGAAAAGGCTGGAGGAAAAGTGATAATGGTACAGACTGAGCACGTTATAGAACTGTTGTCAAACTTTAGCTTAGTCCTATAATAAATTGATACTGCAAGTAAATGTTCTTCTGGAGATGTTATGGAGGATGGATACAAAGTCAAAAAATAAATGGTTGATTCCCCTCCCCCAAAAAGCCAATGACATCCAGCATTTATTCCAGAGCATTTTTTCCCCTCTACCCACCCTACATGTCCTACATGTCTTTACATGTCCTAATTACATCATACAGCCTCAGGACAGGATCTTCTACACATACTATCATATGTGCATAATTCCATGGCTGTGTCCTATTCTTTTTTTTGCACCTCCTATCCCCACAGATCTTATCATATAGCTTGCATCTTATAAGTGTTAGAAAAAATTATTGAAAAATTTTAGTTTGAAAAATCATAGACATCACTATCATTTCTTTATAATGAATAGATTTCAATTTACTAAAAAACTCACTAGTTTGTCCTTATTTTACCACTTTTGTCATAGACCAAAGAATGCTTGGTCATGGACTGGCATCAGTCCAAAGATTGGTTTTAGAAAATGCCAATTACTACTTTAAGATACTCGTAAGTTTTTGGCTAAATTTTATCAATATATTCTTTTTAAAGGACTTTCCACCAAAATAATCAGTTCCTCGGAGAAATAGCTTATTCTAGGTCTGGAGCATCTTAACAAGCCAGAAAGAAAGGACACAAGCCAATTAAAAAGGTTTCCTCTTAGCCATAGATGAGACAATATGAACACGAAAGAAAACCAGTTTTGCTTCCGGCCAAGATACAGACTGGATTTACCCATCCATATGAAATAACAAAAAAAACCCATAATATTTTAAACAATGCTTTTCAAAACTTTAGATATCATGCAACAAAGGACAGTAATACCTGAGAGACAAGAAACAAACAAGATGAACTCTAGGGATTGCCTAGCTTATTGCTTTCGGAGAGTTTCTAGGTCACAGTGAGGAGAGGAAACCAAACCAGAGGTTTCCCTGAGTTATAGAGGCTGAACTAGGAGTCCTGAGAAGCCAAAAGAGTTCATACAGCAGGATACCAAAGAGAAGAGAGAGACACAGAGAACTCTGGAAATCTGCAGAAGCTCCACATAAAGTCTTCAATTGAATAATGATCAGTGAAGGTCTGGGGAAAATAATCCCTGAGGCTCACAGAGAGCTGGGACAGTTACTCATCCCACTAAAGAGAATGGCAAACTGCATAATTAATGTAGCACTGGACAGAGTACTAAGAAGGATTCTGCCTAAGTATGGGGTTAAATTAGCTCTAGACTAAAATATTGCTATGGTCTCACCTAACACAGCATAAAAGACCTGAAAAGATCAAACTGTTTTTAAGTAACTTAACTGCATCCCAGAATAAAATACAAGGATAGTTATAGGAACACAGAAATATCCAGCATCAAACAAGGTAAACTACACATCCAATCAAAATAATCGGGCATCCAACAAAGCAGGAAAATACAATCCATAATTGGAGGTGGAGGGGAATCAACTGAAACCAACTCAGAAATGACAAAGATGACAGCATTAGTAGATGAGAGCAATAAAACAGTAATTATAACTATTTCATATGTTTAAAAACCAGTAGGAAAGATTGGTCATGGTAGTACACAAGATATAAAAAAAACACTAAATTAAGCTTCTAGAAATAGAACTACAATGTGTGAAATGAAAATTACACTGGATGGCACTGGCAGCATACCACATATTGCAAAGATAAGATCTGTGAATTTGAATAAATAGTAATAGAAATGAAAGAGAGGAAAGGACTGAAAAACTGAACAAATAATTAATGACCTCTGAGAAAACTTCAAGTGATCTAAAATATATATAACTGAATTTTCCAAAAGAGGAAAGAGAATAAAAATATTGAAGAGATGACGACTGTTAGCGAGGATGTGGAGAAAAGGGAAACTTTGAATATGTGAGCTCAGCCAGTATAGAAAACAACATGAAGGTTTCTGAAAAAAATTAAAAAGATTTACTGTAAGATCTAACAATTCTACTTTTGGGTATATATCTAAAGGAAACAAAAACAGGATATTGAAGAGATATATGCACTCCCATATTTAATGCAGCATTATTCACAACAGCTAAGACATGGAAACAACCTTTTTGCCATGTTGATAGTTTGGAGAACTTTACAATGAAAAACAATTAAACTCATCAATCAATTTTAATATCACTAAAAGTGTGATAATCGGTCATTATGTATGTCCTGCTATGATGTTATAGGAAGTACACGGTCCTACTTATGCATGCATGCTAGCCCCAAAACAGAACCTGTAGCTATCTAATCAGGCCACAGATAAACTGCCAGTTTACAAAAAACATAAGAGAGAGGAATATGTTAACTAATACCGTGAAGATACAATGAGCCAAATCCAGAATGTAAAAAATTTTATGACAAATGACCCATATTTTTCAACAACTAAATGACATGAAAAGAAAGGGCAAGGGAATTGTTGGATTAAAAGAAACTTAAGAGACCTTAATCAAATATAAGATGTGGGCGGGCCTTGTTTGGATTCTTTTTTTGTGTGTGTGTGTGTATATTATAATTTGAAGAAACCATTTGAAAACAGAAAAATTAAACTAGACTGTGTATTAGATCAAATTAAGGTATAAAGTTAATTTTATTAGTTCTGATTATGATATTGTGGTTATGCTTTGTAAAAAGTCCTATAACATAGAGATATCAAGTATACATGGGTAAAATTATATTATGGTCTTGAGATTTGTTTTAAAACAGTCCAGGAAAAATTTTAAAGGCATGTGTATGTGTAGGAAAAGATAAAAAATGATTGTTAAAATGCTAATTAAAATTTTTTTCTTATTGTTTTTCAAATGGTTATGACAAAGAAAATAATTTACTTACTTGGTGATTTGCCTATGTTGTAGCTATTAAAAAAACAAGGTTTCTGTGAGTTTACACCTTGCTTGTCTACTTGATGAGACTGAGTAGCTTCTTTCAGTTGAGACAGAATTTGTCTTCCACTGCGCTGAGAAGAGGCATTCACTTCAAATATCTAAAAAAAGAGTATATGAAAAAGGCAGAATGGTTTTTGTTTCATTTTAATTCAAACGTAGTTATTACATTACCATTGTTCCACTGTAGCTATTACTAACCTTAAATCCAAGCTCCTGAGCACAAGCATAGACCGCAGCAGTTTTCCCTACTCCCGTTGGCCCTGTTATAAGAACAGTATTGCAAAGACAATTCTCTTCTTCATCTGAACTGCCTCTGAAGTCTATTCTCTCTGACAGATCTGAAAAATTATTCAAATGCATACAAAATAATTGCTTAGGCAGAAAAACAAATTGCTTAAGCAGCAATTCTACTTCACTAAATACAATGATCAAATCTCACAAATGTCTTAGCAATACATGCTGAAAATTTAATGTATAAAAACTAGAAAACCAAATATAAAATACCAATTAAAAAATTTAATAAAAGTTTTTAGCTAATCTAACTAAAAATTTTCAGTGAAGTGTAAAAAATGACTCAAAATACCTTCTTGCTTCTCATCTCTTTTTCCCTTCAAATTTTGTCTTTCTTCCAATTCAGCTCTTCTTTTCCAGTCTTTCAACCAACTGACATAAGAAAATGTACGTTAATAAAAACAATTCACAGAATATAGATATCTTGTAGAGCATATCTTGAAATGATTTGGTGGGAGAAAGTTATGGCATATTGTTAGTTTTTAAGTACTTCATGGTGCTTCTGAATAGATAATTAGTAAAATATTTTTACATGAACATCAGTATTTTAAAATAAAGTAATTTTTGCCTAAATACACAAGATTATATACACAGGGATATTCACTGCAATACTGTTTATATTAGCCTCCAAGAGGAAAAACCTAGAAGTACATCAGCAGAGAAAAGATACATTATGGCACGATACAGGAAATTGTGGTATGGCATTATACAGGAAATTAGTACACAGAAACTAAAAGGAATTTAGGTAGATTGTGTGATCACATAAAAGATGTTTAATAAAAGAAGTATACAACAGATTAAGTTCTAGTCTGGAGCTAGACTATCTGAGTTTAAATTCTAGCTCTACTACTTTCTAACTGTGACCTTAGACAAATAATTCAACCTCTCTAGGCCTGATTCCTCATCTATAAGGACAACAGTATTTACACTCATATTGTTCTAAAGACTAATGAGCTAAGAACAATGCAAATGCTTATAACACTGCCATGCTCAAGGTGTTAACTCTTATTATGAGTTTCAATTCCTTATAAGAAATCCTTCGGACTAGGTGAGTTTTAAAATTCAGAATTTTTCAGATATTAGAAAGGTAATTTGGTATCTATACCCTATATCACATAACAGCCCTAAAGAGGTCTGTGGCAGTACATCCATAATCACTATTTCTATTTTTTAAAAAATGTATGAACTCGTACTAGGTGAGATCAATTAAGACTATAATAAACTTTGTGTAATAAAGTTAATAAACTTTCAGTTTTCAGAACTTTTTGGATATGGGAATTGTAGACAAAAGATTATGGAAGTGAATTAGTAGTATTATGATCCCATTCATTAGGAAGAAAAATATATAAAAATAAAATTTTTTCTATAAAGTTTTACAAGAAACCTTTAATAATACATTTACCTCTTCGAAAAAGAGAGGGATACTTACTTTTCACTTAAAATTCCTTTAAAAAATTTTTAAAGATTGTATTATGTATTACTTTATAATTATAATTTCAGATTTTAGAATAAAATAATAAAACTAGATTCATAAAGTATTTCTCAATTCCTTTAAAAATATTACCAACCTATGTAACTTTTTTATAGCTAGCTCATTGCCTATGAGTTCACTGGAGTTCTGAGGTTGATACTTTTCAGTCCAAAGCATGTCTTCAGTTCCAGAATCTAAAGCAAAAAATACATATTAAAGTATTTGCTCCTTGACATAAGCATATTTTCTTAGACATTTATATTACAAATACGTATATTTACAAAATGCCAGAAAGTCAATTTCAAAACAATATTACATTTAAAATTCTTCACGTCAAATGCCTTTTAAAAACCAACCACCATAAAAAGTTTCATGACAGTAAGATTTAAAAGCACACATTTAAATTTTAATAACCACTCAAGAATAATAGAAATGTGAAAAATAATTTGTAGCATAAAAAATATCTAAAGAAAAAAGACAGGATAACTTTAGTGGAGGCTCTTTTGATCACTGGAAAGAAATGTTCAAGTGTCCAACTAAGTGATCCTTGGTAAATGAAGATATATATTGTAGTCCCCACTGAGAATAAGAAATGTTGTAAAGGTGCCAATTTACTCCAAATTAATCTATAAACTAATACAAAATCAAAACTCTATTGGGATTTATGGGGGTAAAGGAAACTATAGTTCATTTAGTAGAGCAGATGATGAAAACTGTCTTTAAAAATGATGGGAGACTTGCTGTACAAATATCAAAACATACTCTGAAGCTACATAAATAGATGAATAATCAATTCAATAGGATACTTTGAAAATTCTGGGTAACCTGAATGGGAACATGTCAGAGATATGAAAGACAGGTATAAAATAATATGTATAGTATTATCCCTGTTTTTAAAAAAAGCATATGTGTTTATGGAAGTACAGAAAATTCAAAGACTAAACACCAATTTGTTACATGTGACCTGTAAGACTAATTGGTTGAGGTTTCTACTTATTTTATACATACATACTACTTGAATGTTGCAATAAGCATTTATGAAGAGAAAGGGGAAGTGAGAGGTTAAAAAAAGAAGTTCTAGGACCAGAGAGAGAAAATCTAATTTACCAGGAACAGAAGATATTTCTGATACAAACTCTTTGTCATCATCTATTATCAGAGTATCAGAATCTTCTATTTTTTCTGTTTCCTCTTTACATGCTGTCCTCAAAGCAGTTTGCTTTTTCCTGGATGTTTTAAAATATAGACCTCTGGAAGAATCTAGCTTTATTTCAGTGGAGTTGTTTCTTTTGTCAAGTTCTTTTGGTTTTCCATTTATCTTCTTTGAACTTTCTGAATACTCATTTGGTTTCTTTCTTTTTGACTTATGATTTTCAGTTTCCACTCGTTTCCTTTTGGTTTCTTTTTGATTGACATCAGGTTCTAGTTGTGGACTTTCTATTTGGGGAATAATAGAAATACATGTGCTTACTCATCAACAAAAAACTTAACATCTAATAATCTCAATATCACTTAAAAATATCCAATAGTCTTGTTTACTATAAAGTGAAAGGCAAGAATCAAATGTGGCATATTGAAAGCAATCTGAATATTTTGTTTTTTAGACTGCCTTTGTACAAGCTAAATTAGTTCAAATTATCTCATATAAAGCTTTTCTTAAGTGAACTATTAATATTTAACATTAATATTTTAACGACAGCTGTCTTTAGGTTGGCATCTCTGGAAGCAGGCCAGGGCTAACATTGTATTGCACAAGATGCTTTCCTTCAGTTTCCTCCCTGCCAACCACAAGCAATCTTCTTTGTTATGACCACTTCCAGGGGTTGATGACTGCCTTAGTGTTTTCAAAGTGAAATAGTAAGTAAATGATAATAATTATTACTAACCTTGTTTACGATGACATTCAGAGGGTACCTGTTGCTCAGTTCGTTTTTTTAGAAACAAAGGAAAATATTTTCTCAAAGAAAATTCAGGATTTGACCACTTAATTTCCTCCAGCAAAAGGTTTCTTACTTCTTCAGT
Source organism: Macroglossus sobrinus (assembly GCA_004027375.1). Taxonomy (NCBI): domain Eukaryota; kingdom Metazoa; phylum Chordata; class Mammalia; order Chiroptera; family Pteropodidae; genus Macroglossus; species Macroglossus sobrinus. The sequence continues at coordinate 323,468 of PVKZ01000201.1, forward strand.
AAAATCTTTCCTTTTCCCCATAAACTGAAATAAATGACATGCTTATAATAGAGCTACATCGTTATTAACATTAAGTACAATACTATCAACTTTCTATGTCAATATCAATATAACTAAATTTAGTTACTAAATATAACCTTGATGGCAATGTCACTAAATACAACTTGGATGGCAAAGGTGGATTTGCACAGTTTTTAAAGGACTTAGTTCATTTTTCTATTGTTTTCTGTTTCAACTAATTGTACTTTACACATTTATTATGTTATGAAGTATCTAAATGTGCTATATAATGTCATCTTCTTTTAAAACTGGCTATCATTAATGCATAAAATGTTTTTATAAATCTATGTATGCATTTGAAAGAAATACTTCAACTGGGATTTATTTTTTAAAACTGGACTCTAGGAAAAAATGAACTTTAGGTTACGATAGTAGATATCCAATTTTTTTCCTTTGAAAGATATGAAGGAAACACCCTATAAAGGATGAGCTCTCTAATACTTACCCCAATAGCAGAATTATTACTTTTAAAATTTGAATTCAATGTTGAAAATTCACCAAGAGCAATAACACATTTCGAGAGATCTATTACTTTAGTATTCAGTTCTTTAAGTTTAAGTAAGAGAGGACAAGTAGGTGGTTTCAAATGCCACAAATGGCACCCTAAAAAGCAAAAAATTTGTCTTAATTACTTTCATATACATACTATCCATTTATCAAATGTCAAGTATGTAAACATGAAAAGACTTAACAACTACATAGTTAATACAAAAGTACCAAAACTCAGATGAGTACAAAGGGAACAAAACCCTCACCTCCAACAAATACAATTAATAAAAATTACCTAGTCTTTCCTCCTAATTGTTAGAAATAAGCAAATATTAGCAAGTTTTCTTTTTAAATCTACCTTGGTACCCAGAGTAAAAACTTTAGGGTCAGTCAGCATCCTGGTTTAAAATTTAATCTAAGATTCTAAGAGAGAGAGAAGTTCTCTCTGTGCTTGCCTCATCTGCTCATCTACAAAGAGACATGCTAACTTTTACAGTAGCACTACTGTGAAAATCAGTTTATCAAAGAAAAGCATAACTAACTTCTATGGTCGAACATACTATTAGAAAACACTATATAAAGCTGAACTAGTAAAAAATAACTGAATGGTCAGTGGCAGAGATAAGAAAAAAAGTAAAGTAGAATATTATTACAAAGACTGGCTGAGAAGTTCTCCACACAAATGAGAGGCTGAACAAACCTCAAAAAGTACAAAGGTCAGAAACACAAAAGAAAAGAAAGAACATAGTGTGTATTTCGTAATAGGAGTGCACTAAACTAAACCACAAAACCAGTTAAGGAGAATATAACTGTTTTTGTGCTTACAAAAATAACCCTAGGTAGAAACAATGACAAAGTAAAGATATAAGGCTTTGTACACTACCTGCAATTTAAACCTATATAAGTAAAGTAAGACTGGTTGCTACAGCATTAGAATGCAAATAGAATTTGGTTATGATCAAGCTAACACCTTCCTATAAGAGGCCTGTGCTCGTTCTTATGCACAGTGCATGTGAGAATAGGGTGAACTACAGCAATGAAGCACTGCCACTTGTTACCTATTCCATAAAATATACCAAAAGATAGGTATGTTACTAAACAGCAAAAGCTGTTGTGGAGACAGATTTCCCTTGAACATTCAACAGTAGCTTGGACAAGAACAGGGATGGAGCTCCTATGAGAGATTCTTTAAGATAATCTGTTCACACAAAGCTATAATTTCAGAAGGGAATTGCCCTCCACTTAGAACATAGTGCCTTTCAATATGCACTTAAGGTCCCACACACATGCCTGCTGTCCCCTGGCATGAGGAGTAAAGGCTAAGGATGCCTTTGGCTTTCTTGCCCCCACCTACATCCTCAGGAAAGTGAGTCCAAGGCTCAAGATGACGCACTAAATGCCCACTAAAGTCACCATAAAAATTATACATAACCCTTAGCCTCATCTTAAATCAACTTACATGGTTTCATATTACTTCTAATATTTTATTTATTTATTTTGTATAAATTTACTGGGGTGACATTGGTTAATAAAATTATATGAGTTTCAAGTATACAATATTATACTACATCTTCTGCATATTACATTGTGTGTTCATCACCCAAAGTTTAGTCTCCTTCCATTACCATACATTTCACCACTTTTAACATTTAAAAAGTAAATATTCAATAATAATTAACAAGCTTACCATCATCTTTTTGTTGTACATGAACAACTCTCTGGAAACTGGCACTCACTGCATTGTACACATCTAACGCAGCAGCTTTCTTTGCAATTTGTCGTTTCAACAAATCTGGCAGACCACTCATTAGAAAGTCACGCTTTGCTTTAACCTGCACATCACAATCCTGAAATCTTTCAGATGTATCTTGACTTTTTAAGAAAATAATGTGAAAAAGAAAAGCTAAGATTATTTATAAACACTTAAAAAATTAACTATCTATAAAATATCTTTTAATTTAATTTGAAAAGATTTAATCAGCTATGATGTTAGCTGGTCAAATTCTTTTGCTTATCACAAAAACAAGTCTATCAGTATTAAGTAATTAAATAAAAATAAGCATATATAGAAAAAAATGACTTCAAGGACATCCAGAAAATGTTAACACCCACCATCCAAAAGCCCCAAGAATGCATAGCAAATGGAACTCTCATATTTCTTCCATTTATAAGATAGAATAATCACATGGGAAAGTACTTTGGTTTATACTTATTATGTTAAACATGCACCTACCTAACGACAGAGTAATTCTACTTGTAGGTATTAACTCAAGAGAAATAAGAACATTTGTCTACATGTATAAGAATGTTCATAGCACCCTTATACTAGAAATAACCCAAATAACCATCAATAAAAGATAAACAAATTGTGGTATATAAGGAATACTACTCAGCAATAAAGAGACTATTGATATATTACCTTGACTGAAAGAAGCCAGAGACAAAAGTGTACCTCTTATATGATTTCATTTCTATGAGATTCTAGAAAAGGCAAGCTAATCTATAGCAATAGAAAGCAGATCGGAGAGAACTGCATGGGATTGTGGGCAGAGGGGACAAGGATTAACTGCAAAGAGACATAAAGAAATTTTATTGAGTGATGAAAATGGTAGTGATTATACAGATGTGTACATTAATTCAACCTGAAACCATTTATTTAAAATGGGTGGACATTATTGTATATACATTATACCTGAACAAAGTTAAGTGTGTGCATACTGGGCAAAACTAGACACAAGTTATATATATATAGATAGATATATACACATACATATATATAATTTTATATACATATATAGTTTATGTGAAGTTCTAAAACAGATAAAATTAATCTATAATAGAAATCAGAATAGTGGTAACCTTTTGTTTTGGTGGTAGTGGGGATAAGAGAAAAAGAGTAACTTTCCTGGAGTAAAAGATATATCTCGATTAATGTATTTATCAAAACTATATGCTTAAGATTTGTGCATTTAACAATATGTAATTATACCTCAATAAAACTGAAATAGGAAAAAAATAACCTGAACCCATGATGTCTCTAAATCTGGTATTCTTCCACTGTACCATCTACTTACATAGACCAGAACTTGTCATCCTTATACCTTTCTCTCCCTCACCCCAGATCTAATTATCAAGAGTTTTTAAATTCATCTTCTAAAATCTTTTCAAACATCATTTCCAACACCTGAGTACATACCTCCATCATCTCACACCTGGATGCTTGCATCCACTCTAAGACCTCCTCTATTCCATTCTTTATTCAATAGCCAAATTACTCCAGCAGTCAGATTAAACTTTCAAAATCCAAATGTCCATATTCATCCTTAAAAGCTTTTGACTGGGATGGCACCCATCTCGCTAGCCTAATCTCACATTCCTCTCACCCCTGCTCTCTATGCTCAAGTCACACTGGCATTCTTTCAATTTTCTGTATTTGCAATGTTCCTTCCAGCTATAGAGACTGTGCATGGACCATTCCGTCTGATTGGAACACTGTTCCTTCCCTTGATGAATTCCTGCTCATCCTTTAGTTCAGGTGTCATTTCTTCAGCAAAGTCTTTCTTGACAAGACCAAAATTACTTAATATGTAATAGAACTTTGTATATTTTTCTTAGCACACTGCAATATTTCATATTGTGGCCCAATTAATGTTTAATCATAGATTGTTTTTCTTCTAGAGTATAAGCCTCATGCTTATAAGATATGTATCATGTTTTGTTCCCCATAATATATCCCTAGTACCAAAAACAGTAGCTGGTACACAATAGGTATTTAAGTATTTACTAAATGAATTCATAATCAGCTTTTTGGTATTTATGGTTTACCTGTTTATTTTTCCACTATTTTGTCTGAAGATGGCCACAAAATATTTGCAAAAGACCAAGATCTTTCAAATGAGTTGCAGCCCTGTCAATATTGTCATATTTTAAAATTAACTTATCGAAGCTTCAAATGACAATTTATATGCTTTATCATCAATGTAAATTAATAAGTACAAAATACATTCCATAAAACATTTTGGCACTTAAAAATTTATACGTACTGACCTGCTTTCATCAAAACCAAGGATAGGATCAGCTGTTTTATAAGCCTTTCTGGTAAGAAATAAAGGAGCGACTTTCATTTTTCCTTAGAAAAATAAATACTTAGGTTAGTATTAATGTTTATCATCTCCACTAATTTCCAGCTACTTTCAAAATTATATCTTTTAAACTTTTAAAAAATTAATCCTTTAAACATTTTTTTAAATTAAAAAAAAATTATATATAATGATCTGGTCTTTCAACCTGACAAATCACTATCAGAATCTCCTGGAGAACAAACGTTTTTTAAGCTACAGATTCCCACAACCCACCTCTGGAAATTCTTAGCAAATGTGTCTAGGGGAAAAAAAACTAAATATTTAATTTTCGTTAAAATTTATCCAGATGATTTTGATGATTAGTCATCAGGTTTGGAAACTTCTGACTTAACTGAGAATAAATACATACGGAAATGCAATAACTTAAAATATGCTCAGTTACCCTTTGCAAAACTCTTCACTACATTATAACTATACTTATTAAAATAGAAGTACTTAATACAACCAAAAGTTTACATTTTATAAGAGATTAAATTAAAATGAGAGCATTCGGAACAATATAATTACCCCACGACACATTCTAACATTCATCATAAATGTTATTAAATCTGATTACCAGGTACATTTTTAGGAGTCTTGTTAGGTTTTTTTCCTAGCACATCATTTAGACACTGAAGCTTCTTCTCATTTGTCTCAGGATGCTTTAAAGAATTAGGACTTGAATCTATTATTATTACAGAGTTCTAAGATAGAATACGAAAAAAAAATGTTTAAAATGTCATACAATTAATGTCATTACAATTTCAAGAAGATTACAGTGCAGAAGCTATAGACAAGATAATTACATGAGCAATGAGCAACTCCATATACCTCACCATCATGAGATTACAAACTGAAAAAAGTGAAAAATGCACCATTTGGGGGAAAATTAATAATTTAGTGTGATTAGAGCCAACAGTGTGTACATGAGAAATGGAATTGTTTTGAAGAAAGAGAAGAGGTAGCTCAGCTTATGAAAGGTCTTGACTGACTTGATAAGGATTCAGACTATATTCTATAGGCAAAGGCTTTTAAAGCAGAAATGAAAATATTCTTTCTACCACCTCAAGGCTATCTTACAATTATACCTTATTAACTTTATCCAAACAGTAGAACAGACAAAATTTATACCAATAAATATTTGTTATACTTACCTCTGTGTCTGACATTTTCTTCCTTTCAGGAAGAGTATGTCGTCTTGATGAACGCCTTAAGGGTGTTGCTATTTCTTCAGCAGCTTTTGACCTGCTAATGTGTAAAGCTTTTGCTTTTTCAATCAATTGTTTTGCTTTTGATACATTTTTTGAAGTATTGATTGCCTAAACAAGAATTGAAAATACTAATTTAGATCACTGGCAAACACATTATATTTCATAATAGAAAAAAATAGAAAAGGCAAAATGATGGAGACAGTAAAAAGATCAGTGGCTACTAGGGGTTATGTGGGGAGGAAGGGATGAATAGGCAGAGCATAGATTTTGAAGGCAGTGAAACTACTCTGTATAATACTATAATATTGGATATCTGTCATTATACATTTGTCGAAACCCAAAGAATATACCAGAACACACCAAGAGTGAACCTTAATGGAAACTATGGCCTCTGGATTTGCTGATGTAGGTTCATCATTCATAACAAATGTACTACCCTGATATTGATAATGGGGGAGGCTGTACATTTATGGGTGCAAGGAGAATATGAGAAATCTCTGTACTTTTAGCTCAATTTTGCTGCAAACCTAAAACTGCTCTAAAAAAAGTATATTAAAATATTTTAAAAGGAAAAACACAATCACAAATCACATTAAATAAAAGAAATGGTTATTCGAATCTTACCAAGGCAATTAAATTAAAAGGTGTCTAGTTATACTTGGTTTGCCTTTATTTCCTACTTGAAATTTATCAAGATAAATACAATTACATTTGTGAAAAAATGCTCAGAAAAATGTCCATAATATAGATTAGAATTGTTGGTTATTTCCCCCACCATCTTCATAGCATCTATTCTTTGATTTTAGTCACCTCAGGCTGAATCCTTTGGAGATATCTAAAAAGGTATTACATATGGAAAAGAGCACCAGATAAGAATAAAATATGGCCTTCAGACCAGGCTCTGCCATTGATGTGCTAAGTGATCTCATGCATTTAAATATTATCTTCCCAATAAACTGCTTTTCTATCTTCTGAGTTCTACAGGTTTTTATGTTTGGATTTCAAAACACACACAGGGCAAGGTACAGAACAGCTTTACATTATATGATCTCTTTTAAAAATGACAGACGTCTATTTAAGTCTAGGATAAAGTCTGGAAGGAGAAACATACAACTATATAAAGTATATAAAACTATATACTTCTACTCCGTTTTTTAAAGAAATACTTGCTGTTTTTTAAAACCTTTAAAATGTCTTTAAAAAACACATTAAAAAGAATAGGCACAGATATTCAAAACATAGGTAAGAAGGTTAGGAATGTTATGGATTCGCTGCTATAGTAGGAGAGTGACAGATTTTTATTCTACTAGCAAAACTTTTGGCAGGCTGATGAACCTACGGTCACTTAGTATTCAAAATAATCCAAAATTAACAACTCAATTATTAAAACAAACTGTTATAGAGATATGTTTTAGTAAATGTTTGAAAAAAATCACATATATTTTCTGGCAAGTAGTATTGCTGTTACTTGAAACCTGTGTTTTTTCTAATAGTTATTTTTCAGATAAGTTTTAAAAATATATAGAAAAACATAAATCAGAAAAATAAATTTAAAATCAACTATAATTTTATCACCTCAAAAATAATAATTTCCAATACCCTACTTTCTAACATAGACACCTATCCTCCCAGCTCCTACGTGGTTATTCCTGACTACACATGGAACCTCAGTCCTGACAGTTCTCTATTATTGCCCAGTTCAAGAGCCTCTATCTCCTACCCAGCTGCATGATTCCACTGCATGTGACTTCAACCACTCTTAAAAATTTTCTCACTTCCTTTGGCCTCATTGTTCTTCTGCCATGGCTACCTGGAAAAGAGTTCAATCTGTCCTCCCTCTTTCTGCCTAACCTCAGGCAAACAATCTTCCCTATGTATTCACCATTCCACTAAACTGCACTTACCAAGACTCCCAAAAACCAATGGACTGACACTTCAATTCATATCTCGCTAAACTTCTCAGCAGCATTTGACAATACTGACCACTCTCTCAATGAAATGCTTTCACGACATCAAATTCTCCAAGTTGTTCTACCAATTCAGGCATTCTTTCCATGTTCTCTCCCACTCATTTCTTCAAGACTGTGGAATATCCCCAGGGTTATCTTTGGATAGCTTCTCTTTTCACCAAATATGCTTTTCCTGCATCATCTCATCCATTTTCAGAGTTTTAGTTACCATCAATATGCTAATGACTCCTTCAGCTTTCCCTCTAGTTCAAATCTCTGCAAAGATTTAGGACCATGGATCTAACCGCTAATTATAGATGGTTCTACTTGGACATCCCACAGGGACCTTGAATCCATTTTTCCAAAACCAAATTCCTCATCTTTCTCCCAGACCTAGTCATCTTCCTATCTCAGTGAAATGCAACACCATCCACTCAAAAGCCAGAACCCTGCGTATCACGCTTGACTATTTCCCTAATACCTAGCAATAGTATTGCATTAAATAAATACTTATGGAATGAAAAAAATGAAACCAGAGCCATTCTGCAAATATCTGTTGAAAGAGCCATTATGAATATCAGGCTCTTAGGAAAAAAAAAATTTTATCTTCATTCGCACAAAAGCATGAGAAATCTCTCCCAGAAAATCAGACTAAGATTTTCTCCTAGACCTAGTAAATGAGCCTGGACAAGGCTTCAGAAAACAAGACCTTGTAGTAAGAGGTTCACTGACAGATGATTAGTATGAGATAAAATAAATGATCTAAGTAAATTCAGATATGGGCCCCAATTTGGATACAATAAATTTTGAGATGTCTTGCTAAAAAATTTATTACTGAGTCACAATTCTATGTAGTACATGGTACAAATCAAGGCATGGTTTTTCTAAAATAAAAGTTTAAGTTATCCTCCAGAATTGAACTAGGTAAAATAAAATATTTGGCATAAAGTATACCTCAGAGACTTTCAACCTTTAGTTGTGGTATAATCAGCTAGATTCCAGAGTGCTTTCCAATAGGCTAAGAACCATCTAACTACTTATAGTTATATGACTCTAGGAAAGTCACTTCCCAGAGTCACATATAAACTTAATGTTTTCTTAATCAAAGAACTACATCATAAAACAATTAAATTGTTACTCTATGAGATTAATGATATAAGTACTAAGCACAGTGCCTAGAATGTGATAGCAGTCAAAAATAACTTAAGTAAAACAAGAGATACCAACTTTCTGTAGCACTAGGTTTTACCCAGGGATTATATCAGAATCATCTTGTTGGCTTTACAAAATACACAAACCTATACCTACTCACCCTGGAAAGACTCCAATTTCAAATACCCTACTTTCTAACCTAGCAGTTTAGTTCCCCAAAGCAGCTAGTTATATATCCTACTTCTCCTTTTACAGGAGTGGTTTTCAACTGAGGGTAATTTTTTCTCCCTCCAAGGGATATCTGGCAATGTCCAGAGATATTTTTGATTGTCATAAATAGGAGAGTTGGGTAAAGGCAAGGGTTACTGCTAAACATCCTCTAATGCACAGGATAGTCCCCTACTACAAAGAATTATCCAGCCCAAAATGTCAACAGTACCAGGGTTAAGAGACCTTCTTTTTACTTTCTAATCTACATAAATAAGCCAAATGTAATTCTAACAAAACTTTTTGGAAGTAAATCATTCTCTGTCCTCATTAATTGCTTTTATCTCACAATAACATATCTTAATATCTTAATTAACTAGCTAGAGGAACAGAATAAGTGAAAAGTAATATAGGGCTGTAGTTAACCGATCCATGAAATATGTGAATCTTCTTGTAGTGTATTAATTCCAATAGTAGTAGTTGGTTTTTAGGAAACAGAAAACCACTTTCAGGACTATCTAATATTTCAATTACCTTTCTAGTTTGAGAGGTAAAATCTCCATCAGTTGCTTCATATTTCTTGGATCTTTTCTTAGATTGCCTCTTAGATTTTTTGGGAGTACTAATTCTGGTGAATTTCATTCTGCAAAAGTAAAAAAAAAAAAAAAGATATTTAGAAACATCTCCATGGGTATAATGTGTTAAGAACCTCAATTAAATACAGAAAAGAACCAACTAGGGCACCAATTTCTGGATAGTTCTAAAACAGAAATACCCCATTTGTTTCAAACTACTGACTGAAAAGTAAGCCAAACTGTTAAACTTAAAAAATGTAAATTATTTTAAAAATCACGTACCTTACAAAAATTTAGCCCCTAAGATCACTCTTATATTATCCAGAACCAGCATGCCAGTATATACCTCATAGTGTATAACCCAGTTTACCCAATAAAGTTCTGTGACTTACTTTTTAATCTCATGTTTGTTAAATGCATGGAATTCATATTTAAAGATTTCTCCAGAGATTAGCAACTGTAATGAATAAGAGTTTAGGACTCATCTAAAATATATGTAGAATCATTCTGAAATTAGGTCTGACTTTATATTAAATGTGGGAAATTTTCAGCATTTTTTTAAACAATTTTTTTCCTTATAAATCATCTGTATTCTTGAAAAAAATAATACTCTCTAATACTTGAAGTATTTTCCTTCCCAGCTAACAGTATATGCATAATACTTAAGAACTTTAGAACAAAAACAAAACTTTACCTTACCTAATAGGGCTCTCCGAATCAGAGGATACTATTATTAATTCCGCGGTATATAAACTATTCTTTTCTGCTAAGTTGGCTGCTTTTGGAGTGGAAGCCTTTACTGGTCTACAATTTGGTGCATCTCTGGAATCTGTACCTCTACTGATTATTGTAGCAGGCATGCTGCTACTTCTTGAAGATCTTCTGGTTGATTTGGGAGGAGAAACATTTACCAAGTTGTCTTCAGTATTAGCTTCAGAATGTATAACCTTATCCTTAACTGGTGTGCTAGTTTTTCTTGAAGACTTATTGTTATACAGAGAGGAAATCTTTAGAGGGTCATTATTTGCTATATCTTCACAAATAATACTTGCACTGTTAAATAATAGTCTGTTTTGATAAACTTCTGGGGTTTTTTGTCTTAAACTCATTCTAAACCTATTTTTATTTTGTTTATCTGTAAAGGAAAAAGATTTTTTCTTTTGAGTATTTCCCTCTCTATTTTCGCCTGGAGCAGCACCAGTATCCAATATTTTATCTTTTTTCTTCAGCTTTTTACTTTTCTCCTTAGGAAAACTTCCTTTATCAGTGTGTGGCTGTGAACTGCCATTATTTGAAATCATTTGGATACTGGAATTTTCTATTATTTTTGTAGAATTGTCTCTTCCTTCCTCATTTAAAGCTTTTTCACTGAGCTCTTTCTGCTTATCAAAAGGCTTTTTGACTCCATTTTTAAGTGCATCTGTTGCTGGCTGTCTAAACGCTTTCATAAACTGCTGTCTTTCTTCTAGAGTGCATTTTGGTTTCACAGCTTCAGAAGTTCCAGCTTCCAAAATGGCCAATTCTAATTCTTCCTCCTGTATAACAACATTAGATTTTCTTTTCTGAATTGTCTGTTCATTCTCAGGGTCAGATAGACTATTTTCCAGTTCCAACTGCTTTTGTTTCAAGAAAATTGATGGTATTTTCCCTGTCTTTTTGGGGGGAACAGAGTGAACTTGTGCAAGAACAGTAACTGTCCTAGAGAGGACCTGTTGGGAAATTTCACAGGTTTCGGTAGCACTTATACAAGCACCTCTGACTCTATCTTCAACAGTATCAGAAGGAATACAAATTGACATTTTAGAGTCTGATATCTGTTTCAGCTTATTCTCCTTGTGACTTTTTAAAAATTCCTCATATGAGACAGTTATTGTACCATCATTTAACTGAGCTAATTTTGTTATATGATCGCTAGAGTTTGCATCATTTGCAGTATTCTCAATTTCATTAATTGGGGAAGGCATTGTCTGTTTAGTATCTTTAACATCTTTTTTAAGGAGAGTTAGTTCCTCTGCCAACAGTGAACTTTCAGATAGATCTATTACATCTCGGCACTTCCTTTTTCTCAATTTTTTACAATCATTTTTTGTGGTCCTTTGTTTAGGATTTACTTTCTTGGAACTTTTTTTAGTGGTCATAGTGCTTGATTGGTTTTTGATATCTTGAGTACTTTCTGCAAGTACTTCTACATGTTTCTTGTACAGTGAAACAGAAGTGCTACTTTCCACAAAATCATTATTTAAACTAGAGTCTTCTTTGCTATCATCACTATTAATTTGAATTGGACATTCATTTTCAGTTTTAATGTTATTTAATTGATGAGACAAATTAACTCTTTTTTTTCTCTTCTTAAACTCTATGTCTGAGAACATTTCCAAAGGTATTTTAGAGTCTTTGCCGCTGTCAGCAGGCAATGGTGAAGATGATTTTATCTTGCACTCTTTTGCTGATTGAGTCTTCTCATTTGTGAGTGAAGTCTTTCGAAAATAATCCAGAATATTACTGGATTTTGGTGGAGAGAAAACTCTGTCTCCAGTCTTCCCTATTGGTGATAAATATTTTGTAATTGTTTCACAAGATCTGTCATCATCTTTCCTTCGCTTTTTGCACACCTATTGATTTAAAATTTTAAAAAGGCACTTATTTCAAGCAAAATAATACAAAATATACATTTTAAACCCAGATCTAATATTTTACATAAATGGATAAAAAAGGAAGGCTCTCTTAGGTGACAACATGATATATCAGAAAGAATAAGAGCTTTAAAGTTACGCCTACATTCAAATCTCAACACATCAAGTTACACACTTATAATTTGCATACTTTATACCATATATATACATATTACACTTCAATAAAAAATTTCAAGGCCACTCTACTTATGTATAATTTCTTTTGGCCTCTGTTTACCCTATAACTTTTGAATATTACCACTCACCTCACAGAATTTATAATGAACACATTACATAAAAATATATAATGCATGGTAAGGACTCTATGAATGTTAATTCCATTCCCTTTTTACTTTTTAGTTAAAAACAAACAAATTTTCTACTTCTGAGAATCAGGTACATAGTGAACAAACCTAGGATCCCAAAATTTACTAATCAAATAAAAGTTATGGTGAAGGACACTTACCACAGATAAAACAAAATTTTCCAGTGTTTTAATTTGTTATTAAAACAGTTACTGCCTGCCTCCTACATTATTACCCTCAAAATATCAAGGTGACTATAATGCTAAAAAGTTATATTTCTACCAGAGGGTAGAGGGGAATGGAGTAGTAGACAGGGTAAAGGGGGTCAAATATGTGTTGACAGAAAGAAATCTAACTATGGGAGGTCAACACTCAGTGTGTGTGTGTGCGCCTTACTGTTAAAGTGTATAAAAGATCAAACTTATTGGATTTCGTTAACCAATGTCATCATTAAATAAATAGATAGATAGATAGATAGATAAAAATGTTTTAAAAGCTTCTATTTCTGTTGGTCATAAATTAGCAACTTACATAACAGAAAATAAAATGGTTACAAAAAGCTCCATCAGTCTTTTAATTTTAACTTCCCTCAGTTCATTTGTTAGAATAAGTCTGCCAGAATAACAAAAACATTTTTTAAGAGATAAGTAATGAATGGGGGCATTATATTTCTAGAAAATGAAAACATATTGTATAGCTGTCATGATTAAAAGCATAGTACATGAAGTCAAGCAACTGAATGAATTAGAAACCAGAAAAAGACATAGGTATATATAACAGTGGCAATCAAGTTAGTGAACAAAGTAGTAGTTACTAACTGGTATTGGTAGAGATTTCTAATCACTTGGATAAATACAAAGCAAAATAAATTATAGATGGATTAAAATTTTGTGTTAAAATTAAATGGTAAACATATTAGAAGGAAATGCTAAAGAGTTGTTAGTATTAATATTATTATTACCCTGAGATGGTATCAGAGACATAATACTGTAGGCTGAAGGCAGATCTAAGTCCAAATGCTGGCGCTGACATCTACTAGTGTGGAACCTTAAATAAATTTACTTTTTCTTAAGTTATTTTTAATTACTTTCTAGCCTTCTCTCATCTATAGAATACAGATAATATATCCCAGGATTAATATTAAGTAAAATAACGTGTCTAAGGCCCTTACTCTTAAAATACTAAACAGTAAGTATCACTATGAAATAGGCTCTCTAAGCAGGGCAGCAAAAGCAGAAACTTAATGAAAAGATTGATAAAACTGACCACACAAAAATGAAGAACTGTGTAATTCAGGTACCAAAAGTTCTTGTACACCCCTGAGACAAGCTGAGCAACTGCCTAGATTTAACAAACAAGTATCAGCATAACAACTATAAGCAAATAGACAAAATTTGATTCTAAAAAATAAGAACCCAGTTAAACAGGCAAAAAGACGCCTTAGCTCGCTTAAAGGACACCAGTATGCATACTTCAGTTAGAATACTAGCTTGAGATGAAAATGTATAACATATAACAACTGTTTACTATAAGACTCTACTCGTCTATTTCAAGGCATTACAATTTCTACAACGACAGCTTAGTGTACTTCACTGAAACTTAGTGCAATTCAGTGATGAACACACAAGAATAACAGTATGCCGTGCTCGGACTCCTAACTGCAGTATATTAAGCTCTAGACAGTCAAAGTAAGCGATTTTTATAAAGTACCTTGTTTGATTCCTGTAGTGTCATTCTAAGTGGATTTCCTAGAACAGACAGAGGGATGGACTAGTTGAACTTAAAGATCTTTTTCAACGCTAAAGTTCTATGAACCTATATCACGAACAGAAACTTACCTCCCCCCCGCCCGGACTCTCCACGACATTTCTCCAGTCCAAAATATCAAGTTCCACCAGTATTTCAGGATCTGAGAACTGGTTATTTTAAGTCCTAACTTACCCGGCCTGCAAAGATCTCACAATCTCAATGTTTGTCAGGATTTATCATGACTTTAAGAAACGACACACTCCAGCAACTGTTCCACACAATGTCACAACTGAGGGCTCACCATGTCCCTCCTTTTCCCTCATGGACCCAAAGTCGGGGTCACCTTTCACCTATCCCTGACAGACGGAGGGAGGTAACTCAAGCTCACCTCAATCTCGTAGTCATTCACGGGAGGGGGAGCAGCTGCCGCCGCCATAGCGAGGACCCCCACCATCTCCCTGCTGCCCGAAATCTCGGCTCCTAGGACCTTGTACAGCCCGGCCCCGCATGCCTGAAAGCCATGGAGGCGGGTGGCTCCCGCAGGAACGAGGGGCTGGGCCGCCGAGTCTGTCTCGGACTACCGGCGCCCACCCGCCCGGAGCGGTCCGTGGAGGCTGGGCCCAGGTCAGGCGAGTCGAACGCGGGAAGAGGCAGTGAGAAAGCGCGGGCAGAGGGACCTTAGGGCGCGGCCGGTAGCGCGGGTTGTCCCCAAGGCAGGCACTTCAGGCTGAGAGTTCAGGAGTGGCGCCCCGCCGGAGAAAGCAGGCCGAACACAGATTCGACCCGCCGACTTCGGAGGGAATTCTTGTCAATTGGGTTTTCGCGCCGTCTGGAGCGCAAGGGGCGGAACTTAGGATTGTTTCTGGAGGCTGCGCGGACGGCGAAGCGAGAGGGCCAAAATACCTCTGGCAAAACTCTTGGAGGCGGAATTGTCGCACCGCAGAATTTAAACCAGCGGGGACGTAGAGGCTTCGAACTTCTCAAGCCCAGTGTCACGGGTGAAGACATGATTTGAGTAACATCTGTTAGTGACAAAATTAAAACCCTAGGCTTTTTACGTCGCAGGCTGACCTCTGCTTAGAAGTGGAAATTTGAAAAATACAGAAAACGAAATAACAATTGATTACACTTCTCCCACTCTTAATAAAATGTCATTTTGGCAAGCGTCATACCTCGAGATGCGCCAATTCGGGGGGTCCGGCGTTTTGATTTTCTACCATTAATTGGGCATATCTTCCCATGGATTTCGTCCTCGCGAGCAGCTTGGAGAGACCAAGGTCATCGCCTCAACTAGTTTGCCCTGAGTTCAGAGTCGTTGCAGGGTGCCAGTAGTGTGCTGGTTTGTAGTGATGATAATCTCATACATCATTTGCATTGTTTTCATGAATTTGTTTAGCTTTTACGTTATTATTATTATTTTTTACATTACAGTTGCAGTTACATAAGTATGGAGTATTTTGATTGCAGTTTTAACTGAACAGTATCAAAGAGCTGAAAAAAGACAGGTAAAAGGACACATCAAATCATAATGGGAAGGCACCTCTTAAAGTCCGGCTCTGCAAATTGATATTAATAATTGATGTAATTGAGTTAATCTTGATGGTATTTGTTATTGTCTTGACAGCATAAAGGGCACAAATTTCTTCAATGAAATCAGTGGTAATTACTTTTTTTTTTTTTAAATATTAGCCTTGAATAAGATTTTGCAGAAAGACTGCATTAAGTATATACTGTTTTTGGCGTTTTGGTTTGGTTTTTTGATACTTTAAGTAGTGTAAGAACGCTGTACAAGGAGAAGGTCAAGGACGATGAGGAGGAACAGGAGGGGGAAGGGGCAGAGGAAAAGGATGTAAGGAGGAGAAATAAGTGAGAAAATTACAGAGAAAAGGGAAAGTCTCTTTGACTTCCAACCACAACTTGTTCTTTTCCTCTTCACCCTAGTGATAGCCAATATTACCTATTTGGTGGATAGTATGGCAGCCCTTTTTATACTTTTACATATACATATGTATGTACATAAAAATTTTTGCTTTTGTTTTTGTTTTTATAAAAGGCAACACTGTAAATGTTACTCAGCAATTTGTTTTATTTTCCCATTCATCATTGTTTTCAAGAGCTATTCGTGATACATGGATATCTGATTCATTCCCTTTCATTTCTGAGTATTCCATCCTATAATGCACATTTTATGTATCCATTTCCTTAGTGGCAGACAATTAGTTTGTCTCTAATTTTATGTTATTCAATGACTCAATGAACAGTCTTGTTCATGTCTTTTTTGAGCACATATAATATTTCTCTAGGATACACACCTAAAAGTGGAATTGCTGGGTTATAGGATATGTCTCTAGCATCTTTTTATTTTTCTAAATCACCAAGCACCTAAACTGCATTGGATTATTAAGCATTTGCACTGAGTTTATTTTTAGACATGTAGTTATTATTTTATATAACCTTTATTTAGGAGCTCATAGCATTTATCAATTTTAAATTAAAAGAGCTCTCACATTTATATACCAATTTAGCATTTTACAGTGTGCCCATGTCATTTTTGATTATCGTCCCAATCTGATTAACCTCTACTTTAAAAATTACTAACTTTTTTTTATTATCAAAGTAGTGCCTGTATTTTGTCAAAAAATATCAGAACATTACAAAACTTATCAAAAAAACAGCTGACTTCTATTTCATACCCCAGTTCTATATCCCAGAGGCAGCTACTTCCGGAACTCTTCTAGCACTATAAATACCTACCTATTTTTATATACTACTATAACATGCTAATACAGCTATTTCTTGATTTAACATTTAAAACAGTATTAACTAATGCCCTGTTATGGTGGTTAAGGATTTAATTCTCTTATAATACCTCCCTCAACACTTCTTCTCTTCCTACCTTTCCAACATAGTTATGTTATAAAGATTTGTACACTTTGGGGAGTGGTAAAAATGTTTCTCATCTTGATTATGGTAATGGTTCCACAGGTATCTACTCAGCTTTGTTTATAATAGAAAAAAAAAAACTAGAAACAACCCATAAACAAGTAAATGAATAAACACATTGTGTTACATCCATATCATCCATATCATCCATATCAGCAATAAAAAGAAAAGAACTATTAATATATGAAACAACATGGATGAATGTCAAAATCCTTATGTTGAGTAAAAGAAGCCAGATGAAAAAATAGTACATATATATGATTCTATTTATGTAAAATTCAAGAAAATGCAAATTAATCCCTAATGACAGAAAGCAGATCAGTTGTTCCCTCAGTTCAGGGATTGAAGGAGGGATGAACTACAAAGAAATAGATTACATGGAAACTTTGGGGAGTGGTGGAAATGTTCCTTAATTTGATTATGGTAATGTTTCCACAAGTATCTACTCATAAAAAAGTTCATCAAATTGTGTACATTAAGTATATATATTTTACTGCAAATCTGTTATACTTAATAAAGCTGTTTTTTAAAATTGTTAAAGCTGATTAAACTTTTTTAGCATGGTGGTATACTCATTAGTGAGCTCTACTATAGTATGATCAGGAAACGAACTGGCATTTTCTTGGATAACTTCTCAACGTTAACAGGTTTCTGGGACCATTCAGTTTCTCCTCCAATCTCTTTAGGGACAAGGGTGTTTATAGCTGATGCATTCAGTGGAAGCAATGGGGAAGGGTCACCTAAATGCATGGGATAGGGCAATGGATGTGGAATATCTAACTTTAACTGATGTCCCCTTTTTTCAGTCCCATACCCCACTGTCATGTGCTGTGCTATCCATCTATCCATCTATTCTATAAATACTATGTGTCAACTATGAACAAAGCAACTGTAAACAAAACCAACAAAAATTCCTGTCTTCTTAGAGTTTATAATAGTATTCCCCCACCCCGACCCTATCCATGGTTTCACACTCTGAGGGTTAAGTTACCCCAAAAACCCATCTAAAAATATTAAATGGAAAATTCCAGAAATAAATAATTTACACATTTTAAATTGCACACCATTCTGAGTAGGATGAAGAAATCTTGAACATTCTTGCTCTCCTGGGATGTGAATCATCCCTTTGTTCAGTGTATCCACATTCTATACTCTACCTAACCATTAGTCACTTAGTAGCCATCTAAGTTATCAGACTGCTTGCCTCAATACTTGTGTTCATGTAACACTTATTTTACTTAATAATGGCCCCCAAACGTACGAGTAGTGATACTGGCAATTTGAACATGCCAAAGAGTCCTACTCATGTTTTCAGGCATCTACTGGCAGACTTGGGACATATAGAGGGGATTCCTATACTAAACAAATATTTGTTGAATGAAGCAAGGTATTATTAACTAAACAAAAAGCCGTGAGGAAAGGTACGCTAGATAGGCTAAAACTAAGTGGAGAAGGGTGTAAGCACTTGGACATAAGAATATAAGTGCACTGTTTAAGAAAGAAGAAACAGACTACTTTGACTCAGCAGGTAAGACTGACTAACATATTTGGAGATGAAGTTTTCATTCAGATTAAGAAGCTTTGACTTTAATAAGTACATTAAAGGTTTTGCAAGTACAGTGACATTTGCAAAACATGTTTTAGGACAATAAATGATAGGTGGGACTTGGGTCTGTCTTAAGAAAAAATGGGGGTTGGCATACAGTACATTCTCAAATATTTGTTCAGTGAAGTAAATATGTATAGGATAAGTGGAGGGAGTAAATAAGGAAAAACCATTTGGCGTTAGTCCAGGTATAATATGATAAGGCTTAAATTAGGGTGTTGGCCTTTACAGAGGTTTGACAGTGAGAAAGAGGAAAAGATAGGTTCAAGGGAATAGGAAGGTTTAGGCACAGACTGAGTCAGTAAAAAAAAAAATTATTAAATATTCTTGAACATAGTACATTCTGTGTGTTCTCTAAAGCTAATTGAACAGAATTGATCCTACCCTGGAGGGCTTTACTACATAAAATTTTTTAAAAAATTAAAAAGAAAACTTCCATAAAGCTAAAACACTAATCTTAGTCTCATTCAGCTTTATTTTCTTCATCATCTAACTGGTAGGAGGCAAGGAACATGTATCTAATATATCCATACTGTAGGAAAAAGTAATAATGCAGAAAAATCTGAAAGAAATCTTAAGAAACCACTCAGGCTTGGAATTTTTGGAAACATTGTTTTTAACTTTATAGCACAAGTTCCTAAAGAGTAAATACTCTGATAACACAGAGGAAGATTGAACACAGGAAGACTGATTTGGAGGTGGCAATGATAGAAACCAGGAGGCCATCAGACAGGGCTTTACAAAGTTAGATTTTTTGTGTGTTTGTTTTATTTTTTAATCTTTGTGGCATCACATTGTTCTAGAATTGACTTTTCAAGTGTACCCAGAATTGACTTCTCAAGTGTATTCTCAGGGGCACAGATTTCTTATGCTAATAAGATAAGAAACAAAGGAACTTGCTAAATTATTTATTTACAATAAGAATATAATTTCCAGAAAATTGCAACATCTGGAATATCAAGTTGTAAGCAGATAGTTGTTTGGTAAACTTAGATTCAGAATATTTGTTCATCTAATCAGCAAAGATATCCTCTTTCCTGTCTCCAATTTTTTTCTCAAAAAGCTGCAAACTGTACTTAGCACATAATGACAATTTTTTACTGACTACTCTTTTTGCATACTTAATACTACTAACACATTTTTTAGAATCAACTGGCTACAACTAAGTCTTAAGACTTAGTTTTTAAATAGCAACTCATACAAATACTCCTGCAATCAACAATAATTAAGAGAATTCTAATTTTGATGTGTCTCTTAAACTTTTTTATTAATGCAATATATTTTTTAATTTTGAAAACTCAAATTTATAGAAATCTCAAACTTAACAGAAAAGTTGCAAATACAGTGCAAAAACTTTTTTTCCTGAATAAATCTTTTGAGAGTAAATTGCTAACATCCTACAAGTACACTCTATGAACTCACAATGTAACCATCAAAAACAAGATTTAAAATTGTTACTTTATTACCAGAGCATCCTCAGAACCTTCAAGTTTATTCAGTTGTCACAATGATGCCCTTTGTAGCAAATGGATCCAGCCCAGAATCACATGTTGTACTGTATTGTATTATATTGTATTGTATTGTATTGTATTATATTATATTGTATTGTATTGTATTGTATTGTATTGTATTGTATTGTATTGTATTGTATTGTATTGTATTGTATTGTATTACGATATCTGACAGTCTCTAATTCATGAGTCATAGAAACTCTTTTTAATATCCTCTTTTCCACTTCCATTTCCTTATTCCCCGTTAGTACTCTGGAGTTTCTCCCTCAATCTCTAACACGATGCAAAACTCTTGATACTCAGATTCCCCTTTCCCACCTGACTCTTCAGTCATCTCTCTTGATTCTGTATTACTGAAGCTTGGGAGCCAGGTGGAAGACAACCTGCAGGTGAGGAGGTAAAAGCAAATCCCCCCTTCATTGGTAGGTCAGAAGTATAAAGGCCAAGGCTGAGATTAAAGAAATATTAATATATTTTGTTTTTGTCAGTCTTTCCTGATTGTATCTCAATGGCCTTTTTAATTATTCAGAATGTTCCTAAATATCTTTAGTATATATTTATGCCTTTTACATAAGTCAATTACATCTGAGTCACCCTAGTTTTCCTGTCTGCCTTCCTTTATCTTGTATCCTTTAGAATACCTTCAGTTGCAAGTTACAGAAAACAATTCAAGCTGCCTTAAACAATAAAGGGGATTCATTGGCTAATACAGTATTTACTGTGTCTGGCTACCTTATCTTCAGGATAAAGCTAATTTTCCATTTTCTCCAGAAGGGCTTTCCTTTTCAAAATTTCTCTAGTTCCAAGTGTCATTTACTTGGCACAAAACAATGTGGTAGAAAGAGCTGCAGTCTGGCCCAGGAAAACTGGGATCTAGCCTCTAGTACGGATTCATTGTGTAACCCTGAGCAAATCACGTTGTTTCCTGGCTGAGGCAACTTTCAGTTCTAACATCCTTGGCCAGAGGTCAGCAAACTATGGCCCAGGGCCAAATCTGACACACCTCCTGTTTTTTGTGGCCTCTGAACAAAGAATGTTTTATACTTTTTTAAAAAAATAGTTGAAAAAATTGCAAGGAATATTTTGTGACACATGAAAATGAGGTTAAATTCAAATTTCAGTGTCCATAAAGTTTTATTTGCACACCGTCCTGTCCATTTACTGCGTTGCAACAAAGACCTTATGGACCTTTAAGCTCCAAATTTTTACTCCTTGGTCCTCACAGAAAAAGTGTGCTAACACTTGTCCTAGACTTCTGTAAGGATTGCTTTACCTACCGCTGGTCAACGCTTAGGCCTGTCTTGACTCTCTTTAAACTATGTTTCTGGGGAGTGGGGTCCTTGTCTGATCTTTCTGAGCGTGGTGCCGGGTTCATAGTAACTCCTAAAATATCTGCCTCTGCTGGGATGTTCTTTTACTAGGGAGGTAGGACAACGACGATTTAAGAGCCATCTGGGTTGAAATCCCCACGGTTTCTTCCTCTGAGAAAGGGAGATACAGGAGGCCAGAATGATAGGATGTGGGAAAACACTTCGTAAGGTGCAGTTAAACATTCTTCCCGTCCTCCACGCGTTGACCTGAGAAGCACTCGGGGACAGGAGCTGCGCAAGCAGCAAGGAGAAGGCCGGGTGAGCCTGCGGAGTGGGCGGCACTGGGACCCAGACGCCCGTGACGCGAAGCGCAGCGCTTGGCTGTCAATCAAGGCCAACATGAGGCGGGGAGGGGCGGTGCTTCCGCCTGCTCTTGGCCTCGCGGGGCCGCTCGGCGGCGCCTGGGGCAGTTGGGAACTGCGCTTGCGGCTGCTGGCTGCGCGGCCGGGCGAGGGGGCGATGGAGCTGGAGCCCGAGCTGCTGCTGCAGGAGGCCCGGGAGAACGTGGAGGCAGCGCAGAGCTACCGGCGGGAGCTGGGCCAGAGACTGCAGGGGCTGCGGGAGGCGCGGAGGCAGGTCGGAGGGCCGCGCCCGGAGGAGCTCTATGGGCGGGGGTGGGGGGGAGCGCGCGCGATGCCCCGCGGTTGGGCGAGGGCCATGAGGACTCCAAGAAGTTACGATGTCTGAAAACTCTGAAGGGAGAAGAGAAGAGGCTCAGAAGATGCAAGGAGACCTGGCAGGCTCTGGGAGTAGGGAGGGTAGGTGCGGCGGGGCGGTGGTTTTAAGGGGAAGAGACACGTTCGAGGGATCCAGGGAGAGTGTGAGGGGGCGTTCCCTAAATTGTGTAGGGCGGTGCTGGGTGTAGGTCCGAGTTGGGGGAGAAAGAAGGCTCAGAGCAAAAGCCCTGGATGTCACAGGGTAAAGAGTGACGAGTTGGGGGAGGTGGAGATTCTTGGGAAGACCTGCTGTGGGGATGGAGACTGGTTTTAAAGAGGAAAACGTGGAGTGGTGACTTTGGGAGGGATAAAGGTGGAGGCAAAATGAGTATTGGAAGGGAAAGATTAGGGAGAGATTAAGAGATTGAGAAGCGGTAGAGTTAACACTAAATAAATGAGATTAGTGCCTTTGAACGGTACTTAATATATGATCTAGAATGCATTAAAAAAAACATTGGCATAACCCAATTCTAGGTGGTTTAGAATTTAAGATAAAGCTGTCTTGGAAGAGCAAAAGAAGGAAAATGAAATATTTGAGGGATGGAATGTAAAGGTGTAGGGAAATGGAAAAACAGATTTAAAGCATACTGAAAGGAGACGCTAAATATATACTTTCAAGGGATAGCAGTTATCTGTTCCTTGGGGACATGGTTTTCAAAGATATAAGAAAGCCCCATGGTTTCTCTACACCCTGGAACATAGACAGAAAAAAGATACAACCCACTGCCAGTGTGTGACAGATAATTCTCAAACTACTGTTAACATGTGATTAATGCTTTTTGAGTGAGTGGTATCCTAAGTGGAGTCATTTGAGTGCGATTTTTTCTACATCACATTTGATATTAATCTATGTTGTCATCCTAGTACCTCCCATTCTGCATTGAATCTGAAAATGTACAACTGGTGGGAAAGTGCTGTGATAACAGTGCCTTTGGATGATCTAATCATTAAGGATACTCAATATGCTTTAAGTTTTATGTATTTTATAATCCTTGTATAGCTGGTGTAGGCTAGATGTCATTCATAGTTTAAGAACAAAACCTAGAATTCATCTTGATTTCCCTTTTAAAAATCTTCATTATCCTTTCTGCTATTTTAGAGGTTCTAAATCCAAGACATTGTGTAAAAAGAGATTGAAGTATCTATTATTATATGACTGATGTTTCAGCCAATTAAGATATCTTATATGTGAGCAGGACTATTGTTTAACTGCATCAGCAATTAAGAAACAGTAGAATTGACATTAAATGAATGAGCTTAGCACCTGAGAATAGTACTTATTAATTTCCAGTGTGATATTGAGTGCATTAAAAAAGTTTGTATGATCCCATCCTGAATGATTTAATATTTAATTTTCAAACCTATCTTTTAAATTTTATTTCCAAGAATTTAAATACAGAACATACTTTCCTATAATTTAGTTGTAGTTTAATATGGGTTTTTGTTGTGTTTTGTTTTTGAGGCCCAGTCTCTCAGGTTTGAGACAGAAAATATTAAGAGGACATCCATCACATTCCCTTCTGATTAGACTGGGTTATAGGTAGTTCTCTTTGGTGAACTGGTGTTTTGTGCCAGGGCTGGTTATAATGGCATCTCTCCTTAAAGCTAATTCTAGTGGATTGTACACGTTTGGGTTTGTAGAATAAGTCCTCTGTCAACTTGCATTTTAAGGAAGGTCTGTGTTACAAATATGTTATCAAAATAAGCAGCTGTTTTGTTTGGTGGTTAGGATATTTTTGGGGTTCTAGTCATTTTCAGAAAAACGACATAAAATATATGGCTTTTTAGTCAAAGATTTTGCATGGGGTTAGGATGAGAACAGAGAGGAAGCGATGTTTCCCTTTGTTTATATTTTTTACTCGCTGATTTTATTTGGAGGGGGGCATATGTTTTAATTGAGATAATTCACATACCATAAAATTTGTGCCTCAAAGTAATACAGTTCAGCAGTTTTTAGTATATTCGTTCACAAAGTTGTGCAACCATCATCACTATCTAATTCTAGAACATTTTTATCACCCCAAAAAGAAATGCTATACCCATTAGCTATCACTCCACCAGCCCCTGGCAGCTGCTAAACTTCTTTCAGTCTCTGTTTGGATTTGCTTATTCTGAATGTTTCATATAAATGGAATCATGCGGCCCTCTGTGACTGGTTTCTTTGATTTAACATACTGCTTTCAAGATTCATCCATGTGGCAATATGTATCAGTACTTTTATGGCTAAATTATATTCATTTTATGGCTGTATCACATTTTATTTATCCATTCATCAATTGATAGACAATTAGGTTATTTCAACTTTTTGGCTATTATGAATAATGTTACTAAGAACATTCATGTACAACTTTTTATGAGGACATGTTTTCAGTTCTTTTAGTACGTATATGCGTAGGAATGCTGAATGGTATGGTAACTCTATTTAACCTTTTCAAGAACTCTTGGCGCACATTTTATCTTTGCTTTTGTTTCCTACCCTTTAAAAATCTCTCAAAATTTGTCTCATGTTAAGAAATTGTGTCTATGAAAGTCTAGAAGGAAGAGTAAAAAAATTTTTAAGTTATTCTGTCAAGAACAACTGCCAGCATGTAGCAGTTTCTCCTCTTGTGGTTAAGTTTATGCCCTACCCTCTTCTTCAGAGAAAAGGAAGTTCTGTGTAGGAATGCAAAGGGTAGTCTGTAACTCTTACTGCTTAAATAATTTAAAGGCTAGAGAGATGTTCCTTGTCTTCAGGAAATTAGATGTTTACAGCTAGTCTGGCTTAACCGATGTTGAAATCATTAAGAATAGTTCTCTATAGCTTGCTGGAATCCTTGATACTAAGATGTAAATACCAAAGAAATTAACTCCCACTCTCCTTAAATATTCATTTGTTCATTCACTCAATGAATATTTATTGAATGTTTACTGTGGGTCAGGGATTCTTCTAGGTCCTAGTAATACTGCCATCAGAGAAATAGGCCACTGCCTTCATGGATTTACTCTATCCTTTGATAGCTGATCATTAGACTCTTACTCCTAAAAACAAAACAGATGGGAAAAACCTAAATTCTTGTGTCTTCATTTTTAGATTTTACTTCCATTGTGTTTTTAATCACTTGTTTAATTCAATAGGGTTGGAATTCCTGTCTGTTGGAATTAGCAATAGCTGATCAATATGTCACAAAGTGATATCAGCTGGCCAGTCAGATATGTCTCACAGAGTGGCACTACCTTGATGACATTGCCACTGTCTGGGGCCTAGTCCTTAAGCTTTGCAGATCTAGAAACTTCATCTATGTACGTTAAAAGGGGGATTAGTTTGAGGTACTGGAGGTGTCTACAGTGAGAAATACCAGTATTCTAGTCTGTGTATAGTTATATTTCACTCTGCAAAATGAATGTGTTGGCCTTTGTGTGCCTTTTAGTTAGTGTGATTCAGAGTCTCTTAGGGTATTGACAAAAGCAGTCTCCGCTCTTTCCTGGGATCTAAGTAAGATACTATTTTGTGAAGCCCTGCCCGGTTCTAGCCAGTGGTGTCCCTTTGATCCTTGCTACTGCAAGTGTTGTCCATGACCACAGCAGTGCCATTATGATCTGAGAGCTTGTGAAGAATGCAAGACTCAGGTCCCACCCAGACGTACTGAACCATAATCTATACTTTAACAAGATTGCCAGGTATGATATGTATACACATTAAAACTTGAGGCACACTGCGTTAGAGTATGCATTACTACTTCCTTAGCTCTCTACTGATTTCTGTAGTTTAATCAGCCACAGATGTGATATAAATTGTTGTTTCTCTTCAAGATTAAAACATTGTTTGGAATATCATAGATATGTTGGATAATTATACAGTAATATTCAAGTGAATAATAGTCTCAAGCCAGTGCTGTCCTAACATGTCTTAATGTTTTTAATGTGACCATTTGTCTTTCATAATATTTTCTTTTTAATTTTTAATAGTTGATTTCAGATAATTTCTTGAAGATTTAACTAGTAATGTTGATATTCCTAATGTACAACACCAGATTCTCAATATATTATTCCCACAGGAGTTTTAAACACAGCATGCTAGTTAAAGACCGGGACAGATATAGAACTCAGTGGGGGGAGAAAAACTTATTTCAGAAAAACAGGGCAGGAAGTCTTAGTAGCTCAGCAAAGAAAAGAAAGCTATTATTGCCTTCTTTTATCTCCCACTTCCCGTTCTGTTACCCATTTTCAAAACAGTCTAAAATCTGTTGAAATAATTTGTTACTGCACTAGTAACAATGTCCCTATTATAGTGTTCTAAGAAAAGGTTAAATCTAGAGTTGGGGAAAACCAAGAATGGATGAAATAATTTAAAAATAATTCATGATTCTGCTACTTAAAGACAACCACTTTTAACATTTTAGTGTATCCTTTTAGACATATTATTTTGCAAAATTGAGAGACTTGTATATGCAACTTCATATTCATATCTTTTGGTTAGCATTACATCATTTATTATGAAAATTTCCAACGTGCAATCTAATTTTTAACATAGAGATGAATAGAGTCTATTGCATAGATACTTATGGAGCATTCGTTGGTGGTAGGCTGAAATGTATTGACTCAAGTAAGTACATCAAAATACTCGAAGCAAAGCTCTAGAAGCAATACTAAATAATTAACAATCAAGAAAAAAAAGCTGCACATATATTTGTGTAGAAAGGACCCTGTATATTTATATTGGATTTTCAGTCATCTTTTCTTGAATAAGTCTTTTCACGAATTGTCTTTAAACATGACACCCTGAAAGTTGCTTGTTGAATCTAAAACTGACTTGAACTGTAGAATGATACAGATGAGAATTAAAATAAGCATTCTGAATCAATAATGTTAAAATCAGTGATGTTAATTAAAAAGAATGAATGTCACAGAAGTACTTAGTTTTTCTCTAATTTTTTTCCATTGTAAATTATTATGTGTGTATAATTTTGATAGAGACTTATTCTTATTACTATAAGCCTGGTAAATAATAAGGCTAATTTGTGATCTAAAAGGCCAGACAGATGTAGGATGGGTTTTTATTATTAAGTGGTATTAATGAATCACTTATATTTGCAGTTATTTTACTTTGTTAGTACTTAATTCTATTATCCATGAGGCCTTGAGAAACTTAATGTTCCTGATCCTCACTAACTTGATTTTTGTTCAATGAGCATAAGTATTGTACTTACTTGGCCAATGTGAGGATTAAATGAGAAGTGTATTTAAAATGCTTAGCATAATGTCTAGGACATACGAAGTACTTAATAAATATTATTAGTGATAATAATATCACTGAATATTATTGTTATTCAAGATAACATTCCCTACTTCTCCAATTGGCACCTTATTCTTTAAATGTCTCCTACTCTCTTTCCAGCAGAACGCTTTTTTTTTGAGCTCTGATGGCAGTTTGTGGCTATCCTGCTTATATAATAATAGTACATTTTATTATAGTTACATGTACATGCAACTATCTCCTTTAGCAGAATGACAGTTTTTTTGAGGTCAGGACCATGCCTTATTCATCTTTATAACCCCAGTTCCTGGAACATACTAGATCTCAGTAAATACTGAATGAGTGCCTTTATGAATGTTATGGGTGTCATTTTGCAGATTTTCTTTTTCTGTTGTCTGTGGTTTCATTATATGTACCCTATTCATTAATGCAGATAATCAAGAATTAAACATTTGTTTTATAATACGATTTGGTTATTTGTTGCTACATAATAAACTATGCCAAAGCATATTGGCTTATAAAGCAATCTTTTTATTTGCTTGCTATTCTGGGGATTGACTAGGGCTCTGTTGGCCATTTCTCCTGATTTTGTTGGCAACACTCATGTAATTGCAGCCAGATGGCGGCTGAGGCTAGAATGGTCAGGATAGAATGTTCACTTACCTGTTTGGAGCTTTAGTGGTAGCAGGACTCAGCTGAAATTTTGTCATGGCTGGTCCTAGATGCCAGTCTCTCTCTTCCTCCCTCTTTCTCTTCCTCCTACCCTTCCCTCTCCTCTCCCTTCCACTTACTCTGTCCAGAAAGATAGACATACTTCTTAAATGGTGACCCAGAACCCCCAGAAGTGAAAAACAGAAGTTGCCAGGTCTTCTTAAGGCTGAGGCCTGGAACTGGCAGAGCATCAGTTTCACTCTATAGCTATGCACAGATGACTGCATTGCTAGTCACAGGCCCAGCCTGTTTTCGAGAGGAGAGAACTCTACAAGGATATTAGTACTGGAGGCCACTAATGTAGCAGACTATTAAATCATATAATAAAGATTTTCTTTTTGAAAATTTTCATATAAGCATTAAAAAAATAGCCTAACCATAAGAGAACTAAGAAAGAAATGTAGCAGCACTCAAGAGTCTGTACGTGACTCAGACAATACAAATTTTTTGTCACTTTACCTGTTCTCCGATGTGGGCAAGGTCATCTCTTTGACTCATGTTACTCATCTACAAATGCTTTCTTCATTGGGCTGTGGTAGAATTTAAATGAGACCATGGATGTAAGTACCTGGCACACGGTAGGTGTTTAGTATATGTTAGCTGTTACTATATTGTTGTTACTGCTATCATTGTTATTATTTTTAATGCTTAATGTCTTGGTGTCAGTACAAAAACAAATAGCTAAGGCAATACATTTCATTTGAACTGAGAAGAAACATTCTGGTTAGCTTCTTCAGTTTCAGTTGACTATTTTATCTTTGTCTTTTACTTTTGATCATTATGTTCTTATTAACTAATAGTATTTTTGAAGCCTGTCTCTAATTTTAAAATAGTTATAGTTTCTTATTAGCAAAACAATTGAGAAAATAAATTCTTAGACTAAATTTGGAAGATAATTCTTTTCTTTTATAAAATCATGAAAATGCATGTTTTAGAAAAAATAGAGGAGATTGCAGTTACTTAATTTCCTGAATTATACATTCTGTTCTGTTTTTTACTTTGTTATAGCAACTATATATTGCCACTTAAGACCAGAGATGTCTTAAATCAGATTCTGCATAGGTTTTATGAATTATTAGTAGCTAAACTCTAGAGGAAAATGTGTAAGTCACTGTTGTCTTAGAGGGCTGCAAAGTATATTTACTAGGCTTTTGTATTGACGTATAAACTTGATGGTTTTTTGGCATTTCATGAACTCATCCCTATGTTAAAACTTTAAAAATACAGTAGCTTTGGGATTAGATTCAACTGCAGTGGAAACTTCATAAATAAATTTTAATGGTCTGTTATGTAGTAGATAGAGATTTTGGTGGAAAATTGGTTTATAATATTATTAATCAATATGAACAATGTCTATTACAGTTTCCTTTATGAGACTTTCAGTTATGATCATTTCTATTCTTAAATCTGCTTTGTTACAAACCATCACAGTTGTTTTGCTCTAGAATGACTAGGTAGCATTTGGGGCTGACTGGTTGACTATGAAAGGATTCTTCCTGCAAGGACAAATACATGTTACTGCAGGAAGTGACTCAGTCAATACATAATTTATAGGTTTACCTCTTTCAAATTGGAACTCTTTCAAATTGGATCTGTAAGTACTAAAAAGCTTGGTGCAGTAGAAAGACCATGGTCCTTGGAGTCAGACTATTTCTGGCACTGGAAAGCCTTGGGGGAAGTTATTTTACTTCTTTGGGCTTCACTTTTTTTTAACATAAACAATAAAGACTGACCTGTCAGAGTTGTTCTGAAGATTTGATGAGGTAACAGTGAACACATTGGACCATGGTACCACATCAAATAAGAACAAATTTACTCAGTAGTGAAGTACCCATTTAAAATTTTTTCTTAAAGCCAAGGAAATGAACTTGATTAGTTACATGATTGTATTAAAGGTGATTGAGGCTTTAAATTATTAATGGTTTCCAGGAGAAAAAAATAATGCCAAGGTAGTACGAAGTTTGAAACAGTGGTTGGGATTCTATGAACAAAAGGGACCATATTTACAGGAGGTGGATTTGGAAATGGATTCTCCCTGACCCTCTCACTGCTTTATGTTTATATACTTCCTTTTTTTTTTTTTTTTTTTTTACCTCTGAGGTTCCGAAACAAAAATAAAACATAGTCAGGCTCTGCAAAAGCTGAAGGAGCTTTTGAATTCTTTCTAAAGAGGAAATCAACTTTACCTAACCAAAGCACTTCCTGTGTGTGCCGTATCCGTTAAAGACTGAGACAGGACCTCAATGGTGATAGTGCTCAGCTGCACAATTTCCTGGTGGTGAGGGTGCAAACTGTATCACAGTGCTCCGACATGTTGTCTTAATTTATTCTGGTATCTGTAAAGTCTGTCTGAGTCACCTAGGGACTTTGTTAAAAATGCAGGTGCTGAGTTGGTAGTTCTGGGTAAGGCCTGAGATTTTCTGCATTTCAAACAATATTCCAGGTAGTATATCAAAATCATAAGACATTCTCTCTCTGGTTCTTTTAAAAAGGTCTTAAAAGCACATGTGATTAACTTCATTTTGCCAGGTGCTAGTATGTTAGGGACTGATCCTCAAGGATCCCACAGTTAAGTGATGAACCAAATCAAGTACATTTAAAGTACGGTCCTTTTTAAAAAAAGAAAAAAAACTTTGACTTGGGTTTATTTTATAGATGTTCTCTAGTGACTTTAAAGAGAGCAGTTAACAATCAAATTAGGCTTTCTTCTTCATGATTTAAGGAGTTCTTTTACTTACTGCACACATATCATTCATTGTAACTTACATTAGTGTCAAAAGGAGAAGAAAATTATTTCCATGATCTACCCACCCCAGCCAATGAAACTGGTCTTTTTTTTGTATTTCTTTGTTGTTCCTAGATACAGGCATCTTTTATTTTTATGTGGTTGTGAACATTTCTATAAAACCATATTGTATTCTGCCTTTTAAATTTAGCATTAAGAAAGAAATAAAAAGTTTCTAAATTTCTGTATTCACTGTGCTTTATTAATATTTTGATATTATTATTTCTTGGTGGATTTTTCTTAGACTTCAAATATTTTTCCTAAGAAAAAGCTAGCAAAAGGAGGTAGGGCAGTAAACATAATATGTCATATGAAAATACAATAGCATGTGCAAAGTAAAATGTGTGTTTGCTTTAATTCAACTGAGTGGCTTATAGGTAGAATTTCCCTGTTACTTAACAGAAAATGAATTGTGTGTTATCTGTGTTCTTTGGTGTCTATATAGACAACTGATCTGTTTTCAAAATATGTGTGCAGTGTAAAGACTTTCCTGTCATCTGTCTTAGAGTGGCAGTTCTTAATCTAGCTCTGTGGACCTAGGGCAGTGTTTCTCAAAGTAAAGGCTGCAGAATCACAGATGTGCTTGTGAAAAGCAATAACTCTGCCATACACTCCTCAAGTCTCTTCTCCAAGCTTCTAGTTCAGCAGGTCTGTGATGGAACCCTGCAGTCTGAATTATAACAGGCAGCCTTATGATTCTTCTGCAAATCAAGTTTCAGAATTACTGCTCCAGGCAAGCCGTGGTTGGGATCTAAGGGAATTTGTCACCTCCAAAATTGAATACATTTTCTTTTGGGTATGGAATATTCATTTTTCTGGGAAGACGGTCTATAAACCTCTCAGTAAGATTTGCAAAGAGGACCATGACTCAAAAAAATATTAAACCATTGTCCCAGAAGTGTGTTTTTCATGAACATTTTCTGTCTCCTATGAGCCTCTTTGGATTTTAAATAAATTCTTAGTTTTCTTTTGGCATAATGAGGGCATGTTATCCATGAGTTGATTTTTCTTTGTACATCGTGGCTTTCTAATTTACCATTTCTTTACTTTTCAGCAAAGTAAATTTTAATCCCCTCCTAATTTAAAATCCTTTTGTACTGAAATGTATTATTGCCAAGAACAATTTTGTGCAGGTAATACTTTCTAACATTTATTTATCGAGAACAACGGTGTGCCAGTTGTTTTACTAAGTGCAATATAGATTTTTAAAAACTTAATCCTTACAGCAGTTCCATGAGGTAAGCATTATTATACTCATTTGAGGACTAAGGAATTTGAAGCATGGAGTGCTTAATTAATTTGACCATATTGACATGGTTTGTGAATGATGGAACCAGGGTTTGAGCCCATTCTGCCTCATGTGAAGGTTAATCCTATGCAAGTCTGCAAGTTTGCGCAAGTGAATCACATTTGGTTTATCAACGAATAGATGATGATGCTTGGGTAGTACCTCAGAATTATTGTAGATGAATCTTGTAGATGAGCTTTTTGTAGCAATTCTGATTCTGTGTTTTTATGTTACTTCTTTTCAGATCAAAGAGAGTGCATCACAGACAAGAGATGTCCTCAAACAACATTTTAATGATTTAAAGGGAACTCTTGGGAAGCTCCTGGATGAGCGATTGGTGACCCTTTTGCAAGAGGTGGACACCATTGAGCAAGAGACCATTAAGCCACTAGATGACTGCCAGAAGCTTATAGAGCATGGAGTTAACACTGCAGAGGACTTGGTCCAAGAAGGTGGGAATCCAGGGAGCCTATTAAATATGGCAAATTCAGATTGACACTTTGCTGATTTCTCAGGATACCAGCAGGTTTATTGCCATCTGTAGGGTGCTTAGGATGTTCCTACCTTGGGACAGTTTGTCATATAAGATGACAGATATGCAGTGAGATATCCCAGGGGAAATGCAATTAAAGTATTGCATTTCTTGTTACAAAACAAGAAGTATATGATTTTTCTCAAATGGTTCTGATAGTATCTCACTCACTGTTAACAGAGTGATATTAAGGGCATTTTAAGGCATCAGACATTTTCAAGTATTTATAGTTTATAGAATATAATTTCATTGTTCTTTTTAGTAGGTTAAGAAATATGATTAGTGTTTACTTTTGAAATTATAGTTATTATATTTCTTTCTTTAGCCATTTATTTTGGTTGACGTATGCCCAGATATTGCCTTGCTACCTTCTTGTCTACCTGTCTTCCTCCTTCCATCCTTTCCTCCTTCCATCTCTCCCTTCTTTTCCATAAGTCTTTGTTAGGTACATTGAATACAAATTCTGCCCTTTGGGGTTCACATGTGAGAGAGGCATACATACTGAGAGAGATCTAAGACCTTTGGAAACACAGAAGGGGAAGTGCTTAACTCTGAAATAGTGTAGGCTAGCCTTCGGTAGGAGTTCCACAGAGGCTTGAAGAAATTCAGCAAGCAGACAAAGGAAGAAAAGGAGGTAACAGCATGATTGGAAGCAAGAGTAATATCAGGGATCTTCTGAAATGTTTTAGGCAGCAGAGTTACATAGTCAGAGTTGCATTTTTAATATGACACTGCCTACAATTTGGAGACTGGATTTGAGGTTGTGAGACTGGAGCTAAAATAAACTGACTAGAAAGTTGCAGCAATAATCAGATAGGAAATAATGAGGGCAATGACAGGTGAAGATGAGGCAGAGCTGGTTTTAAAATTTTTCAGAGATAGAATTATTGATGAATTTATTTATCAGTATATGTTAATTATTGGTGGTTACCCGTATATGGGTTGGAGGAGAAAGGAAAGGATTTAGGATGACCAGAATCAGCCTGATTTTGGATGACTGGGTGAACTCTACTGTTTACTGACTTAGGAAACAAATGAGAAAGGGAAGACTTTGGTGGGTACTTAAGTGCATTCTTTTGGGGCATGTTGAGTCTGAAGTGCTTAAGATGCCAAGAAGTAATTGGGAATGTGAGTATGATGCTTAGGAGACAGATAATACCTAGAGATGTCAATACGGCAGTTAATGGTGCATACGTCAGATCTGAATCTCTGGGAATAAGAAAAATCATCAAGAGATAGTCTACAGTATGAGAAGAGAAGGCAGCAGAGGTTAGAACTGTAAGGGATGCCAATATTTAAAGGGGGGAAAAGAACCAGAGAAAGAGATTGAATACTATTCATTTTGCAGATTGAGTGCTGTGAGTGACTTAGGATAAAAAGTGTACATGGCTCACAACTCTGTCATTTTAATTGGAAATTAATCCCCTTTCTGGTCCCACTTAGAATATGGTACTAGTGTTATCTTTACATGCCGGTTACATTTTTGTCTTATCTTTAGTGAGAAGTACTTATTTGCCACTGACTGTAACAGTGCCTTTGAGAGTTTTTTTTTTTTTTTTTAGCAGGACCACAGAATGTCTTTTGCTGGAGGCTCTGCTTTGGAAACAAAACCAGAAGCAGTTCAGCATAGATCGGGAGTATACACCCACCACCCTGAGGACTGAGAAATGTTTTTAGTTTTGAAAATAAATCTTTTGAGGCACAAACATGTTTGTTACAGCATTTGACACTTCAGTTTTTTTATACTTCAGAAGTATTTTTGATTTTAAACTCTTTCCTCCCTTCTGTTCCCCAGGGATAAAAACTTATTTATGGAATTTTGAGGATTTTGAGGCAGTGTTCAGTGTATCTCTGTGTTCTTTTTGTTTGAGGGAGAAGGTCATGACATGTGGCCTCAAAAACTTGAGTAATTCCAAGGCACATTGAAATAGAAAAGAGTTTTGGTGGTGTTTTTCAGGGCTGTGGAAGGACATAGAAGTTGGTCATTTTTTTAAATGCCCTTCTGTAGCATTTTCTTTTTATTGCTCTGTTGAGTAATTTCTAATCTAATGTGATAGCGTTTTGTGAAAATATGATGGTATCATTTGATTTTATAAGGCCCTGTGTCCTATTACTCCTGTCAAGGTAATATTTGTACTGGCTCCTATCAGTGTTGATAAAGTTTCTGTAAGAGAGATGGGAAAAGTCCCTGGGCCTTCTGCTTTGTATAAAATTGATTTGACATACCACATATTCTTACTTAGGGTGAAATATACATCTTTGTGGCAAGATGTCACCATTGTGTACCCTTTTTCCTCGTAAGTTTAACCTGAGAGCCTTAGAATCACTTCTACAAATAGTATCTACTTTTACTTTTTGGGAATTTGACTGCAGCATCACTTAAGAATTATTTGCAAGAAAACCAGAGACCTATGTAGACACAGGATGTGTTGATTACTTGTAATGTGACTATTTTTCACTATACTAGTTCTCATTCCTGATTGTAGGTGAAATCGCCATTCTTGGTGGTGTAGGAGAACAGAATGAAAAACTGTGGAGCTTTACCAAAAAGGCCTCACACATTCAGTTGGACAGGTAAAAGAGTTAGTGCCTTTGGGGCTTACTTTTAAGCACTTAAACTATCTGCTGTCCTCCTCCCATTAAAATTCTAATTAAGAGAGATAGAGAATATATTTTTCAGGGTTTTATTGCTTATTACCAATATTACTAATATGAAATAGTGGTGATTGTAATCTTTGATGTAATATTACTACAGATTTTCTTCAATTCTAATGTGTAAGAGAATTGTTAAATTTTTAAAATTATGAGCATAAAATTGAAATTGGGTCATATCTCGGTAAAATAGATGTTTTGGTAGAAACTTGACAACTGTGATCCTACCAACTTTTTATCTTCTTGCTTATATTTATTTGAGAAGAGAATCTTTATGTAACATCTTGCAAAGACCCAACTGCCATGAGCATTATTTATTGGGAGTTTCTGCATCCTTATAATGTATGACTGGTCTAAAATATTCTTTATATTTTTAACTCTTAGTTTAAAAGCCTCATAAATACATGAGTTTTGTTTCTTCAGCTTACCAGAAGTGCCTTTATTGGTTGATGTGCCTTGTTTATCTGCTCAATTGGATGACTCAGTTCTTAACATAGTAAAAGACCACATTTTTAAACATGGAACGGTAGCATCTCGCCCACCAGTACAGATAGAAGAACTAATAGAGAAACCTGGAGGCATCATTGTACGATGGTGTAAGGTACATAATTTTATTAACTACCTTTGAATATTCTCTTTATAAACAGAAATCCCTTTTCCTTTACAACTAAAATAAACTCACAAGGAACTTGAACCGAGGTAGCTCTTCCAGTTTGAGATAAACAGTTTTGAAGGTATTTTTTTAAATCTCTGTATCACAACATTGTTCTCAGAACATATTTCCCAAACTTAACTTTTAGTGAGTTGAGGATTGCTCCCATTCCTGTTTTATTAGATATGTCAAATTATGATATTGAATATTTGGGTGTCTTATATTTTTCTGTTCAACACTAAACTAATATCTCTGAAATAAAATTTCTAAAGTATGATTTCTTTGTACTCTCAGCATTGCTGAATATTTTATGTATTAAATCAATAATGTTGGTAAAATAGCATATTTTATATAGAAACTATGTCCACATGAGTCATAGTGTCTTGGCTGTTGACAGATACATCATTCAGAGTCAGGGTGCTCATCTTCTGGAAACTATTTTCTTTTTCTTGTTGTTTGTTTGATTTTTTTGTTTGTTCTTGGAAACTGTTTTCTTAAAAGGAATTTTTCAATGAAGTTTTGGTATAGAAGAAAGAAGTAGAGATGCTTTTGTTGGTTCAAAACAAGAACTCTTATTCCATTTTTATTTTCTTACCTATCTGTGGGCCTGTAGTTTTCAGTTTTTCTTCTATAAGCATTATTATTCATGCTTCCTTATGTAAATGTGTAGATTTTTTCTAAAGTTTTTACCTAGCCATATAATTATGAGATCTAAGAGGATTAGATCTGTACTTGGTAATACTAAACTCTTTTCAATGTGATTTTAACAGTTTATTCTTCTAACTAGCAGTTAAGAGTTCATGTTACTCTTTATCCTGAACAATACTTGGCATTGGCAGACTTTATATTTTTGCCAATGTGGTATCTCATTGTGGTTTTAGAGTGTACTTTCCATATTACAAATTTGGTTGAATATTTTAAAATTTTTGCTGCTTATTATTCTATAGAATGCTTATTTGTGTCTTTGCCCATTTTTCTTTTGGATGATTTGTCTTCTATTAATTTTTAGGAGTTTATATATTCTGGTTATTAACTCTAGGTTATATGAATGATATAGTTGTGGGATTCTTATTTTTAAATGTTTTATCTTTGACATTATTGTGTAGAAAGCACCATTTCTTCAAAAGAAGCATATTTTCATATCAGATTGTGAAGTCTAAAACACATGATTCAACAATGAAGGGAGATAATGATGGTGTATTTCCTATGACTTGAGAATAGCCCATATTCAGCAGGTGGGCTTGTATGCTTGGCCCAAAACTCCCCCATTCAAAATTCTTAATCAGTAATGCTGAGAGAAGTTATTCTCTGATTTTTACCTAACATAAAGCCTTTCTCCTTAGGTGGATGACGACTTTACAGCCCAAGATTACAGGCTCCAGTTCCGTAAATGTACTTCAAATCATTTTGAGGACGCATATGTAGGCTCTGAAACTGAATTCATAGTATTGCACATAGACCCCAATGTTGATTATCAGTTCAGAGTCTGCGCCCGAGGAGATGGCCGACAGGAGTGGAGTCCTTGGAGCATCCCCCAGATAGGTCATTCCACATTGGTGCCTCATGGTATGCTGTTGCCTTTTCACTCCTGGAGCTTAACTATGCATAAGAACACTTGTATTCTGCACTAAAGGCAGCACACTGACAACCTTTTTTTTTCTAAGGATAAACCCTGAATTAATGAGAACAACATGAAATATGTTTTTCACTTCCTGTTCAAATTACTTCATGTGAATTTTGAGACATTTTCATCAGTTCTTCAGTCCAAAATATTGCCAGACAGAATTAATAGTATCCCCTAAAACCACAGATTTTAAAGATTGCAGCAGGAGACTGCAATATTTGATCCAAACCTTCAATATATACTAGGTAGAGGCTTTTTCTTAAAAGTTGTATGATCTGAAATTGATTTCAGCCTTTTCCTGGAATCGTTTCTCTTATTGAACTTGTCTATGACCCCTAAGAGTAATCTCTTCTCCTTCCAAGTTTTGTTTAATGTCTATGTGCTGAAGATATTTCTTAAAAGAATCTAATAATTTACAATGTCTTTTGCTTTTTAAAAAGAATGGACAGCTGGCTTTGAGGGGTACAGTCTGAGCAGTCGAAGAAATATAGCACTCCGGAATGATTCTGAATCCTCAGGTGTTCTCTACTCCAGTGCTCCAACCTATTTCTGTGGGCAGACATTAACATTCAGGCAAGTAGATATTAAAATATCTGTCTGTCATGACATAGGCAGTATAGTGAAGTGCGCAGAACAGATAAGAGCTTTGGATTCAAAATCGTCCTGAAGTTATTCCAGCATTTATAGATAGTGGTACTTTGGGGGAGATTTCTCTATTTCTCTTTGCTTCAGTTTTCTCATATGTATTTGTAGGGTTATTATGAATATTAACTGAGCTAATGTATATGAAATGCCTTGCTTATACCTGATACAAAGTACATTCTCATTATGTTTAGGTCTCTTCTTCTTGGTAAATAGAGAGAAATAGAATACTTCTAGAAAGTTGATCTTAAAAATTTAGAGGCCCAGAATCTTTATTTACTTTTTTTCTTTGTGAATCAAGAGTAGTTATCTATGAAAGGCAACCTATCAATGTAAATGTACTATATAAATATACATAATTCTCTGTAAAAGTAAAACTGAAATCAAGCCTCTTCTACCACCAATTCATTTTGTTTCTTTATCCATTTCTTCCTGTATTAGAAAAATTTCTTTTTCTTGTTTTTATGTTATCTGAGATGTACTCTGTGTGGTCATATTTCTAAATAGCTCTTCCTAGAAACTAAAGCCCAGTTTTGATTTAGAAAAGTGGAGCTTGCCTGATGTTCACCATACTCACTTTCGTGTAGCAAATACTCTTCTAAATTTTTTAAGTCTGGAGATCATGAGATTTTATTGTGAATGCTTTCTCCAAGTCAGTACCTCTTATTCTCAGCCCCTTGTAGTATAAGGCCTGCAGAGTATCTGAAAGTTTTAGCTAAACTGATGTTGCCATGTTCTTCACCAGTCAAGTCATTTGAACTGTTAGCAGTTATCAGAATGTACTAGCTTATGCTTTTTCTCATTTTTGACATCTCATCTCTCCCCTTACATTATGAAGACAGAGTGACTTAGTAACCAGAAAAATACCAACAAAGAGAGAAATAAGAAGCTTACCACCTAAAAGTCTATTTAATTATTCCCCAAGTGTTCTGCTAACATACCTCTTCTCTGCTTATGTCCCTTGTTTACAGAAATACTTTCATTAGTGAATCTCTTGAGAACATGGTACTTCTGTGTAATGGAAGCGCTTTCTGAGTTGATAGGTTTAGGCCAGATATCTCAGACCATAATAAAAATAATAATCATAGGAATAATAATTGCAGTTAATATTTATATTTATAATATTATATGCTAGGTACTGTTCTGAGCACTTGTGTTAACTCATTTGAGTCTCACAATAATCCAATGAAATAGGTGCAGTTACCCATTTTAGGGATGAAGATGCTAAGGCACAGAGAGTCACTTACTCACTACCACATAGCTAGTAAATGGCAAAGTTCGGATTTAAATCCAGACAATCTGGCTTCAGAGTCTGTGATTGTAATAACTGATCTATATTGCTTATCACTTGTCTTCATGGGAAAGTAAAAGTGATTCTAGTTCTGAAATCTACAGTTTTTCTGCTATTATAGCCTTAGTTCTTTTCCCTTCCCTCTTATATCACTTTTATGCCCCAGTGATGGTGACCTGATGCTTTCCTGCTTTTAAATTCTTCCTCTGTGAACACAGGGAAGGTCTAATAGATGGCATACTTAGGTTTGTTTCTTAAATCATTCAATAAATATTTATTAAGGTATTAGAAATTAACAAATTGATTTAAATCTACTTATGTCTATAGACTATAGGCCTCAATAAACTGTTAGCTCTTCCCTCCTCCTCCAAAGACGTCTGACTAGGACACTTGACAGAGTGATTAACACACTTACTTACGCTCAGTATCATCTTAGCCAGACCTTTGCATTTTTTTGTCATTTTTCCTTTGTGGAACGAAAATGCTTTCTCTCCTTGTTTAAAGGAATTTCAGGCATCAGCAGTTAAGTCAAGATGTGAGTGGTCTGGGGGACCCTCGTACGTGAGGGAGGGACAAATGGGCCTAGCTGATGAAAGGAAACTTTATTTAGTTTTGTGAGGGTGTTTGAGGGCCTCGTAGTTAGAAGGGAGATTATACTCCTGTGGGCACCACCCTGTTGCTCAGCCCAGTCTATCCCTACTGATGTTTCTGGAATGCTTCAAGCGCTAGAGCTAAAGAAACTTGTTACTGGCTGGCTATTAACAGTCTCTAGAGTCTAGTTTCATTTGGTGCCAGGTCTGCTAGCTCTCCCCTCCTCCTAGGCCTTTCCCTGATTTCTTGTCTGAACATTCCTGCTTTCCTTTAGTTGTTTCTAAGATTTCCTGATCTTATTATTTTTTAACCATATTTTTACTTTCTCTTCTCTGCCACTTTTCAAGCAGTATTTCTTACTCCTAATAGCCTATGAGGTTGTTGTCTACCTTTTACAGATGAAAAAACAAAAGCACAGAGAGACTAAGTGACTTGTCAGTACTCAGATCCTGCAGTCTGTGCTCTTAACCACTGGGATACCCTGCCTTTCAGAGGTAACATGATGTGGTAAATCAAGAAGTAATAGACTAGTTATTTTTTTAAATGTTTTCTTTCAAAGAACATGAAAAATTAATGTTCCAGTTATCTATTGCTGTGTGAAAAAACCACCCCAAAATTTAGAGGCTTAAAATAACAATAGTCATTTATTTTTCTCAGGAAACTACAATTTGTGGATCTTGGCAAGGACAGTCATTTCTGCTTATGTAGTGATAGCTGGGGTGGCTTGATGAGGGATGGTAGATTCGTTTCCAAGATGGCTCACTCAGATGAGTGGCAAATTGATTCTGGTTCTTGGTGCCTCTCCATGTAGGCCTCTTCAGTGGCTGCTTGGGCTTCCTCACAGCATAGTGGCTGGGTTCCAAGAATGAGCGTTCCAAGAGATAAGAAGTGGAAGCTGCCAGTTTCTTAAAGCCTTGGCTTAAAAATTGAGAGTGTCACTTCTGTCATATTCTGTTGTTCAACTGGCCACAGAATTCAGATACCAGGGAAGGGATGTACCCCTCTTCTTGATGGGAGAAATGTCAAAAAGAATTTGGGGGCTTTATCTTAGGAATGCAGTGGTTGCTAACTATTAGAAAGAGATCACTTGGGATATGTGAATTTGGTTTGATGCTTGCCTTTGGTTAAACATTAGCATTACCTTTTCTGAGTGAATTTAAGTTTGAGGAAATCTTTCTTTTTCTATACAAGGCTGGTCTCTGTGATTACTAGGTGTCTCTTCAATACTAATTGTTAGCAGTTCTGTGTTTTTTTTTTAAGTCTAGTCTAATTTAATCTTTCCAGGAAAATCCCGATAGGGCATAGTCTCTACTAGGTTTAAGAAGTTAATTTATTTTTAACTAAGGTCTTTGAAACCTCATCAGTTTTCCCTTAATGAAGCTTGGCTCTTATTACAAGTGTAGGGAATGTCAGAAGAGTTTTCTCCACAGACTCTGTTATAGATGTGGGTGAGATAAGACAGCTGGTTTCTTAAGGTCTTTAGGATTCCATTCTCTAGCTTTTTTATTTGTTTATAGAAGGAGAATTACTTGAAATCATGAAGGCATGTCTATTTGGGATATTTATAATATAATAGCTATTATACAATATATATAACATACAATAGCTATTCCTCTCAGAGATAAAGATAGTTCTCCTGATCAACTCCTTTTTTTAAAAATTACATTTATTGGGGTAACAATGGTTAATACATAATTATATAATTACATAATGCATAATTATATAATTTTCAGGTGTACATTATAATTTAACATCTGTATATTTTATTGTGTGTTTACCACCCAAAGTCCAGTTTCCTTCAGCTACCATATATTTGACCCCCTTTACCCCATCTACTTCTCCTCTCATCCTCCACCCCCTACCCTCTGGTTACCTCTAGTCTATAGTCCATGTTTATGAGTCTCTGTTTGTCCTGTTACTTTATTGCTTTTAGGTTTATGTCCCACATATAAGTGATATCATATGATTTTCAACTTTTTCTGTCTGGCTTATTTTGCTTAGCATGCTTATCTTGAGGTCCATCCATATTGTCGCAAATGGCTGTATTTCATCTCTTCTTATGGCTGAGTAATATTCCATGGTATATATTTACCACAGCTTCTTTAGCCAATCTGTTGTAGGACACTTCAGTTGCTTCCATGTCCTGGCCACTGAATAACACTGCTATGAACATCGGTGTGCAAATATCTTTATGGATATAATTTTTTTAAGTCTTTGGGGTAAATACGCAGTAGAGGGATTACTGTATCATATGGTAGATCAACTCTTAGTTTTTTGAGGAATCTCCATACTGTTTTCCATAGTAGCTGTACCAATTTGTAGTCCCACCAGCAGTGTATGAGGTTTTCTTTCTCTGCATCCTCTACAGCATTTGTTATTACTTGTCCTGTTGATTATAGCTATTTTAACCAGTGTGAGGTGGTATCTCATTGTGGTTTTGATTTGTATTTCTCTAATAGCTAGTGATGTTGAGCATCTTTTCATATGTTTGTTGGCCATTTATATGTCCTCTGGGGAGAAGTGTCTGTTCAGATCCTCTGCGCATTTTTTGATTGGATCATTTTTTTGTTGTTGACAACTCATACTTTTGAATAAAACTGATTGTTTCGTTCAACCCTTATTCCACTCAAGGTGGTGTTTATAGTATTTGGTATTGGCAGGAATGGAAACTTAAAAGAAAAAAACAACCTTTGGGTCAGTGTAGAGTATGCAGTTTATACATTAGTATAGGAACTATCCAGACTGCTGTGGAATATAAAGGCAAGAAACTTATTTCTAGGTGAGGGCTTGGTGAAGGCTTTATCCCAGGTCAAGCTGGTAAAGACAGTTCAGATGAGGAAACAAAGCAAGAACCAAAGATATGGAGTAGAAAAAAGTACAAAGAACAGCAAGTAGAGTCTTGAGGAGGGTTCTTAGAGATGGAAGTGTAGTTGGAACCCCAGAAAGGTAGGATATTCTTTTAGACAGACTATGTATATTTCTTTAATTTCTCAAAGAAATGCCCCTTTTAGAGGTAACTTGTACCCATTTACAAGGAGGACATTTGATACTGCATACAGTTTTTTTTTTCTTTCCTCAAAAAAAGGCTTTATCAAATAAAACCAAGTTAAGTTTACATTCCCATAGTTTTGGGGGATCATGCTCTGTATTTGACTTTTCATGAATTCACAAATTGATTTAGACTATACAAAATAATATAGCCAGTTAACATTTGTTGAGCTCTACTATGCGTTAGTTCTTAATTAATGTCTATAAGTCCTCATTACATCCTCACAAGGTAAATACATTTTATAGATATGGAAACTGAGATGTTAGATTAAGCAACCTGCCTAAGGTTGTACCAATTGCTAATAGTGACACTGAGTTCAAGTCCTGATGATCTAGCTCTGTAGAACCCTGCTTTCACTTAGGGTGAGGCGAGAGGCCATTGGAGGATATTGAACAAATGAATGACATGATATGACATTTTGGCTACTGTGTGGAAAATAGTCTGTAAAGTTTCAGGGAGACCAGTTAGGAGGCTGTAACAACAATCTTGGTAAAAGCTAATGGCTTAGATCGGGAAGGAGCAGCGGAGGTAATAATAAGTAATCAGAACCTGGATATATTTTGAAGGAGGAACTAACAAGATTGACCGATGGGTATCAGTTTTTTTCACAAATTAAATTTGAGTTCCTTATTAGACATACACGTGAAGGTAGGGAATATACAGTCGGACATATAAGTCTAGAGCTCAATGGAGTGTGCCAGGCTGGAGATATTAACTAGAGAGTACTTACCATACAGATAAGTATTTAAAGCTGTGGAACTAGATGAGATCAGCCAGAGAATAAGGATAGATAGAGGACATTGG
The DNA here is from genome assembly GCA_004027375.1 of Macroglossus sobrinus. Classification (NCBI taxonomy): domain Eukaryota; kingdom Metazoa; phylum Chordata; class Mammalia; order Chiroptera; family Pteropodidae; genus Macroglossus; species Macroglossus sobrinus. The sequence goes on from PVKZ01000201.1 coordinate 367,958, forward strand.
AGGAATCTAACATTTACCAGTTGGGAAAAAAAAAGCACCAGCAAAGGATTCTGAAGAGGAATAGCAAGTGAGGAGGCAGACAGGAAAAGTGGGAGAATGTGGTGTCCTCAAAGACAAGTAAAAGAAGTGTTTCAAAAAATGATCAGTTGTGTCAAATACTGGTGATCCATTAGTTAAAGAAAAGGACTGAGAATTTACTTTTGGGTGTGCAGCGTGGATATCCATTGGTAACTTTGACATGAACCGTTTCAGTGGCACTGTGGAGGTGAAAAACTTTTTGAGTGGGTTCAAAAGTGAGAATGGGAACTTCTGGGACCAGTAGATACATGGTAGCACCTCAGTTCTGAATTTTTCTCTTTATAGAAACTTTGGAGTAATAAAGAGAATAGAGTTGGGAGGACCCATAAGTGCTTTTTCAACAAATCTGATACAGAAAACTTAAAATTCCAAATTAGGTGTAAATACTTTCTAAGCCACAGCTAGGCAGGAAATCCAATATGGGAATCATAACAGTTTCCCGAGGGAAAAATGAATGTGGGGGGCCAATTTCAGAAATCTCCAAATACTCAGTCCCAGAAGGAGAAGGACCCACTTTAAGACTATAAACAGGACTAAGACTGAACAGTACTTGAATATTCTGCTTGAGGAAGCAGAGAGAAAAAGTGGGAAATGCCCAGGGGAATTCAGAGTGCATCATCTTAGAAAGCAAGGACTATCTCCCCTGGTGACAGTGGTCAGTAGTCTGTGAAGCAGCCTTTGAAGAAACCAGAGAAACTCAAGTCTGGCAATAGAAGCTTTTTTGAACTAAATTAGATTGTGAGTGTCAAAGGAGATAGATATAGCTTCACAGAGAAGCCATATTAAAAGGTAGTGAATTCCTATAGCAACGGGGGATAGGCATAGAACTGTAAATCTGAAAGTTACCATGACCAGATAACAAAATTAATGCTCATAGTATCTATACAATGATAGGATGAAAGAAACATGATAAAAAAGAGCAGCAAATCTTTTCTAGAGATGATGAAAACAACCAGCAAAAATCTTACCAGAAATGAGGAGCAAACTGTATTGCATTCAGCATTCTAATAGTAATTAATAAAAAGTTTAATGAGCTGGCCAAACTCAGGGTTAAGAGCTCACTTTGGATACCGGCTACGAGTTCAGGGACCCCCAGAGCCCACCCTCACTTCTAACTACATAGATGGCTGCAAATTCTGGGATTTCCATGACTACCCTCAGGTTTTGTGATTCACTAGACTGACTCACATAACTTAGGAAATTAAAACACTTACAATTATATTTTATTATATCGAAAAGATACTAGAAACCACTGAAAAAAGAGAAGCATAGGAAGAGGTCCATTGTTTTGAAAACAATGGAAGGGTCCATTGTTTTGAAAACAATGGAAGGGTCCATTGTTTTCAGGGATGCATGGCCCTCTAGCAAGATAGTACTGAGTATTGCAAACGAGGGGTGCTCACTCAAACTTTGGTGTCCAGGGTTTTTATTTTATTTTATTCTTTTTTAATGGAGGCATGGCTAGTTAAATCATCCACTGCTTGACTGTTCACTTCCCCTGCCCTTCCAGCAGGTTGGGCTGATATTATGTAGCTCAAAGCCTCGACCTTCTAATCATGATTGGTCTTTCTGAGGTATCCTACTCCCATCTGAATCATCTTGTTAGCCATAAAATATCTAGGGACCTACTATAAGCACATTATTAGCATAAACTATCAGGTGTGATCTGAGAGGCCCTCCATGAATAACAAAGACTGAATAACTCCCATCACTTGGGAAATTCCAGTGGTTTAGAAGTTACCTCCCAGGATCAAGGCAAGCCAAATTCTTCATTACATAATACTATAATAAATATCTACGATCCTCTATTTAGAATAATATTAGCATATTTTTAATTTTTAGAGAGAATATTAGAAATATTAGGGATAAAATTCAGGTACTTTGTATTCTCCACATCCCTCTCTACATAAATATTTATTCAAATAGAATTTTGTGTTTTATTAAAATCATTTAAAACATAATTTCAGATTTACAGAAAAATTGCAAGAATAATACATAGAATTTCAAAATTCCTCACCCAGATTCCCCAATACTTTATTTGCTTCATCTTTTTCTCCTTACTTTTTTCCCAAATCATTTTCAGTATTTATAAAAACATTATCAAAATCAGAAAATTAACATTGACATACTATAACATACAGACCTTATCAGATTTAGTTATTCCAATTAATGTTCTTTATAGAAAAAATATTTGGATCATGTGTTATAGTCAGTTGTAAAGTCTCTTTAGTCTCTTTTAATCTGGAAGTTTCTCTGTCTCTTAACTTTTATGATATTGACAATTTTTAAAAAGAGTACAGGCTAGTTATTTTATAGAATATCCCTCAATTTGGTTTTGTCTGATGTTTCCTAATGATTAGATTCAGGTTATGCATCTTTGGCAGGAATATTATAGAAGTAATATTGTGTTCTTCTCAGTGCACTGAATTCTTTAGGATATATACCCAGAAGTGAAATTGCCAGATCATGTAGTAGTTCTGTTTTTTATTTTGTGTTTCCACAGCAGCTGTACCGTTTTGGATTCCCATCAACATTCTAGTCTACTACTTTGTTTAGGATTTGAACATCTCTAGTCACCAGAGTTATTGACCTGTATTTTTTTTCCTGTAGTGTCTTTTTCTGACTTTGGTTTCAGGATCATATGAGCCTCATAAAATAAGTTTGGAAGTATTCCCTCCTCTTCAGTTTTTTGGAAGGAATTGAGAAGAATTGTCATTAATTCTTCTTTAAATGTTTAGTAGAATTCACCAGTGAAGCCACTTAGTCCTGGGTTGTGTGTGTGTGTGTTGAAAGGTTTTTTGATAACTGATTCAATCTACTTTCTAATTATACTTCTGCTCATATTTTCTATTCTTCATAATCAGTCTGGGTAGGTTATATGTTTGTAGGAATTGATCCATTTCTTCTAGATAATCCAATCTTGCTATATATTGTTTATAGGAATTTCTTATAATCCTTTATTTTCTGTGGTATCAGTTGTAATGTCTCTTTAATTTCTGACTTTATTTGTTACTTCTCTTTCTTGATCTACCTGAAAGTCTGTCGATTTGGTGATCATTTTAGAAAACCAGCTCTTAGTTTTGTTGATTATTTTCTATTGTTTTTCTATTCTCTATTTTGTTTAGTTTTGCTCTAATCTTATTTCCTTTCTTCTGTTAACTTTAGGCTTTGTTTATTTTTTTTATTTTTTGTTTATTTTTAATTCCTTGAAATGTAAAGTTAATTTTTTTTTGAAAGCACTTCAAATGTACATGTTTATCTCTATAAACTTCTCTGTTTGATGCTCTTGTTATATATCAAAAGTTTTGGTATGTTTTTGTTTTCATTTGTCTCAAGATATTTTCTAATTCTTTTGATTTCATCTTTGATTCATTGGTTAAGAGTTGGTTGTTTAATTTCCATATATTTGTGAACTTCCTAGTTTTCCTTCTGGATTCATTTTCTAGTTTCATTTCAGTGCAGTCAGAAAATATATGTGATGTGATTTCAGTCTTAAATTTGTCATGACTTCTTTTATGACCTAATATGTGATGTATCCTACAGTAGGAGTTCCCCATACTTTGATGTTGCTTTTTAGTTTCTTTTTTGTTTTAACTGGAAGGGCATTTCTTGTAAAGAAGGTCTAGTAATGATGACACCCCTTACCCCCAACCCCCCATTTTTCTTTATGTAGAAATATTTTCATTTCTTATTTTTCAAGGACAGTTTTGTGTATTATATTCTTTGTTGACAGTTTCTTTCATTAAGCACTTTAACTATATCATCCCACTCCTTTTTTTGCCTGAAAGATTTGTTTAGAAATCCACTGATAGTCTTATGAGTTCCCTTATCCATGAAGAGTCACTTTTCCTGCTTTCAAAATTCTGTTTTTGGCTGTTGACAATTTGATTTTAATGTGTTTCAGTGTGATTTCTTGGGTTCATTCTAGCTGGAGTCCGTTGGTCTTATTGAATCTGGATATCCATTTCCTTCCTCAGGTTTGGGAAATTTTCAGCCATTATTTATTTAAATAAATATTCTGTCCCTTTTCCTCTCTCTTTTCGCATAAGTCTCTTAGACTTCTTCACTCTTTTTTTTTTACCTCCTCTGATTCCATTTCAAATGACCTGTCTTCATATTTGATGTTTCTTTCCTCTCCCTGATTTAATGTGATATCAAACTCCTGTCATCAGTTTTTCAGTTTAGTTATTGTATTCTTCAGCAGCAAGTGTTTTGTTTGGTTTTATATTTTTTGTTGATATTCTCATTTTGTTTATGCATTTTCTAGAGCTTATAGAGTGTCTTTATGATGGTTATTTTGAATTGTTGTCAGATAATTTTTATACCTCCATTTCATTAAGATAATTTTTCTGGAGATATATTTTTTGTTTGGGCCATGTTTTCCTATTTCTTTATATATCTCATAATTTTGTATTGGGATCTACACATATGAAAACAGCCACCTTTCCCAATCTTTATGGCCTGGCATTATTCAGGAGAAGACCCTCACAAATGAGTTCAGGTAAAGATTCTGGAGACCTCTAAAATCTTTTGGTGGGGGATGAGACTTTCGTGAGCTTGTGTGTGTACAGTTTATCAATTGGAGAGCCTTGCTAGTTTTTTAGGAACTCATAATCTCTTGTTCTCTTTGGTGCCTGTTTGTGACACTGCAAATTCTTTGGTGCTGCAGCACCAAAGAGAGAGAGAGCTGCCCTGCTTTCTCTCGTACTCAGTGGCCACCAGACATCTAGTGTATGTGGGCTCCCCATCAGTGTCCCACACCAGGTAAGACAGATACTATTTCCTTGAAAAGGTGGTGCACTGGAAACATCTACTCTTCTCCCTTCTTCCCAAATGGAGAGAAGCCTTGAATTTTCACCTTCTTCTCATTATGCCAAGTTATACTGGCAACAGGATGCCACCCTCCCTTTTCTTTGGTCTCAGAGCATTCAGGCATCCATACTATGCCAGGTCCTGCAGTGCTCCAAATGAGGCACAACAGAAACCAACCCTTCAGGCAGCCTTCTATAGAGCTGGAATGCTGGATCCACTTGTACTTTTCTCTTACCTCCTGAAGGGAAAGTCAAAAGCTGGGATGTCCTTGCCTGGTACTGAGCTGTGGTAGTTTGGAAGAGGGGCTGACATGTAGAAAGTGAAATTGCTCTTCTTACTTATTTCATTATAGCTGTTTTCAGTTCTATGCTCCCTTGGCATAGTACAGCTTAACTGTATTCTGAAAATCTCATGAAGATATATTGCTGTGCATATCATTGGTAAAGCAGTGTTTCTACAGTAGAATGAGGACTCATACTTATTATTCTGCCATATTGCTGACATCACTCTTTTTCTCCCCATGCTTTTTTTTTATTTGAAGTTTTAAAAATTTTATGTACAAAGAACTAGCATTGCTTTTACAGTAAGGTAGATGTCTTGAATGACCTATTCAAGGAAGTTCACTTAGTTCAGCTTAAGCCTATATCCTTCACGTCCTGACAGAAACACTGGTGGCACATATTGAGGCTGTTTTTCCAGATCAGACCATGCTGGTTTAAGCAGATGCAGCAAGAACGAGACCTTTGGCCAAATTTTCTCAAATGGCCTTTTTAGAGCTGCTGGTTACCCATTTTTGCTCTCTCGAATGCAACAAAGCAAAAAGAAGGTCTCCCCAAACTTCTTTAGACTGCTGATTTACAAGTGAAATTACTGCGGAAACCTGCTCACATATTCATTATGTTCCTGCATGTTTGCCACTTTACAACAAAAGACATTTTAAAGCCACATTGGGTATAAATAATCACATCTACCCTTGGTAACATTACATTCCATTCCTTACTAATTTTTCTTTTTCTGTCCTTGCAAAGTCTGGCTTTCTGGAATGGAGGGAAAAATGAGTCTGGTAATAAGAACGTAGGTTGACTTTTGTACCTTTCCTATTTCTATACTACATAATGATGTATTATTTGAGACTCAGACACAAAAGGAAATACTTAAACTTTCCGCTTATGAGGTTCTCCAGGCAAAGTATGTTCATAAACATATTACCCTTTTTTAAAAAAGACTATAATGATTATTTTTATAGGCTTTAACTACTTGATAAATAGATAGTAATCAAGTCATTGCATAGACTCTCATATTGAAGGTTTAAGTGATAGCAGTACTAGTAAAATTCATTATAATGGCAAATATGACAAGTTTTCTAAATGTCTAGAGCCAGAACATAAAATGTGCCATAGTTAACATAGACTGTACATTCAGAATGCTTGCAATCGTATCCTAGTGCCACCACTCAGCCAGATGATCAGGGTCATCTTTTTTGAATCTTGTTTTGCCTTTTGTGCCTTAGTTTCCTCATGTATAAAATGGGTATGCTGATAATAGCATTTACCTGGTTTATGTGAATTAAATGAGATGATTTATAGACATATAAATTTTTTAAATAGTGCCTGGAATTTAGAAAGTACTGAATCATTGTTAGCTATTAAAGGAAGTTATGTTGAAATTGCCTTTTTTAAGCTTAGTAACTGTTAGATATCATGTTTAAAAAAAGATTAAATGACCTTTCTACCTCATTTACAGAGTTGAAACTGTGGGACAGCCAGACAGAAGAGACAGTATAGGATTGTGTGCAGAAAAACAGAACGGATATGACTCTCTGCAGCGAGACCAAGCAGTGTGCATTAGTACAAATGGTAAGAGATAAATGTTATTCTCTTTGAAATATGTGAAATATATGAATCTCTATGAATGTCACACATTTATAACAGGAGATGAGAAGGTTTAGGTAGATCTTAATGACATACCTCTATGGCTACTATGTACCAGCCATTCTGTACCCTTTATAAATAATAAATTAACCCTTGTAGCAACTTTTTGAAGTGAGAGTGGTATTATATCCATTTTATAGATGAAAACTGAGCCACAAAGAGGTTAAGTAACTAGCATAAACTCAAATAGCTTGGAGGTGGTTGAGCTGGGATTTGCAGCAGACAGCCTGTTTCTGGATTCTGTGTGCACAGGTCATCTAATTTCAACATAGATTAGGAAACTAGGGAAAGAATTTACTTAGTATCTCTAGTGTTGTTTGGTCCCTTACTCCATAGTAATCACACTTTCAAGTCACTACACAAGACATGTTAATATTTTGTGGTGTGGGTCAAGCTGTAGGTAGAACTTGATTGTTTCTCCCGTGTGAAACAATCTTGCTATTCCACAGGATGTAACTGTGTAACCGTTCTTTTGATGCCGTTCATATGGAGAACTCACAGTCCCTATTCTAAAAGAGTAGAACTCTGGGCCAGAACTCTAAAGTGTCTTTAAAGCTTTATCTTTTTCTTCTGCCTTGAGGATGGGGGTTAATTAACATATTCAAATGTATTATCTTTGACTAGTTGGCATTCCAGAATGTTTTCTTTATCTGAATTAGGAAATTAGCTGTGTTACCAATAATCTAGAATCTGTTTTAACTCATAGTTATTGCTCACAAGTAAATGACTCTTTACCTTACCATTTTAGGTGCAGTTTTTGTAAATGGAAAAGAAATGACTAATCAGTTGCCCGCCGTTACCTCTGGGTCCACTGTCACATTTGACATTGAAGCTGTGACTCTAGGATCCACCAATAATAACGAAGGTGGAAACTTCAAGCTTCGAGTAACTATTAGCTCAAATAACAGAGAAGTGGTTTTTGATTGGTTACTCGATCAATCTTGTGGTTCTCTTTACTTTGGATGCTCATTTTTTTATCCTGGATGGAAAGTGTTGGTGTTCTAGATTTTTGGATGATTGGCTTTGGTTTGCAGGGTTTTAAGGTAGCTATCCTCAGCCCAGTTTAGTTGTAATTGTTAAATAAAAATTGTTAGACTCATCTCTCATTTTAGCCATTGGAAATGGAAATGTTTACTGGATTTATCTTGGAATATTTTAGCAATGAAACTTGAATATTGTGGACAAAACCATAATGCAGTCAATTTTATTTTTAGCAGTGTTGATTAAAATATCACATCACAATAAAAATCAAATTGGCTTTTAAAATATGAGGATACAGAAAGCCCTATGCCCTTCCACTGTACTTTTCTTTAAATTTGGTTATTTGAACAGAAAAACTTAACATAATGTTGTATTAAATCCCCATCATTTAAGGATCTAAGGCCATGTAAGACTTTAGTATACAACAGTAGACCAGAGTTTTGTAATATACATTTGCTTGTGTGCTCTCCACATGAGTGTTGAATATGTTCTCCATATTCAGGTATTTGTAAGCAGTATTGAATTTTATCTCATGTTCAGTAATCTTTAAGTACCAAAAGCATGGTATTTTTTGCATTTAAAAAAAATTACTGAGCAAATGTCTACAATAGGCAAAACATTTTCTTTTGTTCTTTCCATTTGAGTCACGATAGACTAGAGGATTTTTACAGGGTAAAACTACTTATGGAAGTAGTATACACAGCAGCAGTATTAGCCATTTCACATGTATGGAATATGTACATGTGCATATTCAGCTGCAGTGATATGCATGTTACTATTCGTAAGTTATGAGCTGCAGTCCAGTTTAGTGTCAGTTTTATAAATGGTCTTTTGGTGGACCAAACAAATATAAGGTAAATACTTGACCTACTTGTTTTGTTGAAACTTAAATTTGTGTAAAATATTTATTTGAAGAACTTACTTAGTATGTAAAAATGATTATCTTAACTTGCTATATTATCAGCTACAGATTTTTTTTGATGTCATGTTTTTCTCCCATTTTTAACAGTGGAAAAGTGGAAAAGCAAGTTTGACACTTTTGTAAGATAATTTATTTGGGGATTCAAACTCCCTGTTAGACAATCATGACCTTTTTCCCTTGCCTTTTTTATATATGTCGTCTTTCACTTGTTTAGTGGTAAGATATGCTAGAATGTAGATGCCTTGTCCAGCTGTCTGAAACCAAATAAAAAACTAAAAGTTAAATGTGTGTATTTTTTTCTTCCATGAAATTTGAGGAATCCAATTTTAATCTTTAGAGGGAGGAAAGGGTTTCTTGTGGCTCCATTTTTAATTCAGATATCATTGTAACTTGTGAAAAGTTACTTAGACTTGTATTCTGTATCTGATACCGAGTATAGTGGCTGACACATAACACATGCACAATAAATGTTTGACTGAATTATGGATATTTTCTCCAGAATGGCTTCATCTCTTTTCCTTCATTTAGTAAATATTTACTGAACATCTTTTTTACCCTTGAAAGGAGAATGGCATCTGAAATTTATATCTCTACAGTGTGCTTTTTCATACAAGTGACTTAAACCTAACTTAGATTTAAGTCACTTAGACAGGAGTGGATTTTACTATTTTAAACTCTGAAACTAAATATTTTTTTCTTGAACTAAGAGCTGAGATTTTGGTAAAATTCACCTCATTCTGTTTGAACAGATGAAAAACAGTATTTGAAATCTGTTTGGAGGGATAAGAGTTTGACAGTAAGAATTGATATTTATCCTACTATGTACCAGGCACATTGCTAAATTTTCAAAATACATTTCATTATCTTATTTAATTCATATATTTTACTAATACTACTGTTATTACTGCTTTTTCTACTTTGTAGATGAGAAAATGTAGGGTCAAAAGATGTATAATTTGTTTAAGGTCATGACGAATAACTAGTCTGGTTAGGACTGTAGCCCTGATCTGTTTCACTCTGGAGCCATAGCTCTTAACCATTATGCTTCTAAGAGGAATAGACACAGAGAAAGCCCCAGGTGTAGATAATAACGAAACATGGGATAAGTGGTAGAAATTGTAGAGTAGCATTAAGGAAGGACTGAATCTACCTGAAGATCTCAGTGAGCAGAGTAAATCTTAAAAGATGAGTAGAAATTTGATAAGCTCAGAACTGGCATTTGAAGCAGAAGGGAAGGAATTTGCAGTCATGATGGAGGTAAGAAGAGTGTGCATTAGGGCATCCCCAAATATGGTGGTGGTAGGAGAATATGAGAATGCAATAAATGTCTGAGGAGTGCAGAGAAGTTGCATTTCCATTTTTTGAAACTGCCAAACTGATTTTCAGGGGGGCTGTACCGTTTTTACATTCTCTCTAGCAATGTATTGGGTCTTTCTCAGTATTGGTTGTCACTTTTTAATTTTAGCCTTTTTGATAAATGTATGGTGATATTTCACTGTGGTTTTAATATGCATTTCTCTAATGGCTAATGATATTAAACATCTTTTCATGTTTATTTGCCATCAATTAATCCTCTTCAGTGAATTTACCCATTTTCAAAGTAGATTGTTTATTTACCATTAAGTTTTAATAGTTCTTTATGTAGTCTAGATACTAGTGCATTGTTGGGTATGTGGTTTGGAAATATCTTGTTGGTAACTTGACTTTTATTCCATAACCAGGCTGTTTCCCAAACTAAAAGTTTCTAATTTTGATGTTCAATATATTAATTTTTCCTTTTATGGACTGGGCTTTTGGTATCAAGTCTAAGTAGAACTCTGTTTAGCCCTAGATCCCAAAGATTTTTTTTCCTGAAAGTTTTACAGTTCAGTATTTTAAGTCTGTGATCTATTTTGATTTTTTTTGTATAGAGGTGTGAGACTTAGATTAAGGTTCATTTGGGAACATATCTTCATATTGATGTCCAGTTGCTTCAGCACCATTTGCCTCAAAAGACTCTTTCCTCCATTGAATGGTTTTTGCACCTTTGTCAATCAGTTGGGTATATTTGTATAGGTCTAATTCTGGGTTCTCTGTTCTGTTCTATTTATAAATGGGTCTGTCCTTCTGGCATTACCACACAGTATGATTACTAAAATATATGATGTTTTAAAATCAGACTGATTTCTCTGTTATTCATCTTTTTCAAAATTGTTTTAGCCATTCCAGTTCCATTGTCTTTCCATGTCGATTATAATCTTTTCAAAAAGTCTTGCTGAGATGTTAATGGAAAATTCTGTCAAACCTGTATATCAATTTGGGAAGAGTTGACATCTTTACTATGTTGAGTTTCCAATCCATGAACACAGTAGTATGTCTCTCCTATTTAGACCTTTGATTTCTTCCATCAGCATTTTATAGTTTCCAGAATCCAAGGTCTGCATTTTTTGTTACATTGACACCCAAGTATTTTTTTTTTTAGTGATCGTAAATGGTATTGTATTTTTAATTCTGGTTTCCATATGCTCATCTCTTATACAATCAATCTGTATGTTTATTTTGTATCTTGCCAAATTGATAAACTCAGTCCCCTTAACCCTTTTGATATTTCTTCTTTGATCCAAGTATTTTCTAGAAATATGTTTAGTTTGAGTGTATTTGGTGATTTTCCTGTTATCTGTTATTGATTTAAATAATATACTCTGTATGAAATTGTTTCAAATTTGTGAGGTTTATTTTATGTTCCAGGTTATAAGCAATCTTAGTATATGGTCTATGGGCACTTGAAAAGGCTGTATTCTGCCACTGATGGGTGGAATGTTTTATAAATGTAGATTAGATCCTGTTGGTTGATGGTGTTGCAGTTTTATTATATCCTAATTTTGTCTCGTTGCCCTATCAATTCTTGAGAGGGGAATGTTGATGTCTCCAATTAGAATTGTAGATTTGTCTGTTTCTTCATTTAGTTCTGTTTTTGACTCACAGCTTTTGCAGCTCTTATGAATACACATTTCAGATTTCTTTTATCTTCTTAGTGAATTGACCATTTTATCATAATGTCCCTGTGCCTGGTAATTTTCTTGGCTCCAAAGTCTACTTTATCTGATATTAATATAGCCTCTCTTGCATTCCACTGATTGTTTGCATGATTTATACTTTTCTAACCTTTTTTAACTTGTCTATATCATTATATTTGGAGTTTCTTGTAGACATCATATAGTTGTCATGGTTTTGTTATCTTTTTGTTTAACTTACTGTCAGTTTTATTTCATCTAGACTATTGATATATAATGTTCTTATTGATGTTAGGGCTTAAGTCTGCCATTTCTTGTTTCCTGTTCTTTGGTTTTCATTTGCTTTCCTTTTTCTGCATTCTTCTCTTTGTATAGTTTAGTAGTTCTAGATATTGCTATATATTCATATGTACATATACACATATACATATGTGTATATACATTGTATATATTCATATACATTGTATATATTCATTTATGTGTATTAAGTATATTACATGTTTTTTTTTGTGTGTATATATATATTCTATCTGTTGTATCTTTTCGGTGTATTGGTGTCATTTTAGCGTTCAAGTGAAATACAGAATCCCTACCTTTATTCTTCCCTCATTTACAACATAATCTTTCTTAAAATTTTCTTTACCACAGATTTAGAACCAAATCAGACAATAACTTTTCTTCAAACATAAAATATTTTAGAAAACTTGAAGACAGCCTATATTTACCTATATTCTGCTTACCATGTTTTCTTCATCACATTCCAAGATTCCTTCGTGTATCATTTCCTTTTTTACAGAACTTTGTTTAGCTAGTCTTTTAAAATGTCTGCTAGCGACATTTAAATTTCTTTCATCTGAGAATGTCTTGATTTTCCTTTTCATTCCTGAAGGATATTTTCACTGAGTATAGGATTCAGAGTAGACAACTCTTTTCTTTCAGTACATGAAAAATATCATGCTACTTCCCATGGTTCTGATGAAAATCTATTATAATTTTTTCCTACTTGTGAGAGTCATTTTTCTGATTGCTTTCTCTCTATATATATTTAGTTTTCAGGAGTTTAATGTTAATATATCTTTGCATTGATTTCTTGGGGTTATCCAAAAGATTTATGTCTCTTGCCCAACCTGGGAAGATTACAGCCATTTTTTGTCAAGTACTTTTTTCAGTCCTGTCCCTTTTTCCATTCCTTTCTATTCCATTCCTGACACAAATTTTATATCTTTTGTATAGTCCCACGGATTCCAGAGGTTTTGTTCATTTTCTTGTCTTTTCTGTTGTTCAGATTAGGTTGTTCTTACAGTTCACTAATTCTTTCCTCTGTCACCTCCATTCTACTGTTGTCTACTTTACTGGGCCAAAGGATAAAGGATGTCTAGGTAGGTAAACATTATTTCTGGGTGTGCCTGTAAGGGTGTTTCCGGAAGAGATTAGCATTTGAAGTGATGGACTGAGTTAAACAGATGGCCCTCCTCATGTGGGTATCATCCAATCTGTTGAGGGCTGAATAAAGCAAAAAGGTGGAGGTTGAATTAATTCTCTGCCTGTTGAGCTGAGACATGGATCTTTTGGCCATCTACACTGCTGGTTCTAAGGCCTTTAGATCCGGCCTGGAATCTACACTGTTGGCTCCCATCAAATTCCACCACTGGCTTTCCTGGGTTCCTGCCTTGCAGACAGATCATGGGACTTCTCAGGCTCCCTAATCTTATATTGTTTGTTTTTCTAGAGAAACTAATACAGCTGTTTTAGAATCTTTATCAGATAATTTGCTGTACTGTCTGCATTCAAGATCTTCCTAGTGCTTGGTATGATGGTTTTCTATTGAAATGTATTTTTGTCATGATTGGATTTTATTTAAACCTGTCAGCTGGCTTTTTGACATCAGTCCAGCAGATTGAAGGGAGGAGCCTGCCTCATTATTGCCAAGTGGATGTAGAATTGTAGCTCCCACTCAGCCTCCATTGACAGCCAAGAGCATATTCATTACTGTGGCATTGACATAGGAGTTCTAACTCCCTATAATCTCTACTGACACTGCATTTGGAGTTGCCCCACTTTCAAAAGTGAGTCTTGACTCTTCGCCACTTTTTCTGAACCACCTCATTAGAGAGGCGGGGGAGGGGTGGGGAAAGTACCTCATTACTGCTAGGGGGGTGGAAGTACAGATTCCTGTCACCACAGGGTAGGGGTCCTTATCCCTGCCTGCTGGGGTGAAAGTCCTCTCTCCCTATTTGGCCTGTAGGATAAATTCCTAAAGATGGAATTGTTAGGGGAAAAGTTGAATGCACTGTGATTTTACTAGGAAGTACCAGATTGCTCTCTCCAGAACTGTCTTGAGTGCCCATTTCTCCATTTGACAACAGTATTAGCAAACTTTCATCTTTAGCAAGCCAAATCCATCTGTGTTCTTGAGCTCATTTATTTTTTCTAATTTACCTACCTTTGGTCTTCTGTCTCTTCTAGTCTATAATCATGCTCAACCTTCCTAATCAATTCTCCCCAAAAATCCTTCCTTTGCCTCACTCTTGCCCTGGCCCCATTTTTCACATACTCTTCTCTGATAACTCTCCAGCTCATTTTCCATTTAATCTACTCATTAAACCTGTTTTCTATCACTTACCTCCTTTGAAAATGCCTTTTTATTCATTTTATTAGAGATTGCTTATTCTGAAATTTCCCTCGACTTCATCACTATTAGTGCAAATTCATTCCTTTATACTGCAACACAACAGTTATTTCTTGGGCACTTACTTCAGGCAATGTTCTAGTAGTTGGATATTTGACCTGCACTATTATAATACCATTCTAGTGATTCTTACTATGTAGAACTTCTCCCCTCCCAAATTCTTATAAGCTGTGGCTCACCTAAAACACAAAATTGGTTTGTCATATCTGTGCAGTAAATCTCTAAGTACTTCCAACCTAAAATCCACACTTTTAGCATGGCAAATAAAGCCCTCATAATGTCACCAAATATCTGAGCACCAACTAAGACCATTAGGCAGTACTATGGTCAGTGAGATGGAATCAGATGCTTAAAAGAAATGCACATAGTGAGCTTTGGAAAAATAGACGGGCACACAGCTCAAAGAATACACAGCAACATGTGTATATGCAACATGGTATTAATAGTAAATAAAGCAAGAACAGCTGCATTGTCAACTCTTCTGCTGTTTTCCCCAACTCCTCTCGAGTTAACAACTACTGACCTGATGGAAGATAGTATGTAATTTTATTATATATCATTTTACTTTATCATTTGTAACCCACTGTAATCTGAGCTTTTTGAAAGCCAAGATAAATTCTTTTTCATTAAAAAGAAAATGAAAAATACAGAACCAAAAATGGTTAACTATAAACTAATATTGACATAACTCTGAACTATAAACTTAAAATATATCTATTACTATAAATAACATACTAGTTGAAATTGATGCTCCTAAAATTGAAAGTTTCACATTCACTTTTATCTTAATTTTTTTCCTTTTTTTTTTTTTTTGGCTTAAACAGCAGATATTTCTTACAGTTCTCAAGGCTGGGAAATCTTTTCTTAATTCTTAATAGCTCTGACCGATGGGTGTAGTACTGGATCCTTATCCTAGATAAGCCAAAGTTTCAGTGCACATTATTAACAATGCATAAAAGAAAAAAAAACAATACAGCTTTTATATTATTGAACTTTATGTACAAAATCATTTGATTTCAAATAAACATTTAATGTAAAAACAAACGTTCTTTTAAACTGAATTTTTTTTTTACATCTACTGTACCATTCAAATGCTTTATCATCTTAACATGATTTCTTCAAAATCTCTTATCAAGGGTACATATAGAAAAGCATTTTTTTTATAAATAGAAACAAAGGGATTTTTCCAGCTTTTATTATAAGATGACATAAAAAGTTTACTCGACAGAAGTAATTTCATTACTATTTGGGGGAGGGAATCACCAACTTTTTGTGCAAACAATGCTAGCCTTCTTTTAAGCATTAAGAGCATAACTGCTTAAGAAATGACATAAGCAATAATTCTACACCTACTTCTCCCCTAAAATAATCTATTTTTTTTACATATGTGCACAGCTTTAGCAAATTAAAGCCCAAGAGAAATGCTCAAGATCCACTATCCAGAGGCATGATCAGAGTTTACTATAACTCATCATTTGGAGAGCTTACCAATCAAGGAGTCTGTAATGAAAAGCTGCAGTTTCCCTCTTTCCTATTTTTTTAACACAAAAATCAATGACTAAGAACTTAATACTGGATGACAAATCACATCCACACTATTAGTTAAATAGCCTCACAGTTAAACACATCTTAAAGACCAATCAAATCAGTATTTACATTTTATAAATTTCTGAAGACACCATTAGAAAGCTTATATATCCCTTCATTAAACAAAATAGGGAACTGCATCTGATGGTGGTGGAATGAAATAAAAAAATTAAAAATACCTGTATTTACAGCAGCATTGATCCTTTATAAATAAAGAATATGAAAATGCAATTATCTTTAAGGATAATAAAAAATTGAGGTGATGTTAACCACAGTGCTTGGAGTTGGAATAAAAATCTATTGGTGCTTGTTAATGTGCCAGTAGTGAAACCACTTTCTGTTGGAGACAATCCAACTGCAAATATGTGCATAAGACACATACAACACAGGGCAAAATTGCTCAAAACAATTCAAGTCAGCTTATCTGTATTGGATATTCTAATCGTGAAATACATTACAAAGACTTCCTTGCGAACAAAAAGAAATAATAACATTTTCTGGTTCATTTTTATAGAACATTTCCTCCCCTGAAAGTGGCATTTTAAAAATCTCAAACTTGTTCTTTCCTTGGTTTACAATCCTAATGAAAAGATGTGGACAGCTTACTTTTCCATGTGCTTTCCTAAATGGGGAGAAAAAAAACCCAAAACAGAAAAATGTTCAAGTTTAAAACATACTGGGTGAGCAATGCACTAAAATTATCCACATAAATGAAATGGTAAGTAAACTTATAAACCAACACGTCATTTCACTGTTGAATGTGAGAAATTAATTTCTTCTCAAACAGGCATAAGATGAAGTGCTATTTTAAAATTGTAAAATGAACTTATGCAATGCAAAACATGTTGTAATTTTTCATTTCAAATTGATAAATGATTTCAAAAGGATCAAGGTATGACTAAATAATGCAACATAATTTCACAAAATTCTTCAATTTTAAAAAAAGGGAATCACATTCCAATTTTTCCCTCCCCAAGAAAATGTCTCACAATTACAAAGTAGAAAAACAGCCAGTCACAAATGCAAAAAAAATTATAATTTAAATATATGAAATAATTTCAAAATTATCAATTTAATATATTTCATAAGACAATTGTTGAAGTTAAAAATACTTTCTTTGAAGTATTGCTTTTCATGCTCAAACAAGAGGATGTTTTAATGACATCAATAAAACTGATATACATATAATGCTGCATAATGACGTGAAGTAGAACCCTGATACAAATATCCTTATTGAAATCATTTACTTCATCTAACGGTGCCTGTTTGGAACCTACGATTAAAAAACATAAGCAAAACTCTCCCTAGAGTCTGAATTCCCTAAAATGCAATTTCAGTGTTTGTCCGTAACATGGGGTTAGGTCTTTTCAGAGTTTTTGTTTTTTGCTCTGTTTTGAAACCCCTGAGACACTATCTGTTTCCAAAGCTTTCTCTTTTGAGTTAATTTCACTAAATCCATTTGCTGTCCCATTTTGTTCTTCAGTAATTTCTTCATTTGCAGGGGAAGCAGATTCTCCTTTTTCTAATTTTTGCTGCATTTCACGGAGCTTGGTAACAGCTTTATCTATTGACATTATACTAATAAGATTAAAGTCATGCATGCTGACTAGATGAAGCATGAAGTTTCGACATAAATTCTTCTTAATTATTTTCTGTCCATAGTTTTCTACAAACAGCATACAGGCATGATTCATTTGATTGTCAGCAATAAACCTATTTAATAAAAACAACACAAAACATCAATAGCAATACAAAGCATTTCTATCAAATCCAACATTATAGAATGACTATATTCAAATTTAGTCAATGATTTAAGAAGTAAAACTACAGTGAATATGAGATTCTATCACCTGAATGATCGTACCATTTAAAAAAATTAAAGAGTTTTAAGTAACCAGAGCTAATAGATGTCATGTTTTTTCCTAATGAAATTACATACAGCAGTATTATTTTCTCTTGCCAGCACCACTTTCATTAACACCCTATGCCCTTTTTTCTCTCCCTTGATCTTGACATACTTTCTTATTTTAGAAGCAGTGTTTCTTTTCATCTTCAGTTCATGGTAAACCTCTGAAAAAATGAATATGTCACAACAAATGTACAGTGTGGTTGTTTAGCACAAACTATGAATAGGGTGCATTTAAAATAAAAAATAAAATAAATTTGAGAGAACTAAATTAAGCCAAATAGAATGGCTTCTTAGTTTTATGCACTAGAAGAGTTCAACAGAGTGCAAGGGACTTGATTGTGGATTTTAAAAAATCCAAATAGTTCACCCAACTGCCTACCACTTTTAATGTCAGTATAAAATGGTTGTTGTGCTAACAGATTAAGATCAAGGAATTAAAACAGAACTCAAAAAATAAAATAAAAAATAAAACATAACTCAGATAGTATAATTTGACAATTCTATCTTGAAACTGGCATATCAGGACAAAAGCAAAAAGATTTAGGCCAAGCCTCCATATACATACATTACTCATAAATGATTCTCCCAAGATAGGGGACTAAACATTTTCTGTACAAGGATAGAAAGTAAATATATTTAAGAGTGTGCAAACCATACGTAATGTCATCTTCCTCTCTTTTTTCTTTTAAAAAATTTTTTCAATTACAGT
This sequence comes from Macroglossus sobrinus, assembly GCA_004027375.1. Classification (NCBI taxonomy): domain Eukaryota; kingdom Metazoa; phylum Chordata; class Mammalia; order Chiroptera; family Pteropodidae; genus Macroglossus; species Macroglossus sobrinus. The sequence continues at coordinate 386,569 of PVKZ01000201.1, forward strand.
CAACAAATAATATCATATTAGTTTCAGGTGTACAACATAGTGATTAGACATATAACTTATGAAGTGATCGCCCCAATTCTAGTACCCATTTGACACCATACAAAATTATTGCAATATTATTGACTATACACCCTATACTGTGCTTTACATCCCTATAACTGTTTTTATAAGTGGTAATTTGTACATCTTAATCTTACCCCCTTTTTCACCTATCTCCCCACTCCCCTCCCATCTGGCAACCATCTAAATGTTCTTTATGAGTTTGTTTTGTTTTTTAAATTCCACATGTTAGTGAAATCATATGGTATTTGTAGTTTTTACAACCCACTGAAAATGTGAAGAATATGCTTAGCTCAAGGCAATATACAAAAAAGACCATGGGCTATGCACCCAGACATCTGGATTAGAATTTATGTACCAACAAAATTTCTCCCAGCCCAGAGTAAAGAAACAAATGTTTCCTTTTTATTTCACTTATCTATAAATGAAAAAAACTTTGGACGCTTGTGCTATAGATGAACACTTGAAATGAGGATCTAATAATAATGAAAGTAGAGAAGAAAAATATGTGTACTGATAGGTAAATAGTTCACATAGGGAAGGAGGCAGATCTGCAGGAAAAACAATGCTTTGGAATATACTTTTAGCCATAAAGGTATGAGAAATAAGGATTGTTCTACCTTTGCCCTCTATGAAATTGTAATAAAAAAATCAGAAAAGCTACTTATATTTTATTCTGCATAATTTAGCAATTTTTAAAAATTATGGTAATAACTGTGGTAAGTAATTTTTAGGATTTCCTGGAATGTAGCTCATGGCATATTATTTTTGTATTCCCTGGCAATATAAGGAATGAAAATTGGGTCATTAAAAAAAAGGGACACATCTAAAACAAAAACCTACTTTTAGAGTTAGAGCCTTCCTTATACAATCTTTGAGCATCATCATTTTCCTTTACGCAGTTATAATACTTTGGATCAGTAAAATTTCAGACATGTTATATCTAAATTAACAGAATTTTATATAAGAATCTAACACAGGTAGACTTATAGAATATGAAGCAGCGAAATAGATATAAAAGAAATAGAATATTTGAATTCAGAAATACCCTACCCATGCTTCATGACATGGAGATTCCATAGTTTCATCACTTCTTTCTCTCCTTCATTAACATCAGAAAATTCCTCAATTTGCTGAAAAAGAAAAGAGAAAAAACTTATTAAATGAAGAATATAATTAGTATTTCTAAGAAAAACTTGAGAATGTAAAAAATAGAACTTTTTGTGACTAAAAATATGATTTATATAGCAAAGTGAAAACATTTCTTAAAAATTTCTAGTAGCAGTCATTTTAAAAGGAGTTCCTAAGTTATGAAATAGTTACCTATAAATAAGATGGAAAAAAAGCACTATAAAGTCATAAGAAAATTTTTACTTTTTCTTTACTTGGTAACTGTTTAAACCACACAATTATAAAAACTGTGGATTCCTTAATTCTTTAATTTAGAAAAAGCTCCTTTACACTAAGCCAAAAGTTTAATTCATATTAAACAATTAGTTTTCAAACAAAAATCATTTAATCATAACATTCTAAAATCATTGTCAATAGTGATGATGATAATAATAATTACTGTAATGGTTTTTTCTCTTAGCCATTCAGGATCTTTTTCATCTTCACTATCTACTTCCATTTCCTGTGGACGGAGAGGTAAACAAGTATCACTATGAAAATACAGGCGATTGTGTCCACTACTGTATGTTCGTTGTTGTTCCACTTCTCCATCTTCAGATTCAAGAAATTCAGACATGCTTGCTTTTGTTCGTTTTGGCCTAATGTAAAGAAATGTTGATATAATACTAAATGACAGGGATAGGGCTCTTTATACTGCACACCACCCAAACAGATTACCTTCTTTTCTTATGGGTTTCTAGCTGGTGTGAACACAGCAATCTCCACTAGAATTCTCTAATCCCCCTAACCACTACAGCCATAATGACATTAACATTTAAAACACAGGGAAAAAGCTCTAAAGAGGAAGTGAGAAAACCCTGTAGAAACAGGAGCTGGGGAAGTTTATAAAGCAGTATATACCAACCCAGAGGCTTAGCCAGTATTGAAATAATGATTCCCACCTAAATACTATCTTTTGTCTGGCTCCCCTTTGTTCATCTATCATCAGTAAAAGTCAGAGAAAAAACTTTTGTTCTATGACCTTTTTACCTACCTGCACACAAGAATGTGTGTGATAGGTGTTCTCTTTACTGGTCCATTGCGACTAAAGGCAAATCCAGGTTGGCGATGAATATCCTGAGGATTTCCTGCATAGGAGCCATCATAACACTCGTTGATAGAAACATCTATCCTAGCACCTTTTGGATGATACTGTAACAAAAATGCCAAGGTGTTTAGGAAAAGAAAATATTAATTATCTTACCCTAAATATATATCCCTCATTTTCAGTTAACTTAAAAAGTACTTGTGGAAGCATATTTTTCCTTTAGTTTTGAAAACTAAAATAAGCCAGGCATACTAGCATGGTAAACAGGAAGACAGAGAACTTCAAAAGATGCGTTAAAATCCTGGCTATGCCATTTATTGGCTTGGTAACTTTTTAAATTATTTCTTGTGTAAGTAAGAATCAGGAAATTACCATTTAATTCAAAGAGTTGATGTGAAGATTATGTGTCACTATAGGTACACTATGTAAATATGCACAAACTCCAAATCATTGTAATTTATGCATACAACAATCCATCAGAAGCAGAAATTTTGGTATTTTGTAAAAAGTACGATTTTCCTATGTCAGTTACCTTATAATGTATGATAAATTCTTGGTAAGAAAAAGTGAAAAGTTACTTACAACATAATTGAAGATAAATCTGCTATGGCAGAGTTTAAGATGCTTGAGTAAACTATAAAGTTTGCGGCAGTTCAGAGTGCACCAAGGGCAATGAAGGTCATCTCTTGCTTCAGTTTGCTGTCTTGTGTTATTGTTATAAAGGAACTTAAATAAAAAAAAAAAAGCAAATCTGTAACTTAAACGTCTCAAAATATTTTGTTTCAATATCACCTTTAAAAAGTTAAAACAATTTAAAAGGAAAATCAAGCTAGAGACATTTTTTAAATTTAAATATCCAAAATAGTTTAGATGTAACACGAAAAACAAAGGCATTTCATGATTACTTAAAAAAACAGGTCAGCTATGTTTACCTGATAAAATATTCTTAATTTTTGTCGATTTTCATTTGTAGTATCTTTTTCTTTTCTTGTTTGCAGATCTGTAGTCAATGATTCCTTAACAGCTGAAAATATATACTTTTATACTTAATGCAAATAATTGCTTCTAAAAAGTGAGATAATGTATCTCATGAAAATACTTAAACATGAAAAGTTTCACAGAATTCTACTTGTGGTATTTAACATAATTTTTGTCCTCACCCTCAGGTGAACAACCCCTTACTTAATCAGCACCCCTAACCAGATATTAAGATCTTTATTGGAAGGAGCGTACTTTTCCTTTAAAAACCACCTCTTATGTCCTAAGTCATTATAAGAGTAACCCAAGTAAATATATGTTGTCACGGTAATGTTTTAAGCACTTTGAGGTGATAGTGTGGTTTTGATCTGTCTTTATATTTCCAGTGCAAAGCAGTAAGCAGACATCTATTAAATGTTGGTTTAACAGAGATTCAATAAAAAATGATTGTATTAATATTATTACAAATCCAAAAGATAATCAAGCACCATTAAAATAATTTTGGTATATTTCTTTACAAACTTAAAATGTTTTCATTTTCCCTAACATAACTATTTTATACATATAATTTTGTATAAAACTTTTTTCTCAGTTTCTTTGAAACTTACCTATTTGACCAGAGTATTTTGATAAGTGCTCAGACCACATTTACTTGAGAAATCTTTTCTCTGACATGGCCATTTTTTATCTTTTTAATCTAACTCTTAAAATGACTTGCACACAATAAATGGACATGAGTGGTAATCTCAAAGACAGCTGTCTTAAGTCTTCTGCACTCTTTACACAAAATTAGATAAAAACACATGGATACCCTTAGGTCAAAGACAGTGTTCCTATCAGGCAGATACAAAATGACAGACCACTGTAACCTAGACCTTAACCCAACAAAGTTAACTCCATTTATAAATGTTCTTCTTCTTAAAAAATTACTGCAAATTTTAACATGGTAAAATTCAGGTTATAATGGTCCTCTTCCAGCCCTAAAATATAAAAACACTCTGAAAGACTGAATTCAGTTCTACAACATAAAGTTTTACATGAATTATAAATAGTATATGATCTCAAAGTCCTATAAAGCTGTAATTGCAAACTCTAAAAAGTTCTGAAAACCAATCATTTTCTCATGAGTTTGAGGCAACTTTAATTAGTGGAAAAACTTGTCCTAAATTGGCATAAGGCTATCTACAGAACTCATCTGGATTTGTTCTATAGCATATGACACATATACTGTAAAATGCTTCCAAAATTAAAAGAGAAAAGAAAAAAATATTCCCAGACACATCTAACACAAAGATTTTGGATAAAGGACTGCTGATCTGTACTTTAACACAAAACTTTACATTTAATGTAGGAGACCCCTAAATTATTATGGCTCATAATTTGTCTCTCTAATAATATTCCTCAAAGAATAATTATTGGAGCAAAAGACAAATGAATTAATCTAAAGCCTAAATCTTAACTCTGCAAAGCATTACTGTGATGGCAATGTTTTCTTACCAATAGTCTGAGTAGGTTTAACTGAACCAGGCTTGTTTTCTTGATGGAGACTCTCTGAATTTCTAGTGGCAAGAGGCTTGGCAATAGGAGCTGTAGATTTATCACTAGTCTCTCCTGTCCAACGAAGAGTGAACTGCAGTGTAGGTCCCTGAGAAAATGTTTCAAATGGAGGCAGTCTCTTAAAAAAAAAAAAAAAAGAAGGGTGAAGATTCCATATAATGAATCAAAAGAATTTGTAGAAATTAAAATAATAATACTGATTATAAGTTAATGTGAATTTGATTTAAATCAACAGATTTTTTTTCCCCTTGAAAACCCAAAATGCCTCCAGAGATGGCCTAGCAAGTAAATATACAGCACAATAGAGACTGCAGTACTGGAGAGTTCAGGCTGTCTAAAAAGGGGAGTCACTTATCAGCTATAACTGAATTGCTGCCACATGCAAACATTGGCCCAACAGAGCCAGATTTTCAGATTTTTCAAAAGAAGCCAGAAATCCAAGTTCTAATGGGAAAACTTGCCATTTTTTATGCTAGCAACCAATTTAAAATGTCTTTAAAAAGAACGACAACAAAAAACTCTGGTGCTCTAAGCCTCTCAGTTTGCAAACACTCTTAGAGACCAGTTAATATTTTCTAAATTGAACAGTTATAGCAATTAGTAATTTTTTCCCTTCTTTTCGCTTCACTGATAACTGCTTTTGCTTCTTTTCTTTGTGTTTTGGGACACTGAACCAAGTACTCTGACTTTTCTCCTCTACCTCTCATCACTTATAAGACTGCTTACTCTTATCTTATTCTCCTTAATTTCCAGCTAACATTTCGCCATCTGCCCGTCTCTTACCCATCCCCAATGATATAACTAATTAGGCTGCTGATCCTGAACTGGTTCTCTATTCTTTATATCTGAGCTCTGAACCCATATATCTCTGACCACCTATTGGACATCACCACTTGGATATCAATTTCACCTAGTACTAAAATGTTTAGATGTGAACTTATCTTTTCTTTCCTTCCCAGGTATAATTATTTTTGTTCCTGGCATTATCAACCTTCTAATGACCCTAAGCTAAAAAATTTCAGAATTACATTTGACCCCTATTTTTTTATACAATCACAAAGTATAGATCCTTACTACCTTATTAGTACAGTAGCTCAGCTGCTCTCCCTGATTCTAATTTTTACTTCTTAATCCATGAGATCAAATAATCTTCTCAGACTTTCATATTAGTAGTCCTTTTTATAGAAACTTTCAATAGCTATTTATATTACTGCCATACAAGCCTAACTCCTATATCTTTATTATAAATAATCCTCTTAAAACTCTAATTTAACATTGGAATAAGGTAAAAAATGTGATCATATAAACTAGTTTTGACACAGTAAGTCCATGTCTAGGAATTTATCTTATAAAAATATTTGCACTGCAAAAAGATATGTGTATTAAGTATATTCATATTTTTGAAAATGTAAAAAACATTAACCATTCAAGTAGCATTGCTTTAATAAATTATGAGATATTTATTTAAAAGAACACCACAGAGCTTTTAAAAAGAAGCAAATCTATATGCTCTGAATTAAGAAGTCCATTTCACATTGCCTCAAATTATTTCTTGGAAAAAACTAACAAGAAATGAAATCCCATCATTTGTAAATAATCACTATTATCATTTATTTTATAAAGTGGGAGTATATATACTATTATATAAAAACTAAATATCATGGAAATGTTCCTGTCAAAGTATTGTCCTTTTTAATGGCTTTTTAATTTAAGGTGTTTCAAATTTTTCACTATTTAAAAATTTTTGACAAGACCCATTACCTGCATCTTTTCAGTTATCAACAATTACCTTGTGGTAAAATTGTAGAAATAGAATTGTTAATGACTATATAAACAACTTAAATTTTTATCCATGTTGCCAGTCTGCCCTCTGGTAAGATTGTACCAACTTATTCTTATAGTAAAGCACTGAGAGTGTGTCCTCACATATCCAACTATAAAATGTCAATCTTTTTAATTATTCTCAAATTAGTCGTCAAAAGTAATATCTCTGATTTTGTTTGCTTGTCTTTGAATACTAATAAGGTTGAATATATTTTTAAAAGCTTGTTGGCTATCTATATTTGTTACTTTAAGAATTGCCTGACTGTCCTTTATCCATTTTTCTAATTAGATTGCTTATTTTATTGAGTTATAAAACTATGTATTCATAATATTAGCTTTTTATATTTAAAAATACTTCCCCAGTCAATCATGTTTTTAAATTTATATTTTAGCAGTATAGAAATGATTCACTTTAGTCATTTTTATTCTATTCTTTCTAGCTATTGTATCATACTTAGAAGGGCTTTCCTCATTGCAAAATTATATTAACCTTCCCCTACGTTATATAACTTCCCCTGAAGTTATATATTGTTAATTTTTACATTTACGTTTATGAGCTTTCTGATATTTATTAGATTTGAGTTTATTTCCAGATAGCTAGAGACCAGTTCTGTAACAATTCATGAACAAGTCAGTCTTTCTTTCCCACACAGATCTAACACCTATTTTACCATGACTAACTTCCCAAAGTACAAGAAGCTATTTCAGGACTATGCTTTAGTGATATTCTTGTCTATTCCTATGCTTACACCATATAATTTAAGTTCTTTTAACTTTACAGTAGGTTCTACTATCTGTAAGGCTCTCAGAAAACTTTTCCATAATTTTCCTTGGTATTATTACATATTGCTGTTAACTTGAGACTAATTTTAAGGCTTAAAAAATCCTTTTAGAATTTTGCTTGTGATGATACACTGACCAGATATATTTAGAAATATATGATGTTATTCTGTTGAGTCTGCCTATACAAGAAATGTATGTATGCCTACTTATTCTTTTAAGTCTCTTAAAAGTTATTTTAAGTATGCTTTACCTAAGTTCTGCAGATTTCTTGATAAATTTATCACTAGTTATGTTACCTGCTGTTACTATGAATGGGATTTAAAATTGCAGTTAACATTTATTGAGCACTTATTTTATGCCAGGCACAGTGCTAAAAGTATTTCATTAATTATTTCATTTAATTCATCAATTCTATGCCTCCTTCTACAGATGAGAAAACCGAGATCCAAAGCTTAAATAACTTGCCAGATGCCACATAGCTAGGAGTAGATACCTAAACCTGGTCTGACTACAAGCACGATGCCTTCCATTAAATACTCTGACTAGATAATTTTATTTGTGTTTTCCAAAGTATAAAAACAAAGGACTCTACTTCCAACAACGAATTTGCATTTATAATGGGGAAGAAAACATCAATCAAAAATGGGAGTTCATAACTATAACGTGCTCAACCTTCTAAGCAGTCCATACCTTCCCATCAAGAATAGTCTCCCATGTTGCTCTTTTCTTGCTTATTGGACATTCTTCCATTTCCTGCATGGCTACTTCATACTCCCCATCTAAAAGCTGTAAGCGCCTGTTAGACAAACACATACACTTTAAAGTAACCTATGTATTATTGTAAGTAAACAAATTCTACATCTTTAGATTTATACTAAAAAGCATTTATTAAATTTATAAACTAGCTGATATACCCAACAAAATTGTAAGATGTACCTACACTCCATTCTTGACAAAAGCAATTTTAATGAGTTGCACTAATAACTACTGTTACTAGTGAATTACTTCACTAATGTAACTACTGTTACTAGTGAATTACTTCACTAATGTACCTACTCAGATATAACTTTAAATACTTAAAGTATAATATGTCTATGGTCTCAAAATTTAGTTAAGTTTTAAACATCGAGTATAAAGCATGTGTGCAGGCTTTATACTTTTAAAAATACTTTTTAACAAGTGTTACAATATTTGCCATAAGAACTAAGAATTATGCCTGTTATTTTTAACTATTGTAAATATTTAAATTAGAATTCTTAACTTTTACAATTGACTAGTAATATAATTTTGATGACTCTAGTAACTCTATAAGATCGTGGGGGCACCTGGCACATATAGGTGCTCAATAAACATTTCATGGGTAAATGAAATAATAGTTAAATCAAAGAATCAAATCTATACCTGTACCCACAGCACAGTTTTAATGTGTATGTACATATATGTGTGTGTATATATAGTTTATATTATTTTTTCCATACTTTTAAACACCGGTAACACTACTACCTGACACATCATTCTTCAACCATACTCAAGAATTAATTGTAGATAGCAAGAATCTGGCTTCTATTCATTGGTCTGAGAGAAATTCTGTTAAAATGATAATAGCTAACATTTATTGAGTGCTTACAATGTGCCAGGCACTATTTTAAAAACTTACACAGTTCATTTAATTCTCCCAACAACTCTGTGAAGATATTACTCCATTTTTCAGAAGAGAAAAATGAGGTACAGAGAGGTTAAGTAACTTGCCTTAAGATGACAACAGTAAGTAACCAGAGCTAACAAATGAATCCAGATAGTCTGTCTTCAAAGACTGACTCTTAACACCAAATGATTTTGAGACTTAAAAATTTTATCTTTATGCGGTGCTACTTGAATTTATTGTATTTCAAAAGTACATATATCAAAAGCTATTCAACCCAACATTTCAAAAAGCTAATTTTATTACTTGAATAGATAATATTTCATATACTTCTAAACTGAAAAGGAACTTCCCTCACATGTTTATGACTATAGAATATTCTATTTTATGACTGCCTTTCAATCCAATTTACTCTCCTACCTGTAATGTATGAGGAAGACCTTTTTCCATAGCCTCATCAATAGTGCATTAACAAGTTTTTTGATCTCTGCTAAAGTGGTAAGTGAAAATAGCTTCTCAGTATACTTTTATAATCAGATGTCATGTCTTTGAATTGTTTAAGAATGGCTTTTTTTATAAACAGTTTTATTCTATCTCTTGTTGATCTATTGGGCCAAGGTTTTTTAAATTTAGTATGATCTTTTTATATTAACAAGACATCTATACAGTATGAGTTGAAATTAATTTTCCCAACTTGTCATTTTTATCTCAACTTGGTTTATGTGTTTGTTTACATAAGTTTATTTTGCTCAATATTTCATACTTTTTCTATGGCATCTGAATTTTGATTATTCTTTAAGGAGACTTTCATTTATGAGACTATAAAGAGAATTTTCACATGTCTAATTCCCCAGATCTTGGCTAGCAAATATTTTTCCTCTACTAAAAGGAACCAACATTCTTTCAAAAAATGGCCAATTCCAGAAAATAAGAAGAAACAAAAAAATAAATATGATTAAGTCAAATGGACACAAGAACCTACTTAGAAGGGCTCCTGCTGACCAAATCTGGGACAATTGGAAATTAAAATGAATAACCACATGAATAGATTAAAGCAGAATGAATAAAAATGGAATATGTTAATCCATACTGATTTTTTTTTTCAAAGTTGAGAGAAGAAATGCTCTTCTTTATAGGAAACTTCCAATAAACGTGAAAGAAATGTTAAAAAGTTATTAATTGGTAACTGTCATAGGAATAATTTATTCAAGCAAGAATCATCAATGGATGCTAAACTACTGTGTAAAAGGCTGTTGGGGGAAAAGGAACATTTACCCAGTTTCATGTATTACTACAGATTACAAACTAAATAAAGGGAACAGGTACTGTTACAATGGAGAAACATGGTGAATATCACCTTATCCAAGTGACCAAACCGAATGTTTGTGTCTATGATGTGCTCAAAGAACATGTCACCATGCAGTGTTCCTGACCCAGTGTTTAACCTGAATCTATTCATTAAGGAACTATTAACAGAAGTCGTATTTGAGAGGCATTCTGCACTTAATGTCACAAAAGGCAGAAAAGCCTGGAGAATACTCCAAATTAAAGGAAGATGAATAGACACAGCAAATGACAAGTTGCTACAGATCAGTCCTCAATTGGTGAGGGAGAGGGAAACAGTTTTAGGACATTATTGGGGTCAACTGGAGAGAGAGTATTATGTTTGCATAAGTTAAATTTCCTTAACATGATAGGTGTTTTGTGTGGTTACGGAGGGCAATGTTCTTGTTCCTTAGGAAATACGTCCTGAGGTGCTAAGGACAAATAGAGTGTCATAATCTAACTTTCAAATGGTTCATCACAAAAACAAAATACTTACAAATAAATCAAATGTGGCAAAATGTTAAAAACTGATGAATCTAGGTGAATGGACATTAATTACTGTACTGTTCTTTCAACTTTTTTATAGGTTTGGAGATTTTTAAAACGAGAGAACATTCTTCCACAGTACTTTTTACCATTAAAAAGGCAGTATTTGTCATGTACAAGGAATGTTAATATCTATGTAAAATACAATATATGTAAAGAATGTTTATATGCAAGGTAATATGTAAGTAAAGAATTTTAAAAAGAACACAATGTACTTCTCCCCATGCTGCTTAAAATAGAACATTTACCAACATCAATTAAGCCCAGTGTCACATTCTGATTGCTTCTCCCACAGACACATTTAAATCTGATTCACAAATTTCTGACTTTAAAAAAGATACATCAATTCAATAAGTGATATATTCTAAGACAATATGGTAGCCAAATCTGTGGTATTATTCTTAATCATCTTTGCCTTCCTATTAAAAGCTTTGTACTCTTCTTTACCTGGTAGCTAATAAGTGATTATATTAAAGCAACAATCTAGTACTTTTTAAAAGAGTACAAGGAATATACTAGTTGCTTTTCTTGGCTTTCTCCTATACCTGACAGTGAACTGTGTTAGCCAACAGTGAGCAGCCTAGATAAGAAATCATGGCATGTTTTAAGTTTCACCTTCAATGCTGTCAAAAAAGAATGCTGCATTTGCTTCCTAGATCTTCTTTCACTGGCACTAAGATGCTTCATTCTCAAATGAAAACTGCCAAGATTATAAATCCAAGTGTTCTTTGCTACACTATGCCAAATGCACACAGAGCCATACAATGATGATTACACACAATTTTCTTCCTTAAGTCAGTAAATACATTATCTCGAGATTTGCACAGGGCCCACTTCAGGTATCTGCTCAAATATTACCTTCTCAGAGGCCTTCTCTATAAAACCACCATTTATTCTTTTTCTTTACAGCACTACTAAGCGCAATCAGTTAATTCTTTTTTTTTTTTTTTTTTGGAGTGGGGGTTTCCTCCACTAGAAGTTAAGCTCCATGAAGGCAGGGATTTTGTTGCATTCTCACTGCCTAAAACAGTGTATCAGAAAATACTTGTTGAATAAATCATGTTAACTGAGCCATTCAAACAGTTCCTTATTTAGGTTTATTGCTTTCTATGTGATAAAAAGAAAATCTTGGTATTTATAAATGTTTTTTTCAGTCATAAGAATAAAGAGAAATAAAGGCAAAGAAATATTATCATCATCATGTTCTGCTTCAGAATAAAAACATATCTAAAAACATTATGGGAGCCTCACTTGTCCATCAATATTACCTGTTTTTATCAAATACTGTCATTTGTGCAACAAATGTCTTTTCCCCATCTTCACGATTTCGTTTTCTTTTGGCTGGAAGTTCTTCATTGACATCTGAATTTGACAAACATGTCTCATGAATCAAATATTCAAGCAAAAATGTCATATTTATGATATGTGGTTCCTTAACATATCACATTTATCCCAAATGAGGTATAAATTACACTTGTTGCAATTAATACCCAAATTTAACACTCTTCGATTTTATTTTTATAATACACACACACATACATATATATATATGCCCTTACTTTGTGACATTCATTGACATTAACCCCACATTTGTGTGAATGTTATCTTTTGTTCAGAATGATCCTGCTAGGCTAGGAGAAAAATCCTCTTCATTCATGGTTCCTATTCAAGAACTTTAAAGGATACTTCAAGACCCAAAGATTATTTCTTCCAAGGTGCTTCTCCACTAAACTTCACATATATCTGTTATACCCCTCATCATTTTGCTGTAAATACAACTGACTTTTGAGCAACAGAGGTTTGAAGTGCTCAGGTCCACTTATACACACCACACAGTTCAAACCCTATTAAAGGATCAACTGTATTTTTGATGTGTAGTTGGAATCAGAGGATGCAGAGGGCTTAAGTTATACACGGATTTCCAACTGCAGGGGAGGCATGTTAGGCATCCCTAACCCCTGCATTGTTCGAGGGTCAACTGTATTTATTTTATGTCTATCTCTACATTTATGGCTGTGAGCCTCTGGAGGATAGGTCGAATGTTTTAATCATCTTTGTATCCCCAGCACTTATATGTTGATTGAATGATTACCACAAAGGTGATTCAGAACTAGTGGAATAGATAAGTGATAACCAATCTATTGTATAATAGTATAATTGTATAATAAAATATTAACATGGAATCTAAGTGGTGGAAATATAGATGTTCATTATAAAATCCTTTTGACTGTTCTGTATGTATAAAATTTTCCAGTGTTGGGGAGGGGTAAATTTATTGTTCGCTGAGAGACTAATCTAAAATACCAGTGTTTTCCATCCAGTGTTCAATTTATTTTTTCACTACATGAAATATGTTTCATCACGTAATGAGAACTTTATAAATTAAATACCTCATATAGCACAATAGCCAACAGTCTAAGAGCCTGGGCAATCTACCATAAAATTATCTCATTAGACCATCAGAAATTTGAAAAAAAAAAAAAAAAAAAAAGGCCATGCGATTAGAACATATGCAATTTATTTCTAGTTCTGCATCATTTTGTTCCTTGGAATGGCCATGCCTTAAATTATTAAAATAACTCAAAAATAATACAAAATCATGAACACTATAAATATATACTGATTCAATCACTTTCATTAATCATCTTAACTTACAATGACAAAATCTAGTAAAATTATTAAAATTAAAATTACCAATATTTTCATTGGTTTCTCCATTAATCATTCCATTAAACTCTCTTCTTCCCGGACGAGTCACTCTAAATAGCAATGAGTAAGACTTCACCATATGGCTGTTACTAGGTTCAAATTCATTACTGGAAACTGCAAGGGATGGGAAATTTCCAGGTTTTGTTTGATTGAGGTCGGGATTCAAAGGCACCTGCTTTTTACCTGTAGGAATTTGCCTTGTTGGACAACTTACATCCTGCAAAAGCAAAGATTATTAAATTATATTTATTTAGACATATGCAATTATAAAAATTACAATAAAACTTATAATCACAGCTTATAGGAAACATGGTAGAGGCCATGATTTGCTATAACTGGTATGCTAAAATTCTAACCAAGTTCTGAAAATTGTTGACAAAGCAAAATGAAAATGTGGAACAACTATATTCCAAATATTAACACAAGTGAGGATTATATATTAAATATTACAATATTTAATATGTAATATTAAATTTCAATATATATATTTAAAATATTTAGCTGATGGTCATCTGAGTTTTAAATTAAAAATATGGAATTAAAACCAGGCTAAAAATGTTAAACTCATATAAATTAATCTTTTCCCTTAAATTTTCTGTTTAACAAAATAATTGATGAGACCAATAGAAATGAAAAAAAAAATTTATAACCCTACTGTAAAACAACATTACGAAAGGGGTAATTTGTATATTTAAATGTTTACTAGAGGCAATATTAATCACCTTATGAGTAATGTTCTGTAATTATATAACTAGTTATGCTGAAAGAGCACAGTTGAAAAATTAAAAGATGCCTAAGACATTTATAACAAGAAAATACAGTACATATTTTATGGTAGCTTCTTTTTCTAATGAAAACATACTATGACCTAAAAAAAATTTCTATTCTACAAGAGTATAAAATGAGAAATATTAAGTTTCCCCCATGCTCCAAGTCTTACATTCCAAAGGTGACTAATATTAACATATCCTCCCAAGAAAATGTTTATTATTTTTTGAAACACAGAAAGGATCATACTATAAATATATTCACATATTTTTGCCTAAATAAAATAATATATTAAAGAATTTTAACATCACTGCTTGTCATGTGCACAAGGGGGTTGGGTAGGTATTGAAAGTGGTATTTCTCAAATTTAAAGTTTTTAATATATACTTACTCTGTCTCCTGTCATCTTAATCCGCTACGTAACAATGTACTTGCACAGCTCTCAAACCCTGTATCACTTTACTACAATTTTGAAAGAACATCAGAAATAGGAACTTCATATAAATCATTCCCACTCTTGAAATACCCAAGGACTTAAGGCTGCTAAAAGTGTCTCTGTTGGCTCTTGTGGGTTACACAGCAAATTTAACCATTATAACATTTATTTCTATGATGAAATGATCTTATAATAAAAACTTGAAGCAATGTATTAACAAGTTAATGGCTGGGAATGCTGGCAACAGAAGTTCTCTGCCTCAGAGTAGCATTACAAAAGGTAATCCTTTTGGGAAAAACTCTTTTAGCCCTTATTTAAAATTTTAATTGGTAAACATAGTTAAAAAATAAGCTTAGAGACTGTATGGTAGGGAAGTAACTGAATTTATGTCTTATGATGCTATAAGATAGCTTCTTCCTATCATTATCAGACTCCTATAGGAGAAAGTTTTACATACATACTTATAGCCAGATTAGAAAAAAAGAAGATATGGAAGGTTGGCAAAGAGGTTATCAATTTTACAATTCAAGCATCAATATAGTAAAAAGTTTTCAAGGTTTAAAAGTATATACGCATGAACATATTCAATTTAAAAAATTATTTTACTTAATCTACCAATATAATTTTGTTACCTTTCTTTTTTTGTGGCAAACTTTCACAAGCAGGACTTCTAAGGTAACAGAATTTTGTTCATTTTCTGAGTTTTGTGATGGCTTATCTAAATGAAAAATAAAAATGTATTTTTAAAATGTATTTTTAAAAACAGAAATAACAATACTCATTTTCCTAAGCCTAGAAATTTCAAACCAAAAAAAGACTTCCTATAATGAAGGCTTTTCAGAAGTTTATCCATTCTTTTCCCCCAAAATCAGTTTCAAATTTGCATCAAATTATTATAAAGCTTTTACATATTACATATAAAGTCATTTAAATAAAACTTTCATAAGACAATTATATATACTGTGATCTTTTGATTCAAATAATGGCTCAATTGTTTTAATTAAAACTAAAAATTTTATTGATTACTTCTGCTATAAACATTTAACAATGACAATAAAAGAATGTAATAAACTGCACTTCTGTACTTGTCAAAATGATATTTGTCAAGTGTTTTTAGTTCAACCAGACACAAAATAAACATTTTTCATTTTTTCTTTTCCCAATATCTACTATTTAAAAATTACTCAGTTTAAGACATATTTAAACTAGTTATCATTATACATGTTTCACTTTGTGTGCACAGAGATGTTAAACTAAAAAATCTTTAATTTGACCAGGCCTCATGACCAAAGGATTAAAAAAGCAGATTTCAAAAACAGTAAATACCATAAAAGTTATATAAGTATCATATTATTTCATAAGACAGCTATTTTTTGACCTTTTCCCCAGAATTTCTCTAAAGCTTAAATGGAACAGCAAAAATGACAATATTATTAACAACCTAGAAGAATCTCTTGGTTTACTAAGTTTCGGTATTTTATTTTAAATATAACCTATATTCTCTTTCTCAATTAACACATGCGTTTGCAAATTAAGGTTCTAGAATACTTATTTCTCTATAACTTAGTTTTTAAATACCAAAGGCATTAATAGTTCAAACTTTAAATATTTATTCATTCAAGTTTCAATAACATGTAGAAATATTATAATAGATGAATCCATAAACATATACAGAAATAAAATAGTTTTTGTTATGAGATTCAGGACATGTTTTCCTACTTAAAAATATTCTTCTTATGCAGGGTATATGCAAACATGCATTTGAATTAGCCTCTTTGAAAGTTCTATCCAGGATAAAAAAAATTTAATAAAGCAAAAAATAACCCAACTTCTAATATGTTTAACAAAAATACACTCCAATCAATACTCACCATGAAAATAGTACCCTAATAATCTTTGTGCATTCAGTCTAAGCAGTTTCAAGTAGGAATTGCTAAACAAAAATCTTCATTTAAAAACAAAAGAAAAAATTAATCAGAGTTTAGGGATCTTGATGTTGTTTTTCTATCCTGGTTTCTAAAAAACGTTCTAAAAAAAAAAAACCTACAAATAAACCTTAAATATTTGACAAGAAAGATGCAATATATCTGCTTCTTCCCAACTTCCATTAATTTGATTATAATAAGAAATTATTTTCTAGAAACAAGTATCAACAGTTTACTTTCATTTACTTCAGTAACGTCAAGAAAAAATAAAAACTTCCAAGTGAATTCAAGCAATTTTGAACTTTACATATTTTGTCATGTAGACAGAAAAAAGTTTTATCAAACTACTTCCCAATTAATTTCAACTAATTAATTCAATTAAATATTAACTAACCAAATAATATTAGTAATTATTCAATTAATATCCATTACTAATTCCAATGAGGTATAATGCTTTATATAATCTCTGAAGACAAAGGGCTAATGATAAGCTCAAATGATAAGCTTTTAAAGAGTCCAGGTACTTTAGAAGTACCAAAGAAAACCAAATAATGACGAATAATTTTTAAAAAAGACTCAACAAGATAATTATAAATGACTTAGACAAAAAAAGATTAAAATGCTACTCGCTACTTCTATATAAAAAATAAACGAGATATAAAACAAAACTACAAGTTATACTAGCTGCTAACAGAGATATGACCAGAGTTCAATTTTCTCATGTAAAAAAACCTGAGTTAGCGAACTGTTCTAATAAAACCATGTTTATTATTAAACTTTGTTTCTTATTAAATACCAAAGATGACCAACTTGACATGTTTCTTATACAAGTTTTATTCCATTGCATGATAATTAGGGATACATACACACAAACTTAAGATGGACAAGCCAAGACATTTTATTCATTTTGAAAAACCAACTGAAACTTAACCTGCATGTTTTCATCTCTTTTAATGAAGTAAACATGTATGCAATTTTCTTTATATAATATCTAACATATTGATATACCCCACTGGTTATTTGTTGTTTTATTACTGCATTCTAAAAAATATATGTAACAGCAATTCCACATTTTTATGCATAAAAGGTTCTTCTACTCAAGAGATCTTGACCTATTCCAGGTTTTAAGGCAATTAATTAAAATCTTCATCTTCAGTCTTCATAAAGTTCAAAAACCATTATAAATTTAAAAGTTTCAAAATCTAAGAAACTGAATTTTACAAAAAAATTTTCCATTATTTTCTACTTATAATCTCTGGAAACATGTTGGCTCTGAGTTGGGTAATATACTATTTTATAGCTTTAACAGTAATAGTTACAGCCCTAAAAAGTATGGTTTAGAGATAAGAGCTGAAATTTCCTCTAGGTATGAGCCACATGAAACAAACATTTATATTCAAGAATCATCACAGTATTGATTAACTTAACAATTTCAAAATCTACTTATAACTTAAATGGAAAGCAATAAGACTGAACTATGAACAAAATCTTATGTATAAAGTCTACCTACAATTTTTAAAAGTTTTTAAAGCAGTTTCTTAAAATTTGTTCTTTAGAAAATCTACTTCTGAGTTATCTTGGTGCTTTATTAAAATGCAATCTCCTAAGCTCCACCAAAACCCTACTAGATCTGAGTCTTTGTAGGGTCCAGGTATATGTTTTTTAAACAAAATGTCAAAAAGTTTCCACACACACTAAAATTTAAGAACCACTACTTTTAAAGAGTTGTAAGTTACATCCCTGTACATCCCATCACTGAGGACATAAAGCAACACTGGAAATTGTTGGAGGTCAACTAATGAGAATTTAAAGAATCAACATCTTTTCCATTAAATGTTATACACAAAAAATTTATTTTACATTCACAAGGTGTTTTGCTGCTAAAATGCCAATATGTTTACTTTCAAGTACATACCATTTTTGTGGAAGAAACCAGTAAAGGTAAGCTGCAGGTGAGCTGACAAACTAAAAAAAACAAACACAAGATTTCATCACTTTAATGTTCTATAATCAAGAGCCTAGACTTTAAAATATAACATTGCAATTAAAGCTACTTCAAGTAGTTTAAATAATTTTTATTAACTCTACTGAACCCAACGCCATGCTTTTCCTGTTAAGTATGATATCCAAAAAGGTGTCCACACACATTAACACACACACACACACACACACACCACACAAAAATAAAAACATCAAAGGAGTAAGGCAGATAAAAACAACTACCAAAAGAGAGGCAAGATAATATACTGTGCTTTAGTGTTGTACCAATAAAATGGGTACAAGATTCCCTTTGCACCCCTCAAAAAAATGTTTTTGAAAAGCATAGCTAAATCCATGTAAAGGTGTAAAGATGAATATTTTCAAGCTATGGAAATTCAAGCTTCTAACAAATGATACAGAACCATCAATTTCTATTTCAATCAAGGATGACAAATATGCTATAGATTTGTAATCTACTGTTTCAACATGTCATTTTTCACTTTTAGTTTTAGAAGCAATAGAAAAGGAAAAAGAAGCATAAATTATAGTGATCCTTTTTGTTTTGGAAATATCTATTTACAATGGAAAAACTATTAAGATGAGATAAATAGAAATAGCAACAGGCTTTTGTAGTACCTTGAAACTGCAAAAGAGAGCAATTTATTTGTTGATCAAGAGCCATTCATAACTTTCCAGAACATAGTTTCTGTTTTGTGATAGATACCAGATTATACAGATTATAGAGACCAGATGTTGGGGAAAGGGAAGCAGTATTGATCCCTTATTCAAGAAATTTACTAGTTTAAAAAATTAAAGTAAATAAAGATCAATAAGAATCCATAAAAGATGGTTGTGTTTTTTTTTGTAAAAATGGTGACAATTTAGGCATTCTTATAACCAAAGAGGAAGAGTTACAAAAAGATATTGAGACAAGAGTATTAATGAGTGAGTAATGACTGGAAATGAGGACATTTTATAAAGAGTTTAGGCTTTTAACTTTGCCTGGGACTCTTCTTTTTCTTAGAGAAACAAAGGATGAAGATGTGAGGATGTCTCTATGTTCTTAGTGAGGTAAGCCATAAAACTATATGCTGAAAAACTATAAGACAAGGGTCTCAAAGGGCATTTCCTGAACAGTAGTAAGAAAAGTATGCTAGGATAGCATTGGAGGATAAAATGACTATGGAAGAAAAGTGTAAGGGTTCAAGCAGAATTAGAAAGCAAAAATATGAGGAAAAAATTAGAATAAAAATTATAATTTAAGTATAGCAAAATAAAAAAGGTATACAATGGCATTCTTGAAAACATGTAATTCATATATTTTACTCACTTTCTGAAATAAATCAGATACATTTTAAAAACACATGGGGAGGGGAGGACGACTATAAAAGAGGTATGAGTAACTGTAGTGATTGTTACCTGACTGTATTTGTCAAAACACTCAACTATATACCAAAGAGTAAATTTTACTGCATCTATTTCATACCTTTAAAAAAAGGTACATTAAAAGAACTGACTATAAAGAAGCCCAAGGAATTTTTCAAGGTGATGGAAATGTTCTATATTTTAATTGTGGTTATGGTTATGCAAGTGTATATACTTGTCAAACCTGAAACTATATACTTAAGGTGAATATATTTTATTGAATTTTAATTATACACAAAGTTGATTTTTTAAAAGTATATCTGCCATTTATAAAATCTACTTGCCATTTTACTAAAAGACAACTAGCATTTCCTATAAAATTAGTTCCATAAATGTCACATTCAAAGCAGAATTAGCAAAACTCCAAAACATCACTGAAAGACAGGAATATTGTATAATTTCCACATGTTAGACAATGATATGTAAACCTACATACTAAGGCCAGGTTAATTTTCTTAAAAACACATTTCTCCAAATTTTCTAATGAGTCCCCAACTGCCAAATCTTTTGACTAAATGCTGTCTATAATAAGGCTCCCATTTCTACCTCCACTAAAGCCTTACATAGGAAAATAGAATAATAAAATTGAGACAGAAAATCCAAGTTTGAATGCTGGCTCCAGATACAAGCTTTGACCTGATATCTATAAAATGAGAAAATGACCTCTCAAGATTGTGAGGCTTGCATAAAACTCATCAAAGTACCATATTCTATGAAGAACCCATCCCCAACCATTCCAAAACTTAATGATCAGAGCTTAACTTCCTTTACAAACACTTGTATTTACCACTTTTTTTTCAAACAGGTTCTTTCAACAATCATTTTATTATTGGTGTCCGTAGCACCTAGCAGTGTCTTACAGAAAGGCACTCAAAAAATGCTTTTCATAAGGATAATGATGTCTTCCTAGAGTAATAAGATTTAAGGTTAGGAATCATGACTCATTACCTATAGTACTTATAGTATTATTTACATTGTTTTTATAGAAAATGTGGTTCTGACTTCCAAGTTTTCAATACCAGAAATATCTTGTATTCATCTACCCCAGAAAATATTTTAAATTAGCGTTACTCAGTATGTACTATGTAAACTGAAGCCACTGAGAAAACTTACCATTCCATAAGGTAAAAAAATTAAGAATAAGACTTTATGAAAGATTTAAAATTAAAAACAAATAGAGAGGTCCTTCACCATAACAGGTCTGAGACAGTTTTAAATTGTGCATTATAAGTTAAATGACAGGAAGCACATTTAAACATCATCATAACACTGTTTCTTTGAGAAGAGAAATTCTAAATTTCAATTAATCAACTTAAAAAATACCTCTGGAAATGTAATTTGCTAGGCACATTTTCTCTTCCTCCTCCCCCTCCTAAAAGTAAACACTCTGATATTATCTAGAATAAAATGTAACAATGAGGCATAGTTGATTCTTTCCACAGGTGGTTTCATCCAAGGAAAAGGGCCAGTTTTCTTCCCCTTCCTAATCTATCCTCTACCCTTTCTTTTGGCTACTGTATCTACCTCTTAACTGGGTAAGCTAGATCACAAGGGAAGGAAAAGAAACATAAAAAATTGCTTTGGCCTATTTGGTTTTAGGCTGTATAGGATCTAGTTTAGAAGATCAATATAAGATATTGGATAAGAAATTGGTTCACCTTTGTGATGTGTTCCCTATCCGTATCTTCTGAGGAAGCAAGCAATATGGCAACAGGAAACTAAATGGGAAACTTAAAGTTCTGGGATAAGATTTTAAGCACAAACATCTGACAATTCTAAAGCAGTCTTTAGAATGAGATTAAGTAAATTTAAATTCATAAGGAATTAAGATTTTGAGATAAGATTCATGTAGAAAACTAAAATTTTAAAAATAGTCAGATCCCACAGAGGAACCAAAGTTTTTATTCTGGAAAGAGACCAATGTTAGTGTCTCTAGTTTGTATACATTAATCTGATAATGGCAGGTATAAGGCTTCATTTCGAGAGCCAAGACTATTATTACCTCAAAACAGGGCAAGTATGATGATAAGCTATTTGGCATCTTACACTGTTATTTTAGTTACCCAACTTTTCTTATACATTTAATGCTATGATATATAAAGCTGAGGACTATACCAAGCCCACTATTCTGGAATCCAATGTCTCTTTTGAGGTTCAGTCTCAAGGAAAGGGAACGCTTTGTAGTGAGAAGATAAAGTTGAATGAGGGTAAGGAATCCATTACATATAAATGAATCACTTTCCTGAAGGAACGTAGCCAAAACTCAAAGGAATTATTGTCAACCCCAAGATCATACAAGAAAAGACATTTTTAAAATTTGTTCTTTAAACACTTAGATTTGAAGAATCAGATATGCTTGGTGGTGATTGATAAGGCACCTTCAGGAGTAGAAATGTAAAAAGAAATTCCTATCCCAGGTTCTAAAAAAAGAACAACTAAAACTCAAGAGTGAAGATACCGATTTGAAAATAACTTCAAAATGTACAGTCAAGATAGGATTGTTAAAAAAAAGAACAAAGAAAATATCAGATCTTACTAATAGTGGGAAAAACACACAATCAACTTAAGCAGCCTGAAGTTTTCAAAACGCAGTTATAACTACAAAGAGAAGGGTAGGGAAGCACCATTAATGTGTTATATCTATTTAAAATAATTTATGGTGTTCTTAGGATAAAGACCAACACCTTTAAATAGCCTATAAGGCTCTGCATTATCTGGCCAAGGCCATCTGCTCTAGCCTCATCTAATGCCACTCTCCCTGTCAGTTACTCTGGCCTCAGATGACATACATATAATTTTCCCTTTATCTAGAATCAGCTCTCAGCCTCTCGCCCCATTTTACTCCTATATTATCTTTCAAATCTCGGCTCATTTCTTCGGGAAGCCCTCCCTCACCATCACTATTCCCAAATTCAACATCTCAAATAAGAGCTGGTTTTCCTGCTTTGTACATTCAGTTTCCTTATACTTTTCTTTCCCAGCACTTATTCTATAATTATATTTATTATACAATTATGTCTTTCCCCCCAAATGCCAATAAATTCCATAAAGGCTGGGTTTTCATCTGTTTTGCTCACCATTATATGCCCTAGGACTTAAGTATAGTGTCTGGAACATGGTGCACTAAGTAAATGGAAATCCCAGAAAAGCAAATCCAGGATTTGTTATAGTGTAAGAGAAGATGTTTAGAAAAGATTATTGATTCAAAATCTTAGGTTGTAATAACAAAAAAGCGATGAAAGGCACTTTATCTTATTAACCAACTAAAAACAGCCTTGAAATACCCCTAGTAAAAGTTCTAGTTCAGGTATCTATCTGTTAAGGGGATTTTTCCAGCTACTAACAGTGGATCAGTAAAGAAAGATGATAAAGGGAGAGAGAGAGGAGACATTCTGCTTCTCATTTGGCCTGAGGAAATACTTTTGGAAGCAACGCCAATTTAGAAATCTTTTCATGCTGACCTTTCATTTAGTGGAGACGCACTTAGAAGTCAAGAAATATGACTAGTAATTCCAAAATTGGTAAGATTAATAGCACAAAAAGCCCTTGGGATCCTGCTGGATAGAATACTACAGAAAGACCAGAAATTTATTCCAATAAGGTATAGTGCTTGGTCAAAACCCAAAATAAATTAAAAACTCACAATAAATTAGACTGCCAGAAACAAGAGTTGGAGAGGATATAAGGCACTGTAGCAGACATTCTTAATAGAAAAAAAGATATTTTAAATATATAATCACATCAAAAAATAAGAAACAACAAGAAAAAAAAAAAAAAAAGGAGACTAGAGGTTTGACCAGTATGAATTTCTAAAATTTGCTCAGTGTGGAGTTTTCAGAAGCCATTCTTTATGGATGGTAGATTTTTTAATTGAGTTTCAAGGTTACAAATGACAATTCCGGTCTATTGTCATGAACTGACTGACACCTTAAAGTAAAAATCATAAAGTATCCTTTTTTTTTTTTTTTCTATCAGCTCCGTCCCCTAATAAGTATCTGCCATTATCTGTGACTAATAAGACTACTATTTATCTGGACTATAAACTACATAAAAATTCAGGAAGACACAAACTTCATTTTGCACAGATAATGCTATGTATTTGGTTTAGTTTATAAGTCACTACAAATGTCACAAATAGGTCAGGCATTTGATTATTCTAACTTGTGGGCTGTAGTACTATATATTTTTGTGTATACTGATAGTCCCCTGGAACTTTGGAGCTTTTCTGTGTATCTTGATATTTCCCCTAGAACTTTAGAGTATGAAATACATTGGTTTTGAGAGTGGAGCTATTTACAACTTTGGAAGTGCTAAAAAAACATGAGTTCAAGTAGAAGATTCCCAGACTATAATGGTTAATCAAATCCAGGATCCAGTTAAACTAAACAAGATTTCTAAATCTGAGATGGTACAGAATAAAAATGTAGACATAAAGGATACTTTTTTTGTGTATGATTTAACATTTTAAGTTCTACTAATTAATGTCATGAAACAACAAAGATTTATTTTGTTTTCTTGTAAGATAATTTGACTAGAGATTTTAAAAGCAAAATTTTATAGTGCTGGCATTATATACTGGTGTCTAGGAAACGTATGTGATAAGTTTAGTAGAACAACAGGATTACATCTAATTTGACATGAAAAATACATTGAAGCCATTTAATAATATAAGGCCTTGCGGGTACACTTAAAATGAAGCAATTCCCCATTTATTTTAGTGACTCAGAGCAACAGTCAGACAGAGCAACAGTCAGACATTCATAAAGATCTTGAGGGGTTGAAAAGGCTAACTCACTGGTCCCAGCAGGATCCTAAAGACTGAAAGAGTTGTTTTTCAAAATTACGAACAGGAATTCTATGCAAACCTCTGATATTTCTATGAGCTGGTTAACAACACCTGTTACAGTACTGGCCTAGCTGTTGAACCCATTGGGTCAAAAGAAACAAAAATATTGGGTAAGTGATTATTCAGAGAGAACTGACCAGTATTCTATCTCCCTCACAACACACACTCTAAGGGAAGCTCTGTAATACTTATCAAAGCCAATGTCACAATAAGACAGTAGTAGGGTTTAGCAATGATGAAGGTAGAACCTTGATAGGAAAGATGAAGAAAAGAGTTTTCTTCTTGGTTCATTCTTCCTTCTCACATGAACCCTGAAATACCCGGATAGCAAACTATTAAGGTGTTAAAGGAGACAAGAAGCAAGGAGGTCAGGTCAGATCAGGCTCTGAATGTAACTTATACTTTAAGTGAAAAAGGCCTTGAGGATCCCAAGAGCTTTGTCCAAGGTAGGTAACCGGATAAAAATCTGAAATAGGAATTCAAGCAAATAATAGAGTGCGCATGCACTGGGAATATTCTCAGTCCTATATTGTAAGATACTCCCTGGGCAGTAATAGATAAAGATTTGGGATCTCAGTTTCTAGAATGGACTACCAAAGTTTATTTTCCAATCAAGATTACCTAGATATGGAAATTGAAATCACACTTTGGTCCTCTAAGATCACAAGATATAAAATTAAAAATGTAATTTTATAATTCAAGTAACAAAATAACTGAATCAAAAGCCCAACTTTAAACATAAGCAACTGCAAAAATGACACCTTATACAATCCATGACAATGAGAAACTATGAAGCAACATTACATCAGTATATAGCCCATCTAAATTGTTAAGATTGGTTAAGTTTTCTCTGAAAATTTCAAGAGAAAAAGAAAAATCCATTGTAGCAATTTTTTCAACTTTATTTTTTTTAAAAGCTAGTATTTTTAGTTTTATATTCTCCCTAAAAGTAGTCAATGAATTAAATAAACATCACTCAAGTTCTTGTTTCTTTTTAGAATAAACAGAAGCATACTGTCTAGCCTACGCAGATATTAGGCTAGTTAGATATTTAGGAATTAAGTTGTGAGTATCACATTTGAAAACATACAGTTAAGTAGCTTCTGTCCAAAGGGTCAAGTTTATGAAACTATCTTGTGATAAACATATTTTAAATATAAAATACAGAATATTTTGCCTGAAAGATGTAAATAAGGGGAAGGACAAAATGAAAAAAAAAAAAGAGAGAGCTTTTCTCATATTTGAAGAGATGTAATGCTATGAAACATTTGGCATAGCACCTAACACATTGTAAGAATATTATGAATGTAAGTCTCCATTCCTCCTTAGATGAGATAGTAAGATTAATACCACCTGCAGAAGATACAGAAATTCAGATTCAAAATGCAAGAAACTGTTAATAATAAACACATCTGCTTTAGAAAACCGTGCGTTCCGAGCATTGGATGTATTCAAGATGACAGTTAAAATTCTCTGCCTGATCTTATGCCAGGATGGTATAAAGGAAGTAATTTCTGGTTTGTGTATGAATTTGGACCAACTGACCTCTAAGATTTCTTCTAACTCCTTATAATAGTGAGGTGATCACTAGGGAAATGATCACTATTATTTTTATCCCTCTTTCCTCAAGTATGTCACTTAATATAAACTGATTGATAGGTTATCTTACCTATGAGATTCTTGCTCTCCTTTCATTTTCTCTACTTTTGATAACATATCATCAACTTTAAATGTTTTCCTGGAAGAAACAGATAAACAAAATAATCACTTCTCAACTGAGAAAAACAAACAGATTACACTTTATTGTCACTATAATAGGCAAGATGGAAATCTGATTTTTTATTATTTTTAATTAGATGAATTACGGATGTTAGCCATAACAATGAATACTATTGAGACAGTGTATGTTATAATCCAGCAGACAAGCCTTCAAGTCCCATCTCAAAAGGTTTTTTCCATGAAACCTTCGGTAATTATTCCCAAACCAGAATGATTTCTCCTTACCTATGGCACTTAGTTTATATTTATTTTAATATTTACTTTCCTAAATGTGAAATTTGCATAAATATTTCATTTCTCCTGCTATCTTATGAAGGACAGAGATTGCTTTTCTTCAGAAAAAGCCACATAGTACTTGGCACAGTGCCTTATACTTAGTAGGTACCCAAGCATCTGTGGACTGAGCCAAACAAATGCAAATTATGTATATTTTGAAATATTCATATTTTACTAAGTAAACTGACAAATAAATATTCTACAAAACATATCTAAAATTAACAAAATATCCTCAAAGATTATCAGCAATGAATAAAGTTAAATATGCCACATTAAAGAGATGGTTGTCATCAACAGGAAAAAACTTGACAAGTTTAAGAAAAGAAAGTAATTTTTCCACAAAATAGAAACAAATTAAGATACTCCCCGGTTCAAGCAATTTAAGAATGGATGGATTCTAAAACAAACTTCATCTTAGTTCTTAAGTTGGTGTACTATATGCCCTAGAGATAAAGGCTAAAAATCTATAGTCATATATAGACTTTAAAAATCTAAAGTCATATATAATATGGAAACAAATAATAATTAGAAACAAATATTTCTCTACTCATAAACTCTTAAAATTTAGGACTTGAAAAACAACATATTCTGTGTTAATTAGTTTGTGAAGCTGGAATTTAGATATTAGAAATTACTAATATGCTCACTTCTCAAAACCTCTACTGTACCTACTCAATTAAAAAAATTATCAGTAAAGAAATGTTAATGTAAATATGTTGCAGTAAAATACTGATAGGAACAACAGAATTGATACAATCTATATTTCAGGTGAATAAACAGCCCCTATTAACAAAAGATCTTAAAAAAAAAAGCTTCTCTCTTTACCTTTAGAGTTACTGAAAACTTTAATATTAAAGTTTCATTCAATAGAGCATATAGTAAGTAGTCGTTTAGGAAGGATGGCAATACATTTTCAATCTCCACAGATAAGAGAGAAGAAAGAAGAAAAATGTAAGATTCCTTCAGGGTGGTGACAAAGAACTTTTTAGTATAAATGCTGAAATCTATTACTGAGGAGGGTTGTAAAATTACTGAAAACTTTAAGAATAATGTTTATCTTTATGTAATGATTAAGAAGAAATCCTGTCTGCAGGAAGAAAAGACTATAAGTCACAAGGTTCATCTCTTCAAAAATTATGGAGTTCTACATAGGAGAAGTGCATAGGAAAACTGATTATTAACCATCATTTGAAGTAGGTTAAGATCACAAAGGCAACCCAGCTCCTCTTAGGAAAAAACAAACCATATAAGCAACTATACAAAAGTATTCCCATCCTCCGACACAAAGTACTTCTGTTCTTTAGAAAGATACTGCTACTACTGCTCAAGTTTAACAAGTCAATAGAAAGGAGAATTTTTTTAAATTCAAGAAATTTTTGGAAATTTTCTTGGAAGAATTCAGAAATAGTTCACACAAAACCGTAAAATGGATTCAATAAAAGATGCCCTTCTCCTTACCAGTATTTCCATTGTGTCAGTGTTGTGTTAGCCTAAAGAATTTGAATACCTCTATGAAATAAGACTAAAGTACAGCAGGTTTAACAAATGTACCAGAATTAATATTAAAACTGAATGTATGACTTCAAGGAAATGATATGTTTATTCTAACAATGAATATTATGTTGTTGTAATAATAAAAGAGTTCCAAAAACATCTGAAGCAAAGGGATAGTACTAAAAGCAATTCCATAAAAGGAGTTCAAGAAACATTTTAAACAAAAACAACAATTACTAAGCTAAATACCACCTTCAAAGCCACCAACTATTTTGAAAAGAACAACACTTATTTGAAGATATAAGTTGTGGTATAATTTGTTAAAAATTAGTCTTAATGTCTTACATAGGCCAGGCATATAACAAAAAAATTAAGAGTAGATGACAACTAATGCCATTTTGTATGAAAATAAACTAAGGGGACTTTATGTTTCCTAGGAGGTGAATTGCTTCAAAACTCCCCCAAAAGACATTTTTTACCTAACAGGCAATAAACTAAGAAAATTAGTTTCTACCACCAAGCTTTAAAATTGCCCCTGCCCATTAGCAGATAACAAAAACATATCCTACAATGAGACAAAAGTCTAATAAACATGACAGGAAAACGACAAACTTAGATTTTAAATGTATATTTTTTTATCCATTTATGGGTTAACCCAAATTTATTCTGAAAAAAATTAATCACTTTTAAATATAAATCAGGCAGCATCCTAGATGATAACTCAGCTGATCTTCCATTTTAAAAATAGTAAAATAAACATTAACTACTAATCTGGTCTACTATCTGTTTATATACAGCTCACAAACTAAGAATGGTTTTTACAGATAAACATTTGCAACTGATTTCATAATAGAGAACACTAATTCTAAACCCTAATTAAGCTAAACATTATCTCCCCCCACCACATAAAAATTAAAGAACCCACAACTCTCACTAGTATTCAGTTATTATAGTTTGAATTTCATCAATAAAAAATTTGGGGACATGTTTCCTGTCTTGACCAAGTACCCAGAGCCTACTTAATATCTGCTTCCTTGACCACAAAGCTTAAAATATTTACTAAAAAAAGTTTTCTGATCCCTGGCATAGATCAAATAATGTAGTAATCAGGTAAAAAGATGACAAATTTAATTCCGTTGTCTAATCCATCACCCACTTCCTAGTTATTTATGCGCTTACCAAGTTTCACCTATTAAATACCATGTTTTTTCTTTCTCTAGATTCAGAAAAATTACAAGACAAATAGTTTTAACCTTTCAATACTTTGAAATCCACCTAGATATATATTAAAACTAAAGTATGTCTTGCTATAAAATACATGATGCCTACTTAGTAACCAACAGGACTCTCCAAAAGGAGTTTAGTTTCAAAGTGTATAGCTTACTGGTTTTACCAAGTCAAGATGAATATACCAAACGCTTAATAAAAGTTCTCTCTTTTGAATTTAAACTTGTTCACTTGATTTGCTCAATAAATAATCTTGCATGTAGGACAAGAAAATAGCATTCCTTAATTATTCATGATTAAATATTAAATATTACAAAGCAAAAGTAAGTTTTGTATGACACTTCCAGATTCCACTTTAAGGCTAAATGATTAAGACTTATTTTTTAAGGACATTCATCCCACTGACTTCAAAAGTATTTCCCCTGTAGTAAGACCACCACGAAAGACATAAAACGAGACTTCCTGAAACTATCATTATAGAAGCGAATTCTTTGTTAGAACACATAAAAAAATTCAAAAATTAACTGTTAAGTTTATGTATCAAAGAGAGTTCCCCTGAGCCCTCTGGTAAATATTTAAATCCTCAACTTCTACCAAATTTGAAAATAACTATAGCACAGAGTAAAAATGTATGTCAGTAAAATCATTTCATTCATTGCACTACTAAGTCATTTGTATTAGGAAAAAGCTGGTAATAAACTGGGATTTACAGAAGTTATACTACTAAAATTATCACTTTGTAACCAATTCAACCCGACACTCTTTGGCCACAGTTTTCATATTTAATCTTTAATTAGAAATAGTACTTTAAAACAAAACTTTAACATGATTTACTTGAAATAAAGATTCATAAAATGTACCTTTTGATGTTTGTTCTGGAGTTTCGATGAGACATGTAAGTAAGAGTTCTGTGCAAAAATATTGGCTATAAGAAAAGTTTTAAAGATATTAAAATTAAATAGGTGAAATTCTAGGAAAAATAATATCAATGAATTTTGTTGATAACTTACCGCTATAAGATTTCTAGTTCGAAGAAATCTATAGATCTGCGTTGGTTCTAAGTAACAGAAAACAAAATCCAAATATTATCTAAATTTACTTATTACTCAAGTTGTCAAGAAAATACCAACCCAGCCCATGTTATAATATAAACCAATCACTTGTTATAGAAATCATGTACTAAATTATCTACATCACAAAAATTAATATGCACAGTAAGATCAAAAGACATTAGATCTATAGCATACAGTCACAAAATTCATCTACATTTATTTTAAATTTAAGATGCTCTACAATCTTGTTCTTAAGCCTTGCATTTCTAAGGTAACTAGTTTTTAAACTAGTCTGTATGCAGCTTATTTAAACTATTTAGCTTATTTAAACTATTTAGAGCCCATCTCTTTCCAAAAAGTAGCTGAAATGAGGCAGCTGGATTCAGCAAAACAACTACTTATTGATGCCCAATAACAAAATGAAATTTCCATTCTTTAATTGGTCTCTTTAAAAATTTGTCATCAGCCAAAACGGAATAAAACTGTTTTCTTCATGTGTTAATGCAAATATGATGAAAGTCAGTAACAATGAAAGAAATGTGAGACAGAAATTGTAGTTAAAGTTTTCAATAAATATTTCCAGTTCAAGTTTTTAATGTTTTGCTCACTGTAAATATTACTACAACATGTAAATAAATACTACCTCAACGCATATTTTCAAAGTAATAGATTCCCAGTCTTTTTAATGCTGTTTAGTTAAAATTTGTTATATAAGACCTATAGATAGAAAATACAATACCATCATATTAATTACATGGATGACCTATTATCAGCTCATTTCTTTTAAAGCAGTATCAAAATGAACTAAATATGACTATATCAGTATACACTGAAGCATTTAAACATCTCAGAAGCTAAGGTCAATATTAGAGCAGAATAAAGTTGTTTTGTGACTCAATCTAGTTCTTAATGACAGTTCACTTCTCCAACGTAGACTCGACAGAGAGAAAAACAGCTAAAACTTTGTTGGAGGACTTGTCTTCTCATAACATTTAGAAAGAATTTTTAAATATCCACTTAATCTTAGTGTTGTTCCAAATAAACGAAAAGGACATATTTGAAGAGGTACAAACATGTATGTTTATTGTCATTATTGTATTTCAGTTCTCTAGCATATTATCAATTTAAATCTTCTCCAGATTTTTGGAAATATATTAAGCAAAAGTTACAAAGTGAATCTCTCTCAAGCAGGTTCAATACTCAGTTTCAATAGAAACTGAAATTCCTTGTATTAGATTCCAATTTGAATTTCACTAAGCACTAATGAGAGAGAATGAAAGAAGGGTATTAAACAATGTAATACGTATTTCCAAGCACAGCTGATACCATGACCTTAACATATGCCACGGAAAAATTGTAAAAAAGGCATTCAGCGGTACAACCAAGTTTACTCAAGTTTCTGTAAGATATTTAATATTAAAGATAACCTAAATTATAACATCCACACAAAAGCAAAAAGGAAATCAGGACATAATATTCATTAAAAAACAGTTGAAATTACTTATAAATTCTATTGTTTGTTTCCAGACACCTTGCCCCGCTTTCCAAATTAACCAGTAGTTTTGCCCTCGAAACAAGACCTTAAAATATAAGACTTCGGAATTAAGACAAGCGCAACTGGGAGATTTCCGAGATCATCTCAAGATAAGTAATATGCTTAATCACCACATGTCTCAGTTTATGTATCCATGAAATGGGTGCATAGATTTGAAAGGCGTAAGGCATCAAAAGGTGCCGCGTTAACATGCAGCACGTAGTGCCAAAGCATTTCGGACTAATGACAATTGTGTCGATTTTACCGCATTCATCTCTTCACAGGCTTAATTTTGCTCAAAACCTCCAACCGAAACCCTTGTACTTGTAGAGTACGAAAAGCATTAAAGACAGCAAAAACTAGTCTTGGGATATCACTGCAGATCCAAGACTACAGACCTACAGTCCAGCTCTAACCGCCTCTTCTGAAAGAAGCCTGCTCTTAACGTGGGGCCCCCGCTGCCTAACCTCTTGTGTAAATCTTCGGGGAGTCAAGAACCTCACCTGGACCTCTCCCCCATTCACCTCCCCCAAAGGCCCTAGACTTCGGGCCCTCTTGAGGCCGTAATCCCTGAAGGGGGAACAGCCCCCTCAATTTCTCCCTCCACTCCCAAATCAAGTCGACTCCCGGCGAGGAAGGGGGGGCTGGGAGCCAGCCTGAGTGTCCCGACCCCAGAATACTGGAAGAGTGGTATTCCTGCCCTCAAAGCCTCAAACACACTCACTCTCAAAGGCCTGGAGGAAAAGCTCGTGGTCAGCCTGGACGTGCTCCATTTTCGGCTTCTTCACCGGTAACACCGCAGCCCCCGCCGCTGCCGCCGCCGCCGCCGCGGAGGAGGAGGAGGAGGCCGAGTAACTGCCGCCGCCTCCACAGCCCCCACCGCCGGATTTGCCGCCCGACGCCGTCGCCGCCGCCACCGCCGCGGAACCCCCGAAGCCGCCTCCCCCGGACCCCGCGCTGGGCCCCGAGCCGCCCCCTCCCCCACCGCCGTGCTTCTGAGGCGCCATCGCGGTTCCTGCCTCCTCCCCCCGCCAGCTACCCGCCGGGCGGCCCCGGAGAGTAAGCGCCTGCAATACCAACCGCTCGCCCCAGCAGGCTCCGGCGGACCGAGGGGGGAAGGAGGAGAGAGGGGAGGAGAGGGGAAGGGAAGGGAGGAGGAGAGGAGGGAAGGAGGGAGGAAAAAAAAGTGTCTCCTCCTGAGAGCCCCGCTCCGCTCGGAGGCCGCTCACCCTAGCCTGGCCTGGCTCCGCCCACTTCCCCCGCCCGGCGCTCTGATTGGCCGGCGGGAGCGCGCGCCGCCCGGCAGCCCAGCCCGTTGGCCCGCGGATTTCCCCGTCAGTCACGCGGAGGCGCTTCTCGCGGAGGCGCGGCTTGGTTGGCCCGTGCGCGCTGCCGATCGCGGGCCCGGCCGCCTCTTTGAACTGAATTCGCGGGAAAATTAGGGGTCGGAGCGGCCTTCCTGCTGGCCCCGGTGCATTGTGGGGGAGAGAGGGACCCCGCGTACGGCTTAGGGAACCGTTTCTCGCCTTCCGAGCGTCGTCAGTCACCACCCCCAGGGGGGTACAGGACCCCTGAAGAGAGGCGGGCCTCTTAGGAATAAGGGGCAAGGGGCCTGTTAAATGAACTGAGGTTCATTACCGATCGAGTCTCTAACTTCACAGGAAAGGGCCTGCCTGGGGGTTGGTCAGGTAGCTTCTTCTGTGAGGGGCTCTCGGGGAGGGGATCGAGTCCCCTGCCCCTTCGTCACCACGTGCCTCAAGCCGCCTATGACCAAATCCCACCCAGTAAAGTTCTGGAGAAGACTGGGGACAGCTAAAGGGTTGCGGCTGCTCTCCTACGCGACTGGGCTCCACCTAAGGGAGTGATTTATATATAACAGGAATATTCTATAAAATGAGGGAAACTTGTTTTCTGTAGGTGCTGTGAGGCTTCAGGATCGTTACTGAGAGGTTGTGACTTCTTAACACGTTAGAAGCAAAACCTAGATATTTGATTCACCGCCGCCACCACCCTAGACACCGTATGAGTCAGAGGGATAAACGGGATGATTTCTTAGAAGTACGCGCACCCTTCTTGAGAACCTATTGATTTTGCAGTTCAAAAACTTGAGAGACTTTTGCAGATATTGCTTAAAAAGATGGATGCATAGGCCCGATTCAGTCTCTGATAAAGATAGGTATGGAGTTGAGCTAATACTGAAAGATTTGAATTTCAGGTTCGGCAAGATGATCTCTAAGGATGTTCTTCCAAAAATCCCAGTCTATAAACAACCATTTCATACTTTCAATTTTTCAAAACGTCTGCTTCAGTATTTGTAGTTACCTTCAAAACACTTTACAAAACTAGTATCTTTGGAATGGTTATTTAAATATCTGAAATGCTAATTTTATCAAAGTATTTGCTACTTAAGAAAGTGAGCTCTTCAAATGATGCATTTAATATAAAATTTGACATTTCAGGAGCACATATGAATTAGATATACCTGTTGTTAATTTTTAAGTACAGCCCATATTTTTAGACAAAAAGTTTAGAATGCTCTTATACTATTCTGTTCTCTCTTTACCCCCACAAAATGAGGCGCTTTTTTTTTTTCAGCTTTCTGGAAAAAAAAAAAAAAAAGCTCTTCTGGTTTAATGCCACCCCACAGAGGCTTGTGGGGTTTTTGATCTTGGTAAACTGCTCGACTTCAGCTTTATTGGGTTAGAAAATTAAGTTTCATCAATTCAGTCATGGTCTGGAGAATGAAATCACACTAAGCAAATCACAAAATATCAAGTTAGAAACCAGAATGTTAGTTTGTTAATTAACAGTAAATATAACTG
This sequence comes from Macroglossus sobrinus, assembly GCA_004027375.1. Lineage (NCBI taxonomy): Eukaryota > Metazoa > Chordata > Mammalia > Chiroptera > Pteropodidae > Macroglossus > Macroglossus sobrinus. The sequence continues at coordinate 421,776 of PVKZ01000201.1, forward strand.
ACAGAATTACCAGTCTTCATCATTTATACAGGGTCTTCCCTTTTGGAGGGAGTGTGGAAGCACAGGTACAGTCAAATAAAAAGACCAAGTTACAGGTTATCCTAAATCTTTGATGACCAGAGAAATGGAGCAAAGGGAGTTGGGATGTTCTTAAGGAGGATTCCTTTAAGAACAAAGGCCATGTTAGTATTCCAGGCTTCAGCATGGGCATGGTTTTAATGTACAGTAACTAAGCAGTACCTGTCATGAGAAGCAAAGCCAACCATGCTATGGGAAAGACATAGAAACCAATGCTCACTTTTTGCGTTCTTTAGAATGTATGTAGAACACTAAACAAAACAAAACAAATCTCGTTGCCTTAGACAAGTTATTAACTGAGGGGTTGTCTTGGTTACGCTACAGTCTTCTTAATCATATTTTGTTCTATAGGTGAAACATTTACAGTCCATCTCAGGGTTGGTCACTTCTGTGGCCAGCTCATTCATTTATTTCTAAGTTTGGTGTGGCAACTGTTTTTGAAACTTGTGGTGCCAATTCACAAGTCCCCTACCTCACGCTGAATTTGAATTGCTTTCTAGGGTTTTGTTTGTTTTGACCTTCATGCCATATCTAGAATTGGTAAATTCCTAAAGAGCAAAGGTGTTGTCCATTTTTAAAAATATTTCCTGGCACAGGACTAGATAAGTGTTCAAGGAAAGGAGAACAGCAATCGTTTTAACCTTTACAGTTACCGATATGCTTTTACCTTTATTATTTCACTTTGTCATAATGATCCTATGAAACTGAAATTATTTTTATATTACAGATGAGAAACTAGCCTCAGAGAGGTTAAGTGACTTGCTTATTTAGTAGCACAGCTGTGACTTGAACCCAGGTTATTAAACTTTAATTTCTATGCACTTTTGCAATCAGAATAAAATCAATCTCAAGTTGACTGTTTTTAAGTTGGTTTTAAAAAATTAGGACCATTTATCTTCTCTTATAAAAAAAAGATCATATACTCCTTTCTATTGTGCACCCTTTCACTGGTGCCCCTACATTGCCTTCCACAGGCTTCTGTCATGGGATTTTTTTTTACCTTTCTTGTACCATGGACCCCTTTGGCAGTCTGATGAAGACAATGGACCCCGTGTCTTAAAAATGCACAAATATGAAATCATATTATAAAGGAAACATTATAATAAAATGTCATTACCAAAATAGTAAAAGATAAAGTTGTGATACAGTAACATAGGTGCTTTTTTTTTTTTTTAAATGTACAAAATAAGATCTGGGAGCAAGTCAGTCTGATAACATAATTTCAGAGTAATGATGAGGGCCAATGATGTTTTGAGAAACCTGTAAGAACTGTAATGTGATATGAAGTATCTGTAACTTGGAAACAAAGCCTCAGGCACTGCTAACACTACTGTGATTTGTTGCCTATATTAATAGGTTAAGGAAATACTAAATTTCAGTTAGAGGTTAATGAAAATAAAGATTTAATTTTTTTTCTCATCTAAGTTCATGGGTTTCCTGAGTCAAATTCATGTTAACAACCCCTGAGTTATAGCACCAAGCCTTCTTTCTACTTTGCTGTAAGCTCTTGGAGGCAGAGATGATGGGTAATTTGCCTTAGTAATTTAGGTGTTATCACTGTGCCTAGCATAGAACAAGAGCTCATTCAATGAGTTTTGATTAACAAGGATGGACACCAGTGCATTAGTATAAATGATAATAATGACTGAGTGCTTACTATGTGCCAAGAGATATTTTAAGTTTTTAACACTTTAACTCATTCAATCCACACACAACCCTCTGATAACTATTATTATAGTTATCACCCATTTCATAGATTAAAAAACAAAGGCAAGACTCATTAAGTAACTTGCACAGTGTAAGTAATGTAGTTGATATTCTAACCCAGAGAGAGTGAGGTCTCCAGAGTGCTCACTCTTGACCATAATGCCATGAAACTAGAGAGTTTTAGAGACATAAGATATTACATATGTTGTTTCTAGGTTAAGAAAGATCAGTAAATATTGCCTTTGATATGCTGGAATGAATATTGAATGTGTTTGCTGAAAAATGACCTAGATATCAATTTTCCTTTTTATTTATACAGTGCATTTCTATCTTCCAACTACTGCCATCACCTTAAGCTTGAGGTGTGACTATTAAAATAAGCCAACAAATGCTATATCAGCAAAAAATGTTGAAATCTTGCTTTGAGAAAACTAAAAAGTAATGTTAAATTATGAGAGAAATATAACCACATTTGATTTTAAAAAACAAATGGCCTTCAAAATAAAAATAGTGATAATCTCACTAATAAAAGTTAGTGTGAAGGAACAATTTTTAACAGTTCTAGCTGAAATTTAAAATCAAAAGTTTATACATTTTTGTTTCCTTTGTTTAGAAAAGAAAAACATGGGACCAATGGATCATTCACTGTGTAATATGGGGTTTTCATAATAAACCACTGATTTGTGTGTGTGTGTTTATCTAGAGTTAACTAGGTATAATAAGTATGGTAGTAAGGCATGGATAGAACCCCTGGGACAAGAAGAAACTTGACACTAATAACCTGAGGGAGGGAAAACCACCTGAGACAAATTGGAAATACCTAAACCTGAATTTTAGAAGGCCTACATCTGGAGATAACTACTGTGCCCATTTTTTTAAACTGTGGGACAAATGTTTTATGTTTAATTTTAAACAATATTGGAAGCAATTTATATTTATTGAGTATCCTATCCATACAACAATCACAAACAGTAATGTTAATTACTATTTTTAACCTCTCACACATGTATAACTCTCTCACCATCCCACAGCTTGTTAAGAGGATGAATTGATGAATTACAGGGGACTCAAAACATAAGGTTTTGTTTCCAGTACAACAAACATATCCAAATAGTCATCTTGGAAGCCCCAGAGTTGCAGGAAGCTACTTCAGGAAAACAAGCGAAGCTGCAAATGTGGTGAACTCTGCATCCCTGTTCACTCAGAAACTGTTCTGCTTTATGATTTGTTTAAAAATAATGGTTCTTCTCGCTAAAATACACTCTACTGCCTTCTCAAGTTTGATAATGATAAACAATGAGCTAAAATGGTACTAATAATGTATTCTGGGCCAACCTCACCTCAAAACTTGACAGCATTAAAAACAAACCTATGCTAAAAGTAATGAAAATTACTTTGTTTCCTAGTAATGAAAAATAGTTGAAAAAATCAGTCTCTGTATATCTTGTGTATGTCTTGCTCAGAAAAAAAAATTCTAGTTGTTATCTTTATGTGAACTTGATGTTATTATCTTTGTATGAACTTACTGTTTCCAAAATAAATGTTTCCTTCATCTTCTGAGGAAAAAAGAATATTACTATGTCTCTGTCCTTCATAAGTGATGTCAACATAACTAGGTATTACACTACTTCCATAAAACTGGATTTAAAGTTTATAAACTCTTCTTTATTTCACTTTTATAATTGCTGATTACTGTTAATTGGAAAAATTAAGAGATTCAGGCCTTTATTTTTAGCTAGTTGTTTGTACAAATATTCTTATTTTCATGATATAATTTTTGTTTGAAGGATATATTTAGCAATTACTGTTTAGGAATTAACTTATTATATGGAAACAAATTTTATAGCTAGAGGAAACTTAAATAGTATCTAGCTTATGCCTTTTTTTTACACACCTGGGGAAACTGAGTTTCAGAGTTTAAGTAGTTTGCCAAAATGACACAGGAGATTAAGTATACATTGAGAGAAGTTGTAAGTTGGCTCTTAACTTATAAATTCAGTGTTCTTTAGACTGTTTCATGTATTTCATACAAAAAAAATATTTTTAGCCACCTTACTCTACTCAGAATTTTATTTCTGCTTGTACACTATTCAGTGGAACGAGTTCCTGGGGAAACTTGGCCATTATTGCTGGCTGAACTATTTTTTTTCTTCATACTATGGCTCCCTATCTCCTAACTTTAACCTATAGGAAGATTTTCCCTTAGACCTGTAGCAATTTGAAATTCACTGCAAAATCATTGCAAGGCATTGTCATTCCATATTCCCTGCAATTATTAGCACTCTAACAATTTTGGGCATGGGAGAGTCTAACAATAACTTATTCATGGGACTAGTTTGAGAAAGTTGCTACTTTCATGGTTGGGCTGAATAAAAGAGGTATCCTTAAGAGATCATAGAATGATTTAGCAGCTGTTTTTGATAGAACAACAGGGCTTATATATTGCCACTAAGATAGTTTGTACTCTATGTGCCTGGAAGAAATTCCTTGAGATTATAAAAGCACTCAACAATAGAATTTAGAATTCTGTAACCATTTTCTGTCACAGAGGCACTGTAAAGAGAGAGAATCAAAGAGTGGGACTTCTACTTTATACCAAGATAAGTTTCTGTACTTTCAGTGTATCAGGATCAAGGAATTTGTGGGGATTTTTCTGTGGGGATTTCTTCAGTGAGCACTCTTTGAAGAGGGTTCTCTTAAAGGGAGAAAGATGCTTCTAGCTCTATTTCAATTTTTAAAACCTACATTTTCCTCAAGTTCTGCTTTGCAACAAACTTAGGAGAAAGGATATTATTCTGTGACTCAGCACTTGGTTACTAATTCCCAGCACGAGTTTGAGAAAATTAAATTTCTCTGGTCTCAGTTTACTCAAATATAAAATTAAGGTTTGATTTAGACCAGTGATTTCACAGAATCCCTGGGAGTTGAGGGTGGGTCATGTGTAATTTGAAAAATCATTTTCAACATTATATGATTGCTTTCACTTTTGGAAAGCAAAAACAGTTATTTGTAGTTTTTACACTATAATCACTGAAAATAAATTTCTTTATAAGTGGATATATAAAGAGATAGACAGTCTTCCACACATCAGTATTTTTAAGGCACGTCTTTATAGAGCGAGTTGAATTTCAGAGGTAAGATAATAGGACTCTTTAAAAGAATTAAATAAGAATGCAAGAGAAAAAAAAGATCAAGAAACACTGATCTGGGTTATTGTTAAAGTTATCTTTAATTCTAAGAAAATTATAAAAATCACCTTCCAGTGTGCAATTCCAAAGTTAAATTCATACTAATATTCATTTTCTGCATAATTATAAAGCTTGGGTTCCATTTTTGGTTCCTGAATGATCAATTCAAAAAAGCCAAATAGTGTTATCTTTTCTCCAATGGAGCAGAAAGAGGTTACAATTCAGCTCAAAACATGTCAAATGATGTAAAGAGTGCCCAGGAAGAAGGTGAACTACACAATATTTAGGATGGGAAATAAAATTTAAAAGGAAAGTTTATATTGCACTTACTATGCAAGAATCTAAAAATTCTCTTTCACAAATTAGGATAAAAATATCTGAAAAATACTGAGAATGCAAAAATATCTGATCACCCGCAGACAGGCATGTTAAAAAATAAAGATTTTTTGATGTTCTATAATTTATTCAACCAACTTTTTATTAATGTTGTGTTGCACTATAGTAAAGAGGGGGGGAGGAAAGCCTGTATAATTTTTGTTTTTTAAAATTTTTTGAGATTTTTTTCAGGGCCTAAAATAGTTAATTATTTTTAGTATACCAAAGATGTTTAAATAATATATACATTTTCTGTTGAATACAAAGTCAACTGTCCATCTATTATCCAGAATAACACATTACTTTTTATCCTCTTCTCCTTAGTTTCCTCTGGTCTGTAATCTGTGAGTTTCTCAGATTTTCCTTGTTTTCGATGACCTTGACAGTTTTAAAGAGTACTGGTCAGGTATTTTATAGAAGCTTCCTCAATTTGGGTTTTTCTGATGTTTTGTAATAGTTGAGTTGGGTTATGTGTTTTGGGGAAGAAGTTCACAGATATAAAATAAAGTGCCATTCTCATTACATCATATCCAGGATACGTGCTATAGAAGTGATTATCATGGATGATGTTAACCTCAATCACCAAACTAGCTTAGGATTTTTTAAGTTTCTCCACTGTAAAATTACTTTTTCTCCTGTTTGCATATCATATTCTTTGGAAGCAAGGCCCCAAGTGTAGCCCATCCTTAGGCCTGGTGAGGATGATAATGTGAACTAAGCACCATTTCCTTGATGGGGGAGCATATATGTAAATTATTTTCAGTTTTTATGAATGATTTTTTCTCTCCTCCCTCCTTTATTTATTTGATCTTTAATTTGTGTCAGTATGAATTCATGGATATTTACTTGATTCTTTGGGCTATCTTCAATACTATGTTATTTATGTTATTCATTTTATTCTTCAAATTGTTTCTGCTTTGGCCATTAAAAGACCTTTAAGTTGGCTCTTCTGTCCCTTTGACATGGCACCACCATTGAGGTTTTTTTTCCTTTGAGCAATTCCTTACTTTCTTCTGTTACAAGAAGTGCCAGCCTCATCTTGTGTAGTCCCCACCCTAGTCCTAGATGAGCCATTTCTTGAAGGAGCCATAGTTCCTTTTATTATGATAAAATGAGAGAGAAACCAAGATATGGAAGCTGGGTATGCTCACTGCTTCTGATCTGTCATTGTTTCCAGGGCCTCTCAATGGACAGAGCTAGGGAATATGTGTATGTAGAACAACACATGCATATATATAAATCTATAGTTATTTCTGTGTCTCTCCATCTCTATATTAAGCTAAACATGAGTTTACACTGGTGTTTCTGACTCTAATCTTTTTCTTTTTTTTCTTTTTCTTTTTTAATGAGAGTAGTCATATCTTTTTCAATCTATTTTTTTCCTGAGCACTTATTCCAAAGGGTCTCAGTTAGTGATTTAACACAATTACTTATGTGTTCAGCAAGTGCCACAATATTTTAGTGAGAAATAATTGATTTTCTTTTCCCAGGAATCTTGAAATGTTAGAAGGGAGTGAGGTGACAACCAAATTCCTCAGTAAAAGGAAGGATGAAACTGCTCACTTCCCTTCTCAGTAAATGCTGATGAGAGAAAGAGGTAATGGGAGTTACAAATGAGTTGAAGGTCTACTTATTTTCAGCGATGCCTCCTCTTCACTGGCAGAGCTCACTGTCCAAACTGGGGACTAACTTCCTCTTTACTTAAATGTGAGTTCCCTTCATAAGGGGCATGTTTCAGTTCTCTCACTTTAAGGGCTCCTAGAAAATTGTAATAATTAATTATATTTTTATGATTCTAATTATGTTTCTTATATATGCAATTAAAGCAGAGTTTCTTTTTCTTTATCAGAAGCTACTTTTCGTTTCATAGAAATTATAAAATTCACAAAGGTGTCTGCAAAAGAAGGGAGAACAGAGTATATTATGGACAAAGAAAATGAGTTGACCATAAAATTCTCAGAGTTGAGGAACTTGTTTTTATTCTGGACTATATGTTTCCTGACTTTGTGAATTCAGAAGTATTTCAGAGAGAAAGATAGCATATAACAAGAAGTTTGGAAAGCTATGGATCTTGAAGGCTTTTCAAATGCCTAAACTACTGACTCCTGCTTCAAATAACACTGTGATAGAGCCCCTTGCAAAGTTAACAAATAGCCCTAATTCTCACATAAAGGCCTTGCAAAAGCAGAATCCTTCCTACCTTCTTATTTGATGTCTTTCTATTCCTGGCCACCCTACTTGCTCTCCAGTCATTTTAATTTCAGCATTATTCCATGAACATTTTCTTAGAATGCTTAGAATGCTTTCCCCCATTTCTCATGAAAGTTTTACACATTTAACATTTTAACTCAGATGTTATCTCTGACATGAAAATATATCCCAATCTTCCCAGGTAGAATAAATTACCCATAGTGCATGTGCTGTCTACCGTATTAGCTAATGTCTAATTCATCTGTGTATCTCTAAAGCCTATCATAGAATAGGCACTCAATTAATGTTTGTAGAACTAATTAACAAAGGAATGAGCATATCAACACAAAGTTGCTTTAGTGCTACTTGGTGGATATCAGAGCTTCCCTCTAGGTAAATATTTAAAGTATTTAGAAGAAAAGATACACTGAAGTGGGAGCCAAGACACCTAGCCTTAGCAAAGTCACTTCAGCTTTCTGGGCCTATTTCTTTACACATTTAGAAGATTTTACTAGAGCAGTTAATTCTCAGTCTGGAATAGAATTATAGCCTCAAATATTTTGGGTCAGAAAAATCTTTGTGATCCTCTGATAAGATGATTGCTAATCCTATGAAATATGATTTCTGTGAAGCTTATGGGCTCAGTTACAACTTTCAAGTGTATTTTATCCACTGCCATATATTCTTCTACTTCCGTTTATGTTTCACATTATTTCCATGACGTTTCTTCTATTCATATTGTAAATATACCCCCGAAACTTAGTAGTACATATTTTTTATATTCCTACCTTTCCCTACATTAATAGCTTAAAGAAATCCTTTATTATTTAGTCTAAAATTTTTTAGCACATCTGCTTCACATGCACAAGGTCCTGGATTCACACCCCAGTGGAGCCACAGTCCATGGTCTATGGCCATGCCACCCTGAACAAGCCTGATGTTTGATCTTGGAAGCTAAACAGGATTGGGCCTGGTTAGTACTTGGATGGGAGGCCACCTAGGAAGACCAGGTGCTGTAGGCATAAGAATAATAATAAAAAACAAAGTAAAATTTTTGCACTTAACTGAAGGAACCAGCAGTTTATTCTGAGAATATCTCTTGTAGCTTAAAAAAAAACATAGACTGAATGTATTCAAAATGAACACTATGCTTTACCTTTAAAGCTTGTGATGAGAAAAGCATATAATGTTTAATAAAACAAAAAACCCAATCTACTAGTAGACCTAAAAGACAAGGAAAGACATGCTGAGTTTTTCCTTGGCAGATTCCCTTAGGCTGAATTAGTAATTTGCTAGGCCTTTCTGTAGTGCATGCCTTTTTTTACAGTACTTATCTTATTCAATAGAACGTATTTAAATTTTTGCTTCTCCTACTACTCTGTAAATACCTCATTGAAAGGAAATGTATATTATTTATCCTTGTATCCTCAGCCTCTTATTTAAGACCTGAACAATATCCGTTTGATAAACAAATAGGAAAGGTGGAATGTGAATTGAGGCTGGCCTTTGAGGTTTTCAGTAGTCAGAGAAATAATAAAGAGTGTCACTCAGGGGAATGACTGTGATCAGAACTGCATTTGGAAGATTATTCTGATTTAATTTTATTATATCAGACACCATAATTTTTTATTTTGAAAAAGTAATTTGCAGGAGCTTGCTCATACCAACATGTAAGAGCCAATTGTTGAATTTTCAGGAATATTGCAAGCCATTCATTAAAGTCATTATTAAAAATAGATTATATAAAGTTACAGTTATGTTACAATAAAATAAAATATGTTACAATAAAAATAAAAGTAATACTCAAAACTCATCACTTCCAAATCATTTTCCTGTATTTTATTACTTATGATCTTGAGATTATTTATCATATTTATATGGTAGAAATACTAGTATATACTACTGTAATATCTTCTTGACTCTCCATTCAGTGATGTAATGTTGGTAGCTTGCAATCAGCCATCGTGGAAATATTTACACTATGAAAATAGGCAAACACTACCAGTCAAAGTCCCCCCTCTTTGGAGAGTTGGTTGTTAGACATTGACTAGCACACCATTATTTAGAATGCAAACTGACAAAGGGGCAATGAAAAGTTTGGTAAGTAGAGTTGAGGAAATTTGTAGACAGTAGAAAAAAGAGACTACAAGTAAAAGAGAAAAGATGAGAGACTTATATAATTATTTGGAGATATCATTATACAAATAACAAGAATGTGAGAAAGTAAGAACAGAGAAAATGGATAGAGATGGAGCAGGGCAGAGTATTTGTGTGTGGAGGGAAGGTATCTAAGGAGTGATGCAAGGAAAAAAAAGTAATGAAAGAAATATTATTCTAGAACTGACAGGAATGAATTTCTAAATTGAAAGGGCCTTACGTGGTCAGCACAATGAATGAAAATATGCACATCAAGGTATATTATTGTGCATTTTCAAAACATCAAAGACGATAACCAAGCTTCCAGAAACAATAATAAATATATGGTAATACACAAAAGTATATGGGTCATGTGTAAAAGTAAGAATTTCATTAGACTTCTCAGCAATAATATTATGAAGACAATTCGCAGCTCTAAGAGAAAATGATTTTCAACCTAAAATTACAAACCCAAACACATGATCACATCAGTCAAGTGAGGAGGTAAAATAAAGATATTTTCAGACATGCAAGATCTCAAGAAAAATTTACCTATTTTACACCCTTTCTCAGGAAGCTACTGGAAGATGTGCTGTACCAAAGAGGAAGAAAAACAAGATAGGGAATCCAGGACACAGGGGACCCACACAAAGAAGTAAGGAAAATTCCCAAGATGATGATGATGAAGGGAAATCCCAGAACAACAGCTGTGCAGTTGGTTTAGTGAGCAACAGTTAAGATTGGAGTGGGAGGAATATTTCTAAAAAAAAAAAAATAACAGATGTGTTACCTGATGTGTTTGAATGAACGAGGATTTACAGTTTTGGCAGAACATTTGGGGGGAAAATGATAGGTACATAGAATGCTTAATAAAGAATTAAGACAATAATTAACCCAGGGAAAAGGAATACAGTCTGATAAGAAAGGAAATATGATCATAGTATATTACACAGAGTTACTGTGAAAAGTATTTTCAAATTCATAACGTAAATAAAAAATGGATTTAATCCACAGTTGTGATGACAGTTTGAAGGAAGATGGGGAAGGATGAATGAACGTGCAGGGGAGGGGACAGAGTTGATGAAAGGCCAATAAGAGGATATTACACTTAGTAGGAAACAGACACCCGCACCCTGTTAAAGAAAATTTCCTTCCGAAACTGCTTAAGTCTTGGACACCCTCCGCTTGATAAAGGACAAAAATAGGGGTCAGAAGAGAAAAATTGGAGGAGATTGATGGAGCGGTCTCCTTAGAACAAACTTGCGGAATTGTGTCCCCTCCCCTAAGAGGAAGAAGCAGGGTGCGCTACCCTCAACCCAGAGCCTTCGACCTCTTTGCGCGAGCCGGGAAACCCGAAGCCCTGGCGGCGGGTCTGCCTCCCACAGGGAATACGTGCTGGGGAGGCGGACGCCTTGCTCGGGGTAAAAGACTGTGGAATTGGGCTGGGGCTGCAGGCGCCCGGCTGCCGCCGGCATGAGGCTGGAGGGGAGGTCAGCACCCTCTCCGCAGGAGCTGCGGCAGCCGGGTCTTGGGGCGTGCGCTGCAGGCCCCAGAACCCCGGCCGCTCGGCTAAACCAGGACCCGCCTGACGCTACCCGTCATTCCCCTCACCGCCACCCCGACCCCGGCCCGCAATCCCTGACCCGAGCTCCCGCCTCAGACCTCGGTCCTGGATCCCAGGCTCTGACCTTTGTCCCGACCTCAACCTTCTTCCCCAATCCTCGTCTCCGACCCCGACCCTTGCTCCCACCCCAGCTCTGAACTTTGCCTGTGACCCAGAACCTCGCCCCGGGCCCCAACCCTCGTCCCGCGACACGGCCTTCGCCCTCTGAATCTGACCCTTGCCTGTGACCCTGACCCTTGCCCCCCTCCCAGACCCCGGATCCTCACTCTCAGACCCTGACCGTAGCCTGGACCCCGACCTCCAGCCCGCGAGGGGTCTGGCCAGGCTGGGTCCTGGGTCCCAGCCTGGTGCTCTCATCCCTGCCAGGCTAGTTTTTGCAGCATGGAGACTGACGAAGAGTGAGCAAAAAGAGGGTACTCGACCGAGTTTTCCACCTAGGCAGGAAGGGTGACCCGGTGAACGGAGTAGAAAGGAATATAGGGAGTGGGCGGTAGAGTGGCGTTTTGGTTTTGTCATGGTTAAATTTGTGCAACGCACTGGTCGTACTGTTATTTAGAAATACGGCGGTAAAACAGTAGCCACAGTTTAAAAAGTCCCCCACGGTTGAAAAGGAGAGTTATAATAGGATAGAGGGGATGGGTTGGATAGTGTGGAGTGCTGTCTTTCTTTATAAGTTTTAGAGTACCATTTGGCTTTTTAAACTAGTTAATTTAAAAAATAAAAAGAATCTTTTGTAACCCCAAAGCCTAAATTTCCCAGCAGGCTACCCCACCCGGCTCACTAGCTGTGTGATCTCCGGCAAGTCATCCTTTGGAATCTCAGATTGCTTATCTGTTAAATGAAGCTTCACCCATCCACAGAGTTGCTGTAAGGATTAGTGACAAGGTAGGTAAAAAGTATTTTGTCATAGCCTGTGATGGGCACAAACTAGTTGTTCAATGAACCTTATGAATGAAGTTATTTTAGGATGAATAAAGGGGTTTGTAGCCAAAAGCGGCCTCTCATCTACAATACCTGAGTGCTGAAGGGCTGGAGTGGATGTGATCCAATTTGAATGTGGGTTTTTGAGCATACCAAAGCTGTAAAGGAGAGTGCAATAATAGAGCTGCTTGTGTGAACAACTTGAGGTCTTTTTAAATGTTAATTTGTACCTGGACAGCTCCCAGGTTGTGGAGGCTTTGGGTGAGATGGGGAGAAAAGGGAGCAGGATTTGTGAAAGAGACAGAATATGGCCTATTTATTATGGGATCTTATTAGCAAACAGATAAGTTAAGGAGTAAAATTATTCACTTTACAAAAAGTGTTCTTTGCATGAAAGGCAGATCATGAGTTCCTTAAGGCAGAATCTTCTCTGGTATTTAAAAATAACAATTTATAAAATAAAAGCTAAGGTGTTTCCAGTAGGCCGTGACGTGTGGATTTGAAGTTCTGATAAAGTGAATTCTTATTTTAATATCCCAAACAAGCCTAAAAAGATAATGCAGCTGGGATTTGAACCAGAACTCGATTCTGAAGCAGCTTCTTTCATTTTTTTCTCTGTTAAAATGTTTTATTTAAGTTGAAATTACAAAAATACTATGCCTCCATTATTCAACAATATAGCAAGGTATAAAATCCCTATTCCACTTCTCAGTGTGTGAATGGTTGGGTGGGCAATCCCCCAAGTTCTTTTTTTTTTTTTTTTTGCTCATAACACACCAACACACATTTAAAATATAGTATACAATAACTACTGTTCTGAAACTTGCCTTTTTTAGATTTAACAACATATAATCAGCCTATTTCCATACACACTTTCATTTTCTTTAATAGTTGCATGTTATATCACTTCGCTGATAGACAATTAGGATCTTTGCAATATTTTGCTATTATGAACATTGCTTCTATGACCATCCTTATGCATATCTGTTTCTGCACTTTTGCTTGTATGTCTGTAGGATAGATTGTATATGTTGCAATTGCTGGTCCTTAAGACATGTATGTTTCAAATGTTGGTAGATACTGCCAAAATGTACTCAAAATAAAACTGGTGTCCTTAATCATTATGTCCCACTGTCCTTCAAGCAAATGAACAAGTGCATTTAAAACTTGCTGGCTATCTCTGTGTTAGTGGCAGTTGTACGGACCCACAGGAGAAGGCTACTAATGGAAAAGAAAAAAGAGAAAGATTGTAATTAAGACTTTGAAGCAGAAAGCCCTTTTCCTTAGGTGCTTTGTGTTTACCCAAGCCAATGTTAATCACTGAAATGTAGTAGAACTTTAGGTTTGGTTCTCTTGTGATTCATAAATCCTCACAATTTAAAAGAATATGGCATTTGAATTTCTAATGGCATATTACTTTTGTAATAAATAAATATTGTTAAAAGTGACAAAATTATCTATTGCTGTAAAGCCAGAGTTTCAAATTTGTTTAAGCATGGTGCATTTGCACTGTAAGTGGATTCTAACTTGTCAGAGGAGTGTGACTTCAAGAGAAATCAAATAGTTCAAAAGTGGACATTCCTCTCCGTGCTTCCTAATAAATGGTCAAAGCTCCAAGTGTCAATGGCCTATGGTTTTGAAAAAACCTCAAATGTTTCATTTGTTAGAAAATATGAAAATTCAATGCCCACACTCTTCTACATGTGGTAACAACTATATGAACCAAGAATGGTATTTTAGTTAGGATTGAGGTATTTAGTTAGGATTTAGGTATTTTAGTTAGGAACAGAGACAATATCTTAAGGTATCTCATGCAATTGGGCTTTTTTGTAAATTGATACAGCAAGAAGGGGCACAGAACTTCATGATAACTGGATTCAAAACAGTCCAAAATGGGATTTCAATTGCCTAAGGTTTGTGGATCTTCATTCCAGGGTGCTCTTATGAATGCGATTCAGTGACTCCCCATTTTCTCTTATGTACTATGTTGCTCCCCCAATACCTTTACTCTGTATACCCTTTCTATATTTCCTAGTTTCTACTTACTCATAGTTTCTGCTTCCTTACACTTAAGCTTGTCACGCCCCTCTAATTCATGGATTCTCTTTGGTTTTAATTTGCATGTTTCTCTCTTGTAATTCTGTTTTTCCTTCTTCAGAGTCCAAAGGGGGAAAGTTAAGTTATTTCAGTTCATCTTTTTATGCTAGGGTATATTATAGGTTTTTGGCCAGCCAATGGTGAAAGCAGGATCTTATTTGTTGTCTGATCAGTTTGCCCAGGGTCTGGTGGTAAGAAAAAAGTAGCTGTGGGTAGATCAATTTTCTTTAGAAAAGGTTTTAAGCATATTAAACACTGTGACTCTTATAACAGGTGTATAATGTGGAGTTGTTTCTTTTTAGTGAATGTTTATTGAGTATTTAATGTTTTTTTAATGCTAGGTTCTAGAGACCTAAAAGATAAATAAAATGTTACTTCTCTCTCCCTCATGAAAGTCACAGTATCTTGAAGGGTAGATTAAAGAAATGTTATGATACAAACTAAGTAGTACATCTATACAAACATTCATTCATTTACTCAAGAAATATGCAATAAGCACTTGCTATGTGCCTAACTCTGGAGGTTGAACAACAAACAAACAATTTCAGCTCAGTGGAGCTTATGATTTAGTGTATGTGTAGGGAAAGACAAATAATAAACACTAATATAATATGTTAGATGGTGATCAGTGATAAGAAGGAAAAAAGCAAAAATGTAGAATAAGGATTATCAAGAGAAGGGACTACAATTTTAAATATGAGAATGACATTTGAGAAAGATCTGAAAGAGATAAGGGAATGAACCAGGAATTTATATGGAGAAGAGAGTTACAGAGAGAGAGAATAGCCAGTTCAAAGGCCCTGCATTTACCAAATTAAAAGGGTACCATGGATCTCAATGTATCTAGAGCGGAGAAAACTTAGGGAGAGAGGAAAGGAAGTAGCAGAGCACCAGATCGTAGGGGGCTCTATAGGCAGTTGAAAGATTTTAGTTTTTACTCTTAGTTAAGCAGCCACTGTTGGGCTTTGAGCAGAGCTGTTACGTTGTCTGACTTATATTTTGACAAAACTAGCTTTGGCTGATGTTAAGAATAGATACCTGTTAAGAGTAGACTGAAGAGGGCCAGGGTGAAAGCAGGGAGACCAATTGAAATCTATAGCAATAATCCAGGTGAGAAAAAAATGGTGGCTTGCACAAATATGATAGCAGTAGTAATGATGGGGAGAGGTCATATTCTA
Organism: Macroglossus sobrinus; assembly: GCA_004027375.1. Classification (NCBI taxonomy): domain Eukaryota; kingdom Metazoa; phylum Chordata; class Mammalia; order Chiroptera; family Pteropodidae; genus Macroglossus; species Macroglossus sobrinus. The sequence continues at coordinate 437,270 of PVKZ01000201.1, forward strand.
TCTATATTTTGTAGAACAGAGAAAATCGCTGATGAATTAAATATGGAGTCAGAGACAAAACCCAAGTTTTTGGCCTGAGAAACTGGAAAGATAAAACTGCCATCAACCAAGATGGAGAAGATTATAGCAAGAGCAGATTTTGAAGGAAAACATCAGCAGCTTGATTTCGGACATACTAATTTGACATGCCTGTATGAGTTCCAGGTAGAGATGTTGAATGGGCAACTGGATATACGGGCATGAGTCTGGAGTTTAGGGGACAGTTATGGATTGGTGCTATAAATATGGAAGTCATTTAGATCTGCACTATCCAATGTGGCAGCCACTAGCTACATGTGGCAATTTAAATTTACATCAATTAAATTAAATGAAAAATTCATTTTTTCACTTGTTTTAGCCTCATTGCAAGTACTGAATAGCCACTTGGGGCTTGGGGCTACTGTATTGGACAGTGAAGATATAGAAAATTCCATCATCACAGAAAGTTCTTTTGGACAACATTGATAGATGTCATTTGATGTTATGGGCCTGGATAAGATCACCTAGAAAGTCAAACAATTAGTGAGAGGGGTAAAAAAGGGATTTAAAGACTAAGCCCTTTATATAAATGCATATAAGTACATGAATTGGTGGTGATAGTAGGTGTTAAGGTCAGGCTCTCCCCCCCCCCACGCCCCCTGCATTTTCAAACTAAGCTTGCCAAAGGGATAAGGGGACAGAAGACATTCCAGGCACAGAAAATAGCGTGAGTAAAATAGCATAGAATGGTTGGAGAACTATATGAAAGCTGGCATTTCTGGAGCAAGGCCATGTTATTTTTGTATAGTTAAGTCTGCATACGCACACATATGCACACACACACAACTCCAAACTTCTTTTTGCTTAAATAATTTTGGACTGAGCATGTGGTGCTGAGGCTAATCAGTCCAGGTCTAATTGGAGGGCAGAATGAGAAGTGGAAGAATTTTCCTTGTCACTTGTAAATTGTGAATAGGAGTGATGTGAGAATTAAATTTAGAGAAAAGGGTACTACTCCCTTACAACAGGTACTACCTGTTTCAGTGATGAAAATTAAATGTGATAGTCATTTTCAATTTTTGAAGCTTTGTTCAATGAAGACCTGAAAGATACTTAAGCAGGGATTGGGTTTCTATCTAGATTGGAGGCAAACTGGAAAAAAGTTGATGTAGCTAATCAGCTGTGGCTTTGATGAATGTATTCATACACAAACAATCGCCAGGCCCCATCCTGGAAGCCAATCATTTCAGAACATGTTTTTTCAAGATGTCAGTTTGTTTTAATAGTAGGTTGTTATCCCCAAACTACCATATTCTCAGTTTTCTTTTTCTTTCTTTCTTTTTTTTTTGTTTGCAAAAAGCAATAACTAAGCCATAGAAAAAAACCACAAAAATGCTTTTTACCAATTAAAAGAAACTCTTTCCATTTATATGTGTTTAAACTGGAATAATCTAAAAGAGTTCTTAAAGATTTCATTAGAATAAAAAACACTTTTAAAAGTAGACTCTATTAGAATCTCACATTGTCATTCTATGCTCCTGCAGTTAAAGCCCATGTCATTATTTTCATTATACTTACCTCCTAATTTTCAGGGCTTATTAGCCCGGCTGTAAAAACTTGCTCCAGTTGAAATTTGGCAGGCTGACAAGGCTGCGTGCCAGGAGTAATTTACTATCTAGTGTGGTTTGCAAAGTAAAAGAAGCTATATCTAATAGAAAAAGAAATGAAAAGTTTCTGGTTCCAAATATTTTAATGTGTGTAACGTATGTCACCTCAAACTTTTCAGCTTTTGTTGTTAGCAATGTGAGATAACATGAAAGGTTTGAGAAGTACAGATGCTTTGCATTCGCATCAAATGATGTTCTTAGGCATCAAAGACTAGTCTGTTTCTATCACTTTTGCTCTGACTTTGAAGTCTAACCAGAGTTCTCTGTGTGGGAGAAGCAGGCTTGGGGGGACTTCAGCCACATAGGGGGATGGGTTTCCAGGTGAATTATTATTGAAATTAGGTACCTCCCTTTACCAAATAATAGCAATAATAAAAAGAAAAGATGAGCATTCCTTTCTCTGCTGATTTTAACCACTGAACTGTCTGCAAACTTAGTCTTCAGATATGATGATGATTATTCTAGGAAAAAGTTTAAGTTATTTTTAAGTTTACATTTAAGAACTTTAAAGGCAATAAAAGAAGTTTTAACTTGATTTGCAAACATCTGGTTATTGTTCATCTGTCAGACTCTCTAAGAGCTTGTCTCCAGACTCTAGAGATTGTCTGAGACTCCTCTTCGCTGTTTTCCAAACTGGCTCATGAGTACCACGATGGGGCCAAATGTTTCTATAACATGGGGTGAGCAGGGTACATCTTTCTGGGATTACCCTTATTTGACCATCTGGAAAAAATAACAATTTATATTAAAATGAATACTAATACATTGTGGGCTAGAATGCAAAATTCTTTTGGAGAGGGAAAAGGCTTTTGTGTTTTAATATTTTGACTCTGCCACACACATAAAGCTCTTGAAGAGAATGATATCCTCAAAGAAAGAGTCTGATCATTAATTTTTTTTAATTTTAAAGTATAACTTTTGTAAAGTGCACAAATCTTAAGTGTATACCTCAGTGGGTGGAATTTTACGAATGTGTACATACACCACGCAGATCAAGTAGAGAACATTTCCAGCACCCAGAATGCCCCCTTGTGCCCTATCCCAGTCATTACCTGCTTATTAATGTGCCACCAATGGTGAATTTTAAAGATTGAATAAAAAAAATGTCAAACTATGTGAGGTGCACCTTAGAGCTCCAGACTCAAGAACACTTTTTCTTTGGCTAAGGATTCAGAGACCCAGTGGGCATTATTCAAACATAATTTCTTCTGTATTAGGCTTTTTTTAGTAGGTTTTTTTTTTTTTTTACCTCTTTAAGAGCTTCTTCTTGGGTTGACATTTTAAAATATTTGTGTTAGAAGTAGGTTATGTAATATATAAAGAACTTAGAACAGTGCACATAGTAGTTGGACACAATAAGTTCTAGAAAAGTAATAGGTATTATGAGTTGCAGAAGAGAAAGAAGGCTTTGACATCATTATAATTCTTAGAGCAAGATTACATAGAAGCTAAATTTGAAAATGAGAGTATTTGTAGTTGTGTTGACTTAATATTGTAGTTATCAAATTTGCTTTTAAATGGAAGATTACAATCAGACTTGTTGACTCCCTTATACCTTAAGAAATGTTATCAAGTGCCTTTTCTTATTGTCATGCATTTATTTATTGAGTACTTATTATATTCTAGTCACTGTTCTAAGCTCCTTAGTATTTATTGAACAAAATAATTCCTTGCTCATATGGAGAGTATTCTCTGGTAGCTTTCCCACTCTTACTGTTAACACAGGTCCCAGAAAATTTCCAATTGCAAAAAAATTTTATCTTTGTGTTACGTCCATGATTTCCTTTCACTTCTCTGGTGTCTTAAAGCTGAGGGAATCAAGAAATGATGAAGCTCATGCCAACCTTAGCCTCAATTCTGAGACCAGTAGGGTAAAATGAAAGATTAAAAAAAAAAAAAAGAAAGGAACAGAGGTGGAACATGGTTAATGGGTTAAGCTATTCCCCTTTCACAAATCACACAGAAGATCAAGGTGCTAAAGCGAATGTTGAAATAAACAAGTCTAGCCAGAACTTCTGCTTTGATTTTTTTTTTTAAATATCTTCCAGGACTTAAAAATAACTCAGCCATGTAGTTATTATTTTAGGTTTAGTAATTTCACCAACGATGTTGCTTCTAAGGTGTTGTCTGATGGTTCTCTTAGAAATGCTAAGTTGCTTGGGCAATTAAGGAGGATCTGTATCTTACTGATTTATTTCTGTAACTCACAAACTGTTCAATACCAAGATCCCCTCTTTTAGAAGTAATTTCTGATATTCACCCGGGGCCATACATTTCGAAAGATCTTGTCTACAAAGCCAGGGTAATTATTTAAATAAAAAAAGTCTCCCCATTTAACAATTAATCGGCCAATTACAGAGTCTGATTGGCACATGGAAAAGCTGAAAGCAAAGACAATGTTTTTCGATAGCTTGGTCAGTTTTAGCACCCTCTACGATTTTCATTACTTTTTTGAAATGTTTACTGTAATTATATGATATCCTTTACTCTTCCTCTTTTTTTTTTTGTTCATAGAAAGGGAGAACATGGGGTGGGTGGGAGTAGAATAAAAGGGCACAATAATCTGCAGAACACTCATTTCACGCCTTTTAGGTAACCCACAGGCGCTTTTCCGATCCCCGCTCACGTCCTGCAGTGCGCGGACTTCACCCCGCCCCACGCGGATTTAGCCCCGCCCCCATCCTCGCCTCCTCCCCACTCCCGCCCACTAGAGTTCTGTGAGGGAGGGGTCCTCGCTGCAACCCTACAGTCAGCCGCACGGAGGTGACCGCGGCCGCAAGAGCCAGAGGGCCTTCTCCAACCGCGGAAGCGGAAAAGGCGGGACCTAAGGCGCACGTTACGTCAGCACGTGCGAACGTTAGAGCTGGGTTTCCGGGATAGAAGGTGGGCAATTTCTACGCGTGTTGAAGAGGTTCTTGGTTAGCTTCTGGAGTTCAAACCTCATGGCAGAGATAATTCAGGAGCGCATTGAAGATCGACTTCCTGAATTGGAACAGCTGGAGCGCATTGGACTGTTCAGTCACGCGGAGATTAAGTGAGAGAGCTGAAGAAAAGAGCTGAGAGCTCGGGCGGGCTGAGGGGGAGGTGGTTTCGTGTGTGGCGGGTGCAGTGATGGGGAACACTGCAGTTGTGTTTATTTTTCCTACCATGGCGGAAGCCTATTTCCAGATTTTGATGATGCCTACAATTAATTTTGCATTTATTGTAAGATAATCCGTCCATTTATTTACTCACCCAAAATTCTGACAGCTCTTCAAGGAACTAGGTCTTGGAGCTATAAAGGCGATAAAACCAAGATCCCTGCCCTTCAGGAGGTAACTGCCCTGTGTATGGTGGGGGAGAAAGACGAATTAAACATTTTGATTATAGTGCGGTGTACTTTAAGTTGATTATAGTAGAGTGTTCTCTCTAGAGATGTGAAGAGAGAGCCCAAGAGGAGTAGATAAATCTGTCTGACGACTTGAAGATGGGGACCATTTAATTCAATTTCGTATTTTACCCCAGAGTTTAGCCAAAAACGTCTGGCATAAAGTTGGCATTTAGTAATTTGTTAAAATTAAGTTTAATAGTTTTCAATGGTTATCTGTGACTATTTCTTAATTCCGCAGTGACTGAATGTAGTGATGTGACTGTGGGAGCCTTAAACATTTGTTAATGAAATGCAACAGTGTGGATTCTTAATAAATGCTCAGTAAATGTTATTGTTATTAACTAGAGACAGTTATTGGTCTTGCACATCTTGCATTAAATTCTCCTAATATACACATCTTGTATGCTCTTTAGCTAAATATAATGAATCTTCTCCCATCAGTCGTTTTTAGTAGTAATAAACATTTCTAAGTAGAGACAGTCTAGTTTTTTTTTTTTTAATCTGCATGTTAAAAACTCAGAAGAGGAATTTAGGAGATTTGATTATTAAAACCTACGTGACTTGAATTTGGAGGAAAAGAAATCTTTAATACCACATTTAAATAATGTAAAGTACTTAATATTTGCTTCATTGGTGGAAATGTTAATGGTAATTAACATTTACATGACTTTAAGATGAGGACCATTTAATTCAATTTTGTATTCTTAAGAGGATTTTTATGAATGTTAAAATACATCCTAATGCCCTTAACACAGAAGTCATCATGTATTTGCTTATGAAGGAGAATTATTTGAGAATTATGTTTTCATAAAAATGTGTTTTAAATATATTAAAAATAAACTTAACAAAAACCCTAAAGTTATTTGACTTTTGCACTTTTTAAGTGTTACATTTTAAATGGCTTTCTCCTCAGGGCTATCATTAAGAAAGCCTCAGATCTAGAATACAGAATACAGCGAAGAGCTCTTTGTAAGGAAGACTTTATCAATTATGTTCAAGTAAGTGAATAATTTCATTACCTTTTAATCCCCTCACAAATTTTAAGTCAGTTATAGAATGGTGAGCTTGGTGTTAATTTTCTACAGAATTCTAGAACTGATGTTTAAGCAGGTAGTTTTTGAACAGGAAACAAAGGTGATTTGGGAGTACCATTGCTCCACTAAGGCTTTAGTCCTGAACTCTTTTTTCTTCTATGGGCTTTATTAGAGACTGCCAAAGACACAGTGTATCAGGATTTTAGCAAGAGATTTGACAGACTATCTCTTGAGGAGAAAAATAAAGGAGAATGAGTTTGATGATAATAACTAGTTAGAAAGTTAGTAACATGTTTGTCAACTAGAGGTATGCTGCGATATTTCTCAGTCCTAAAAGTGAATGGAAGATTTCAGTGAAGATAAAATACACACGTTAGACCTATTTTTGTATGGGGGAGAATAGTCAATACATTGGATGACAAAATGAAAATTCAGAAAGAACCCATAACAAGATGAATGGTTATAAGACTGAAGGTTCTGAACTTAGACTTAAAAAAAAAAGAGAAAAATCAACAAACAATTTATGAGTCATGGCCAGGAATCTTGTATTTGGATGAGCTCCTAGGGCTCATAGTAGATTGCTAACTTAAAATGAGTTGAAAGCATATTATGTCAAAAGTATAATCTAATTGACAAAAGTAGAGTGTTAGGTAAGTTAGTTAAGCAGAGGAAGTGGCAAAAAGTAGACACACAGAAGGTGTTGGTTTGAAAAAAAGTGTTTTGCAGTTATAAGACCATGTCTGGAGTACTGTGTTAGGCTCAAGACTACATTTTAAGAAGGACTTTAAGAGGTTGGTTGGAAGGCAGCCAGGATGGAATCCTTGTTCTTAGAGAAATCATTGAGGGAAATAGACATGTTTAACCTTAAGGAAACTTAAGAGGTAGCAAATAATTTAAAATATTCTTCAGTCTTCAAATATTTAAGAGCCATGTATAGATTATATTGATTTGTTTAGTTTTAGGGGACATAACTGAAATATGATTAAACACACAAACATTCTTACATTTATATCCCCCTGACCGCATATAACCATGTAAAGTTGTTACGAGACATAATAGCATTTAAAATCAATGAGGTTCTGGTTATTCACATAGAAAAAATTAAATCCCTTCATCATATAATACACAAAAATTCCTGCTGAATTGGAAAGCTCAGTGTGGGGGAGAAAACTTTAAATTGTCTATAAAAAATATGAAAGGATGACTTCAGGTAGGGAAAGATTTCTTAAAATAGATGAGACTGTGAAAGTACAAACCATGAAGAGAAGATTGGTCTATGTTAAAAGTAAAAATTTCTATACAGACAAGACACCATGAATAATGTAACAAGAAAGACAAGCCACAAAGTGGGAGAAAATATTTGGAACACTTATAATTAGGATGTAGATTATATAAAGAACTATAAACCAAGAAGAAAATGACAACTGGAAAGGAAATGAAAACAACTGGAAAAATGCAGTTCACAAAGGGGAAACATCATTTGTTGGTCTACTTATAAAAGATAGTAGGTTAGCCTCAGTAATCAGGTACACATAGATTCAAATTAAGGTGCAGAACTACTTTATATTCATCATATTAGCAAATGTTTTAAATACATTATTGACAGCATAAAATTGGTATAATCCTTGGGAGAGCAATTTGGTAACATCCCATAAAGTTGAAAATACGGATACTCTATGACCCAGCAATTTCATTCATTCAGTCATACAGTAAATATTGAGTACTTGCTATGTGTATGGCATCGATCCAATCTGATGGAGTACAATAATAAACAAAAATCATTATATTGAGGAGCTTACATACTAGTGGTAGAAGTTGGTATACACCCTAAGGAAGTTCTTGTGTATGTCCATAAGAAGATATGTACAAGAATATTAATTGCAATGTTTTGTAATAGAAGAAGTGGAAACAAATATCAGCAGGAGAAAGGATAGGTAAATTGCACATTCATACGATGAAATACTATACAGCAGTTAAAATAAATGGACTTGAATTTCATGTGTCAACAGGGATATATCTATAGTCATGTTGAGTAAAAATATGGAGCAATGGGTACAATATGATACCATTTACATAAAGTTTAAAAGCATTCAAGACAGCTTTATGATAAAGTTCAAAGTCATGCTTGAGAATGATAAAGTGAGGATAGTTACTTCCTCTGGGGAGGGAGAAGAGTGGAATCAGATATGGCACATAGGTTGCTTCACTTTTATTTCAGATGTTTTCTTTCTAAAAAAGATTTGAAGCAAGTAAACATAGCCTTTGACGTAGCTATGTGGTAGCTAATTGCATCTGTGTTCTATGTGCTTGAAATATTTCATAAAAGTTTTAAAATGACGCATGCAATCTTGTGAGGTCCTGAGCTTTCTATCTCTAAGGGACTAAGCTGAAACTTACAGACGAATTGTGTGGTAGTGGTTTTTAGAGAGCCTTAGAGGTTCTAAGTGGTTCTTCAGAGGCGTGGGGGGGAGAGCCAATTAGAGCCTGTTTCAGCTAGTAACAAGCCTGTTTGCTTTATCTGCTTGTGCATCAGCTAAAATTTTTATATGGTAATTTACTAAAAGTTTGAATACACTATTGTGGAGTAGAAAGTTAGATTGATATACATCTTATAAGTCTTATGAATTTATTAACATGCTTTTTTGTACTTAAGATGTTTACATACTTGCTAATATATGTATTTGTGAGTTTTGCAGATGTAAGTTGAATTCAGTGACTGCTAGACATTCACTGTAAATTATGCTTTATGAGAGCAAATTATTGTTTTATGTCTTGATTTTTATTTACTTTATATTTAATGCATTTCTTATATATTTAAAATATTATCATTTTTCTTGTTTCCTCTTTTTTTGTATGTTTTTCTTCCGTAGTATGAAATTAATCTTTTGGAGCTGATCCAGAGAAGAAGATCTGTAAGTAGATAATTTTCTGAAAGTTGTAAAAAATGTAAAATTAAATGGTGTGGCTTTGTAGCTAGAACTTGTATTTGGGAAACAGTTGGCATTGATAAATTGTGGGGTGCTGATAATGGATATTTGTAATGATTTGCTTTCTCTGTCAGTACTGTTTAATGATCGAGTAGGAATGCTGCTTTGGATAAATATGATTAAACAGGTTTTGCTTTTTTATGTTTCTTTTTAGCGCATTGGGTATTCATTTAAGAAGGATGAGATTGAGAATTCTATTGTACATCGGGTACAAGGTGTTTTCCGACGTGCTTCAGCAAAGTGGAAAGTAAGTGATCAGAGCATCCTTACCTGAAGATATGTAGTATACGTGTTATGATTTGGATATTCAAATATATTGTTCTCTAGTCTTATCTTGAGTATCTCAATACTTATTCTAAGGATGGTATCATAACTTGAAATCATTTAACAAACTAGTAAGAAAATTTATCTCATTCTGTGAGGATGGTGCTGAAAAGAGTAGTTTTGAAACATAATTAAAGATTAAAAAACCCCCTAGGATTTGTTTGGTATATCGCTAAGTAAAATACACTGAAGATTTGGAGGTGAAAGAGAAATGGTTAGAGTATTGATTTTCTTCGATTTCAGCTCTGGGACTGGGACATATTATATGGGAAGTAGTTTGGATTCCTGGAAATGACAAATTTTTGGTTGCTCTCCTTGATTGAGAGCATTTAAAAACTAAATGGGATAGACAACAGATTTTGTCTTGGAGCATGATAGGTAGGAGTGGTGGAACAGCTTATCATGGTTAAGAGATCTCAGGTCTTGATGGGGGACAGCTTAATAGGCTGAGGGTTTTCATAAAACATTGGCATTTCTGAAATCTACCTATTTCAAAGGTATATTGTGTATAAAGTTCAAATTCAAGAAGCTCACTACACTACTTTTCTTGCAGGATGATGTTCAACTTTGGCTATCCTATGTAGTCTTTTGTAAGAAATGGGTGAGTATTTGGGCAGCCGGGTCTTGCTCTCCTTTCTTCTTTTGGTTGGTTGGCTTTTTAAGTACCATACTTGATTGTTGAACTTTATGTTTTCTTCAAAGGTGTAGGGTTAACAAAAGGGAAAAGAACACAAGAAGGCTGAACTTCAGTATAACAGCATTTGCATATCTGAATGACTAAATGTCTTTTAAGTCAGTTGAAAAGAAAATGATCTTTATGTATATTTGTTTATTAAAGTTGATTTTTTTTGATATTTAGAATATTTGTGTAGAGTGCTTTAGATAAAAGAAAACTATGAGTGTATCTGTATTTGTTTATATGTCCCTAGCAATAGCAGTTCTTGCTCATTGGATTTTCTAATTGGTAAGGGTACAGTACAGATTAAGAGATTAATAACAATGATTTCCCTGTGCAGGAAATAGAATTTTTCATCCTCTTTTACAGGCTACCAAAGCGCAACTTAGCAAGGTATTCTCTGCCATGCTGGCCATTCATTCAAACAAGCCAGGTATGGTGAAATCCTTGTCAGTTCTTTTTTACCTTTATGTAGACTCAGGCTATTTTGGAATTTATTTTGCTTGATAAACCTAAAAGGTTATTTTGAAAACTTGAGTTTAGGCACTTGGCCTTAGCAGTTTTGGTTCCTAAATATCTACCTCTTAGTTAGCCCTGTGTATCGTGTACTGGTTACTGTGTAAGGTGTTATACCTGTAGGCCAGAAGGACTGGTTTTTTTTAGTTGTTGGTTAAAGAAACTCTGGTTCTTTGAAGGACTTTTTTTTTTTTGGAGGCAGTCATATTTAAGGGATTTCAAAAACTTAAAGTGGAAATATTAATACAGATTTTAAAAGAATGACTGGCATAGGGTGGATACTCATGTTTTTAAGAGAAAGACTTCTCTTGTGAATATTGTGTGAATGGTATGTTATTTTGCAGGGGAGGTACTCCAGTGCCTATTCTCAAGTATTAGGCTCAGCCAGACATTTTACACTACACTAGACTTAACTAGTCTTCATTTGGCACCAGTTTATTCAGAAGAATATGGGAGGACAGGATTAGGTGTATTTCTAAACTAGGGTACTCTCAGCAGTTCAGAGGCTAGTGGCAGTTCAGGTGTGAGGGATGAGACCATATAAGTGGGTAAAAGAGCTAGTCTGGCTTAGAAGATCCATGTATGGGCATAGCTTCCAGGGATACTAGAAAGGACTGTACTCAATTTCAGGAATCACATGCTCAAGAAAGCCTGAAGCAGTGGTCCTCCTAATTTTGTAGTTACAACTATAGGTCATTTTTACCAACAGCAGTCTTGCCTGGTAACAGTGCTGACCTTTATTAAGTTTCTAGGGAAATAGAACGCTAACTCAAGGTTAATTTCCCATGTAGAAGAGCAAAAGTTTTATTTATTTATTTATTTATTTATTTATTGCCTTTACTACCAACAGGTATAATAAAAAGTTTATTTTAGAATTATGAGCCATCGTGTGGCCAGTTAGCTCAGTTGGTTAGAGTGTGGTGCTAAAATGATGAGCCATTAAGAAAAATATATGAACTATTTTAAATAGAGAAAAGAGCAAAATAATTTAATTTTGTTGATTCTAAGATGCATGATATTTTCCTGGCATTTTAACACTTAAAAGTGATATTGACCTTAGGTGTGATGAAATACAGTAATAGACACATAAGTACCCTTAGATGTTAATATTTACCTATTTGCTTTAGAATACTTTTTGTAATTTTATCTTTTTGTAAATTTAGATAAAGCAACAAAACAGATAACTATTAGAAATTTCCCCTTTCCATCCCTTTCCTTCTTTGGTAGGACTGAAAAAAAAATTCTTTGACTATTAAAATTGAAACAATGGTCTTTTTTTATCTGACTTGATTTATTTATTGAAATGAAGCCTGATGTTTTTCATTTATAGCTTTATGGATTATGGCAGCCAAATGGGAAATGGAAGATCGCTTGTCTTCAGAAAGCGCAAGACAGCTGTTTCTTCGAGCTCTGCGCTTTCATCCACAGTGCCCAAAACTTTATCAAGAAGTGAGTGTGTAAAATAAAAATAAAATTGTCCCTTTAGAAGAAGAAGAAAAGGGAGTGTACATGTACATAAGATGAGAATGATGTCTCAGGTCCTCTGGAGACGTACATTCTTTATTAAGTTAAAAACACCTTCAATTTATGGAGGCTAAGGATAAGTAGGGGAGCTGCTGGGGGGAATGGGGACCAGGAGGATATTTCTTTGCCAGTAATGGTCTTTGACCTTGTACATCTTCCAGGTTTGTAGTGAGAGACTGATGAAACTCTGAACTGCCCATTATGGTTGGGAAGGATAGGGAATTGGACCTTACTTGTTTTTAGTTGGGGGACCAAGGTTTAGCCATCTTGATACCTCTGTTATTTTTTTTCTCGCCCTTCTGTCCCTCCTTCCTTCCTTCCCTTCTTTTTTATTTTCATTTCCTCTCTTCCTCTCTCTCTCCCCCCCTTCTTTCCCTTTTATCTTTTCTCTTCCCCCCTTTGTCTTCTCTTCCTCTTTTTTCCACTTCTCATTCTTTTTGTCTCTTATTCTTGATATGGCTACTTCCTTACTCCCTCTTAGAGGTGTGCACTAGAACAATGATGGCCATTGTTTTGATTAAAACAAACAAATGCTGGAAGTGGTGTATTATTGGAAGCTACACCCTTTTCTGAGGTATTTGTCTGGGTAAGGGAGAAACTGTTGTTTAGTCTTCAAACAAATGTTAATCCTTGTATGCCGAGCGGGGGAAAAAGATACGGTCTTCATGCTAAATGGTTTTGTAGCTGTCTCAACCATAGTTTTGGTCTCATAATTTAATGATGTTTTATATTGTTGTCATTTCTGTTAGATATTTCTTTGCTGCCTTTATTTATTTTTATTAAGAAACTATTGTAAGAATCAATCCTTCCTGTGGTTTAGAGGGTTATTTTGTGGTGGTGGTATATGTTTTTTGGAGGCTTTCATAAATACCCATATTTATATTTTCCAAAATGTAAATAGATTTATTGCTTATTCTTAACAAAAGTAATCAGAATTTGTTATAGATAGTTCAGAGAAAATAGTTTAATAAAAAAGTGACAAAAAGTACTCATCACACATACTTTTATGCATATTACAGATATTTAAAACAGGTTTTGTTTCTGACGTGTGGGATTCTACTACACATTCTCGTGTTCTGTATGTTTACCTAATGCATCATGAATATAGTTCTGCAGTAGTATATATTGCTCTATATTGGTGGCATTTAAACTTTTTGGTCTTAGGATTTTTTTACGATCTTAAATTACTGAGGAACTCAAAGAGCTTTTGTTTGTATGGGTTATATCTATCAGTTTTTATTTTATTGAAAATTAAAACCAAGAAATATAAAAATAACCATTTAAAAACAAACTTCTTTACATGCTAAATAAATTACTTACTTTTAAATGAAAATAACTTTTAAAACAAAGTTTAAAGAGAAGAATGGCATTATACATTTTTACTAATGACTTGAATAGCTGATTTTATTATAGCGGACAGGTGAAGTCTCAGATCTGCTTTTGCATTCATTATGGGTGATAGTGCCCATCAGTATAGTTTCTGAAAAACATTAAACTTTTGACATAAGAGTGAAAAGACAGATAACATGTTAATGTTGTTATGAAAATAATTTTGACCTTGTAGATCCCCTGAAAGGGTGTCAGGAACCCCCCCATGTATCTCCAAGTCACATTTTGAGAACTTCTGATGTATATTTAGCTGTTCTAATAGTCATATTATAAAAAATGGTTTTTATAAAAGTAATAATGTGTAGAAATTTTGGCGAAAAAATAAAAAGCAGAAGCATGAAGGAAAAATATTTGACTAATTGAGGACAAATGCTACTAACGATATGGTGCATTTTTTCTTCTGTGCACATTTTTCACATGGTGGAAAATATACATGTGTTATGTGTAAAATTTTGTAGCCAGCTTTAAAAACCAGGTAGACTAACATTAGAATTGTAGTACACCATTATAAAATTATCGTAATTATTTTATGACTACATCAGCAATATACTTCTTTTATAACCTATTTCACTTTTAGATTGTTTCCAGTAATTGCTCTTAACATCTTTGTGTATGAATCTTTTAGGTATTTAGGATTATTTTCTTATGATAGATTCCTAGAATCAATTCCTGGTTTAAAGGGTATAAGCATTATTTTTGTTTATTTATTTTTAATTTTTTGGTGAGGCAACCTCACAGATTGCAAGGACCTTGTAAGCTTACAATCCCTTATTTAAAAATTTTTTTTGCCTATAGTCTGGTCTCTCATCCAAATACTAACCAGGCCTGACCCTGCTTAGCTTCTGAGATCAGATGGGATTGGGCTTGTTCCGGATAGCATGGCTGTAGACTCTAAGCATTGTTTTTAAACTTGTCATTTTGAAATATTTTGAAATAGAATTCAAAGTATTAAAAATTCAGGATAAGCCCAACTTTACAGTACATGTTAATTGTTCATTACTTTCTGTTAATATAGCTTGATGTTACTACATATTTACCCTTGATTTTTATCTCAAAATAATTACAGATACCCTGGAAGTTACAAAGATAATATGGAGAGGTCCTATGTACCATTTACTCAGTTTGCCCTGATGGTTACTTTTTATAAAGTTGTAGCATAATATTAAAGCCAGGAAATTGACATTGGCATAATGTACATATAGTTCTATCATTTTTTTCACATGCATAGATTTGTGCAAGCACCACTGCAGTCAGAATACAGAGCTGTTACATGCGCAGAGACCTACAACCTTGTTGGTGTCAGCTAGTTTTATAACACATGTACCGTTCCCCCAAACTTTCCCAGATCTGATATTTATGGGTAAAAAATGGCATCTTATGTATTTCTAATTTAAAAAGTCATCTCTAAAAGTTTTCAGTTTATTATTTCCCTCTGTAGTACTTTAGGATGGAGCTGATGCATGCTGAGAAATTGAGGAAGGAAAAGCAAGAATTTGAAAAAGCCAACATGGATATGGTAAGATCTTAATGTGTTGTCTCTTGTTAAAAATGTATAGAGGTTTCATGGACAATGGGCTAGTGGTTACCAGAGGGTAAATGGAAGGGGAGAGGGAGGTAGATGAGGGAAAAATTTAAATAGTTTCTTCAAATAAAAAATTAAATAAAATTAAAAAAATAATAACAAAAATAAAAACATTGGCATTGGCCTGAAAAAAAGGGGAAAAAAAAGAAAATACTATTTTTTCATTTATTTATCCCTTCGATAAAGTTCTGTTGTTTTAAGATAAAAAAAAATGTATAGAGGTATTGAGTCTGTTTAAGACTAAAAGAAAAATCCTTGAAATGTGTTTTTCTTTCCATTTCAGTGTCATGTTTTGAAAATTTAAGATGAGTCTAGAGTTGAGTTAATTAAATGGGCTTAGTAATAAAAGTAGAATTTTGTGCTTTAAAAATATACTTTCAGATTATTGACATGGTCTTCAAAATTATTACTCATAGAACGGCCAAATGCTATTCTTTAGCACTTTATGATTTTGTTAAATAACATTAATGGGTTGAAGGAGTTTAAGAAAGGTTATGAAATATGTGGTTCCTAGCCTCCTTTTTATGTTAATTTTTTATATGACAGAATAATTTTACAGAGAAGTTTTAGAATGTTAGAGCTGAAAAAGGTACTTTGTTATCATCTGTTATTGTGGTTTCTAGCTCTGATTTTTTTGTTTAAATAAAGTTTTAACAGAAGAGTAAACAGGGCATGTAAAGAGTAAACAGGGCCTATTCTGGTCTAAAAGAGGAGCGAGGCTTGGTCTAAAAGAGGAGCGAGGCTTGGTCTAAAAGAGGAGTGAGGCCTTAAGCCGGTGATCTTGCTACCACGCCAGGGGCTTGAGAGACCACAGTTTGAAGATCAGTGGTCTTATTCAAGCTACAAGTTGTGTAAGTGAGGGAACTGGCCCAGAGAGAGACAAGATTTGTCAGAGGTCATATGGCATAGGTAGTCTAAGATTGTTTGTTTTCGTCCTAGTGCTTTTTCTACTTACTGGTGTTACCAGTTATGTTTAATATAACACTCTTTAGGGAAATCTCGATTGTCCTGAAGAAATCCTTACAGGCGAATTGGCACGGATCATCTACAAAAATTCTGTAAGCATAATTAAAGGTAGGTATCTTTTGAAAATTTATTTATAGTGGAAAAGTGAAACAACCTATTTATAATAAGGAAGACCTGTTAATTTTGAAAATATCCATAAGGAATTCTGTTAGAATGTGTATAAAACCCCGATGGTGGTGGTAATGTCCTTTTACTTTCAGAAAAGACTTACTGCTATGTAGGATGTACTTGCATATTTCAATACATTTTTATTGAGTACTTAATTCATGTGGGGAGTGGAGAAGAAATAGATGATTTAATGCATTCTTTTATGCCCTTAAGAAATTTAGAATAAAAGAAGTACTTATGAGTACCCCCAAATATTATTAATGGTTTTGCTTGTATAATGGGACTATGGGTGTTTTTTTCTCTGTTTTGTCCTATTTTTCAATTTAAAAAAACAAAAAAATTACAGTATATCAAGAAGATGGTGGTACTTTTAGAGTAATGTGATACTTTAGAGTCTTACCCCTTCCCCCACTTTTTAAATTTTAGGTGCAGAATTTCATGTGTCATTGCTTTCAATCGCACAGCTATTCGACTTTGCCAAAGATCTGCAAAGAGAAATTTATGATGAGTAAGTAAAATAGTAGAAAGGTGAATATGTTTGTTACTGATCTTGTGGTAAGGGTTTGAGGGTAGATATTTAGAAAGTGGGAAAGAAGATATCACAATAAATTCTTGGAAGAAAGCTAAGTTTTAAGACCATTGTATCATAGTAAATCAAATACAAAAATAAATTCTTGGAGAAATTGTTTGATTTACTTATTAGCTTCCCTTGAGGAATAGTTTCTTTTTATTCAATAACATGTAAATCTTACAGCTTCAATAAAAATTTATATTCCTGCTTTTTTGCCATGTTTTTTATCCATAAAATGAGAGTTGTACTCATGAATGATTATAATTGAATGCTGTGATTTTATTCTTTAATGTCTGATTATATGGTTTGAGAATTCTTTGCCACCTACCTTGTGGGCACTTCACTCTTAAGTAGCACTGCTTACATTCACAGGAATTAAAATAGAACTTGGACTAGTTTGCTCTTTGGATATCTTCAGGGTTTTGGTAGAGGGTTAGATTGTGCTTTATCTCTGTCTTTATTATAGAATAAAATTCTCTGGGGCTTAAGGAAGGTCTGTCATCACACATACCTGCTGATTTGACTTTGAGAGCTAACTAGAAAATTAACATTTGTGAATAATGTCTGAAACATTTTGAAACATAATAAATGTGTGACAACTCTGATTCATTAACAAAATTTATACAGTGAGTGTGAAGATATCTGAAGAGCCTAGTGGGAAATGACTTTCATGGTGCTGAAATTATTGCAGGGGTATCCTGGGTACATTTTTAGAGCATAGAGAACTATCTCTCTGTTTGGTATTCTAAGTTAGTCTTGTGTCATGGGGTTGATACCAATAAGCTGTTTTCTTTCAGCCTTCAGACTCTGCACACAGATGATCCTCTCACCTGGGATTATGTGGCACGACGAGAATTAGAGATCCATTCGCAGCCAGGAGAAGAGCAACCTGCCACAAAACAAGCCAAAGCAGTGGAGGTGGGTCGGAAGGAGGAGCGGTGCTGTGCTGTATATGAAGAGGCAGTAAAGACTCTCCCTACAGGTAAACTTCACCAAACTGAGATGTGGTATACAGAAGTAATAGCATTCATGAATGTGAAACTGAAGTTTCCATTTTTATAATCAGAATCAATTTCAGGAATCTCTCTGTGGTAGTTTATAGTGTACCTGGCTTTCTAACTTGTTCTTTTTTTAGCGATAAAAGATGGAGCTTTTATGACCTTCCTCAATTGCAGTGGTATTTACATTCGTTTGGAAGTGATAATTCAGAGGATTACTTAACTATAATACTTTATCTTTTGATATTGATTTATTTTTAAATTTTGTAATACTAGAGTATTAAAGTAGAGGGGATATATAACATGGGTAAGGTTTTTAATTTTTTTATTTATGTCATTGTTCCTTTTTTTTTTTCTTCACTATTGGAAATGTTCGATTGGCTGTAATCAAGAGTAGCTTTTTTTCTTTTTAATGAGGTTGGTTTAAGCTCTTCTTCAGAGGAGTTTTTCCTTCAAAGAAAAGATATATGATGATCATTACACTAAGAGAATTGATGATCTGATCAATGTATTCTTTTTTCAGAGGCCATGTGGAAGTGTTACATTAACTTTTGCTTGGAAAGGTTTACTAAGAAGACAAATAGTCAGTCCCTCAGGGAGAAGGTAAGGACTTTGTTACATGGTTATAGTGGCTCACTAGAAAGTGACTGTCTCTTTTGGCGCCTGGGACAGCTTCCAACAGTTTGATGCTTAATTGCTCTTTTTCCTTGTGAGTGACCTGTTGTTTGGAAGGTCTGAGTTTTATTTGCTCTTATACTGGCCACCAGGCTCTTACTGGGCTGTACTTGGTGTAGCTGTCCAACTCATCTAACCATAAGGGAAATAACCTCAGTCCCTTCTCTCAACACTCAGAAATGTGCAAAACTGCATTTGATCCTGTCAGGCCAAAGACCTTTGCTGGGATGTTAGTAACAAGCTGAGGGATTTTTCTGATTTCAGAGGCTGGAAAGAACCATGGTTGCATTTAGGAAGGCACATGAACTCAGACTTCTACCAGAATTCCAATACAAGCAGTGGGTAAGGACTTGAACACATTCACTGCCATTTACATGTACCTAATTCTAGTTGGTTTGTGCTGGCATCATGTGTTTTAATATATATAAAGTTATGTGGCAACCCATTTGTAAGTTTGGTATAGCAGATGTAGAAAGTATTTACATTTGGCTCTCAGTATTTGGTGTATGTTTAAAACGAAATCTGTACCAGTAAAGGGAGGAATATTTAGTAGGAAACACTCAAAGAATCACAGTTTAGTTTTATTTTGTTTGTTTCTCCATGCATCTTTTACTGAACATTCTTTTCTTGAACTTTCAATCTAAATGCCTGCTCAGATTAACTATTGGTACAATAAAAATAAATCAGATGTATTTCCTGTGTTTTAGAAGCTGACATTCTTGTAAGAAGCATATCCTTAACCCCTGGGGTGGATAAGAATTATTTTAGAGACCAGAGTAATGTGCTGGGTGTGGGGAGTACACAGTTCTTGATTGGATTTTGCCATTTAATAGCTAGATGACTTGGGCAAATCGCTTAACTTTTCAGAATTTACTTGATTTTAAAATAGTAATAGCAATCCTCTGTTTTTGCTAACTCGAGTTGTTGAGAGCATTACATGAAGCTTTTTAAATACCTTCATAGGACAAAAATCTTTATATTTGTCAAGTGCCTTTATTTTGTATTAGTCCTTATTTATATCATCATGTGATTTATATATAATTACTCTTAATGTTTTGCTATTTCGTATTCTATTTTTATATAACATTTAAAAATGTGTTTATATATACTTGTATAATGCATATACTATATATTAGCCTATTGTATTATATTACTATATTACTGCAGGAAGAGGTACCTTTGTTGTACTATGGCATCTATCTGGCAAAAATCTCATATCTGAATGAGTTCAGCTGCCCCCATTTAAGTTATTGAATGTCAGCAGTACACTTACACCCTATACATCCATCTAGATGGGCTTTGCTTTGAGTATTGCCTTGGCAGTCCTGCTCTTTCCATTATTTATCTTGCCACTAGCCACTCTGGCTTTTGCAAACATCCTCTGCTCTCCAAATTTCTCATGCTACCCTTTCTAACTAGGCTACCTCATTACTCATTTGGTGACTTTGCCTTTAATGAGGTTCATCAACATATTGCCTCTAAACTTACAAAACTTTGCTGATTTCTACATCCATCCTATCTTCAGATTATTCTCCACAGAATGATCTTTTAATATTAATTATCAGGTTATTCTGGGGCTTCCCACTGTTCTATGGATAAAGCTGCTCAGTCTCCTGTATTTGGCCCCTGCCTGTATTTTCCAGCCTAACCTGCCAGCTCTCCATTTTACATCCTACCACTCTCGCCATTGTACTTGAATTTCCTTTCATATGCAAGCTCTCGCTCATCTTGAGCCTCTTGTGCATGCTGTTTGGGAGAGCTCTCTCTTTTCCTGTGGATTTCTGCTTTCACCTGACTAGTGCGTGTTCTTCCTCAAGTCTTAGCATAAATGGTAATTCCTTTCTGGGAGTCCTTTCTCATCACTGCCACAGACCTTGTTGGATGCTCCTGCTTTGTCCCCCTATAGCATATTAGAGGCTCATTATTGAACCTAACGTATATAGTGTGAAATAAAAATGTTTGCTGAATGAACAGATTGTATACTGCCATTTATTTGCTTTTTCACAGTTTTATAAAATTGAATTGGTTTTAGGTTTTTTTCCCCTCGTGTTAAAGTGGTATGGATACAAGCATTTTGAACAAATAAGATTCCTTCTGTTGATTTATTTGCTGGGTCATATTTGTTAAAATTCCCAAGTTAAAGATATGAACACTTATTACATAGTATCAAATTATATTTCAGGAAAATTATATCAGTTTATAGTGTGCTCAACTGTATTTGAATGAACTAACTTATTTCCTTATCATCCCACAAATACTGGTTTTATCTTTACTGAGTTTTTACATTGTTTAGTGAATGGGAGTTTTATTATAATGAACTATTTTATTAAAAACTTCTAATCTAAATTATGTAGGCCTTCTAACTTTTCACCTCTTCCCTGGTTGATTTTTTTTTGTTTTGTTTTGTTTTTGGATAGCCCTTGGGAGCAGGAGCAGGGAATGGAGGAGAAATTCCACTTTGTGCCTGTTTGGCAGCTATGGTAAAAAGGCTTAGTGGAAAGGCTGTTGAAATTACTGCCTCATATAGTTCTTTATTTGTCCCCTATTACATAGATCATTTAGCTTTCAGTAGTTAACACTCCAGTGATCCTTTGTCTTATCTAGATTGAGTTGTTGCTGCATCATGACTTCTTTAAGGAAGCTCTTCAGGTGGCAGTAGCCGGGACTGAATTGTTTAGAGACTCTGTGATGATGTGGCAGATGAAGCTGCAAGTGCTGATTGACTCAAAGAGCCCTGACATAGCCATGCTTTTTGAAGAAGCCTTTGTGCGCCTGAAACCCCAGGTCTGTGAGTTGGGTCTTTTATATTTCATTCTTTTGGCAATCCTTTTAAGACTTTGGCCAAAAGCTCATTCGGAATGTACTTGTGTTATGATAGTGGGCCCTAAAGTGTACTTATGGTGATGATCCAGGGTTCAAGAGTAGGAATTTACTTCCATTTAATGTCTTCTTTCTAATTCTTTATTTGAAATTGATTTTGTTATATAAATTATAAATTTTATGTTCCATCTAGATATCTTACAGGTGAGAAACAGTAAAGATTATCACTTGCTTCCAAAGATGAATTTAAGCCTGATTTTAAAACACATACATGTTTCTAAACCCTAAAGTTTAAAAGACTAAACCTTAACCTTTGCAGTGAACCTTTTATATTAGTAAGAAAAAAGTATTCCAGAAGTTAAAGTGGGGAAAAAAAATTTAATACTTTACTGCTCATTTGTGTGTACTTCTGAGACATGAAATCAGGTGGTTCAACCTAGATTAATTAGTACTTGTGTTGTGGGTTTTAGAGAGCAGAGACATAACTGGGGTAGCTGTGGGTCTGAGTAGCTATGGGCTGTTAATTAATTAACAGATAATTGATGATAATAACTACAGGCAGCATTCCCCAGCAGAAGGGAACTAGAATTAATAGGAGTGTATTACTGTGGATGAATTAGTCAGAAGGCTATTTCTGTTCTGGCATGCCATTCCTGCTGAGCACTGAGGATTCTGTCACAATGAGGACAGACTGGGAATGAAGCCATATTTTACATATTATCTCAGGAGGAACCTGTCTTTATAGTGATTAGTTTTTAGAGCATAGTGCTGAGCTGTAATTTTGTAACATTTTTATTGTGAGTAGGTTTGTCTGCCATTGTGGATTTCTTGGGCAGAATGGAGTGAAGGTGCCAAAAGCCAAGAAGACACTGAAGCCATCTATAAGGTATAGGTCTGATGTCCTAAATCTTGTGGTGTGTGGGGAAATAGGTTCACTAGTTGGTTAGCTTTAGGGTTATTTCTATAGCAGCTGTACCTAAAGCACTATTAATTGAGCAGCCTGGGTTAGATGTGGGAAAATTTGTTTTGACATTCATAAATTTCCTCATATAGTTTGTTTCTTTTTTCTTTTAAATTGTAGAAAGCTATCTTAGCTGTTACAGGTGCTGACTCAGTCACTCTGAAGGAGAAGTACCTAGATTGGGCTTATCGAAGTGGTGGCTACAAAAAGGCCAGAGCTGTGTTTAAAAGGTACTCACAAATGTTCGTAGCTGTTCCTAGTCTCTACTCCATACTCATACCTTCATACCCAGGTTATGTGTGTATCACAAATAGTATCTGAGGAAGTAATCCAAGAGACTTTCTCTAAAAGTTTCCTTTTTCCTTTTTGGAAAAGTAAAAGCAGTTCATACCCACTGTGGAAATTTTTAAAAAAGAGGTAACTAATAATTCATTGTAATCTCATCATCAAGAGGAAAAACTGTTAATATTTTCATTTTAAAATTTGTCTTTTACATATTTGAGATTATACTATAATCATATTTTTATACCACTTTTATTAGTGAATATTAGACTGGCCTTTTCCTTATTAGTAATAATTCTTCATAAACATCATTTATTAAAACTATATGATATGTCATTCTGTGGATGTGTCCTAATTTGTTTGGCACAGTGATACTGCTTTGATGAACATTTCTACACAAATGTTATTTGTTGGAAATTATTTCCTTAGAATATACTTTTAGAAGTGGAATTATTGGTCTCCTTTAAAAAAGATCTTGAGATGTTAACAGTAGTGGGAACTTAAAATTCTGAAAGTGAGAGAGAGGAGAACAGGAAGAAAACTGGATAGGAAAGAATTTGGTGGTAAAGAGTAAGTCTTTGGCGATTGAAAGCATTGGGAGTGACTGGTGGTCAAGTCCAGTTCTTACATTGAATTGTGGCCGGGTCTTTATTAAACCCACATGTTATGGAGGCACTGGCCATAGGTATTTATATGCATGAGATATAAGAGGTTTTCTGTCATTGTGGAAGATAACAGCCTCCTCCTTTTCAGTTTACAGGAAAGCCGTCCATTTTCAGTTGATTTTTTCAGGAAAATAATCCAGTTTGAAAAGGAACAAGTAAGTGTTCTGTCTATGCATTTCTTGTCTGTGAAAATTGATTGGTGGTTACTAATCTCTGATAGCATTTTGATATTTAAAGAGCTCTCATTTTAATAAAATATACATTCCCTTATTGCAGCCCCTTTTTCATGAGATGGTTTAAGAATGGTAATCAAACAAAAAAGAGAAAGTAAATGTCTGGAAAGTAGAAAACTTAGATGTCACCTCTTATTGAAAGCCTTCCCTGCCAGGCTATGTGACTTGCTTCTCTGTCTCCACAACATCCTGTTTGTTTCTTGTATTGGGTTGTGAGGTAAAGAGAAGGCACTTAGTAACTGTTGCTGGTGTTTTTAACTGAATACGTAAGTGGGGAAGACTACAGAAAAATTTCAGTTAAAAAAAAATACTGAAAATTCAAATGTATCTGTCATCCTATCACAGTAATACAACCAACCATATTTATATTGTTTTGTTTAATTTTTTGTTTACTTGATACACTCACTTTTGTACTGTTTTATTTTTGACTTCTGCTGCATGGAGGTTCTCTCTTTTTCTCTATTAACATTATTTTGTAAACACATTCCTGTGTTTTTACATGATTATTATTTTTAATGGTGGTAGTGTTATTCTTAAACCCATGGTTTTCTTAACCATTCCATTACATATAGGTTGTTTCCAGATTTTTGATATTGAAAACAAAAAGTGCTACAAGCATTTTGTTTGTATAGTATTTTTTCTTTTGAATTATTTTTATGAGATAAATTTCTAGAACCGGAAATATTAGTCTTTTTTATAGTTGTGTAGATATTACCAGGTAGTTCTCCAAAAGATTTATTTATAGTGATAATTAGCAGATATGTCAGTATACTTATTTCCTCATACCTCCCAAGTATTTAGTTTTGCTTTTTCTGCTTTATTTTGGTATTTTGATTGGTGTTTATTATTTTTATATAAATTTTGAAAAATTAGAGTTGGTTGCACTCTTATTTTCATAGTTTGGATCACCGTGTGGGTAACTTATCTGTTCTTGTTCTATAGTATAAGAGAGAGTATAGCGTAATCATTAATGGCCAGGCTTTGGATTAATAACAATAGTTATGTGTCTTGAGCAAGTCACTTAATTCTAAGTTTTGGCATCCTTATCTATAAAGGAGGCCATAATACATTTTCAGGGATATGAAGGTTAGTTATAAGGCAGAGGGAATAGAAAGGAATTTGCACAGTGCCATGGACATTATGAGCTCTTAAAAAAAGTATGATTTTTGGTTTCATTCATGTGTAAGATATGAGGTTAAACTGACTTTTCTATAAAACTACAAGTACAGTCTCAGTGAAGAGAAATTTGAATGAGGAAATAGTTATTTGACTATATGTAAAAGGAACACCCCCATGCCCCGCTTCCACCTATGGATGTTGCTGTTTCCCCTTAAGAACTTGATCTCTGAAGATGGGGTGTCTCCTCTCACACACTCGTGGTGCACACCTGGGGCATGGTCTGTGGTTCTATCTGGGGCATAAATCCAGGACCTTCTGCATGTAAAACAGACATGCTAACCACTACACTATGGAGCCACCCCCTGTAAGAGGATTTTTAAACTGAAGATGTTAGTCTGCTTTGATGATGAAACAAAAGAGAATATATTTAAGTGGAAGTAGAAGTAAAGAATTAACATTTACTGATGGTAAAGTTAGTACCACCTATTTGGCTAGGTGCATAATTAAGCAGCATTTTAATTTAATCCTCGTTGCTCTAAGATATCATTATCTTTTTTTTTTTTTATGTGAGGACACTTTTAAGGTCAGAGGGTTTAAACTTGCTAGTAGTTGTGTGTACTTTGTCTTGATATAAAAGGTTTTAAGGTGGACATAGTCACAGGGAGTAGAAGGCACCCATTTATTTATTTCAATCCTACTCCTCCCTTAGGGCTTTCAAATGTACTTTCCTGTGAAGCTGCCCATGTTCTCCAACTGAGAATTAAGTAGGCTTTTTCCATGCTACAATAGCAAAGTGCTTTTTATCACTGTTTTACTTCACTCTGGAAGTAAATGTATATGACTTTTTGGGTAAGTTGAAAGCCAGGCTGTAATCATCTTAAGCCACAACCTTTCTCTCCTTCAAATATCTCATAGGTGGTAGCTGCTTAGCAATGTGGTTGACATGAGTTTGTGACATTATAAAATAGGCTTTTGAGGCAAGTTGTCTGATTATTTTTGTTAGGAATCCTGCAAGATGGTGAACTTAAGAGAATATTATGAGAGGGCTTTGAGAGAGTATGGATCTGTGGATTCTGGTAAGTAAACTTTAGTTATAGACACGTGTGGGGTTTGTAACTTTTCAGTATGGTTAGAACAGTGTTTCTTAACTTTTTTGGGTCATGGCCCTCTGAGAATAAAACTTGCATCTTTCCCCTGCCTCTTCCCTCACTTTGTGTATAGGTCCTTGCAGATGTAATTTTGTTTATTATTTGTTCACAAATTCAAGAGTGTATGGGTCTTCTATTAAGAACTCTGGATCAGAGAAAGATTTGTTTGGTTCTCTTTAAAAAATGTATTTGTAAGGGTAAGGTTAATAGTGTAGGTTAGAAGAAAAGGAGTAGGAGTTACAGCCAAGGGGTAGTGGGATGCTAATTGACCTTCATTGTCATTGGCTGTTGCTGCATTGTCTTTATTTATAAGACTGTAAAACATATTTATGGGTGTAGGTATGTCATGTAAAATCTGTTTACTTAGGGTCTCAAAAACTGAAATGTGTAATTGTTAAAACCACATTTAGAAAACATCTTCACTGATGAAATGAGTTAAAATGTCATTTTTACTAACCCAAGCAAGTTTTATTAAGCATGGTCACAAGGTTATGGTGAACTCTTTTTACCTAGAAAGAGACTCAGCAAAATCCTTCTAAAATACTTAGTATTTTTGAGTCTGTAAAGTGTAAATTATCATAATTAGAATAAAGTTTACTACTTTAAAAAAAAGTAGTTTTGATATACCTCAGTGTAAGGAAGCTGAGAGAGGTATTATTTCTCATAGGGTTCTATGGAAGTAAGAAGTTAAGTTTCTTAGAAATCTGGTATTTTATAGGTATTAAATAATTAAGTTTACCTAATAAAGCCTTATCAGTTATTTAATTGTATGTTTACAGTAATTTTTTGGTTCCCTTTAAAGATCTTTGGATAGATTACATCAAAGAAGAACTGAACCATCCCCTTGGTAAACCTGAGAACTGCGGACAGATCTATTGGCGAGCTATGAAAATGCTGCAGGGAGAGTCAGCAGAGGTGTTTGTAGCTAAACATGCTATGCATCAAGCTGGCCATTTGTGAAAAGAGGAAGAATACAGCTAACTTTGTGAAATAGTATTGTAAGCCTTCTGGTAGATTTATGTTGAGTTCACCTGCAATTTGCTGAGATATGGCTGGCTGATTTTGAGACATGCTTTATGTCTCAAAGAGAACTGCTGCTTAGTGGCCAGAGGCTACGTGTTGAGGCTGGATCTATTGGAGGCCCTAAATGTTTTCCAAAATATGTGAAAATCATACAGCGGAGTTTCTTTTATTACCCTCTAGTCAAGGACAAATATCTCTAGATGTAAGGGCTGGTTAAAGTGGAGGAAAACGTATAGTTGTTTGTTTATTCTCTCCTTATTATATGCATTTGTTGTAGAAAATATGGTGATTGTAGAATAGTTAGAAGAAAATAAAAGCATCCTGTGATATCATCTGGAGTTAAACTCAGTAATTTGATTTCCTTTGTCAGAATTGGATTTATCCTGTTAAATTATTTAGTCACTCATTCGTTGAGTGCCCATCATAAGCAGGAAAGAAGGGAAGGTCTTTAGATGAAGGCAGGGGTTGGAGGAACAGAGTTGGATGTCCTGAGGGCTGGATGTCCTAAAACCAGTGGGGGAGGATGCTGGGTATTGGGGAAAAAATCCTTTAAGAAGATTAAGACATTATAAAAGTGTTTTCTGTCTCTGGGACTGATCTGCAGAGAAATGTTTATAGTGAGGGTCCTGGCAACAAAAGAAGGGCAGGGATAGGGAGCAGATTAGAGCAGTGGAGAAGGGCTTCAGAGGTGATGATGGAGGATGGCTAGGAGCAGAGAAAGACATTCTGGGAGTGGGAGAGGGAGCTGTTTGAATTTTATATCCTTTTATTTCACATTATGATTCTACTGGGAGAAGCATTCAGTACAGTTTACTTGTGTTTCACTTAATATTCTGTTATTTTCCATGTCATTAAAATAGCCTTAAAAACTTTTATTTGATGAATTTATAACATTCAATTGGGCAGATGAGCCATACTTATTTTACTAATTAGCTGTGGTTAGACCTTGTCACGTCCAGTTTTTTCTCATTATAAATGCTGTTGATGAAGTTTCTTGTAAATTTTTGTTCCCATCCTGGGTTACTTCTTTAGGAGATTGACATCTGACAGAATTATTGGATTAAAAGATTTAACTGTTTAAAGGAATATTGATACATATTGTTACTTTGCAACATATGGAAATACTTTTAAGCAATATATGAAAATGTCAACATCTTCACCTGCAGTGGATATTATACTTTTTATTTTTATAATTTTAATAGGTGAAAAGTGATATGTCATTGTTTTAATGTGCATCTTTTGCAATTAATGATATTAATGTGTTTTTCCTGGTTCTCTTGTTTTTCCATGTTTTTTGATTGTTTATTGAACTCATTTCTTACTAAATTATAAGAGTTTTTATATTAAGAATATTAATCTTTAGTTTCTCCTTTATTGCAAATAATTTGTCCATGTTTTTTGTGTATGTTTTTGACGTGTGTGTGATTTCTGTTGTTGAAACTCTCTTGCCAAGGACAACTCAGTTTTTTTTTCTCCCAAGGTTAACTAAATTTTTCACACCATTTGTAGCCATTTTTCTTTCTGCTAATTTGTGATACTACTTTTATTATATATTAAATTTCTACAAATATTAGAGTGTTTTAGGGCATTTTCATTTTGAGCTTTTGTACTCTAAATATTTTCTTTTCGTTTGTTTCAAAATAAGAAAAATTTTCTCTTTCCTCTCCATTAAGTCCTGGGAAGTTTAACATTTTAAATCTTTACATGGCATTTTTCTTTTAGGAAAGATATATGTTGCATGTAAGATGACACAAAGAAGGTGGTGGCTGACTTCTTACAGCAAGGCTATGAAGGTCAGTCCCCCGGGTTACCTGATTCTCATTGCAGGTTATGAAAATGCATTTAGCTAGTTCACCTAAAGCTGCACTGTTACATATGGTAGTTTCTAACCACGTATGGCAATTTAAATTAATTCAGTTTCTCATTTATACTGGCCACATTTTAAGTGCTTAATAACCACATATTTACCATATTAGACAGCACAGATACTAGAACTTTTGTTACCACCATCCCAGAAGGTTCTGTGGGATAATGTTGACCTAGATAGATCCGATTAGATTTGGGGAGACTGATTCATGGTCAGAGCACACATTAATCGATCACATTTTTTCCCTGTAGAAAAGTTTACATAGAGAAAAATATATCAACAAATATAGATGTAAGACTAAATTTTTTCAAATTCATAGTTTATAAACAAGTCCTTTGAAGGAGATGAACACTCTCTAGTCTCCCAAACATTGTCATAAGGTGGACTGGTGAGCAAGGAATTTCAGCTTCCATCTTTTCTGCTACTTAAATGTTAAGATGATTATCACACCTTGAGCCGGTTTGTTGAGAGTTTAGGGAATGGGATGCCAGTGAAGGCTGTCTCTGCCTATCTTCTGCCACATTCAGGCTGTGGAGGGCCAGACGTCGGGCATTAAAAGGTCTTTTCCCAGATCAGACTACCGTCAATCAGCACAGACTGTGCTGTGACTAAGTGTCATAGCCTATACGGCATCCAGCACATTGTAGAAGTTTGTTTTGATCATCTATCCTAGTTTCTCATGGATTAACTTTAAGAACTATTATTAACTCAAGGTGGAGAATCACTGAGCTGCTTTCTGAGTTGTCGCATTCACCTGTGGGTAAGTTATAATCCAATTCCAGCCTGATTTCTAGAGAAATCTGAGATTGACAGTGAAATGTTAGAACTACAGTTGCATTAAAAGTTTTGAGAGCTGAGCCTTACACAGTTAGGTTGACGCGGATAACAGAAATTGGAGGTTTTGAGGCTGGGCAGAGATAATACTTGGCATTCCAGGGTCAGCTAGTCGTCCAGCCCTGGGACCCGCATTGCCAGGAGCTGCAAGAATCAGATTTGAAATCCGTAGGTAGGCTTTCGCTGTTGGGCGCGCTCCGCCCCTCCTGCGCCGCCCCGCCCCCGTTTTCCTCGTGACCCCCGTGTCCCTCCCCCTCGTCCGGGAACACCCCTGGCTGATTGGCCCCTCCGCGGCGTATCCTCGGGCTGGCAGCCAGGCCGGCGCATCACGTGGCGGAGCAGCGTCCAGGGCGGCGGGCCGCGGGGCCAGGCATGGACCCTCAGACCGCGGGGGCCCAGGCGCCGGTGTCCGTAGAGCCTCTTCGGGGTCCGCCGCTGGCGAGCACGCGGGAGTTGCCCCCCAGCCCGGGGGTGAGCGCCGCGCCGGGTCCGGGCGCGGCCACCATCTGCAGCCTGGGTCGGGAAGTTGCGGGGGCCGCGGAGCGGAGGAGGCGCCTCGGGCGCGCCTCGGGCCCGCCTCGGGCCGCCCGCGAACGTGGAGCGCCGTTTGGGCGCGTGCGAGAGCTGGAAACGGCCGGGCCTAGGGGCCGCGGCTTGCGGGGTTGCGGGGTGGGGCACCTCCAAGGTGTGGGTAGACGCGCCGGGCGGGGAAGGAAGGCTGTCAGCCCTTGGGGGTCTCCTCTGCGTTTTGGCTAAATCGGAGGTGATACTGGTGACTGAGAGTTGCGGGCCGCTGCGAGGGGCCTGGACAGGGGCCAGGTTAGGGCGGAGAGGAGAGCGACTTTACGGAAAGGACCTATGTCCATTGGCTGCTATACTCAGTTAACCCTGAGCACCAGATGATGTCTCATGCTTTTTTCTATTTAATGAGATCCAAAGGCACGATTTGACGCATAAAACTCGTTTTCATTTGCGCGCCAGACAGCTCCTGGTTTTTTCAAAGACTTATTGCAGTTATCACCTGCATTGTTTATAGTCAGTAATCTCTGCTAGATTATGTGCTCCTTGAGGGTAGGGACCGTCTGTTTACTGCTTTTAACCTGGCACTTAGCCTAGTGCCTGGCACGGTAGACACGTTTATTAATTGGTTGGAGGAATGACATGCTTAAGCATTAAAGATGCTACATGAGGAAAAGTAAGAAGAAAGATGTAGTGATAGTCTTGTAAAGAAAATTACTTTGGCGTGCAGATAGGATGAGACTAGCTTTGTCAGGGCATAGCAGGAAGGGATGTGCGCTTCCTCTCCAAGGTGAGAGGGCGTGGTGCCTGGAAAGGCGTGGAGATGCTGAAGTGCAGGGCAAATGCCAGAGAACTATACTCAACAGGTTGATGGGTTGTGAGGGGGAGGTGTGAGTGCCATGGCTAATTTTGTGCTCCAGCAGTGGAGATTTTTGAAGAGAGTAGTGATTAACACAGTAAGGGTGGGCAGGATGGGTGAGTGGGAAGCAATTAAAAGACTATGGCAGTGGTCAAAGTGAGAGGTACCACCAGCTGGTCTGCAGTAGTAACCAAGGGTTATCAATGCCTACAGGAAGTGGAATTGACGCTTTAAATGCAGGTATGACTAGATCATGAGCTAATTGGGGCAGGTGCAAAGTGCAGTTGAGATGTAGAGTCAAAGAAGGTGGATTTAAATTTAGTAAATGATACATTCCTACTATGTACTAGGTGTTTTCATAAATGTTACCATAAGCCCCCTGCAAAGGTCAGAACAATCATTCTCAATTTCCAGAGAAGGCACAGTGGTTGAAGTGATATGTTCAAAGTCACATGGAATGAATGGTAGAGCTGGGATTGAAATCAGACCTTCTTATGCAGGCTGTGGACATTTCTTGGTCTGTATAGAAAGAAGTTTTACAGGTGACAGGATTTCAGGAACTTTTGAGAGATGAGAGCAGAGATGTTAACATATGGTTTGGTTGTAGGGGAAGATTTCCCTCAACACTGCAGAGGAACTAAAGCTCTGTTTCCCCTGTGTATCAGTCAGGAGGTGGAACTTCATATAGCTGTTAACTAGGTAAAATGCTAAGTGAAAAGTGAAAAATGAACATGAAGGTAGCAACTGCAGGAAACAGCTACCCACCTTGGTGCTGAGAGAACAAAAGGATGAGGTTGGAATGGTTAAAATATACGAGCTCAGAGGTGAGGCTTTGCAGAGCTGAAATTCCAACTTTAAGGATGGGGCGCTGCCCCAGCTGGTTCTTGGGTCTCAGAGCTTGGAGGAGGGGTCTGAGAACCTGGGTGACATCCGCTGGTGTTGAAACCTGGAAGCTAGATTCAGTGTAGGAAGACGCTCCTGCCAGGGGTGAAGTGTCACTGGGATGATGCCTACAGGGATAGACAGGAAGGAACAAGGCCCTCTCCCTCCAGCCTTATTGAGTCTTATAGGACAAAATGCAAATGTGGGTTGCAGAGTCCCAGCGCCACTCACAAAGGAGAGTATGGAGGGGGTAGGAGGCATTGTGGCTGAGAGAAAAGAGCTAAATATCGGGGATACACCAGATATCCAAGTCCTGGGTAACTGTTTCTTCCTCCCGCAGGCTGGCTTTGCCCCAAATGACCACTCCTGTCAGGAGAGAGAGATTGAGAAGGCCACAGATCGACTAGGCGAGTAGACGGCAGAGACGAGTGGATGTTGGGAGAGAACAAGACAGCAACAAGAGGACAGTCACTTTGTCTTGTTACCTTCTCTTTCTAGCCAGTCCTCCCTTAGCTGCTGAGTTGCCTTTTTGGCCTAGTGTTTTAATAGTGCCCTTGTTTGGAAGCCTGCTGGAACTTCCTTAAGGGAAGTCCTGAGGTTGTGTTCAAATCCATCCTTTCTATGGAGAAAGTCAGGTTGGGTCAGTGGGAAGAATACAGGTTTTGGAACCAGGCAAAATTGTTTTCACTTTCAGCACTGGGTCAGAGTCCTGGGCTCAAGTTTTGTGGTCTCAGATAAATCACTTATTCTTTCTCTATTTTTAAAATGAGGATAATAATACCTCAGAGGGTTGTTCTGAGGATTGGGCGAGAAGATCTAGAACTGTAATTGCCACGAGCTACACGTGCTATTTAAGTTTAAGCTAATTATAAGAAAATGAAAAATTCAGATATTTAGTTGCACTTGCCACGTTGCAAGTGCCCAGTAATTACATGTGGCTAACACTAGCCTAGACAGCACAGATTATAGAATGTTACCATCATTATAGAAAGTTCTGTAGGATAGTGTTGGTCTAGATAAAGCACCAAGCACGTAAGTATAGTCATAACAACTGACACTGAGTACTCACTATGTACCAGGCACAATTCTAAGTTTTTTTTTTCCCTCAAAAACTCTTACCACAAGCCTATTTCTATTTTACAGATGAGGAAACTGAGGCACAGCGTAAAAAGTTTTTAAAAATTGTGGTACAAGATACATAAAATTTACCATTTAACAATTTTAAAGCTTATAGTTCATTGTAAGCATAATCATTGTTATGTAACCACTGCCACTATTAAGGTCCAGAACATTTTCATCACCCAGAAGGAAACCTGTTCCCAGGGAGTAGTCAGGCCCCATTCTCCACTTCCTTGTGTCCTTGGTGATCACTAATCTGCTTTCTGTTTCTATGGATTTACCTATGCTGGACAGGCAAATGTGAGTTGCATATAAATGGAATAATACATTATGTGGCCTTTTATATCTGTCTTCTTTGACTCAGCATAATATTTTCAAAGTTCATTCATGTCGCATGTATTAGTACAGGCATACCTTGCAGATAGTGTACTCAGTTCCGGACTACCAAAATAAAGCAAGTATCACAATAAACAAACCCTAATCTTTTTGTTGATGGTCTTGCCTTCAATTTGTATAAAACACATCTGTCAAGTGCAAGAAAGGGAAGCGCATTAAAACAAAGTATGCCTGTACTTCATCTCTTTTTATGGCTGAATAATTCCATCATATGTATATACCTAATTTTGTTCATTCATTCAGCAGTCGATAGGCATTTGGGTTTGCTACCACCTTTTGGTGATTGTGAATAGTGCTGCTATGAACATTTTTTGTACAAGTTTTGTCTGAACACCTGTTTCCAGTTATTTTAGGTATACATTTAGGAGTGGGTTATGTGGTAATTCTACATTCAAACTATTAAAGAATTGAAATTGGTAGTGTACATTTCAGCTCTGTCACGCATTTAGTAATGGGCAGACCTGGGACTTGGACCCAGGCAGTTTGGCTTCAGAACTCATGCCCTGAACTATTTATTGCTTATAGCTGTCATCATTATACAGTTTTAAGAGCATGGCTGCTTGTAGGCTCATTTGTTTCCCACCTTTGACCTGGCATCACCATAGCACTACATGCTTGGAGATCCATTATCCTTCCCAAACTTCCTTGCATTATTTTGAGACCTTTTGAAAATACCTTCCAGCCTTCCCTGATGTCGGGAGGAGAGACGTAGTGTCAGTCCATTGTGAATAGAGAGGTTCTGCTCTTTCCTCCCTCTCTCACCTTGTCCTGTGCTCCCCTCTAACATGCTCTTTGAGGATGTAGGGAGGAATAGAAGAGCAAAAAATCATTTCACACCTGTATTGTGAAAGTTTATCATTTGCTTCAATGACATATAAACTATCTGAAAATATAAACTGTGCCTGGCTCCCTATTATAAGACCTGGTAACTAATGGACTTCTTTTTTTTTTTTTTTTAAGGCAGACTTTTATTGAAAATAATTTATCAACCCTAGTTCTAAATTGTCAAAAACATTATTTTTTGAAGTATTCAAGTAGCTAAAGAACTCTGTACACTTGTTTTACTACCGCCCTCTTAGTAAGTCTGCCCCAAATTTTTCAAGCACATGAGAAGGCCGTATCTGGTTTGTCAGTTGTATTGACCTCTTTTTGTTGATTTCTTAGCCAGTGGAGCACAGAGCATCCCTAATGATAGTCCTGCGGGTGGTGAGGGCATCCATTCTGAAGAGGAAGCCTTTGCTGTGGATGATGAGGATTCTGATGGGGAGCTGAATACCTGGGAGCTGTCAGAAGGAGTGTCTAGCTGTCCGCCCAAGGAACAGGCTGCTGATCTTTTTAATGAGGACTGGGACTTGGAATTGAAAGCAGATCAAGGGAATCCATATGGTAGGTGTGGAGTTTCTGGGGTCCTAGGCCAGGATTTGAAATTCTCCTGCCCTGTTACACCTAGAGGCAGATGGTTTGGAAGAGGGACCCACAGCTGAAGCTTAGCCTGATACCTGTTATAGATCTGCAATTCCTGTGACAACTTCTTTTTCATATTGGAAAAAAAAAACATGGAAATTTTGTATTTGACTCTATAATGTATCAGTTTTTAACATTGCAATAATGTTACTTCCAAATATCTGTGTGTGAATTGAGCAGCTGCAGAAATGCTCTGTAATCCAGTTGCTTCCTCTGCACTGCTAAGAGCCCTTGGCTGAGAAGCACAATTATGGGTTGCCTCAGAAAGAACTTGCTTGCAATTCTTCAGGAAAGGAGAACTTTGTGTGTGTGTATTTTTAAACAAAATGCGAGTGTCTGCTCCTAGACATTTTTGGCTATTAGTTTTCACCTTCCCTCATTCCTTTAATCTGTCTTTTAAAATTGCCTGCAGATGCTGATGACATCCAAGGTTGCATTTCTCAAGAGGTCAAACCGTGGGTGTGCTGTGCCCCTCAGGGAGATATGATCTATGATCCCAGTTGGCACCATCCACCTCCACTGATACCCCATTATTCCAAGATGGTCTTTGAAACGGGACAGTTTGATGATGCTGAAGACTGAGTATGCAGCTTTTTGCCTGGCGGGTGGGTGGAACTTCAGCTCAAGGTCTCTCTTTCTTTCTTGAGGTGAGATGTCATATCTGAAGAAACATTCCCAGTGATCCCTGGGTTGGGCACACAGATTGGTGTGAAATAAGTTCCCATTGTCTTCTAGTTCTGTTGTTGTCATTGTTTTTAGTGAGCTCCCCCTTGGATGTATGAGCGTTGGTGTCTGTGTCAGGAGAAGGACTTGTGTTCTTTATAAATAAAGGTAGAAAAAAAATCAATGTGCTATTTTTGTCTAATTTTCCCCCTCTGTTTATTTTAATTAAATATTTCCGGGCAAAACCTTACTGCTTCATTTAAAGACCCCAACTTAAATTTTAAGGATTGGAGTACTTGGAAATTAAAACTACGCTGTGAAAGAAAATACTTTTTTAGTTTTGCTTCCATAGATCTGGCACTATCGGCCAGAGATTGGAAACCAAGAGACATTGGTTACTTTGGCAGATTTCTTTTCTTGTTGATGGAAAATTGACCATTTACTTAGCATGGACTTTCTGTAGGCTGGAAAACTAAATGGTAAATGAATTAAATGAGCAATTGTAGAAATCTCAATTGGCATAAAAGGATTTTAAAATTATTTTCTATTTAATGTTTTAATTCTTACTTATATAAAGTTACTGTTTTTGAAAAATTTACCTCATTGTAGAGATGAGGAAAATAAGACTACCAACTTTGACCTCTCCAAAGTCACACAGTCAGGATATGGCAGAACTGGGACCTAAATCCACAGGAGACTGAAGTCTCTTCTCTTGGTTGGCCCTGCCTGTGAGAGCCCAGAGGCGGGATTTGGGGTCATGCCTTGACAGGTCTGTGATATATTAAACTAAGTCACCTTTGCCTTTTTGATAGGCTGAAGAATTGCTTCTTACCTCATTGCCTCCTTATTGAAACAGAATCAAGAAAAAGTTTCAGATCTGAAGTCTGAGTCAACTCCATAGCAGTTAAAACTTTTTCAGCAGCCCTACAAAGTGTGTGAACAGGCCTTGGTGGTGAGGGGCCTCATGGCCAAGGCTGTCCTAGGGAGATAAAATGTTCCTTTTACTGCTCTTGCTAAAGGGACAGTCATAGACCATATCACCATACTGCTCTTTTTTTCCTCCTAATGTCATAGGCGATAAGCCTATGAAAATGAGTATGGTGTGATAAGGTGAACTTGAGAAACTAAGCCAAGAAATGCTGGGGGTTTGAGGAGGATGACAATTGCTGAACGGAAAGGTGGTGTTATTGACGGGTTATGTTGGCCCATGTGTAAACTAAAACACTAAGAGCAGGAATCACAAGGTGGGGAGAGTACATATGTGTCGGAGGGAAGGAAGAAAAATAGTATGAAAAGCACCTGTGGGTCTATGGCCATGCCACCCCGAACACGCCTGATCTCATCTGATCTCGGAAGCTAAGTAGGGTTGGGCCTGGTTTTTAGTTGGATGGGAGACCACCTAGGAATACCAGGTGTTGTAGGTGTTAAAAAGAAAAAGAAAAGCACTTGTGCATAAGTAACAAGAAAGAGTATTCACAAGCTGCTGTGGCTTGTGATCCATGAAGCAGTTGTGAATCTAAGATGCTCTTGCTTTTTAAAAGTTAATCATTGTGGTTGCTCCACCTGATTATTTGACGCAAAGTAGTGTAGTGGGAGGGAAATAGGGTCTACTGGAGGAAGGATATGGAAGACTATTCTCTTAGAGTTAAAAATAAAGACATTAGAAGGGTTTTTATGGCTGAATGTTGGGTAGGTCAGGATAACAGAAAAGGAGGAGTAAGTTGTTCTGACTTAAGATTGTTCTGGTGTACCTCCTAGGCTGAATAGAGAAAGATGTAGAAGGATAACTCCCTAGGCTGTGAACATTGGTTATCTTGAGGGGATGAAGTGAGAGGACAAAAGGTAGTGAAATAGAAAAATACTAATGATATAATAAGTGAAAATATAAATTGTAAACTACTCTGGTATTGCAAATGTGAAAAATTACGTATGCAAGTAGTAAGGATTAATATGGACAAATGAGAACAATTTGATAGAGGTGTAGGCAATTATGCTTTCATATTTTTGTTATTTTAATACAGATTTTACAATTAGGTATTTAAAGACAAGGTGTTAGTCAAAGACCGAGTTGCTTTCTCTGCCTAGTCATCCCTGCTTTCTGTCAAACATCACAACGCTTGCCTCACTCTGCAGCAATCACTGGCTTCTGAGTCTGCCTCCCTCTTTAGAGTGAGAACTCTGAGTGGAGGGCCAAGTCTAACTCCTTAGCATTCCTGTTTCATAGCTTGGATGGAGCCCAGCATGAAATTATTCAGTAAATATTGGCACAAATTCAATTCAATAATGGTGCAGTATATGCCTTGGCTGTATTTAGGGGTGACTGATAACATCCTAAACTGGAGATGAAGGAAGAATAAGGTATTTGAAGAACTTTTAAAAAGTCTTTGTGTTAAATCAGTTTAGGCTTTAGTTAGGATTGCTTTTCTATTATTTTTTAAAACAGTATATCGGATTAGAACACAAATGTCTAGAAACAGTGAGCTTTGTAGCTATTAAAAGACTTCAATCAAGTACAAATAAGTAGAGAGATGGTCACGGGGATGGGGAGCATGGCATTGGGAATGCAGTTAGCATTAATGTAATGTAGCCATTACATTAATGCTAAAGCCAGAGGAGAGAAAGAGAAAGCAATCAGGGGAATTGTTTTATAAACTAGATAAATGTCTAACTAATGTACTGTATACTTGAAACTAATAATAAAATTTTTTAAAAAGTTAAAAAAAAGAGTTTACTCAATGACCAAGTAAATTTTGTTCTCTGGAAGCTAGAGTGTATGACAAATGAATTTGTAGTACAAATTATTTGATAAACAGCAAATCATGATTACTTAAAAAAGTAATAGAATAAAAAGGAACTATCACAGTGATTTCTAACCAGTGTCCTGTAATGAAGAATTGTAATTTTAAGTACTCACCAAAATGAAAAAAAATTCTTCAGTGTATCCAAATCTCGAATGCTGAGCTGAGGACTATCAATCTCAGAATAGGGAGGGGGAACATGGATATTGCTCATCTGGGCCTTGTATAATGCACAAGAATCCTCTCAGCCCACTTCCAGTCACAGGGAGCTCACTACCTCAGAAGGAGCCCATCCATTGCTGGCTGTGCTATTTGTTAGAACATTCTCCCTTGTATTGAGTTGAAATTTCCCCCATTTGGTCCTGCTCTGTGGTCCTGACTTTCTTTCAAATATGGGAAATTAGCTGTCTATCCTCTCTGGCTTTTTGTTTTCTAGGCTAAACAGCAGGCATATATGTGTCTGGAATCAGAAAGGGAGAAGAAGAGAGGACAGAGGAGGTCATGGGGAGAGGGAGAAGGAATGTTTGGGAATTTCTGAGATTTGGTAGGAGTTACAGGATTGAGAGAGATTGATTGCTCATTGAGGGCATGTAAATGGAGAAGGAGGCTGAGGACAACCTTGGGGAGCATTAATAATCAAAGAATAGATGGAAAGCTGGTTGTAACAGTGGAGGAAGAGGAAAGCCAGGTTAGCACTGCTCAAACCAAGTCTAGGAAGAAGGAGTGGCTACCTTTTATAGAGAGAATCCAAGTAACATGAAGGCTTGAAAGTGTGTTTTGGGATGTGGGAATTAGAAAGTGCTCACATAAGGTAAAGACTTGGACCAGGTGCAGGGGTGAGGACATGGGCATTGCAGGCTAAAATGTTTTGGAGGTATACGTGGCCACTTGAACTACTGCCTTTGGTACTATTATTTCTCTTGACTAGGAGGTCAATGTCGAATTCTGGCCAGCTTCTCTTGGAATGTACGAGCCAGGCTTGGAAGTGGTGGTAATAGGAGAGGAAAGGAGGAACAGATGTGGACAGGGGCTGCTGGAGAAATACAGATATTGAGGGAGGAACAAAAGAGAAATTTTTATTATGACATTTCTTTTTAATATTGTCATTTACCAAGAAAGAAATCACAATTGACCACAGCAAAAATCTTGGGTGATGAAAAGGAAAGTAAAAAATGTGTTTATCAAGTGTGGCTGGATGATATTTGAGATACACATTTGTTTCTCTCATGCCCTCTCTCCGGGTGAGCAGGCTGTTTGTTGGCCCTCGGTTCACTGCCTTAGTGGAGTGCCTAAGGGTCAATGCCTAAGGCCTGAAAAGAGCCATGAAACCATTCTAACTTTTGTTTTTCAAAAAGGGAGTTTTTGGGGCGGTTGGGAGTAAGAAGGCAAGGGTATTTTGAGCCAACAGACTATGTGTTTTGAAGAAAGTTGGAGGGTAAGAATTTCCCCCAGGCCAAAATGAATGAATGAATGAATGAATGAATGAATACATAAATAATCTATCCTTAGGTTGTGAGAGAATGATTCAGAGAAGAGAGAGAGATCTAAAGATGCTACAAGCAGATGGAATATGAGCCCTGCTTCCTGATGTGTGTCTGGAAAGTAGAGTCCTCAGAGTGTGGTAGATGGTGCTTCCAGACAGGACATCTTGCAAAAGATGCCCATGCTCGAGCCTGCAGAAAACCTGATGGACCCAGAGGGGTTGTGGAACAGGAAGGATCTTTGAAGATGGACATCGAATAACCTGGTGCCCACTCCTCACTTACCTTGGCAAGGCATGAAGAAGCGAGGGGAATCCCAGGAGTCCTGGATGGAAGCTCAGGGTCAGAAATTAGGATGCCAGAGAGCATGACACTTGTTTCTTGAATCTCCAAGATACAAGAGATGTGAAGTTAAAAGAAATCTTGATGACAAGTTACTGCTGGGGCCTGGAGGACAGAATATCAGCTAGGTAAAGATGCACAATTAAAGTATCATCATGGATTGATTAATACCAGAGTGCTGATCATTTTTTTTTTTGTTTTTATTCTCTATGTGGATGACAAACTTACAGTTTTTGTACTGTAGCTGAAGAAGCAAAATTGTGCCGTTCACAATTTGTATAGGTAATTTTATGTATCTTTTTGATGGGTCCAGTGTGCTTATATCTTTTTTTCCTTTGGGCAGGTCTGAGAGAAACGAACCCTTTCACCCCGTCCTTGAGTTAT
This sequence comes from Macroglossus sobrinus, assembly GCA_004027375.1. NCBI lineage: Eukaryota > Metazoa > Chordata > Mammalia > Chiroptera > Pteropodidae > Macroglossus > Macroglossus sobrinus. The sequence continues at coordinate 477,594 of PVKZ01000201.1, forward strand.
TTTTATGCTGTGTTGATGGTGTGGAAAGTTTAGTCATCATGAGACCCTAGGAAGGTTTGATGGATGGAGTTTCCCCAAGCTTTGCTCTCAGGCACCTGGGTGGTTGGGTGGTTTGACTGTAGAAGCTGCAAAGACCACTTCTTTTACGCCCTGAAACAACTGGCTGGACTCAGCAAAGCTCCACTGCCCTGAGGAAATTTGAGCCTGTCTTCTAGGGAGACGAAAGCAGACTCATTGGCTAAGTAAATATCTTGGCACTGCACCTCCCTGGTGTTCCAGAGTTTGCTTTCTTGTGTCCAGCTTTTCATAGGATGGCTGGAATATGGAGAAAAGGAAAACAATAATAACAACAAAAAGCCAAAAACCTGGCTGTAGCCCATCTGGATTCTGCCTCCCAGTTTTCCCAGAGCAGATTCCCCACCCAAATAACAGAATGCTGGAGCTGGAGAACTCTGTGAGTGTGCGCGCACACACGTGTGTGTGAACGTGGCAGGCCAGGGAGAAGAAGTTGAAGGGTTTAACGGGAAGGCAAGCAGCAGGGCTGGCTCCCACTTTGTTGACTTAGTGCGTCTGGCTGCAAAGCCAAGGCCTTTGGAAAGAAAGGCCTCCCTGCTTCCTGCAGTTTCTACTGAGCTGTTCTGGAACTGAGCGAGATTCTGCAGGTGTTTATGTTCAGTTAGGTTCCAGGGCACCAAGGTTTGGAGAATTCCAACAGGATTGGTAGTTGATGATGGCCTGGGAAGTAAAACACAACCATGGTTTTAGAAGAAAATATTTCTCTCCACCTTCCAGGGTTCTCTGGTCCTCAGAAAGCCCAGAAAAGCCCGCTTCTACTTTCTGACCATTGCAAGGTGCAGTTGGTTTTTCTTTGTCTTGGTGAGATGATTTTGATTTCAAAAGCAATTTTCTCTGACAACTTCTCATTTGTTGTTGAACAAATGTGGCGGATAGAAGTTAGAGCCATGTGTTTGGCAACTCCAGGCAGGCATCTGAATTTCTGGCGGCTGCATGTGGCCTTATTCCATTTTTCCAGCAGGTGGCAGTAAAGGACCACTAACTCTGCTGTCTGCACCGTGAGCCCTGGGAAGAGTGAGGGGCCCTGGAGGAAGCTGAGGTGGCTTCCTGCTGGTTGGCCAGTTCACCGGTGAATTTGTGAGTAGGATTTATTTCTGATTTTATAGATGAATTTTCTCAGAACAAGTTACTGTGAAATCAAGGATAAGAGTCATCATCATTATTAATCAATACCTACCACAGAGTGTGGAACATAGAAAGTGCTTAATAAATGCTTGCGACTTCAACCAAAGAATGCATGTGAGCAAAAGAAAGTAAAATGCATCATATTACACCCCTCTACAAGATGGTATGTTAGATGGTATTTCTTATGAAGTAAGCCTTATAATTCTACAGAAAGAGAAATTGAGGCCCGGGGTGGTAAGGTAAGCAGCCAAAGGTCATAAGTATAAAATGTGACCTAAGTCATCTGACTCTAAGCTTTTGGGCTTGTATGCTTGGTCTACTGGGGTGTGAGACAGCTAGATGTAGCAAAATCTAGGATGAATTTTGTTTTGGAAAAAGCAAGAGAATCAGTATAGGTTTGATCTTTTTCAACTTATTTCTGAATATCTGCTATTTACTGTGTACTCAGGTTGGAGAGGTAGAGGACCTAGTTCCTCCTGCTTCCAGGGACCTCTGAGTCTAGGGGGAAGGTGATGGCACGTAAGAGAAGCACCATGAGAGAACTTCACAAGCCTAGGGTGCAGTGGGATTCCTGAAGAGGGGCTGAGAGGTCAAGGAAACACCTCAAAGGAGATAGCCTTGAAGTCCTAAAGGACTTGGCCAGGCAAGGGATGGTGGAGGATCAGATACGCAAAGGGGGCTGTGAGAGCAGAGGCTCCCATGTGTGAGAGGCCTTGCGTATTTGTGGATTGTGGAACTGGTGAGGGACGTGGTAAGGGATGAAGTCAGGTAAGCCAGGGGCTTTGAAAGCTATGAGGTGCTTGAAGAGTTCTTAGCAGGAATGTGACACGGGCAGATTTTCATTTTCAGAAGCTCCTTCTGTTTCCTGGTGTAGAATGGTGGGAAGAGGCTGAGACTGAAGCCAGGACGCTAGAGAGGATGGCAACCTAAACTAAGGTGACAGCTATGGAGATGAAGGGAGACACACAGATTGGAGCTATTTATAGAAGATAGAGCGGACAGGAGTGGGGACAGCTTGTCTGTAAGGTGAAGGAGAGGAAAGAGTCGGGGATGACCTTGAGTTCTACCCTGGCTTGGGCAACCAGGTGGATGGAATGGTTAATTAGGTACGAATGATCTTTAGAGTTATAAGCAATTTCACATCTACTATTTCGAGAAAAAAAAAAATGCTTCTTGTTCCGTTCCAGATGTTAAACTTTGTTCTGAGTTTAGAGGATGCTCGTGCATCTCGAACCTGTGGAGGTCACACCTTTAGGATATCCTCAGTCTTTCCTTTGCTTTCCTCTCTCAGAGAGCAGATGCTCAGGATATGGTACCCTTCTAGAACAAGGTGTCTGGAGTAGGTACTCTGGTTGTCTCTCCTACATCCATTTTCATCCTCTTGATGCCCACCCTTTTCTTGTGTAGCTTATGGACTTTGGGGAAAGCTAACCCCACCCTGGACATAGGGGCAAGGCATGGGGTTCAGGCCTAAGTTGACCTGAATAATTAATTGTATTTCTTGTCCTCTATATTAGTCTCCTAGGTCTGCCTAACAAATTGCCATGAACTCAGTGGCTTAAGATAACAGAAATTTATTTTCTCACACTCTTCAGTCCAGAAATTCAAAATCAAGTTATCAGCAGGGCTGTGCTCTCTCCAGAAGTTCTAGAGGCAATTCTATTCCTTGACTCTTTGAGCTTCTGGTGACTGCTGGCAGTCCTTGGCTTGTAGCTGCTCTCCCTAATCACTGCCTTGTCTTCACAAGGCTCTCTTCTTGTGTCCTACTTCTCTTCTGTCTCTTTTATAAGAATACTTGTTGTTAGATCTGGGACCTACCCAGATAATCCAGGACGATTTCATCACAAGATCTTTAACTTAATTGCATCTATAGAGACCCTTTTTTCAAATAAGCTCACATTTACAGGTTCCAGGGGTCAAAGAGGGAGACATATTTTTTTGCGGGGGGAAGGTGCCAGTCATCCCACTATAGCCCTTGTGGATGGTAAGACAAAATGAAGTGGGGCCCATGATGACACTGTTGAATGCCTGTCTACCAACCTGGAAGCCTGCCTGCTTTAGGACTTTCACTTATGTAATTTAGTAAATTCTCCTTATTGATTTAGATTTAAGTCAATTTGATGTGAACTTTTCTTCTGTTGCTTGCTGCTGAATGCACCCTGACTAATACATGTGTCCATCTGGAGTCTTGCATGCAGGCTCCAGATGTTGGGTGAAGGGTAGTGATCACAGCAATTGAAATGCTCCTCTCCTGGCCTCTACTGTTGTCACTCTGTGTGACCTTGGGCAATCTGCAGCCTCCTTGACCATCAGTTTGAATATATAAATGAAGCCCTTGTCCCTGCAAAAGGCTTTGCAAAATGGAAGCCACTGTGGTTTGCGTTGTTATGGTCTCTGCATTCTAAGAAAGATGTAATAGAACTGGAAAAGGTCCAGACAATGGTGTGATGAAGGCCTTTTATCATCAGGGCAAGCTCCCCAATTAGGATTCTTCAGCCTGGAAAGATGGAGGCTGAGAAGGGATGTAATTAAAGTCCTTTATATAATAAGGTGTATCAATACTGCAGTAAAATGAGAATAGGCTTGTTTATCAAGTCCTAGAATCCTTAGAAGCCTAGACTGCTATTCCTGAAAGTTTAAGAAGTAGTTTCAGGGTAAACGATAGAAAGTGATCCTTTAAACAGTGCAGAGGTGAATTCGAGGCACCTGGGCAACTGGTGCTGTGCACCTGCAGTCGGAAAGATCTAGGGTCCACTCCTGCCTCCAGCTGTGTGATTGTGAGCAATCCTCTCTTCTCCCTGTGTCTTAGATTGTTCGTAGGTAAATTGGGGACAGTAAAACTGGTAATAAACCATTAGTGGAATTCCACAGACTAACCATTATTTGCCCACCCAGCAGCATTGACACCCATGTAATCAGCTTCTTGGTTGTTACTACAAATAGACTAATTGCAGACCCCTACCCATGCATTCAATCTCCTCTCCTCTTCCTTAAGCAATTCTCTCATACATTTCCTACACCATGTATTTTCCCCTCTCTATTAGATCATTCTCATGTGCACAAAAGCCACTATATTTCTCCCATCTGAAAACAACCCTTCCTTGATTCCACTTGCCCCTCTAGCTCCTGCACACTTTCTCAGCTCCACTTTGCAGCTAATAAACTCCTTGAAAGAATTGTCTATATTTGTCTCTTTGAGCTCAACAAATCTTTATAAAACAAGACACTACTATCCAGCTTAAAAGAAAAAAAAAAAAAGGAATATTGCCAGTATCCCAGAAGCCCTGTTTTCTTCCTAGTCACTCACCCTTTTCTACACTCCAAAGTAACCACTGTCCTGACTTATGGCACCATAGATTAGTTTTATATTTTTAATTTGATTGTGATAAAATACATACAAAGTAAAACTTACCATTTTAACCGTTTTAAAGCATACAAGTCAGTGGCGTGTAGCACATTCACAGTGTGGTGTAACCATCGCAACTACCTAGTTCCAGAACATTTTCATTACTTTAAAAGGAAACTCCATAGCCATTAGCACTCCTGTCCTCATTCTACATGCTCATCAGTCCCTGGCAACAATATATGACCTTTTGTGACTGGCTTATATGAAAACTTATATGTTTTCAAGGTTCATCCATGTATGGCATGTATCATAACTTCATTCCTTTTTAGGGCCGAATAATAGTCCACTGTATTACTATACCACATTTCCTTACCATTCATCAGTTGATGGACATTTGGGTTGTTTCTACCTTTTGGCTGTCATGAATAGTTCTGCCATGAACATTCTTGTACAAGTTTTTGTTTGAATACCGGTTTTATCTGTTTTCGAACTTTAAATCAGCCACATGGTTTATATTCTTTTTCTGTCCTACTTTATACTCTATGAAGTTTGTATTCTATAATATGAGATGCATCCACATTACTGCATAGCAGTGCCTTGCTCATTTGCATTGCTGGATTAATATGTTGTGTGAATATATCACCATTTATCTAATCTGTTGTTGATGGGTCCAGTTTTGGGTTATTATGAAGGATTCTGCTCTGAACGTTCTTTTCATGTCCTCTGATGAACACACATAGAGATTACTATTAGACATGTACCTAGGAATGGAATTGGGGGTGGTCATAGATGGTGCACATATTTAGCTTTATTGATACTGCTGAAGAGTCTTCCAAAGGCATTTTGATTTTTACTCCCAGAGGAGTGGGTGCACATTCCAGTTGCTCCATATCTTCACCAACACTTGACATTGCCAGTGAGTGTTTAACAGATGTCTCTAACTCAGTAAATCCCAGACTTAACTTCTTATGTTCTCCTCTAAACCTATTCAGGTGATGGCAGCTTTGTCCTTCTAATTGCTCAGGCCAGAAATATTTGGAGTTATCATGATCTTCCCTTTTTTGATCCCTTATATCCAATGTCAGGAACATTTTTTGTCTCTTCCCTTGAACACATCTCACATATAACTTCATTTCTTATCCGGCTACCATCCTTGCTAGATCCTTCTGATTTGGTCTCCTAACTTCCATTCCACATATTCTTAGCACAGCAGCCAGGGTGATCATTTTTTTTTTAATTGTGGTAGAATATACATAATAAAATTTATCATTTTTAAAACTTTACACAAATTTTTATTAAAAATTTATTATTTTAATGTATACAGTTCAGTGGCCTTCACATTGTTGTGCAACCATCTCTTCCTTTTAAAATGTGAGTTAGATTATCTTATTTCTCTACCCAAACTCCTCCAATGGCTCTGCATTTCAGAAGAAGAAGAGTCCAAGCTTTTATAATAGCACACAAAGACTTGCCCAACCTGGTCTCCTGTTACTTCTGTGACTGCACCTCCTTCTACTTCTCCTTGGCTCTCTCCTTCTCGTGTTCCTGGACCGTGCCAGGCATGACTCTGCCATGGGGCCTTTGCGTTGGCTATTGCCTGGAGTGTTCTGCCCCCAGATGTTCTTATGGCTAACTCTCTTGCCCCCTGAAAGCCTTGCTCTATTGGCTTGAGGATGTTTGCCCACTACTTATAAATTTAAATATAAGAGCTGACTTGGGGTAAAAGTGTATTTTCTTTCCACCCACCTCTAATGTTTAACATGGGCAATATTCCTTGCTCTTCTGTGGGTTGCCTGAGTTTATTTCTAGCCCACTCTTGTTCTGGAGATGTGGCCCAGCTTTCCAGCAAGTTCTCCATTAGATTTTCCATCCTGACTGGATTAGAGTTTGTCTCCTCTTCCATGCCCTATACCAGGCCTTGAAAACCGAAGCTCATGATCACTCGACTTTGGCATATTTCCTCAGGAGAAAGCCAACTTCCACATCCTCTCTGGACTCCTGCTTTCCCTTCTCTTTTGGCCTTTTTAACCCTTTTTAATGTTTCAACAGGAATTAGTTCAGAGTGTTAAGTCTATTGCCAGAAACAGAAGTCCATTAAAAATCAGCTCTAAATATCAGCATGTTATAGCAATCCTTTGTCCTGGTCCCAGCCCTGCTTTCAACTAGCTGTGGTCTGAGACAAGTCACATGAACCCTTTGGGCCTCAGCTTCTTACCTGGTAAAATAAAGTCTTAGGGATGGTTGGCCTTGGAGATTCTGTGATTCTACGTTACTGAGAGGCTGTTCCTGTTTTTGATGGAGCTTGTGGCTGTGAGGGGCATAAGCTCCCAGTTCAGGTGGACTTTCTGCATTCTCTTATTATCTACCAGGCCCTGGGTCTGGCTCAGGAGAAGAGATGACAAATGTAGACTGTCTGTGGTAATAAATATGAAATAAAGAGCAATTAAGCACATCTTCATATGTCTGGGGGAGTGTGGAGGGAGCAGGGAAGAGACTGACATTCCTCGTGGGATAAGGGCCACTGTTCCTGCGTAGGCACACAGGACAAAGGTATGGACATGGTTAGTCCATAGGTGAGGGTCTGCCATTTTGCAGGGATCTGCCATCGTGGTGGTCCTGAAGACAGAGGCTTAGGACCTGGCCAACATCTTGCTCCCTCCCGCTTCCCTCCTTTCCTCAATCCCTTAGTCCCCCTTATCCTTCATTTTATGTATATGTAGATACATATATAATTTCACACTTTGTAATTATATGTATAATTATAAATAAATTTATTTAGATATAGTTATAATTGACTTTATTTTTAGATTTTCAGGAAAATTGAGAAGCTAGTACAGAGAGTTTCTATATGCTCCACACCTGTTTTTCCCATTATTAACATCATACACAGGTATGATACATTTGTTATAATTAATAAAACAATACTGACACATTATGATTAAAGCATATAGTTTATTTCCACTCTTTTAGGTTTTAATGTCTTTTTATGGTCCAGGATCCCATCCAGGATACCACATTTAATTGTCATGTCATTTCAGGCTTCTCTTGGCTGTTGTATCTGTTTCTCAGACTTTTGTTTGTTTTTTTAAATTTAATTTTTAAAAATCATGGTAAAATATACATCACATTTACCATTTCAACCATTTTTAAGTGTATAGTTTGGTGGCATTAAGTACACTCACACTGTACGATCACCGCCACTGTCCATCTTCAGAACTTTTTCATCTTACCAAACCAAAATTCTGCACCTATTAAACAACGGCTACCCATTTCCCCTTCCTCCCTGCCCTTGGTAACCACTGTACTAGTTTCCCTATGAATTTGACTATTCTAGGGACCTCATATAAGTAGAATCATACAGAATTTGTCCTTTAGTGACTTTTCTTGTTTTTGTTGACCTTGATAGTTTCAAGGAATGCTGGTCAGGTATTTTGTGGGAGGGCCCACTATTGAGATTTGTCTGATGTTTTTCTTATGATAAGACTTGGTATTTGATGTATATTTATTACTGTATGCCAAACAAGATGCCAGGTACCCTACCCTTTTCTTGGGGCATTTACAATCAGTGGGGCCTTGTCATAGCTGGGCAGGCTGCCCGGTATGGGGCTGCTTCCACTAAACAAGCAGCCGCTCCTCACTCAGATTTTTCTTTTTTTAAAAATTTGAAATATTTTATACATACACAGTTGTATAAAATGCATGGAATCAGTTTAAAAGAACAATAATAAAAATACCCTTGTAATCAGCACCTAATTTTAACAAAGACAATGTTCTCAATACTTTCTAATCCCCCGCATGCTCCCTTCAAATCCTACCCTTTCCCTATATCCCTTGCAAATAATCATCATCCTGAATTTTGTGCTTTTCATTCTCTCACTTGTATAGTTTTACCACATAGGCACATGTCCCTAATCAATACAATGTTGAATCTGGAGAGTTTTTTGGACTTCTATTAAATGAAACACACTGCACATATTATATTGTGATTTGCTTTATTCATTCAACATTGTGTTTATGGGATTCATTCATGAAGTTGCAGCTTATTAATTTTCAAGGCTGTATAGTATTTCATTGTATGACTAGAGTATATATAGTTTTAATCCATTCTCATGTCCATTGGTGTTTGGGCTGTTTGAGGTTTTTGTTTTTATGCTATTGTGAACACTGGGGCCTATATGCTAGGAGAGTTTCTTTGGGTAAAATTATGGGAAGTAAAATTACTGGTTCATAGCATATGTGTGTACCCGATAATGCCAAACTGTTTTTTAAAGACTTGGGTCCACTGACACTACTACCTGCAATGCATGAGGTCCTGAACACATCATATCCTAGAGCTATCTTTGGTGCTGGTTTGTTTTCCGCTCAGCTGTGTCCATGCCTCAGAGGCCCCTTGGCTGTACTCAGGTCCCACTTGGCCTCTGGCCTGAGTATATCTGGCATGGTCACCTACAGGCTGACCTGGACTTCCTGCTTTCCTGAGAGTTTGAGCCCTCGCTTGTATTGTTGGCTCAGCCTCTGGGAGCTCTTAGTACAGAGCTTTAGCCGGGACCCTGGATTTGGGTCCCAGTAGGGTGCTATGGTTCTAGGGGTCAATGCAGTTAGACATCCCTTTCTTCTTGCCAAGTCAGGTGGCATTGGAATTTTCTACCATAGATGAGACAATGTTGCCTCCCCACACCCTCAGAATTAGGAATTCGTAAAGAGAGTGTTAAAGGCTTTTCTTAAGGTCTTTTGGCAGGTTAACACCAGCTCTGTCAGTGCTGGCAGGAGGATGTGACATCTATACTGGCCATAGGCCAGGCCACATGAACATCTCTGTGCATAGCTTCAGCTCATCCAGCCCAGGGCTCAGGTATGTGAGTGTGCACAGAGCTGGCCCTACCCAGCCATGGCAACCCTGGGAGCCCACTTCCTATGGCATTAACCTTCTGGCCAAATATATATATATTTTTTTACAGTGGCTGTGCCAGGAATGGTGCCCGGGATCCTGGACTCAGAGTATCTGGATTTTTCTTGTCATGAGAAGTTATTGTGATATGGTGGAAGGAACTGGGTTTGAAGCTAGAAGGACCTGAATCCTGATGCTTTCACTGTAACAGAGTGAACTGCTCTGGTATCAATTCCAGTGTCATTTTCTCATGGCCTTCAGGCAAATACCTCTTGCTATAGATATACTAATCACTAGAGGAATTCTGCCTAAGGCTTGAGGTTATGGAAGGACAGCCTGTTGCCAGAAGGTACCTCTCCCTGAAGAGGTGGGGAAATATGTATAAAAATAATGATTGCTTCTCATTGTTTATCAAAGATTTGCAGGAGCCTCAAGACCAGACTCAGATCAGCAGAGGTCAGCAGACCAGGAACAAAGAGATTTAGAGATTTTGCACTCTTCCTTAGAGCCCTGTTGGCGCCCAGATGCCTGGAATACTCAATCACTTCTTGCCCTGCCCATTCTCCCTTCCCTTGACCAAAAAAGAAGCTTAAATTCTGGGCTCTCTTAAGATAGATTGTGGGAAGCCCTAAGGCCCCTGTCTTCTCAAGCTTGCACCTTCTAGTTCAATAAACCTTTCTTTACTCCAAACTCTGAATATTTATGGGATTGAATATCGGCCTTTTGAAGCATCCGGCACATAGACATTGAACCAGTAACATTGTCTCTTATTAGTGTCATTTAGACTGTCTGAGCCTTAAGTTTCCCCAATCTGAAAAATGGTAATAAGAATTTCTACTTTATTGGATTCATTGAACTAAAATAAAAGCTTGGCAGAAAGTGGTTGCTCAATAATATCAGTGACTGACTGTTATTATTACATGAGATGGGGCTTTATTTTCTCTAAAAGGAAGTAGAGACATAGTGAAACAACCTAGACTTCAAATTTTCAAGTATTTATAAACATTTTTTTAAAAAAATACATTGTAAACATTTTGGAAATGAGAAAATGAGAAAAAAATAACAAACCCAAAACTCCCTAAGATCTGATCGCCCAAGTACAAGCACTGTGAACACACTGGTGTACTTCTTTCCAGGGTTTCTTTATAGCATTTTATTAAGTGGTTGTAGCTGTAGGATATACACATTTCTGTAGTCATTTTCCTTTATTTAACACTGTATCAGAAACATTTTCCCATGTTGTTATATGTTATTTGTAATTGTTATTTTTCGCGGGTGTATACCACTCCTAAGACCTTTATGCCTAAAGTTCTCCAGTATTTCAGGTTTTTTTTCTTAGGATTCCAGAAGTCGAAAAACTAGGTCAGAGGGCATGAACACTTTTTATAGCTTCAGGTTTGTATTGCCAAATTGCTTTCCAAACAGTTGGTATCAATTTGCAATGCAGTAATGTCTGATAAAGCTAATCCAACTGTATATTCATTGGTACTGGGTATTTTAAATACATTTTTCTTTCAGCTGACTTATGAACTAACTGTGTCTGGTCTTCATTGGCAGCAGCTGCCAAGTAGGAAGCAAGTAAAGAAGAGTTAAGAAACCATAACAAACTGCATTTCCCGTTTGCCCCAAGAATACTCACCAGAGGTGCTTGTAGCTCCAGCATTTACCCTGAGATAATTTGTGGATTACAGTCCCAACCTTACCTCAAAGTTTGCCACAAAATATCTCACTTTTATTGTTATTTTTGCATTGCTCTTGTATTTCGATAGTCTTTGAAAACAAAATCATTCTGTTTATAGCATTCTGTATTTCCTTTACAAAATATAGTCATTCTCGATTGCTGAAAATGTCAAATCCTAGAAAACGTAGCATTCCTAAGGAGATATTAACGTTCTTGAACAGTTAAAGATTCATTTGATGAATCTGATTTATGTATACATTTATGTTATGTTAGGATTAGAGACAAATTCTGTTTAGAAGTAACTCTAAGAACAGTTTTATATTTTATCTTTACATTGAAAACCACTCAGATTTGCTTTAGCCTCAAAGAGCATATTTATGTAAAATTAAATTAACTTTGGAAGTGGGCAGAACTTTTTTTTTTTTTCAAACAAGAAATGGGTTAATATAGAACCATGGAGCTGAAAAGAACTTGAGTGATGTATTAACTTCTTGTCTCCCCTGATTTTACCATCTGCATTTAGACTAGAAGATAGACGGATACAATATTTGAATTTAACGTAATATTTTAAAGTTTTTATTTTCTAACATATAGCCTATGTATTTTATTTTTATTGTCTTTTTTTTGAAAAGGAAATACATATTCATGATTTAAAAAAATTAAAATAGTGCAGTGCCTGAAATGGTGGTATCCCCACCCCTGCTCTCAGTCACCCTCCACAGAAGAATCATTTTCTTAATGTAGTCAAAGGAGTTCTGTGCATTTTTAACATAAATAGGCGTTTCTTCACAAATAGTAGCATACCAGACATATTGTTTTTCACTTTGTTTTTTTTTTGGTCTTTTTTTCACTTACTATGTCTTGGAAATCATCCCACAAACTCACATATGGATTTGATATGGTCTTTTTAATAGCTAATAGTATATATTGCATGGATGTACCAAATGTATTTTCCTCTCTACTATGGAAGACTGTTCCTTTCTATAGACAATGTTTCAAGCAACAGGTTTTCCTTTATGCACATGTGTTAGTAATAGCTGTTGGATCAATTACTAGCAGTGAAATTTTGCTAGGTCAGCAGATGCATTTTTAAATGTACACTTTTAATTTTGATAGATACCTTCCGTAGGAGTTGTACTGATTGCCTTCAGATTGCCTTCTGTAGGAGTTGTACTGATTTAAACTCTACCCAATAACATATAAAAATATGTGTTTCTCTCTACCACTGCTGACACACAGTTTTAACAATGTCTTTGGTCTTTGACAAATAGAAAGGTAAAAATAATATTCCAATTTTGTTTTAGTATAATTTTTTCTGATGAAAAGCTTGACAACTTTTCAAAGCCCCTTATATATATATATATTTTTTTTGTGAACTGACTAGACATAATTTTTAATTGCTGAAAAATATCCCATGGAGAAGATTTACTGTAATGTAGGTAAGCATTTCTTTGTTGTTTCTGTACTTTCACTGGTGTAAATAATACCACAGTGAACATTTTTTTCCCCACATAAAGCATTTCCACCTTTTTGTATTGTTTTCTTGGAATAGATTCTTGGAAATGAAATTTGTGGGTCAAAGGGTATTGGCCTTTTAAAGACATTATTGCCAAATTGCTCTTGGAAAGGCACATACTAGATTACAAACCCACCAACAATATACCCATGTGCCAAGTTCACTTTCCCATTGCCAGCATTGATTTAACCACATCTAAAGGATCTTACAGATTATAGCTTCCAAAGATTTATTTGTGCTCTAATCCAGTGTTAGCCTAAACTTTAAAGCCAGGTGACTTTCCCCATTTGTGTGGCAGACCAAATCCTTCCTGTCGAAATTGAGGGTCAGCTTTGTTTTGAAAAGTTCTTAGGGTTCTGCACCAGAGATGTCAATGATTATTTCCCTGTCTTTGTAAACCCCCATGGCCAAGTTTGTACAAATCACTGTAGAAGAAAAACATTGCCACTGTTCCAGGAAGTGCTCAGGTGCTTCCCTGCTGGATTACTGATTGGGGCAGGTGACCTATGGCCCTGTGGGGCCATACAGGATGTTGGGCTCTGTCTTGAGAGGTCTTGTTCCATTCACTCTTGCTGGGATGTGAGAAAGTCAGCGAGGGTGACCCTGGGGAAGGCACCTGGGAGAGTAGACCTTTGTTTTTATCAGCTCAACATCTCTTTCCTTTTCTGATATTAGGGGCTTTTCTTGCTCTTGCAAACCGCCATCTTGTGACCTAACCCTGGCCTAATAGAATCCCCTTTCCTCTTGATCAGAGTGACTGACTCATGAGCAGGCACTTGACCCAAGAAAGACCAGTTATAGTCCTTCCTGGAATTTGACATATGGGTGCTGGGAGTAAGAAACTGTGTTTTCCCATGAAGTCTGGTAAACTGGGATGATTTAAGTAAGCTTAAAGTTACTGGTAGTCCTCTTTCCTTCATGTGGATAATGCTGTCTGCAATAGAAACCTGGGAATATGAAGCTAAGGAAAGATACACAGAGACAAGGCAGAAGAGATGGAAAGAGGCTATCTTCACATCAGCCATTTGAGTGCTTATCTGAACTGAATTTCTTTCTGTAATTGTAATGGAGGAACTGTAGTTTACTTGGAGAGGCCAGAGGACTTGCATCTGGGAGGAGAGCCCAGAGATTTCTAGAAAAAGGGAGCTGAGAGCTGGTATGAGAATAAAATGTCAGTTGTGAGATTCAAACATCTCAGATGTTTGAGATGATAGTCAGGATGGGGCAAGGTAAAAATTGGTGGCTGGGAATGTGAGAATGACAGGAAGTACAAACCCAGAGAAGGAAAGGGAGTCTTTTGCATTCATCTGGGTACAAGATCTTGAGCCATGTTGGCAGTGGGAAAGGAAGGGAAGAAAGCAATAGTTGCAAGGAGAATTGTAAAGGAAAAATCAACAGGACTTGGTGACTGATTGGCTATCTGTGTTAGTCTACTCTGGCTGCCATAACAAAATACCACAGACTGGGTGACTTAGAAACTTATTTTCTCACAGTTCTGGAGGCTGAAAGTCCAAAGTCAAGGTGCCAGCAGTTGGTTCCTGGTGAGGCTCTTCTCCTCAGCTAGGAATGGCACCTTCTCGCTGTGTGCTCACATGGCCTTTTCTTTGTGCAAGTGTGGACAGAGAGAGGCCTCTGATGTCTCTTCTTCTTTTTATAAGGACACCAGTCCTATTGGATTAGGGCCCTGGCCTCATAATGTCATTTAACTTTAATTACCTCCTGAAATATTCTCTCTCCCAATATAGTTGTATTGGGGATTAGGGCTTTAACCTATGAATTTGTGGTGGGGTGGGAGATGTGGCACATGATTCAGTCTATAATACTAAGTAGAAATAAGTTTTTGGAATTGGATGATTAATTTGTTTTGGGTTTATTTTCCTTAAATATCTTTAAAATATATTTGTAATCATAGGTACATGTGATTTTTAAAATTCTGTTCTTTTCACATTATATCATAAGAATTTCCCAGTTTTGCTGTATAGTGTTCATAACTATCATTTTAAAAGGCTACATTGCATTTTCCGTGGTACCCTATTATTAATTCTAGTCTTTATCTTAACTAGTTTCCCTTGGCTGCCAGCCCTATTTACCTTTCCTTTGCCTAGTTCATCGTGGCAATTCCTTTTCCCCTATCTGACTGCTAACCCCCACCTTAAGGCCAGATCAGCACATGCCAGGGGCTTCCTCAGTGGTCCAGTCATCCTGCCATTCTGCCACCCAATACCCATTAAGAGGAGACAAATGTATCTTAAAGGCTATGTTTTTCATGTCACCTCTCTATTAACATTGACTGAATGATAAAGTCCAAATTCTAGCTAGGCATTAGAAGTTTTCCACAATCCAAGGAGACTTTCAATTAGAAGTCTTCCAATCCTAACTTTGTTGCCACTCACCCACCTTGTTTTTATATGAGCCTTTTGTAGATTCCAGCCCCTCACTGTCCTCCAATGACATATTCTGTCATTCCCAGCCGATTAATTTTGTTTTATCTGGATGTCCTTCTTGATTATCTAGTTTTATACAGGTTGGGTTGTCATAACATGTCTACATGCATGCTAGACCATGATGTCTTTGCAGGTAAGGACTATGACTGACTCACTTCTGTAACAGGCACTGGCACACAGTCCAATGTGTAGACCTAGACAAACCCAAGTTTATCCTGATTCAAATCTTGGCTCTGTCATGTACAAACTACACAACTATGGACAAGTTGCTTAACATCAAACCTAAGTTTTCTCATCTGTAAAAGTGAGAAAAATACTAGTACTTAATGCATTTGGCTATTGTGTATAATATCTGTTGTATGTGGTTGTATGTAAAAGTTACCTCACTAGGACCCAAGACATAACTGCTTAATAAATCTTACTGGTTTTGATAATGATGATGGTGGTGATGATAATGATGATGATGATGATGATGATTAGCACTCTGGAAATGTTTGCGGAATGAATCTCAGACTTAGCTTATGCACAGAGAAGTAAGGAGCAGTGACTTTTCTTTCTTGTTCTCATGATCCCTCGGCTTCTTCTCTAGAACCTCCTGTCAAACATACCCATCTTCCAGCCCTGACTCAACATAGCCACAGAGTGAGAGGACCCCCAAGCTGAAGTTTCCCTCTTGGCAGCTTGAGTAGGCTTGCCTCCAGAGCCCAGCACCTTCTTCCCAGGAATTAACTTCACAGGGTTTGATTGATGTTTCCAAATAGGACATACTAATTCACTTAACTAGTACCCTCTGTGAGAGTCTGTAGGAGCTAGAAATGTGTTCCTTGCCCATATCCAGGACCACAGAAATGCCTCTCATCAGGCCTGCAACTATGTCAGAGGAGCCCATGACAAAAACACAAAAGGAGACCCATATGCCATCTGTCTAAATACTTAAAAGTTATGAATCAAGCTAACAAATTGTTAAATGTGTTCCATCCCCCATCTTGACAAATGTACCCTTGTAATAACAAGATTTAAAAATATGTGTAAAAATATGTGCACAGCTTTGAGATCCCTATTACTGAAATTGGCAAAATAGTAAACCTGACCAAATTTGATCATAATAGTTTCTGTCTAGATGCTCTGTAGACAGGCCAGCGATGTTTAAATGAATATAATAAAACATTAAACATAAAAATTGCTTTTGTATATGTTTTTAAAGAGTTCATTTTGAATATTTTAGAAGAAAAGTATATTAAAATGAAAAGGTATCTATGAACCTTTATTTAGATCTTCTTTAAAGTTTTTCAAGAGTTTTATAATCTGCTTCATAAAGCACTTGCATAGCTTTTGTTAGATTTATTTATTTCAGTTTATATTTTTGGCATGATTATCTCTTTAAAAATTACTTCTTAATTTGCTGCTGATTATAGAAATTCATTGACTTTGTATATTGATTTTAAAATTCAACCACCTTGTTAAACTCTCTTATTGAAACTAATAATTTATCTATAGATTTTTATGGTTTCCATGTAGCCAATAATATACATGAATAATGAATGTTTTACTTCTTTTTCCCACTTCTTATACCTTTATTTCTCTCCTTTTTTTCAATACAATTAGAATGAATAAGTTATAAGCGAGCGTTCTCTTTTTGTGAAAAATATGCAGTGTTTCACCACTAAATTTTTGCTATCAGTTTTCTGTAAATAGACTTTTGGAGGTTAAAGAAATTCTACTTCTAGCTTTCTAAGGATTTATTTTTATATTTATCATGAATGGATATTTAAGTTTATCAAACATTTTTTAATTTACCGAGATGAGCATGTGACTTTTTTCCTTTAATTTATGTGAGTTATGTGAATTAGTTTTTTAACATCAAAACAATCAGTCTTGTGTTCTTGTGTTAAACCCAACTTGGTCATGATTCTTTTATACATTGCTGAAATTAGTTTGCTAATTTTTAAAAAGAATTTTGTACTTATGGAATTTGCACTGATGAAATTGTCTCACATTTTTTCTTTTGTGCCCTGTCCTGGTCAGTTTTACTGTTAACTTTATTCTTGCCTCATAAAATGAATTGGGGAGCATTAGAGTTTGTTTTATATTGAAGTTACTAGAATGATTGGTAGAAGTTACTAGTAAAACCACCTGTACCCGGTGTTTTCTTTGTGCCAAGATTTTAAACAACTGATTCAATTTCTTTAATGGGTATAGGATTATTCAGATTTTTAATTTCTTCTTGAGTCAGCTTATTTTTCTAGGAATTTGTCCATGTTTTTCTAAGCTTTCAAATTCATTAGCATAAAGTTGTTTATAATATTTTCTATCTTTTTAATCTATGTGGTATCTGTAGTTTAATACCATTTTTCATTCCTAATTTTATGTCTTCTGTTATTTTTTCTTGATCAATCTTGCCAAAGGTTTGTTAGTAGTATTAATCTTTTAAAAGAACCAAATTTTGGTTTTGTTGATCCTTTTATGTATGTTTTCTTTTCTATTTTATTATTCTGTGGTTTTATTTTTATTTTTAAAAATTTCTTATAACTTACTTTGGTTTTGTTCTACTTAGTTTTTCAATTTTTTACTTATGTACTAGAAACATAAAAGTATAAATTTCCCACTAGCACAGTAATACTTCAAGTGAACTCTATATCTGACATATGGTTCTGCTGTTATTGTAGAATTCGAACTATTTCTAAATTTCTGCTGATTTGTTATTTAACCCATGACTTTTTAAGATGTATTTTTTAATTTCCAAACACATGAGATTTTTCCCTCTGGTTTTCTGTTTGTAATTGACTTCAAATTTAATCATATTGCGGTCAGAAAAAAAGTAGTCTATAGGATATCAGTCTTTTGAAATCTGTTGAGACATGAATGTAATTAAATTTCATGTATGTTCCATGTGTTTCCAAAAAAGTATATTCTAAAATATTTGGGACTAGTAATGTATATATCTTTAAAAAGTTTACATCTTACGTATAATAAAACTTGCAAACTGCTTTCCAAAGAGATAATCATTTTACATCCTCACCAACCTTTGGGACACTCAGTCTTTTAAATTTTAGCCATTCTAGTGGTATATAGTGGTACCTAATTGTGGTTTTAATTTGAATTTCTCTAATGGCCAATGAGGTTGAGCATCTTTTTATATGCTTATTTGCCATCTGTATATCTTCTTTGATGAGGTCTGTTCAAATCTTTTGCCCATTTTCTAACTCAATTATTTGTCTTATTATTGAGTTATAAGACTTCTTTATATAGTTTTGATATATTCTGGGTTTAAATTCTAGCTATATATTTTAGTATTCTAGATATATACATATATAATATGTTGTTTATATATATGTGTGTGTATATATATATATATATATAATGCATACATATGTATTTTAGACATAAGAACTTTGTAAAACTTTGTCAAATATGTATTTTTTGCAAACATTTTCTCCCATTCTTACCTCCACTGTGGCCATGTGACAAGTTCTCATCAATGACATGTGAGTGAAAGTGATGTGTGCTGCTTCTGGGTCCACCTTTAAGAAGCAATGAAACTTCTCCACTTTTTAATATCTTCTACTTGCTGTACAGAGGCCCCAGGGGATAGGGTAGTAGAGCAGAGAGATGGAAGGAGCTTGAGTCCCTGAGTCACAACTTGGAGAAAAACTGCCTGTCCACCAGGAACACTGAAATTAACTATAATGAAATAAATTTCTATCATGTTAAGCTACTTCATTCTGAGATTCATATGTTATGGCAGGTAGTGTTCCCCTAATATACCTGTGTTTTTGTTTTTGTTTTTGATAGGATTGGAGACTAAAAATAAATTTCTAATCAGATTGATATATATGACTTTTGTTCAACAAATTTTTGTATCAAGAGATCATCTGAAGCTATTTCTAGAATTTGTTCTTCTAACCTGGTCATTTTATTTGTTCAGAAATTAATGTAGGGAGGAGGCAAGAGAATTAAAATGTTAATCAAGCCACAGTCTGAGACACAAAATGCTGATCAGCCCTGTAGCCAGGCCAGGCGGGCACCTTCAGAACAAAGGAAGATTTCTGCTGAGATTGCTAACAGCCCATTCCCAACACAAATGAAGGGGAACCAGGAACCAACAGAGTCATTCCCTATGGCTAAAACCATGGGGGAACCTATGGATTAAAGGCTGGGAATTACCAGCAGGCCTTTCTCTCTACATATTCTTACATTTTCATGCTACATACTCTTCCCCTTCCTCACTGTATGTCCATATCAAAGGAAATAGGAACTAAAGAATGACATATAAAGTGACTTCCCTGAACACTCAGGGTCTCTTTCAGTGCCTTTGCTCTGTCTCCGTTGTCTCTGTTCATCTGAGTCCCTCTCAGTGCCTTTACTCTCTTTCTCTTACTGTCCTCGACCCTGTCACTGTCCCTCTCACTTTGCCTCTGAGAGGAGACCCCACTCTGTCTATGTAGTGTTATCCCTTTTCTAGTAAACTTTCCTTCTGACTTTAACTTTGGTGTGTGTGTTGAATTCTTTATACATTCTCCCCCAAAAGAGCCTCCTCTCTTGGTGCAGGGCTTAGTCTCGCCCCCCTGCAGCTTGGGAAATTTGCCCTGTCCTGCATCAAAATGGCTGATAATCGGGTTTGAAAAAATACTTGTGTAAACTTTTTATTAAATCTTTCAAGTATTTCTTTATAATGTTAAAATTTTGATGAGTTGTTCTTGTGAGTTCACAACCAAGTCCACAGTGGAAAGGTGTTCGGAATTTGCTTTGTTTGTGTTCAGTATTCATTTGTTGGTTGAACCAATAAAGTTGCTTCTGGGGCTTTTGGAAGGCTGTGTCTGATATGGTGTCTGTTTAGTGAGTACATAGTCTGTGCCAAGCACTTTACATGGATTTTTTCTCAGTCCTTGTAACACCATCAAGAGGTAGGTAATATTCCCATTTTAAAGCTAAGGAAATAGAAGCTTAGAGAAAGGAAATCACTTGCTTGAAGTTGCACTGACTCAACCCTGGGTGTGTCCAGCCCCCGACTTGCACAGCGCTATCCCGATGGGAGTCATACTGAATAGGAGACCACATTTCTGCCTCAGTATTCCTGGGCTCCCTGCAAAAGGTCTCAGTTATTAGCCAGACTGTTCTCATGTCCAGGGCGTGGGGCTGCTTCAATACTAATTCCTTTTTTTCTTTTGGAATTTGACCCAAAACAGCCATGGGTACGGTGGTAGAATCTCAGCATGGAGGGTGCATGTGTGTGTGTGCATGCACATGCATATGCCTGCACCAATGACCTGGTGCTAGTATAAAGAAAACTTAGCCATTAGCTTTCTCTCTTCCTACTCTCCATGCCCCCTCCCTGCCCCCATACATCTACCTTTGCATGTACCAGAGGTATGATGCTTCCCACCGTGGGGGAAGTATAGCTAAGTGTCCCAAGAGAAATCACAGTGTCATCTTGCTCTTTGCGTTGTCAAGGGGGTTTCTGGAAGCCATTTTGGGAGATTTGTCTTTAGAGCCCATAATGTCCAAATACTATGATTATAACTAGGTTAAAAAAAAAATCCTGTAAAGAAAAAACAAAATGGGGTTATGAGTTTTTTCTTTATTCTCAAAATTTTCTATAATGTAGTTTCTTATATAATTAAAAGTTATTAAAAAATGCAGTGAATTGCACAAGCTCTACGTTGCTTCTCTACGTAGAGAACATCTGTTGGTAGCTGAGCTTTGCTTCCTACTAAGTGGTAATACCACATTGCCAAGGAGGTTTTAAAAATTATTTAAATTATTTTATTGTGGTAAAATATACATAACGTAAAATGTACCATTTTCACCATTTTAGGTGTACATTTCAGTGGCATTAAGTACATTTACGTTGTTGTGCAACCACCACCATCATCCCTTCCGAAATTTTTCATCATCCCAAACTGAAACTCTGTACTTATTGAACAGTCACTCCCCTTTCACCCTTTCCCCAGACCCTAGTAACTTCTACTTTGTTTCTGTAAATTTGACTAGTCTAGGTACCTCATATAAGTAATCCTGCAATATTTGTCTTTTTATATCCAGCTTATTCACTTAATATACTGTCTTCAAAGTTCTTCCATGTTGTAACATTTGTCAAAATTTTCTTTCTTTTCGAGATTGAATAATATTCCACAGTATGTATATACCACATTTTGTTTATGCATTCATCCATGGATGGGCATTTGGGTCGTTTCCACCTTTAGGCCATTGTGGTTGTGTGTATCTCTTCAGGTCCCTTCTTTCCGTTTTTTTTGAATGCATACCTAGAAGTGGAATAGCTGCTACGAATGTTTTTAGAACTCATTTTTGAGACTTTTCTAGAATATTATTTTGAAATTCCCCAGCTAAGGCCACTCTCTGTCCTTTGAATGTGGATTTGATTTTTTGAAACTTCCAGCAGTTTGGAGGGGCACCATCTGGTTTCTTACTATTCTAAAGAATGCAATGTTCCTCTCTCTTACCCTAATTTCAGCCTGCATTTCTCCCATGGCCTCCAGGGCAACAGCTCCTGCTATAGATATGCTAATTAACTAGAAGAATTCTGCTTGAGGCATGGGTGTTTTGTAAAAACAGCCCCTGGTTGAAAGCTGCCTCTCCTAAAGAGGTGGGGAAATATGTACAACATAGTGACTATTTATCACAGATTTACAGGAGCCTCAAGACCAGACTCAGATCAACAGGGGTCAACAGACTGGCTAGGAACAAAGAGATTTAGAGTTTTTGTGCTCTTCCTTGGATTCCTCTTGGTGCCTAGCTGTCTATAGTACTGTTACGGAGCACACCCGGACAAGATGACCTCAGAGACGAATTAGAACCAAAAAAAAACACTTCATTACGAATTCGAATCCGAGCTCAAGCCTCCACTAACGCAGCAGTGAGAACAAGAGCCCTGATCCTTAGCATGGGGTTCCTTATATTAGGTTTATGGCGGGCTAACTTTGCCTGCGTGGGACAGGTTGCAGTTCCTTATTGGCTAACCGTGTGGCCTGATGATGGCCTGACCTTTAAGCAAGCCAACAGGATGTCTGGGCGGAGAATTCCGGCCCTTGGTCGGAGGGGATTGCAGTCTATCTTGCTGGGGGAATTTAAAATTTTCCATTCCGCCATCTTAGATCTTACATCGCCATCTTAAATACATAAGTTCTCATGACCCATTACATTACCCTCCCACCTCTTGCCCTGTCCCTCCTCCCTTCCCTTGACATAAAAGATGCCTAAATTTGGGGCACACTTAAGATGGACTTTTGGAAGCACTTAGGCCCCCCATCTTCTCGAGCTAGTGCCTTCTTGATAAATAAACCTTTTCTTATTCCAAATTCTAACGTTTTGAACATTGGACTTTGAGGTGCAGGGCACGTGAACCTTGAACCAGTTCTACTACGTGTTGATCTGGTGCTTGAGGGCTTACATACCCTACATCTCCTAATAAAGCAATGCTGAAAGGTAAAGACTGGTGTCTTCCTTTCCAGATGAGGGAATTGAGGTTGAGAGAGGGTGAGAGCCTGCCCAGTGTATGGAGTAATAGTCACAGGGCCAGGGTTCAAGCTTAGAACTGTTTGAGCTCAAAGCCTGTGCTTGGTCTATTACCATGTTCTCTTACTTTGAAGCAATTGTTGGGCTATCAAATTATGTATTACCATTTTGGATCAAAAAGGTATGATTATTGAGACTTATTTCAAAATGTTCATTACAAATTTTTCCAATCAAAAAATTAATTATCATTGTCTGAAATTTGGAATATAGAGACAAGCAAAAAGAAAAATTACCCATGGTTCTATCTTTACCTGTCAATCAATTGTAACCTTTAATAAAGTGTTTCATTGCATTTTCCCCACAGCTGAGCAGGGCATGGCATTCACTTGATCACTTCAGGCCCAGGACTTGAGACAAGTGTTTAGTAACCTTAATGAAGCTGCACCTTTTCATTGATAAAGGTTTATATTGTCAGGAGATGTCAGGGGTGTGGCACCTGCAGAGAGACAAGAAAGAACTTGTGAAGTGCTTTCAGCTGCAGCATTTGAGTCAGCTTTACACTTTTCCCAGGCAGCTCCCAAAATGACTGAGCATGGTAGGGGCACAAGCACCCACCATTTCTGCCCAATGGGGACTCCTCCTCAGACAGGCAACTTTATTTTACTCCCCACTGGGTTGCCCAAGACTTCAAATCATCTGCACTGTGGTCTGAGACATTCTCTGCCCTATTTTTCTTCTTCCTCTCTTTTTTCACAGGATCAAATCTGCATGGCACTCTGAAGGCTTTCCCTGCCCAGTCCTTCCTCCTCCCCTCTTTATCTTTCATAGTTATTGTCCCCCAATAAACCACTCACTCCTAACTCCAACTGCTAACTCCTAACTTCACCATCTGCTTCCTGGAGCTTGCAGATTGACACAGGTGGTGACTATTGATGAGAAGATTTATGCATGTTTCTGAGTTTTTGTTTGGTCTTTGAAAAGCTAAGTTTAGAATCCCTGCATCAGGTAATGTTTAACATACCACCACCAATTTTGTACTTAATACAGAGCATAAAAGGATATATTTATAAAAATTATTGTTTTCTATTTTAATGACTCAAATAATCTTATGTCTTAATATTTTAATATTTTAAGGTCAAAATGGTAGACTAATACGTAAGAATGAGAAACCACAGAAGAAACATTAATAAAAGACTGGAAATAAAAGAGAATGCAACATGGAAACCGAACCGCACACTAACGAAGTTGGAAGATAACACTGAAAAACGAGGGGAATTGCTGGAAATAAGACAACTGCTTTCTAGAAGTCATGGTTGTGAGTAATCAATAAGGTCTGATGAATTGGAAGAACATAAACATAGTAAAAATGTGTTACAGCTGAGTGTCTTGTAGTGCAAGCTAGTGTGAATTAAGTGCCAAACATGTAAAATGAATGTATAAAACTGGTTATATCTGCTGTAACTCATACCAATGCAGGAGATTTTAAGAGCTGCTAATAAAATAGTAGTGTATTTTATTTATCCAACTTTGTGTTTGTAGGTGCAATAGACTGTTTCCAGGAGGCCTTGCTTCTTGTCTCCCACGATCGGGAAGGCCAGTCCGTAACTATAATCACACTTTTTTATTCCATGTAGTCTAGTGAGCACCTCCTGTAATCAAGGCGGAATCTCAGGCTGATGGAAGCATTTTCATTCTGATTGCAAGTCTGAGGTCTTGCATGTGACATCTGCAGCTGCCCGCTGGGAGAGAGGGGCTCTATCCTACTTCTGTCATCAGTGCCTGGGTCCCGTGTCTGGGCTGTAGAGATTGCAACCCCGAGCATTTTCCTTGTTGCTCCATTTATTTCCCTGACACAACTCTCACCCCCATGCTCCCTCCTCTCCCAAGTCCCAATTGGCCCAAGAACTTCTCCTTTGTCTAGCTTGACGGTTCTCAACCTGGCACCCATTCACTAATGCCCAGGCTGCACTCCTAATCACTTCACTCAGAACTCTGAGATCAGGAGGCAGCATTTTAAAAGTTTCCCAGGTGATAACAATGTGCAAACCAAGGCCGAGAATCACTGGCTTAGCAAAACTCATTTCCCCTACGGAAGGAGAAAGAAAAGGCACTCTTACAAACTTTGCACCAGGCCCATTTCACTGGCCACACCACTGTCCTTGAAGACAGAGCTGGGTCCCATTCTTCAGTGCCATCCATAGTTCTTTACACAAAGCAGATGTATACAGTCTTGTCCTTAATGAAACAAAATTGAATTTCTTATGGAGAGCCCTTAGATCAAACCCTCAAACGAGCCAGGTGTATGGAATGTGGGTTGAAAACCCAAGATCAAGATATGTCTTTGACAGCAAGTGGACAGGTAGCTCTGGTCGTGTTCCTTAATTCCTCTGAGGCTGAGGTTTTCTATCTGAAAATAGAAAGAGTACTTTTGCTCATTGGTTCTCTTTTATTGAGCAAAAGGCTCAGTGTACATCATTTCCAATTCTCTCAATCATCCTGTTAGGTAGATCTTTTTGTTATCTTTTTACCCATGGGAAAACAGACTCAATGAGCTAAACTAACTTGTTAGGGTCACACAGCTAGTTACAGTCTGACCAGGCATTTGCAATCACTCCTGGTGATTAAGGGGTGGGTATTGGAGTTAGACTAGGTTCAAATCCCCATTTCACCTCTTGCTAGCTGGGGAATCTTGGGCATGGTATTTAACTATTCCAATCTTTCACTTTAATTATAACCCTAAGAATTTTCTGTTCTACTCCCAAACCTCTTTTGGGCAGGCCTGGCTGGGCAGTAGTAGGGGTCAGGAGAATAGTGGATCTGCAGGCTACTACAGCTGTCCAACGCAAACTGGGGGAGTGAATCTCTCCTCCTTTCTAGTGTGGGACCCTTTCCAGGCAGAAGTGCCATGGAGGACAACATGTGAGATAAACTGGCATACAATTGGCTAGTCACAGAGACTTTGACCAACCTCAGTAAGAGAGACAACAAATATAGGATAAATGCACAGTTCTCTTGAGTGTGCCAGTTCAAGATAATCTTTTATTAAGCATAATTCAGATGATATCTCCCATGACCTCAATTTATATTGTGGCACAAACTGCTCTCAAACTCTTCCTCAGAACTTTCTCTAAGGTGGGAGCCAGCTGGACTGACTGTTTACTTTCTTTGCATGTGACTTTTCTCATTATGGCATCATACCATAAGGTGGGGGGCCTGTTGCCAGGGCTACTGGATGTAGGGCATATGTCGTTTTAGCCTTCGCTGAGTCCTGACTCCATTGGTTTAAGCTTCCCTTGTGTTCCAGACTCTTTTAGGCTCCTCACTTTTGTGGTCACAAAAAACAAACATGTTAAAATGTCTCTCCTCTTTCCTCTGTTTCTCTACAGGTTCTTACGGATCTTTATCCTACCCTGTGTTCACTAACTTCACTTTTTTATTTCTGTTACTTATTCTGGTATTTCCCCTTCCCCTCATTCAGTATAATAAATTATTTCCTTGAATCAATAGTCACCCAACACCTCCCGTGGATGAAGAATAAAAATAATCAAGAGTAAACCCTTAGACAGGTTATTGTTAGGGGCAATTGAGATAATGTGTGTAAAGCACCCAGGACATTGTAAACACTTACATGAATTAGCTGTAATTACATAAACAGCAGTCATCCTGAGTGGCCTGAGCTATGACAGCAGGGAGGACAAAGGATATTGAAAATGCTCAGTAAGCTGAGAAATGTTAAATGGTGACAGGTTACAGCTATGGTGTGTCTGGGAGCCCAGTGTCCTCGCCTAATACCTTCATTTACTTATTCACCAAACATTTATTGAGATCAGTGGTGGCCATTTGTCATATTCACAGCTGCTTGTGTTTTTTTAAAATTTCAGTTGTTGACTTAAAAACTTTTTAAATTGTGGCAAAATACACATAACATGAACTTTACCACTTTAACCATTTTTAAGTGTACAATTCAGTGGCATTCAGTACATTCACATTGTTTGTGCAACCATCACCACCATCCATCCCCAGAACCCTTTTCATCTCACAGTGCCCAATGTCTTTTGAGTTGTCTTTCTGTTTCTGGGGAAATTCCTCTTCTGTCTTCCCAATGAGGAAGTCAGATCTCATTCCCACCTGCCCTGTGACTGGGATGCAGGACTGGGATGCAGGCTCCACCAATCAGCAATCAGCTGCAGCTGTGCAGACTTGATTTTAGATGGGAGCCACAGGAAGAAAGAGGCTGTGGCAGAAGCCGCCATGTTTGCTGGTGTGGATGGCAGCAGGGGTGTCCAGATTTCGGTGCTGGTGGTCTCAACGGTGGTGGTTCCCAGAGGTAGCAAGGTCAAGCTTCTGATACCGAAGTGAAAACAGTGCTGGCTGTAGTAGTGATTATGGTAGGGCTGGGTTCTTGGCACGTAGACCTTGGCACTGATGATAGTTTCCTTATCAGGCCATTATTTTAGGTGTAACTTCTGGATGTTTTGTCTCATCTACTTTTAAATGAACTTTTTTTTTTTTTTTTTTTTTTTTTTTTTAATAACTAGCCGTGCCCGTCATTTTTATCAGGACTGCAGAGAACAGTGAGACCAAGGTTGCCTAACCCTCTCGCTTTTGGATGCTGTTGGCAGAGCGCCCTTCTGATGAACTGGTCGGGCTCCAGCTCTTTCCTTGTCTCTCCTTGACTTCAGTTGGAGCAGGGAGTACTATGGAATGCAATAGCTCCTCCTTATTGTTGGGGTCCCTGGGAGAAAAGTTATTTTCAGAAGCTGGTCACTTCCAGGAAAGGGAGGCCCTGTTCAGGGGTTTGCTCCTGATTATTTGTCTTCTTCATTTGTAGAATGTTTGCCTGGACACAGGCTAATAATTCCCCCTTTCTTTTCTGTTAACATCTTCTGCTGACTTTTCAACATGGTGTCTCTGGGAGGCAAATTCTGTCAAGAGGCATATTTGAGTATAGGAGGCAGGCTGCCTCTTTCTATCAGGAAGTACTGAGAAATACCATCACTCAAGATTCCCCAGAATTTCTCTCTGACCTTTGTTGGCCTGGTACCCTTGTGCTTCAGTAACCCTCTCTGCAGGATTAGGCTTGGCTTCCCACGTCCTGCATTGTGTGATTATTGAGGCCCTTCTCTGTGCCAAGATCATTCCGGAGACACAGAGATGAGTAAGAGGTGTGGCCTTCAGGAACTTACAACCCAGTGGAAATAAGCCAACAGGTCCAAGCCTCAGCTAGCGGCCATAGAAAGAGATTACTTTATCGTTTATTATCCAGATAGTCACCTCAGCCTGGTCTTGCTTGTCTTCTCCTCTCCAGATAGGTTTTGTGATTCTCCAGGGAATATATTTGTGTTCAACTCTTCTGTCCTGGTTGTCACATGCCATCCCAACCATCCTGGACAGGACATGTGTCAGTGGGCATGTCATAGAGCCTGGCAATCTTTTGCCCAGCTTTTGTCTTGCATTCCTGCAGATTCCCAGAAGATGAGTATCTTCTCTTTTCAGTGACTGCCTGCAGCCCCAGCCTTTATTTTATTTTGTAGGATGACTTTTTTACCAGGAATACTGACAGTGGGGATGTCTACTTCTCATTGGGAAATGACTCCACCCCTTTCTTGGTGTATTTCTATGTTGAGAGCACAACATTCTTTAGACGTCAAAACTCAGTGATCCAGCCCCAGAAAGTTCAGTCTTGAGTAGCACCATAAGGGGAACATGAACAGTCTGGTCCAGGTTCTTCTTATAGTCTCTTCTCCAGCTCTAGGTGAAGATCAAGTGTGCCGCAGTTTCTCATCCCCTATGAGTGTTGCCTGCATAAGAATACACATCTTCCTAAGCATAAGAAATGGTTTTATGGTCCAGATGCATGCCTAGTGCAAGAAGCATTTCTCTAAAGGACAAGCTGTCTACAGGGTACCAACTCTGCTACCATAAATAGACTTTCCCAGCATTTCATGGACTTGTCTGGTTCCTGAGAGCCACAGCTATCTCCACTATCCCCATGGCTACAGGAGCATTTGCTCTATGTCTTCACAACTATGAGGCATGTAACGTGGATTTGTCCTCAAATAAAAGGCTTTCTTTGCCAGAGGTGAATTTGACTCTGGTAAAATAGAGACCTGCTTAAAGCTTTGAAAATATAGGTCCCCTACTCCAAGCTTCTATCTTTCCTTTTGAGGTCTCAAGGATCTTGTGAACTTTTAGTCAGCAATCTCAGAGCACTCTGTGTTTTCTCTCTGTTATGGGTTGAATTGTGTCCCCCAAAATGTATATGTTGAAATTTCAACTCCTAATATCTCAGAATATGACTGTATTTGGAGACAGGGCCTTGAAAGAGATGAATAAGTTAAAATGAGGTCTTTCGGGTGGGCCCTGACCCGATGTGATTGTTGTCCGTGTGAGAGGAGACCAGGACACAACTACCCACAGCGGGAATACCATGTGAGGACACAGGGAGAAGACGGCCATCTACAAGCCAAGGAGAGGGGCCTTAGAGCGAACCAGCCCTGCTGACACCTTATTCTTGAACTTTCAGCCTCCAGAAAAAATTTGTGAGAAAACAAATTTCTGTTGTTTAAGTACCTCTGTTTGTGATAGTTTATGGCAGCCTGGATAGACAAGTACATCCTCCCCTGAGCAGTCTTTATTAAAAAAGCCTTTCCTTTTTTAATACTGAGCATGTCTTGGGATCTACCACATAGTCCCCTGCACGTGGGTCCTGAGGACTGGTTTGGAGAGACTAGAAGGGAGCATGCCACATGCGTACCCATTTTGTCTGCAAGGAGGGACATGAAGGAACAGTGAGGGCAGAAGGGGATACCATTCTAGCCAGTCATAAAAACTGCTTCCACTCTGGCCCTGGATGAGGCAAGGATATTAATCTCTTCCACATCTGTAAGATAGGCCACCAAGTTTGACATTCTAAAGCTTCTCTGTCTAATATGAGAGCCATCAACCACATGGGGCTATCAAACTCTTGAAATGTGGCTTGTCTGGACTGGAATGTGCTATAAGTGTAAATTACATAAAGACTTAGTTGGGAAAAAAAAGCAAAAATCTTATTAGTAGTTTTTATATAGATTGCATATTAAAAAATTTTGGGGTAGATTGGGTTAAATAAAAAAGATCTTTTTGGGTTATATAAAATATATGCTTCTTTTTTTTTTTACTTTTGAAAGTGGCTAGTGGACAATTGAAAATTATGTAGGTGGCTTACATTGTATGTTGAGTGGGCAGTGCTGCTATAAAGAGGGCTTGGGCCTAGCTGCTCAGCTACTAGCCAGTTCTGTGTGTCACAGGCAATCACAATATATTTAGGGCATAAAGGAAAGATGAGACCTGGCCGCTGCTCTTGAGGGGAATCTAATCTCTTGTCCTCATTGCAGAAATACCCTGGTCGACGCCCAGCTTGTATCTTGCCCTTACATCTAACATCTGCCCTCCACACTGTTGTCCTTTCTCATTGCTATGATCATTAGCTACTCTCAGATCTTTGACTCCTGTTCCATGGCCAGTTAGTGCTCTTGCCTCTTTCTTTCTTAGGTCAGGGATTCCAAGGACAGATTTCTGGTTCTTTCTCCCTTGCCTCTCCTGGTCCAAGGGCTGCCCAACACATTAATGGCCTTCTTTGTCCACTTTCACTAGAGATCACGCAGGATGGTGGGGTCTGGGTTCTGGTTACCTGGTGCTTCTCGAGCTCTTATTCAGTGTATACGACATTGGCTTCAGCCCTTGGGATCAGGAGAAGAGGCCAGAAAAGAAGCAGCCCCCTACTTTGAAGGAATGTGATATGTTTTGAATTCATCCTATGAACAAACCAGTGCAGGGTCTCCTCAACTAGACTCTACTTAGCCACCTCCTGACCTTGCACAGAGAGCTCTGCCAAGCTGCTTTTCAACTCAGACAACTCAGTGTTCATGTGATACATTTCTTAGGCCCAGGGGAAATGTTGCAAAAACTGGGAATATGTGAATTGAGGAAATGGAATTAATTAAGAAGTATAAATCTAGAAATTATAGAAATAATGGACAAAAGGAGGCCAGACTCATCTGGTGGCTACTCTGGGGAGCTGTGAAGATGACAGAGGCCTGAGGTACCTGCCCGTGACTTCCCAACTCCCAGACACTCTGCTTTTAGGCTCTGGGTCATATTTCTCTTGCCTCAAGACCCTCTTAGACATGCCTTCTGGGTTCTTGCCTCTATACCTTTGCTCATACTGTTTCCTCCTCCTGGGATGCCTTGCCCTCCCAGGTCAGCTCATTCAAATATACAATCTTACCTCTCAGTCCAAGTTCAAATACTCCTTCTTGGAGCACCCTCTGATTAATAACTAGAAATGATGTGTCCCTTTTGGGGACACCTTGGGTTTTCTTACCTGGTGTCCCTTCCCCACCTCTCCTCCTAGACTGGGGGGATCCTAGGGACAGGATGTGCTTTGTCCCTCTCTCTGTCCCCTATAGGTCTCCATCTTCTAAGCATTGTGTCTGGCTCTGGTGCCTACATTTTTATTGTAAATGTTTACCTCTGTCATAGCACTTATTGTTCTATGTATCTGTCTGCATGTCTTTCTGCCCTGATAAACTGTAAGCCTCCATTGCGTGCCTACCAGGTACAAGCTACTGGGGTTACAAGAATAAACCAGCCACAGTCTCAGTGTTCCAGGAGAGCTTGGACTAGAGGCACAAATAACTGCCAGCGTTATTGCAAATGGTCTGGCAGATGTATGTCTGGGGGTGGGTGTGGAATAAGGAGCAGAGGTCAGTTCTGCTCCTCAACAGAAATACCTCAGAGCAGGTCTTGAAGGATAAGAAGAGTTATGGAAGGTTGGATTCTTGGGGTGGAACTGGAGATGGTCTGCCAGATAATGTGGGCCAGCCCATGCAGTTGGAGGAAAAGCGGGCTTGTGTCTCTTTGACCTGTGTCCTACATATAGCAATACTTTTTGTGGAACAGATGCGTAGAAAAGGTTTGTTGATTGACTGTATGACTGACTGAATGAACTTGGAGCTCTGAGAGTGAGGAACCCAGTGACTCATTTATCTCTTTGTTAATTTTAGATGATCTCTGAGGGTTTACAATGCCCTGGCCCGATTTTTCCATAGATGTCTGCTCCTAGAATCATCTGGTTTGCGTGTTTCATACCAGGTTCCTGGGTCCTTCTCCTAGAGAGTCATATTCAGTGGGTCTGGTGTGGGTTCCAGAATCTCTGTTTCACAAGTGTCCTAGGAAACCCCTATGATCAGGCAAGTCTGATCAGGGAAGAACGACCTGTGTGCTTATTAAAAATATACAGTCCTGGTACTTCATAAGTTATATAACCATCTAACTAACCACTATGCTGTACACTTGAAACTAATATAATATTGAATGTCAACTGTAACTGAAAAAGAAAAAAATAAAAATAAAATAAAAAAGACTGTCCTGGAACCCAAGCAGACCTCTTGAAGAATCTTCAGGGTAGAATCTGGTGTGTTTAATAAGCACCCCAGATGAGTTTTGCTCTCTACAAGTTGGGGAACACACTACTTGAGCCCTTTGTGTTCTGGCTGCTCGTTAGAATTACTTGGAGCTTTAAAATGGTCTGGGGCAGGGCCCCATTATTAGTTTTTCTTAAAAGCTCTGCAGATAATCCGGTACGGATTTTGAGCTGAGAACTTCTGTGAAGACCTCTGATTATGGTCCTGGCACCTAGTTAGACCAGGTGGGATTTTCAGCACCTCTCAAGTTACATCCTGTACATCAGTGTTTCTCACATCTAGTTGTGCATTAGAGACACCTTGTGGGCGGGGGGTGGCTTTCAAAATCCCTTTAGCTAAGCCACCTCTGACTCCAAGTAAAACAGAAGACACATGGGGTGGGGAAGTTGATAGGCTAGGACTGGTTCTTTTCAAAACTCTTCCTAGATGTTTCTAATAGATGG
Source organism: Macroglossus sobrinus (assembly GCA_004027375.1). Classification (NCBI taxonomy): domain Eukaryota; kingdom Metazoa; phylum Chordata; class Mammalia; order Chiroptera; family Pteropodidae; genus Macroglossus; species Macroglossus sobrinus. The sequence goes on from PVKZ01000201.1 coordinate 510,052, forward strand.
TCAGGGCTGAGGTCCCTGGAACATGGCTACTTGTGAGTAGGTAAGTTGAGCAGGCCCAAAGCATTCGTAGCTGAAGCATTCATAAACCTCCAGTGCTATGCGGAAGAAGAGCCTTTTTCACAGCCTCAGCTCTGTCTGGATTTAACACACTTCCCAGATTCTGCTTTTAAAAATGGCTGCATGAGCCCTCCTTGTCAGAGGCTTTCTCTAGGCCATCCTTTCATTAGTTATTAGATATTTCCATAACTGATCCATCAGCCCAACTGTAAAAGTACCAAGGAGAAAACTTTGTTTAATGATCATGCATCTCTTTGGCTTTGTTACTGTAATTTCTGGGAACAACAATTACCCTCCATCTCACTGTTCTTCCTCTGAGTGCAGTGTACTTCCAGTTGGTTTAGAGGGACCATCATTCTTCTACACTGTCACCTACTGTGTGCTAATGTCTGGCTTCTACCTGCAATTTGGGACCTCAGGCAGGATATCTGGTTTAGGAATCTGCTAGCACATGCATTTGTGCATTCAGTGAATCTCTGTCAAGCACCTTCCATGAGCTGGGCCCTGAGCCGGTGGTTGGAGATAAAGTGTGAAAATTGCTACTTTGGAGATGTGTACACAACACTGAAGAACTGAGAAGTGAGCAATGATTTCTGATGTGTGTGTGTGTGTGTGGGTGTATATGTGTGTGTGCGGTGACTAGGGAAGCCTTCTCCAAAGAGGTGACATTTGACTTGGGTTTTGAAGTAAATAAGAACTACGCTGAAAGGGAGCACAGCCCTTAGGACAGTTATCAAATTTGCAGGTGATTAGAATCACCAGGGAGCCCAGGCTATACTCTAGACCATCAAAAAAGAACCTATGGGGGTGAACCCTGGACAGAAATATTTTCAAAATCTCTTGAAGTGATTCCAAAGGACAGCGAAGGTTAGAAACCATGAACTAGGAGAATGGAAGTAGAAGTCACCTAAAAAAAATTAACATAGCTTTGAAGGTAACCTTCCATAGGTTGTCAGTCCATAAACTTCTTTCTAGATCTTCCCAGGGGTTCCAGAGAAATGATGGGGCCTTTGGAGCAGAGAGACGATGTGCTGACTGCCGTAAGATAGCAGTATGCCTCTGGTTCATTTATTCAGACAGTTGATAATTCTAAAAGTATTTACTGGGTATCTGCTCTGTGCTAGGTGCTGGGAAGCCAGCAGTAAATAAGATCAAGCCCTTGCTCTCAGGGAGCTCATTGTCTAGCAGAGAAGATGGACAGACCCATTTCTCATGCAGTGGTAGGGGTAGGGACATGGCATTAAGGGAGCCTCCAGGAGGAGTACCTACTGCAGTCTTGTAGTGTTAGGGAGAGCTCCCACAGGAACTGGCCTTAAGGAGATATCTGAAAAAATTGTCCAGGCAAAGAGATAAGAGTGAGTATAGTACATTCAGGGGATTGCAAGTATTTATTTTGGCTGGAGTATAAAATGTGACATGGTAGAGGAATAAGAGAGAAGAGGAAAAAACAGTCATGGGCCAGATCATAAGAGGTCTTATTACAGAAATTTGTATGAAGTCTGTACTTTATCCTGATGGCAAAACCCTACAGAAGGGTTTGCCTATCAGACACGTGTTTATTTGTGCATTGTGATTATATTGCAGGGGTTTTACAGGAATCTTTGTAACAGATGACAATGATCTGAGCTCAGGTAGTAGCAGTGAAAGTGGAGAGAAGCAGATGAGATATTTAGAAACTCTGGAGGTCTCTTTTTGTATAGTTCTCTTCTCCCTGGGACTCTGTCTTGTGAAATCTGGCTGCCTTGGTCTCCTTAACTTAGGGAGTTGGCCTGCGTCCCCGACGCCTCCCACTGTAGCCTCAACACTACTGCTCAGGGGTCACTGTCCTTTGCTAATAATGTCCAGTGTCTCGGAAACTCTTGTTTTTTTGGTCACTTCAGGCAGGAGGTAAATCTGGTCTCTTTATTAGGCTATCTTGACTGGTGACAAAAGTCCTTTTCTTCATTTTTTAATACAAGAATTATTTAAGAAAGTTTAAAAAATTCTGAATGGCAAGGTCCTTTTGTTTTCTGTTGTTAATTTTTATTTAATTATTTTATTATTATTATTGTTTTTATAACTAGGTAATGTTTTCTATTCTATTTCTACCTATTGATACTTAAAAAGATATAACCTGAAGCCTACAATGTTATCACTTCTTGTGATTTTAGTTAAAAAAAAAAGACATGCTTTATTTTTAGTGTATGAGGTGTCAAACATAGTAGATGTACTTTATTAGTTATATTAGTTGGGTTTTTTCAGTCCTTACTTTTTATCCACTTGATCTGTCATGGACTGAGAGATTTTGCCGCAAATATTTTGCCTCAAATATTTCTATACTTTTCCTTGTATTTCCATGAGTTTTTGATTCACATTCATGATGTTTGTTATTTGATGCATAAATATCTTTTTGTGACTGTGTCCTTTATCATTACAAAATACCATTTTTACTTCATTTCTTTGTTTTGCCCTAAATCTAACTTGTTTGATATTATGATCTTGATTACTACTTTTTTTTCCTTTGCATATGCCTTGTAATCTTTGCTTTCTTGTCATTTTCAGTTTAACCATAATTTTTAATTTTGGTAATTGTGATTCACTTTCGGATATTACAAAACCCAACTTAACTTCACAGTTGGTGGGTGGTACCCTTCCTTCCCCTTTGCACTTCTTCTACCCCTACAGTTTCCCTGACTGCAGAGAACACCTTCACATTTCTAGTCTTCAGCAGATATAGGATGATGGGGGTGACATTTGCTGCATTGGTTTTGGTATCATTTACCAAGATTTGTATGGATATATTTGGAATCATTCTTTAGAATGTGGGAGGTGTATGTTATCTGTCATTTTCATCTTTGAGTCTTTAACTGAAGGTCTAAAACAACAGGAAAGCCCCATCCCACTTCCTATTATAGAAGTAAAGCAAAGAGAATTGATGCTTTCCGCCCTGTCTAAGGCAGAGAGAGATTAGATAATAATTATTAGTTAGTACTGGTTATCTAGGCAGAAATAACCCTGGAATGTAGAAAGAAAATGGAGTTATTCAATGTGACAAGCTCCAATCATGTGCCTGAAGTGTGCCAGGTACTGTCCTATATGTTATGAAGATGCAAAAATGAAAGGCCTAGTCCTTGTCCTCAGGGTAAGGAGGCATGCATGCATAGGATCAGCTATCATACATGCTGGTTCTGGTGTGTGTCACTGCTGCAGAGCAAATGAAACACATTAGAGAGCCAGAGAAGGGAGGGATGCCTGGAATGGAGGGTGGGGTTGGGCACTGTGGTTCAGACGAGGAATGCCTTCCATGAAAAATGTGTGCTTTCTGTTTCGCAGGGCAAAGCCAAGGATGACATTTCCTTTTTGCCTCCAGAAGTGGCCATGTGATTGCTCTTGCCAATGACATGTGAGACACTTCCAGGCTGGAGCTTTTAAGAAGTGAGTGTGGCTACAAGAAGGTCATCACAATGAAGGTTTTGAGAACAGTAAAATGGTTCAATGTAAGAAACAGGGTTTCGTCAACAAGAATGACACCAAGGAAGACACACTTGTATACCAGACTGTACACCATAAAGAAGAATAACCCCAGGAAATAGGTCCTCAGTGTAGGAGATGGAGAGAATATCAAGTTTGATATTTGTTGAAGGAGAAAAGGGTACAAAGGCAGCTAATGTTACAGATCCTGGTGGAGTTCCAGTACAAGGCAGTGAATATACAGCAGACCATAACCGTTATAGACATGCTACCCACATCACAGGGTTCCCCCATGCGAATACCAGCAAATAGTGATAGTGGGGAAAAGAATGAGGGATTGGAGAGTGGTCCCGAAAGCCAGGACCAACAGTGCCGGTCCTACCGCAGGCGATAGTTCCCACTTTACTCCATGTAGAGACCCCATGGGCATCAACCACAGTATTCCAACCCTCTTGTGTAAGGAGAAGTGTTGGAGGGTGATGACAACCAGGGAGCAGGAGAACATGGTAGACCTGTGAGACACAATATGTAGTTGGGCTGTAGACCACAATTCCTCAGGGGCCCTACTTGCCAAAGACAGCCTAAAGATAGCCTAGAGAGAATGGCAATGAAAAAGATAAGGAAAATCAAGGAGATCAGACCAAGGTCAGCAGCCACCTCGACGTCAGTACTACTGTAACTTTGATTCTGACATGGATGCCCAAAAAATCCTAAACCATAAGATGGCAAAGAGGCAAAAGCAATGATCCATCAGCTGAGAACTGGTCTGCTCCCCAGGCTGAGCAAGGTGGGGCTGAATAGACACTGGCTTACCATCTCTGCCATCATCTGGTTTAGCCATCCAATAAGAAGAACTTAATATGAAATTCCAGCAAAAAGAAATAAACAAAAGATTGGAGCTAAAGACCTTAAGTGCTTGCTTTTTGCCTATTGACCAGATAACTAGAAATATCTGTATTATCTATGCAGCATGGGTTTTTAAAAATTATTTTTACCTAAAGTCGTCTCTTTTGATAATAACAAATATGTTTTTTTTTAAAGCCTTGTTTTTCTCAATATGCTTTTCGAGGTTTTAAAATTGTTTCATATCTGCAAGTTGAGAATTTTAAGAACTTTGTTTTCAATTTGTAATAAAAGTTTACAAGTCTATTTTTCAAAAAAGTCAGCAAACTGCAAGCACCTGTTAAAGGTCTTAAATAAAAATTTCTTAAAAAGGAGTGCAGTTTCTTCCCTTTCTCCTTTGTTGGTAGGAAGCAGAGGATTCTGAGGTAGAACCAGCAGACAGCAGGAGCCTGTGAGCCTGACATCATCCCAAGGAGGAAAGTTGTCTGCCAACCAGGAATACCTACTTTGAAGTAACTGAGAAGAGTTAGAGTTATACTAGTTAATATGGAAAATTTCATGGAGGAAGTAGCATTTGAACTGGGCCTTGAATAGCATATAGGATTTTGATAGAAATGAGAAAGAAATTCCAAATGGTAGGAAGAGGGTGAGCAAAGGTTCAGAGATGGAAAAATACAGAGATGAGATTGTTCAGGGAGGTCTATATATCTGGTATTGCTAAGACCTGACATTCTTAGTGGGGCTAGGCAGAGAAATGTAAAAAGCCGAACTGGGCTAGATCATGGAATGTTTTGAAGGCAATGGGGAGCCACAGAAGGTGCTTGAGCAGGAGAATGACCTATTTTGCCTGTCAGTCAGAGAATTTCAGAGAAGAGCCAGTCTTGGCATACCTTGAAGGTCTAGTTTTAAGGCTGACTCAAGACATTGAGAGTTCATAGATACCTTAAAACAATTGGCATAAAAACATTTTATTATAGAAAATTTCAAGCATATGCAAAATTAGACAGACTTGTATAATGAATTATCATATATCCATCATCCAGCTTCACTACTTACCATCTCATGGCCAGTCTTCTTTCAGCTAAACTCCTACCTACTTACTCCCTGACCTGTAATGTTTTGAAGCAAATACAAGACTCACATCACTTTATCTGTAAATCTTTCAGTATGTTTGTACAAAAGATTATGACTTTAAACAAAACAATCACAATAACATAATTACACCTAGATAAAATGAACATAATTCTTTAAAGTTATCAAATCTAGTGGATGTTCATATTTTCGATTGTCTTATAACTTTAATAACTTCTTAATAAAAAACTTTGCTTTAAGACATTTAAAGGATTTCTCCATCTAGAGAGCAGTTCAAGTTCAGCTTAGAGAACATTTAGGTGATCGCATTATGTTTCATTACACTCAGTTTGGAGGTCTCACTGATGATGGTGAAGGGAGCCATTCTAGTGTTGGTTGGTCCCATCTTGTGCTGAGATTGGGTTCAAATGTGTATGGTGAACTGGTGGAGAGGTGTCTAGTAGAGAACGCATCAGAAGGAAGCATCAGGAACCAGCCTGGACAGCTTGATCAGGTCAAGATGCCTCTTAGCAAGGAGCAATTTTGAGTGCTGTGTGACTTCTGATTTGTTTCCTGGCTTCATTCTGTTTTGAGTAAAAACTAGGAGGGCAGACTCTCCTCAAACTCTTTAGGATGTTGGGGGCACAAGCTAACTAGAGTTGGCACCCCTGTAAAAGAGTGTAACACTAAAGGAGGAATGGTGTGGTGCTCTCTGCCAGCACCTCCGCCAGAGCCTGGGTCAGCAGGGCAGGGCAGGGCAGGGCACGGCACAAGAATGGGTTTCTGCAGGTGTAGTGTTGTCAGCAGGGATCCTTTGAGCCTGAGGTGGGGAGAAACCCTCAAACAGCACCCTGACCCCACTTGTTAGTGTGCACATCTGAGACAGCCCCTGGGAACTGAAAGCTTCTTGATGAGGACTGAGAAGTACAGAACCTAACATGCTTAATTCTCACAAACACTCTCTGGAAAAGTTATTGTTACCCCACCTTCTACATGAGAGAGCAGCATTCAAATAGAGAGAAAAGTCAGTAAATGAGGTTTCTTTCAATGCAAAGCCTTATTCCTTTCACTCCAGCACTGCCTCCCATACAAATGGGGATGCTCTAGGGGAAGAAGACTGAATCTGCACCAGGGACCATCTAGGGGACTGTGCAGGTGTTGCTCATCTTGACCATCATATCCATCCTGTGAAGGGACTGCTTTGGACTGAAAGTTTGTGTCCCACTTCAATTCATATGTTGAAATTCTAACTGCTGTGTGATGGTATTATAAGATGGGCCCTTAGGGATGTGATTAGGTCATGAGGGTAGGGTCCTCATGAATAGAATTAGTGCCCTTATAAAAGAGACTCCAGAAAGCCCCCTCGGCTTTACCACCATGTGAGGACACATTGCGAAGGTGCCAGCTGTGAGCCAAGACTATCTCTCCAGATAGTGGATCTGCCGGCACCTTGATCTCGAACTTCTCAGCCTCCAGAACTGTGAGAAATAAGTTTCTGTTATTGAAGCTACCTAGTTTGTGGTATTTTTGTTACCACAGCCTGAATGTACTGAGACATTTTTATCCTTATTCTACAGATAGGGAAACTGAGGCTCAGTTTTCCTGACTCCAACGCCTACATTGTAGGTCTAAATAGTTCATTGGATGTTTGGGCAAATTGGGCTTTGATTCATGGTTCAAAAAAAAATTAATTTTGGACTTTCATTTCAGAGTTTAGGAATCAACTTGGTTCTTTCTCATTCAGGGTTCAAAATTTAGTCTGATTCCTTGGCCCTAGGAGTCTCCAGGCTTAATTTTAGGTGTGGTGTGTCCTTGAGCAGCTGGAGGTGTGAGCGTTTTCTCTGGCCTGTGGGTCTAGGACAGTAATGGCTGTGTTCATTAGGAGGTATGATGGCTGTAGGGTATGCAAGCTGAGCAAAGACTGGTATTGAAATGGATGTGGATAAATAAAAGTGAATTTTGCTTGGACCCATTTTTCTCAGGCAGTTTCATATGCAGGGTGATATTCTATGGTTACAGGCAGACTGGGCCCCAGCTGGGGCTGGGTGGTGGTGGGCAGCTGTCTTCCTTGCTCTTTCCAGTCCCAGGGTGAGGTGCTTCTCAGCCAGTCCCCCTTAGGCATCTCCAGAGGAAATTTTCCCCACCCTGTCTGACTCAGAAAGTGGGGAGAAATGCCAGAGGCAGAGCCAGGCACTGGCCCAGGCAAAACCTGTTGGCCAGGTGTTTATAACAGTGAGAAACTGGAAATGGCCCAAATGCCCAAGGGTCAGAGGAGAGAGGGAGATGAAAGCATTTCAGCACCTACTCTGTGCCTTATCATATCATCATCACAATGGCATCGTCTCTATTTTACGGATGGAAAACATAGTTGAAGGTAGGAGGTATGGAGGCTCTCCAAAAGGGGATCAAGAACTCTAATCTAGGGCAGCTTTGGCTAGAATGAATACCAAAAGGGGCTTGCCCTGATGTTTTCATGTGCCGGGCTTGTGCTGAAAAATTTACAGGGAGTATTCCAGTTAAGCTTCAACAACTTCGAGAGAAGTAGATATGAACACCTCCATTTTAGGAGAAACCAAAGCTTATTTTTTAAGGGAGAAACTGAGGCTCAAAGATAAGAAATAATTTACTAAGGTCACGTGTGTGTGAAATGGCCAAGCCCGGATTTGAACTTCAGTTTTGTAAAACAAACCCTGGGCTCCAGTGCCAGGCTGTGTGGGTTCATATCCCTGCTCCTCTATCCTAGTTGTGTGAAGCTAGGGAATTGCTAATCTCTTTCTTCCTTGGTAAAATGGGCATGATAATAATTCCTGCCTCATTGGACTGTTGGGAAAATCAAAGGAGTTAAAACAAGTAAAACACTGTGTGCCTGGCACACTCAGTAAATGCTGACTGTTGTTATAGTTGTGATTACTACTACTTTTCTAAGATGCTTACATGCTCTGGGATAATTTTTATATTGATGGAAACCCACTGGGATTGAATGCTTCCTTGTCTTAGAAATCTTGGGCCAATCTGATAACAACAGCCTTTGCATATTCTACAAATGAAGTAATATCTAGAATAAAACCCATTCACAGGACAGTGGAGATTCTGTTTATCCAAGCCAATGATGACTTCTGGAACAGTGCAAAGGTGAGACGAAGGTGCTTGCTGATGAGATGACTGGGTTACAGAAGTCTCATATCATCTCTGAAAGAAATGAAAGAGAAACTGGGCTTGAAAGGACCTGATTGGTCTTTAGAGGAAGCTCTGCTTGTGGTTAACAGTCATGTCAAATTTTCACTTATCCATTGGGTTGTGGTCTTTATGGTTGGCTTGTTGAGATCCTACTTCAAATATCAATTAGATGTTTGAGCCCAACGACCTTCTCCATTTTCCTAATTCTATAAAACATGCTATAATGTGTTCAGATGGCAGGTCACAGACTCAGGCATTGTGGAGGGACCAGATGGTGTGTCTATGGTTTGACCCTGGTAGAAGGCTATAACCCTGATTGCAAAGCTCTGAGTCTTCCAATCTAATCATCTGTTTATAATTCTATCCGGATTCCCCCTCCCCAGTTTTACTGAGATATAATTAACCTACATCACTGTATAAGTTTAAGGCATACAGCATAATGGTTTAACTTACACATATTGTAAAATATATACATATGAATATGAGTTGTGAAATACATTCTTAATTAAAAGGTTTTCAACATTTTCTACTCACCTAATAAAAAAAAACCTTTCTTATCTACCCTTGCAACTCCTGCATTCACTTCTGCTCTCTTTATCCTCCTAATATAGTTATATTGTGCTTTTTGTGCTTGTTGTTGAACCGATATCCAGTGTTTGCCTTATTATGACTTGTAAATATTGTCCATGGCTGAATCACATATGTGTAATGATTACATTTTACTTCATATACAATATGATAAAAACAATGTAATATATTTACCCTTCTGGTGTCTATTTCCGGAAACACAGATTATATTTTCCAGCCTCCTTTGTGGTTCAGCTGGGACCATGTGACTATATTCTGGCCAATGGAAATGCAAGTGGAAATAATACAGCCCTTTTAGTCCAAGGCAGTCCATGGCCTTCCTCCTGCCAGGCAGGTGGAGTGAAGGACTCTGAGTTGGTGGAGCTGCAAGATGAAAGCAGCCTGAGTTCCTGAGTCACCACTTGGAGGAGAGCCACCAACCAGTAACAGCCTGTGATGTGGATGAGATATAAACCTTCCTGTGTTAAGTCACTGAGATTTCAAGATGAGTCTCTTGCAGTAGCTACCTAATACTTTTAGCATTTTTATTGTTCTCCAGTTTGCTTAATATTCTTTTAATCATCCTAATTCATTCCCAAACTCTCTCACAGAATTACAAACTTTCTCAGTAAGGTCAAACACCCAGCTTCTTCAATCGTGCTCCTCACCCTTCATTCTCTACCTACTCTTAGTGCCTAGCGATGGGACCTCAGGCTTTTATCTGCCTGATGAGGAATTAGGAGACTGGTTGGAAAAGGAAACAGGTTATATTTAAGGAGAGGTAGTCTAACTTAATTGTAAAGAGCTCAAGTTCTTCAAATTTAGTGTGCCTTCAGGCAATTTTCCTAACCTTTTTGAGAATTTCTCATCTGAAAAATGGGGATAATAATATTCCCAGCTTCATAGGACTGTTGTGAGGATTAAACAAGATTCTTGTAAAGTTCTGTCAGCACAATTTCTGGCACAGGGGATGTGCTGATAAATCCTAGTTATTACTTTTAAGATTAAAAACCTCTGGAGAATGACTATGCTTTCCAAGCACCAAGAAATTTAAATCTGAAAGTGAGTTTTGCTTTGCTTCTAACTATAGGCAGCTAGCTGCTCTCCAACTCTAGAGACCAGCTGAAGAGGGACCAACATGGAGAGGTCTGTCCCAGGGTGTGATAACAGTAGCCTCCCTAGGGACTGGGACCATGTGCCAGGGATCTTGTTTTATTTCCTCAGCCCAGGCTGAGCTGGGCTGAGCTAGGTACCTCCACCTCATGATTCTCTCTTTCCACCCTTGAGTTAGGAGACGGTGATGCTCACTCTCCTTCCTTCCGTTAGGGTGAAGATGGGTGCCAATAAAGTCAATATAAATGTTTATTGAGTACCTACTACATGTCAGATACTATGCTAGGCAATAGATTATAAGAGTTAACAAATGGAAAGACTTTGCCATTAAAGAGCTTATAATTAAGAGGGAGAGGCACAGGGTGAACAAATGAATGTACAGTTATACACTGCTGGCAGGGATGGAAAGGAAAACTACCCTAGGAGGGATTATTTAGGGTGACAGATTTTATATACAGCAGTCAGGACGGTTACCCGGAGGTGATGGATACCAGGAGGTGACAGATAACTAGTGGCCAGGCAACTGGGGAACAGCACATGCAAAGATACTAAGGAGAAAAAGCCCTTGCCTTGTTGCAGCCCCTGGCAGAAGTCCAAGGGAAAGCAAACTGTCACAGTCAGTAGGGAAGCTCATGCAGGGCCTAGCCGACATCAAGAGGGAGTTTGGATTTTAAGTGGAAAACAGAGGCACCCTTGACTGGTGTAGAGCAGGGGACTTATGTCATCAGACTTATGTTTTGTAAGGGCCACTTTGGTTACCAACCACTTCCTGAAAACAGGCACACTTCCATGTGCCTCAGGTATCATGGGAAACCAAGATGTAGCCGAGGGGGGAAGGAAAGGACCCTGAGGGAGGATGATTTTGCAGCCTGACTTTGGCTGATTTGTTACTACATCTTTTGGTCCCATCCTGGAGAGTGGGTGTCACCATGGCAACATATGGGGACAAATGTTTCAGGCTTTAAAAGGTGTGTCTATGTATCAGTTGTCATCCATGCAGATTATGTCAATGCAAATATAAATGTCTTCACCATCAAATCTCTTCTCCCCACACACCCGGAGGCACTTCTGATTTTGAAACTTATCTGGTTTCTGTTCATAGGAAAATTATGTTGTGTGAGGCCAGGCAATAATTAGGACTTGAAACTCCTTTCCCACTTAATACCTAGGAAAATGTCTGCCTCAGACCCAGCCAAACTAAACTCAGTCCTTGGATAAACAGAGCCGGAAGTGCAATGCCAAAGACCCCTTTTATGCTCACCTTGTTATTCTCTTGTGTCAGAACAGCAGACAAAAATTGTCAGTAAGAAAAACCTTTACAGTCTACCTCCAAACTCCTGTAGAGTTAATGTTCCCTCCTTACTGTCCTATTACACCTTAAATATTCCTTCCATTATGGCATTTATCACTCTTTATTTGCTTGCTGGTTCATTCACCAAAAGTTAAACACCCAGTGGTGAGGTATTGTGCCAGGCACTGGGGACAGAGTGTTGAACAAAACAAGGTCCTGTTAGCATGGGCTTATACTGTGATGGGGGATGACATTCCAGTAAACAAAGAGCTGAGTAAGATCATTGCAGACAGTGTTAGGTTCTTGAGGAAGCAGAGATTAGGTGCTAGTGGTGGCTTGATGGTGGAATAGGGTTCTCTAGTTTGATTAGCAGTGACGGTTTCTTGCTATTTCTTGGTTGTGCCACCTTCATTCCCTCATCACTCGTCTCTCTGTCTGAAGTTCTCCTGGATTTTCCCATGTCTGCCTCCTTTGGATAGTTCAGTTCTTAGCTCAAAAATCACCTCTTTAGAGAGGGCCCCTCCAACTACCCTAATCAAAGTAGCTTTTATTTATTCTTTTCATTGTTTATGATCTGCCTCAGCCCACTAGAAATACAAGCACTTCTGAGGACAGGGACTTTGATTTGTGAGTTGTTGGTTTCAGCCATGGTTTGGTCAGGAAAACAGAACTGCTCAATGGATTCCATGTGTGAAGGGTTTTAATCTGTGGAATTAGGGGCTCACACAATTGTTGGGAGGCCTGCAGGAATCAAGATCAAGAAAGCCATTGGTGGTCTAAGCTTGCCACAGGAAAGTGAATGTTCTCAAGAGCTCACTAGAGGCCATTGTGATTTTGAGAAACGCCAGAATTGGTTGACAACTGTCTCTGTTGCAACAGGACAGTAATTCTCAAGAGTCTGCCCAGAGGCTGCTGCAAATATGGAAAAACTTCAAGGAAGCTGCTGCTGGATAACTTATCACCTAAAGTAATTTGCAGGCCCTTACCTGGAAGTTGCTGCAAACTTCACATTCACTATCTGCCCGTGTGTCAACTTACAACCACTCCAGAGAAAAATGGCTTTTCTTTTGACTTCCAAGTCTCCTTTGAATACTCCTTGTTGATAGCCTCTAACCTAGAAACAGGACAGGGGAGGAGGTTCTGAAAATGGGGTTCTGGCTTTTCCACTATAGAAGAGACTATGGAAGGAGTGGCAATGATGCCAAGTTGAAAATACACAGTCTAACACTTTGCTGTATCACCAGTGTCTAGAACAATTCTTGACACATAGCAGGTGCTCAAGCACCAGTTGAATGATTAAAAGGATATATATGGTCCTTGGTGGGGCCAAGAGCTGAATTCTCTACTGTTTGACTCCAAAGGTCAGGCAGTCCCATTCAAACACAAGATGAACAAGCTATGACCTTGACCCAGGAGCCCAGGCTAGAACTGCTGACCAATGAGTCCCAGACACAGTCTGTGCCACAAATATGCCAACAGAGCTATGCATATTAGGGACAAGAACAGTGAGGCCAGAGAGTTTTTACTCTAGAGAGGGTAGGACGGAGAAGGGACCACCAACCCTCTGTGATCAATCCTTGAAAGCTTCCTGGAGGTGGTGGCATTGTAGGGTGCACTGGATTGAGAGAAAATACTGTGACTGCTCCAGGGTGGCAATCCACGAGGACAAAGAAGACTTAATGATCTCCTTGAAGGCCTGGGCATTTGGCCAGGAGTAACTTTCCTGATTTTAAAAAACCCTCTCCTATAACGCATACAATTGCTTTAATATAAAAATAAGGCTTTTCTGCCTCACTTTTGAATACCACTGATGCTCCAGGTGATGTGTTAGATTTAGTGGGGGTAGGGGTGAGAGCTGTGGGTATGCCCGGTCCCAGGACCAGCTACTGTGGGGACCTGCATGAAATGAAAACATAGGATCTTGTTCAAAAATTAGAATTTTAGGAGAGCACCGATATAGCATTAAACCAAGCATGGGGCCCTTCTGACAAGCCCTGGGAAACAGATAACAAGTTACCACAAACGATGTGTCTTAAAACAATTTCAATTCATTTTCTCACAGTTCTGGAGGCCAGAAGCCTGAAACGAGTCTCGCCAGGCTGAAGTTAAGTTGTCAGCAGGACTACACTTCCTCCCGAGGCTGTAGAGGGTGGTGGGTTTCCTTGTCTCTTCCAGCTTGTGGAGGCCACCTGCATGCCTTGGCTTGTGGCCCCTCCCTCACGTCATTTCAATCTCTTGCTCCCCTTGTCATATCTTCTATTTTCTCTGTAGTCAGATCTTCTGCCACTCTCTTATAAAAAGACTGCATTTAGGGCTCACCCTGGATAATCTAGAATAATCTCAAAATTCATAATCGTACCTGCAAATTCCCTTTTGCCTTAAAAGGTGATGTTCCCATATTCTGGGTGTTGGGATCTGGTTATCTTTTGGGGTCCTTATTCTGCCCTTGAAGCTGGCCCTGCCAGGCTTATAGCTGGATCCTCTGGTTTGAAAGAGGCAGGCTTTGAGGCTTACTGCAGAAAGGTGAGTGGCCTGCAGGTGGCCTGGGCCCATAGAAGTGTGAGAGAGTGATGGAAATGCCTCCTTTGCATGGAGCCCCCATGTGGGTCCCAGTGGGAAAGGGCTCTGTCCAGTGACCACAAAAGTCCAGATTCCTGGCTTTTGGGTGGCTGCTGATTACGGTTACCAGATTTAGCAAAACAAAAATACAGGACATCTGGATATTTCATCTGGCCACCCTGTCTCTGATTCTTGCTGCCACACCATGCTGCGTCCTTCAAGGGCTAGGCTCAGCCTTAGCCTTCTGGGCCTCAGTGAGACCCTCATCATTCCCCTCCCAGCTGTGTCTCCAGCTGCAGCCAGAGTAAGAGAAGCTGGGCCTGAGGGCTCAGAGGCTGTCAAGGAGAGAGCGCCAAGGGGACTTGGGAAGAGGCCTGAGTTTGCTGATCTTAAGAAAAACAGGGCTTCCTTAGAGGCAGGACAGCATTTCCTGGGTGAGTGCTGTCTTCCATCCCATCATAGGGACGAGCTGTCCTCCAGTCCTGGAGGGCTGTGGGCTTGAATCTTTTGTGGTCCTTCATTGGTCACAGGCAGCTGGTAATGGGAGGCTCAAGGAGTGAACACCACATTTCACTTCCTCTACACATCACACATGTGAGAAACTAATTTCCTTTTCCAGACGCATCTTTCTCAGCTGTACAATCCCTTGGTGGTCCAGAGTCAGACTTAATAAAATGAAAGTGGTCGAGCTTTCAGCAGAGGTAGTGCTCCCCCTCCCCGCAATATTGCACTGCGCAGTCAGGATGTCTTTGTGCTTTGCCAGGATATGAATTTGAGCCCATGCCCAAGTTTACATCCCTCAGACGGACCACAGAGAAACAGAACAAATGATTCTCCAAGATGTCACAGTAATGATTTTAAGAAGCGTCCTTATTTTATGTACCAACAAAAAGAAAAAAATGCTGCCAGACTGTTATACTATTGATTGTGAGGCGCACCTGATTTCAGAATGATTAAGTTGTGAGAAAATGGAACCAATGAGATATGGTATTAGGTTGATAGTCAGCTCAGTGCTGCTGGAATGGCAAGTGGCCTGCAGGTGGCCTAGGCCCACCTGCATATTATGTATAATATGCATATAAATAATAAACATATGATTTATAATATGTTTATTTATCTGTAAGTAGACTTGAGCCATATGGCATCACCCTTCTCCTTAACATTTAAGAAAAACTGGTTCCAAGTCAAGCATACACGTGGTGGGAAATCTAGGAAGGCTTGCCCCTCCCGCGTCTGGGGATTTCTGGGGCTCTGGCTTCTCAGGGATATGCTGGTCTGATTTCCTCTGGTCTGATTTCCTCTTTCCACTGAATTCTCTCTCTGCTCCTGCCGTGTAGTTTTATCTCTTTTTCTGAATTGTGGTAAAATACACATAATATAAAATTTACCGTTTTAATCACTTTGGAGTATACCATTCAGTGGCATCTAGTACATTTTCACTGAGTTTTTGCTCTTGCTATGTCTTTCCTCCCGTGCATTTCTTTCCTCTGCACTGTGGGGTGTCTACAGAGAAACCCAGTTTCTCCTTGATTCTCTAAATCAGCTGCAAATATAGGATATTGAGTGTAGTAAAGGTTTGCTAACACTTTAAGGAGTCAGAAGGAGTATAGCCCACCCAGCTCACCCCTGCATCGCCTCTAATGCTCTCTTCTTCTAGCCTCTGGGAGACACTGGCTCTGCCTCTTAGCTTTGGGTCTACCTCCCAAAGTGTTTGTGAGCTTTCTCTTCCCTCCTTCTCAGACCTTCCTGCCTGCTCCTTTTTGGGCTTCCGAACTCCTGATTTTATCATACAGAGCAATTTTCCTCTCTCTTCTCCCCTAGTTCATTCCTATCATCCTGTGAAAGTTTTCACTTTTCACAGCCATTCTCTATACTAAGACCACCTTGCCCTAAGAGAGATTACTATGCCATTTCCCCAGTCGGGGAGAAATTTGCCTTGCTGTCAGAGATTTGCCTTCTGTTTGCTTCAGACTCTTTTAGGCTGTGGTCTCTACCCTCGTGGAGCTCGCATTTTGCAGCCAGTGTTGTGTGCAAAGACAAGTGCCACGCAGTAACTGTCATGCTCTGACAGGGGGACCTCTGACCCTTCCTGATGGAGTGGAGGGAGTCCTAACCCAGTTAAGGCTAGAGGCTGCATGAGTTCCCATCCTTCTGTCTGATACTTGCTCCCTAAGTTCCCTTTGGGAACAACACCTCCTCTGCTCTCACTCCATGTGGTTTGGGTTGGGCTGACCTCATCCCCAGGCTCCCAGGATGGGCACATGCCCCAGGGCTTCCTGGCCCACCACAGTATTCCTGACAACAGTGACTGGTTCAGGGACCTGATCCAGGCCAGTGAAAATAAACTTTAGGCCTAGTCCTGGAACTGTTGGGCCAGGGACATTTTTACTCTGCTGCAGCTGCTCACTGGTAAGAAATGAGCCTGGAAAAACTAGTGGTCATCTGGTCACCACATGGAGCAAGACTGCTGGAGAATGAAGACAGGTTGGAGAAAACTGGCATCAAGAGTGGAGAGCAATGACTGGATACCAGACGTGAAGCCCACTTTCAGTTCTGAAAGCCAAAAATATCACTTTGCTGCACGAACTGCTTGAGTTAGGCTTTTGTGGATCACAACTCTAAAGGTCCTAACAGTCACAGAAGGCTGCAAAGGGGAGGTGACAACTGAAGATAAGTAAGGATAAGTAAGAGTTTGCAGGCAGAGAAGGTGAAAAGCACTTTCTAGGTCGAGTGGCAAGCATGTGGGCAGGTGAGAAAGTGAGCATGGTGGGAAGGTAGGAGGCAGGAGACAGGAGATGTGGGTGGTAGCTGGATGACAAGAGGCCCTGAGTGTCATCCTCAGTAATTTAGACAGGGTCCTGAAGCCGGCTGCTGTGCTGGGATTTTTCTCCTAAGAGTGAATAATTCCCCATACTTCACATGAGGGCACTGAGGCTTAGTGAGCTGTTGGGTAGGTTTGCACTTTAGTGACCCCACTGAGAGTGCCACACAGGTCATGAGGCTGAGCCCCTCTAGCGACACAGAGGAGAGGTTTGCCCAGGCAGCCACAATGAAGGGATGGGGGCTGGCTTCGATTTAGCATGTACTCAGTCTTAGGCCCCCTTATGTGTTCCTTTCAGTTTACTTGTCTGAGAGGCTGGAGGCTGAGAAATTCAGGCGAGTGGGGTAAGCCTGGAGTTCTCAGCCTGGCTGTACCTTTAAATCACTGAAGTGCTTTTAAAATTACAGCTGTTTGGGCCAGCACAGACCAATTAAATTCACACTTTTTTTGGGGGTAAGGGGTTGTGGCTGACACTGATTTGGTTCAAAACCTCTTCAGGTAATTTTAATGGACATGAGGGTTAAGAGCCATTGGCCTAGGGCAGTGGTTTTAATCACCTAGTGAGCTTGTTAAACTACACTTTGCTGGGCCCTATCCCACACTTGCTAATTCCACAGGTCTGGAGTAGAGTCTGCAAATTTGGATTTCTAACAAGCGCCTAGGTGATGCTGCTCCTGGGCACCCACTGTGAATCACTTGCTTAGCCCAAGTCTTCTTAAAAGCTAGTTTGGATGAGTTTGGGTTTCAGGTGCTTCCCAGATTCGGATCCTAAGCTTGCAGAGCCAGAATCTGGTTTCAGCTCAGCCACCATCTGATTCTGGACTGATCACATCCTTCTCTGAGCCTTGGACAACATTTTCTGTCAAGTGCTGTTTACTCTAGGAATCTTTGGTAAGTCTGTGGCCCCCAAACATCTTAATTTTTGTAAAATGCGAAGATTTTGAGTGGTTTGGGGATTGGGGGGAGAGTAATCTGCTTTACTCAGTCTACCTATTCAAATGTCATTCTCACTCAAAAACACCCTCACAGAAACACCCAGAATAATGTTTGACCAAAATCTGGGTACCTCGTGGCCCAGTCAAGTCAACATCTAAAATTAACCATCACAGACACTTAGTGAAAAGTAGAGGGTTGGTAAGCCGGTGGCAGGTCAGTGTCCAGACTGAGGTGTGTATATGAATCATTTAACCCCTCCCATCCTGGCACATGGTAGTCCTGGGAGAGGCACATGAAGTTATGATTGTAAGTCTTTTGAGCTTCTGGCCATGCCTGTTCTCATGGGCAGCATTAACCACCTCGTTCTCCTGTGCTCTGCTTGATTTGTTCTGTTGGGCACCAGGAATGAAATGAATAAAATTAGGCCCAGAGAGAGCTGGTCAATTGGGAGATAAGTGAGATTCTCTGCTTCTTCCCAGCTTCCCTTTTGGGTGAGTGTGGTTGGGAGATAGCTTGGGAGCAGGAACTGAGTCTGCCTTCAGAGCCTCCTGGATAGGGGTGGGTCTTCCATTCCCATAGGCTTTAATTCTGCTGCAAAAGCCCAGCCAAGGGCAATGGACTGGAGCCCAGTGTGTCTGGAGCACTGAAGGACGCCTCTGGTCCTGCTCTGGGGGAGGCCAGGTCCTGCCTGGCTTTGTCTGGAGGGTGACCTCTGCTGTCCTGGGTAGCCGTGTGTGTAGGTGGCTGATTAAGAACCCTTCTGGCTAATTCTTTGTAGTGTGTCCTAATTTGCCTTTCCTGCCCAGATATCCTCCACCCTTAGGTTCTGACTCCAGAACCTGCCATTTCTTGCTGCTCCCATCTTTCTGTGGCTTTTCTGCTTATCCATAAGCAACTTCCTAACATTTAAGCTTTCTAAGAAAAAAGTCCCTTTTGTCAAAGAGCACCTGTGTCTTTTATGCTTGCTCCCATACTGTCCCTCACTGGTTTTGATGTAGTTTGGTTTCTTTAGTGCTAGGTCTGTGAGGCTGAGAATGAGGAGGATTGGGTTGTGGGGCTCCCCTTTTAGATAGAAGGTGCTCCTTTGGCTGAGAAGAGGCCCCATGGGGGTGAGCTGTGAAAAGCCTCAAAGACTCTGGGAGGCGTTGGCTGGCCTGTAGAGAGAGACCTTCTAGAGAGGTAGAGGCCCCTTGCAAAGGCCACATCTCTGGGAGCTGCAGCCTGAGGTGGGGGTAGGTGCAGAGGGAGCATAGGGGGAGAAGAGGAGACACACAGGGAGGGGTCGTTTTCACCCTGTACACTTGATAGCATTCCGATGCCTGCTTGGGATACATGCAGGAACCACATGAGACATTAGTATACAGCTTCCTTAGGAGAGCAGGTGTTATGTCTTAAATGGCTTTTACATTAAATAATTAAAACAAAATGAAGGGAAAATGTAAAAAGTGACATTAATAAAGACTATTTTGCAAGGATATTGTCATGCTTGGTGTTTGAGGAAGTGGGGTGTTGGGGGCTTTACAGACTCATTGGTTTGTGGGGCGGCTGAGGAAGTAGAACACGTGCAGGCTCTGTGGGCAGAGGAGGCTGGGAGATTGGTTACGTTGAGCAAATAAATCAATAAACTGAGGCTAGTGGGAGCCAGGTTTCTTACTGTTACGAGAAGTGATTTATATACATGGAAAGAGAGATGGCTAGAAAGAACCCTGAGGTGCTGGGAAGGTGTGACCTCATTGACATGTATACTTAACATTAACACTGTGAATTTAATGTACATATGTACAGGTATATGCAAATATAGGTGTGTCTACATATATTTATATATGTACATGCATTTCTTAGTTTCTGGAGGGCCTAGAAGCAATGACATCCTAGCTCCCGGATCTCAATTTCTAAATACTATTTTCCACAAAATTAACCAGGGCTTCTTGGAGAAGTGGCTGCTTCCAGATATGGAGCAGGCAAAGGACAAAATGAATCTGGAACATCTTGTGCCAGAAAATAAGGATGTACTCAAAGAATGATGAGAAAATAAAAGACACTGGGATCAGCTGGAAGGGGCTCTTATTGATCAAATCTGGTCAATTTGAACATCAACATAAATAATGATAGTACGGGATAAAACTCATTGAATAAAATAGGAATCCATGTTGATATAATAAAGTAAATGAACAAATTAACAGAAGGAAAGCTCTTATGAGATTGACAATAAATGCAGAAGCAATGATGGAAACATAAGACAAATTAACAATAGGCAGCCGTCACAGTGGTTGTTGATTCGGGCTAGAGTTGTCAACGATGCTAAGAATGGCAGGTGAATGTTTGAAGAGCAAAATATTGGTGTAATACTGGAATGTGTCCCCAGAAAATATTTATTACAAAGGGAAAAATAGTGAGCTTCTGATAGAAACACCTTGCAGATACTAATGCGCAGGTGATCAAAATTAACCTCACCAGTAATGGGTGGGTTGACATCAGGGGCTTCCTGATGTTAATGAAGCCTCACTTTTGCTATTTTTGCCAAGGGTACGTGGCCCAAGTCTACTCACAAGGAGACAGTAGTCAACCTCCGGTTGAGGGTTATTCTATAAAACAAAAGGCCTGTACTCTTAAAAACAGCTCTCGGGGAAAGATATAAAAGATGGGGAAAGAACGGAAAAATGTTGCAATTTGAAGGAGACCAGTGAGACATGACAACTAAATGCAAGGTTTTCCTAGAGTGGTTGCAGTATCAGAAAGGAAAAAAGATGTTGTTGGCACAGCTGGCAAAATTTGAGTGGGGTGTGTTTTGGATGGTGCCGCTGTGCTGGTGTTGATTTCCTGATCTGGAAGGTTATGTTGGAGAGTATCCTTATGTTTAAGAAATATATTTTGGTGTATTTAAGGGTAATATCTGCTGCTTGCTCTCAAATGGTTTAGAAAAAGGCTAATGATTTTTTTATATATATACACACATGTGTATCATGGGTGTGTAAAGAAAGAGTGTGTACACATGTATACAGTGAAGCAAATATGGAAATATGTTAAGAGTTGTTCCGGAAACCTGGGTAAAAAGAATGATAGTTCTTTGTATTTTTCTTACAACCTTTCTATAAATCTGAAATTATTTCGGAATTGTTTTAAAAGAAAAACTTACTATAGCCCAACCAATTCAGAGGGAACTGTATAATGTTTTAGAGTATTTCTTCTCAGTTTTTTATATGAATTTTTATGTAGTCAAAATTGCGTCTCACATACAATTTTATATCCTACTGTATCATTTAACATGGTAACAGAAACATTTTCCATGTGTTATTATAAACACTCCATAAACATTGTTTTTAGTGGCCACATAATGCCCCATTGAGAGATTGTATTAAAACTTATTCTAACTATTGCTGGACACTATTCAGGTTGGACAGTATCCAGGTTATGTTCTTCTTTAAAAAATTATAAATCACACTGCAATGAATCTTTGGTAATAAAATACTTTATATTTATTTGTCTTAGGGTGGATTTCTAGAAATGGAATTATAAAGGATATGAACATCTTAAAATGATTGGTATGTGCCACATTGCTTTTCAAAAGCGCTTTAGTAAAATAATAATTTTCAGCCGCGGGACTGAGTACTAGTTTCAGCACACCCTCACCAGCGTTTTACAACTCTTTACCTTTTTGTTAGGTGAAGAGCGATGACTTATTTTGTTCTTATTCCTATGATTTCTAGAGAGGTCAAAAATTTTACTCGTGGTTCATTAGACCAGTAGTGGTTCTTTGTTGATGTCATCATGCTTTTCTTTGGCTCATCTGGACTGGATGCTTCTCTAAGGACTGGGGCCAAGTGACCTTTGTCTTGTGTAGAGCCCTCTTCCTAGGACTGCCAGCCCTCTGGTGCGTGTGTTTAGCTTTTTCTGGAAACCTGGGACTCCAAAGTTGCTCGTGTGCCTGGCTGACTTCTCATCAAGGACTGTTTGTGGAGCCGTGGCTGCCAGGCGTGGCTGCCAGGCATTTTCCAGTTAGTCCTTCTGGCATTCCAGCACCTTAGGCTGTGAGCAACTCTCACCCACTTTCATTTTATTAGACCTTTTCCTCCTTTATCATTTTTGAAAAATAAAAATAGGATTATTGATTCCCCCTGATTATAAAGCAATATATAATCACTGTAAAAATTCAGATAATACAGAAAGATGTTAAAAAAAAAAAAGACAGTGCTCTTCATAATCATATAATTTAGAACTATCTGGTATTAATATTTGGAATATTTTCTTCCAAATTTTTTTCTATGTACATAGGTATAAATTTTAAACATTTGATTTAAAAAAAAGTTTTAAATTTTATTTTTAAAAGGTGATGGTAGATCAGATTTACAGATACAGTTTGCTTTTAGTACTTTTTTGGGTTACATTCTGTGTGTAATGTGCAACATTCCTGAACCATTGTGAAAATGTGTGTGTGTGTGTTTTAGAAAACATTGTTTAACAAATAATATCATAGCCCCTAAAAGACACATTCTGAAAAGGTAAGAAAGTTGGGAAAGTTTTAGTCTTTGTCTGGTCCTTGAAACCATTAAGGATCAGTGTCCAGTCACCACTGGGTTAACAATCCACACTGATTAGCAATCCATTATTTTTATTGTAATTTTAAGTTTTGATTAATTTTAACATGGCGTCATATTAACGAATCATGACTGACATGGGCTTTTCAATTTGCTTGAGATTATGAGCTATAAGTGGAAAGAAGCCGCATCTCCAGGGGACAAATTTGTTCCCTGGTCACAAATTGTCTCTTCCAGCTAGCTTGTGACAGGGAATTGTAGCAATGAGGAACCTGTTGACAAAGGACAACCAGAAAATATTTCTCTCAGTACAGGCTGGAATCTCAGTACATGAGTAAGTGGATGATTATTTGAAGTAGTACAAATTGTAACCAGTAAGAATGTTTTTCTCAGAGCTTACAGTAAAATTGAAGTCAGATAAAAAAGGAAAGTGGGGCAGCCTCATCCATTTAAAAAGTTCTCTTCATGGCCAGTACCAAGGCAGCAACTTCTATCCTAGAGATTGAGTCCTATCAGTAACTTGTAATGCTGACTTAGAAAAGATATTGATGAGGATAAAAGTTCTGTGTGTCTAGGCAATGGATAGCTGGATCTCTAAAATAACTGAAATCCAAATTAATATTATCATAACTATAATAATTTTTAACATATATGGAAGATTGGGGCTTTAGAGATTCAGGTGATAATTTTTTAAAAATTAAGTTTATTGGGGTAACACTGGTTAACACAATCATATAATTTTCAGATGTACATTATCATTTGAATTCTGTATATTCTATTGTGTGTTCACCCAAAGTCCAGTTTCTTTCAGCTACCATATATTTGACCCCCTTTTACCCACTTTTACCCTCTACCTCCCTATATTTGACCTCTTCAGATGATAATTTAAACAAATTCTTAAGCAAACTGGAGAATGGAAAAATGTAAAGAAAATGACGTGTGAAAGTAGACATGTAGTATTTATTAAATCTAATGCCAGAAAATATCTTGAAACAGTATATAATAGATATATCTAAAGTTAAAGATCCATCGATGAATACTAGTGAAATGCCAAAACAGTCCATAAAACATAGATAGGGTTTTTGTTTGTTTTTGCCTCATTCCTCATGTAAAATATTTAATATTCTTTTCTCAAGTATACTTCAGTGAAGTAGACAGCTAACATCTGGGGGCTACTTTGTGGTAACTGGTACCACAGAAATCAGCTCTATGAAGGATGAGAGCATATTTCATAGTTAAATTTTGGAAGATCTGCTCAGGTACATAAAGTCCTGCTTCATTTGATTTTCTGTTCTCTGCCTTTTCTTTTTTTCTTACTGTCATCTTCCTATTGTGTTGTGTTTTACAGCCTCTCGTAGCCTGCCTTCTGATTCCTTGTATTTTATTTTATTCCTCTACAGTGTTGTGTGAATGAGCTCTGGGTCTTCTGCACAAGTGTGGGCTGAACCTGTGCTGTGTTTTGCCAGTAGGGCCTTTCTCTACAGACTTTAGTGTATTGCCTCTAGATTGAAGGGAACAGTCTAACTGCTATGCCCAAAGTCACTGAAGGGATTTGGGCCCAGCTTGTGCTCAGCCATCCTTGCAGGGCCATGGGACCTCTGGGATTATTTTGTAGCTTGAGTGTATATGTGGGTTTTTGCCCAGAAAAATATATTCTATTTACTAGTAGTGCAAAGTAATGTAAGCCAACATTAGTTGGATGACAAGCATTCCGCTAAGTGCCCAGGTGCGATATTTCAATACTCCTATGAGGTAGGTGTTGTTAGCCCCACCTTCTAGACAGAGAAACTGAGTCTGAGTGGTTGATTCTCCAGCGTTATACATCAATAAGTGGCAGAGCTGGATCTTGAGCCCAGGTCTGCCCGCACTCCTAACCTCTGAGCTGGGTGGCCTTCCCTTCTGCCTGCAGAGGACAGCAGCATTTCCATGTGTGCCTTTTCAGGTTGTACCCAGCTATCGTCGCCCCTCCCTCCTCAATCATGTGTTTTTTATCATACATGCTGTTTTGCAGCCTGTTTTTTTTTTTTTTTTTTTTTTTTTTACTAACTCGCTTTAGCAAGGGGCAGGAAGAGCAAAAGAGATGGTCTTCCATCTTGACCCCTGCTGGGCAGAGCCTCCCAGGCCTCTTTTTCCCTAGCGGAGCCTAGAACAGGAGTGACAGTGGAAAAGTCTAGAGAGAGGCTTCTTCGAGACAGGCTTCATGGTGACTCTGCAGGCCACAGGCTGGGACTTGCGTGTGACCCCAGATCTTGGTACTGGGAGCCCCTGGAGTGGCAGTGAGGACCCACATACTGATTAAGGTTCAAATGGTGGCGAGAGATGGGGGAGCCCTGGTGGCCTGAGCAAATTGCTCTCCCTAGAGGTTTTAACCAGAGGTTCCTTCTCAGTGTATTTCCACAGGAAAAAATTCCAGCCATGGGTTTCATGGTTTTTTGTTTTCCTTTCCATGGAATTTATTTTTTTCCAATTATGAAAGGAATGAAAATCATTAGAGAAAATGGGAAAAGAAGAAACAAAAAACCCAAAGAGCCTATGCCCCACAATAGCTGCCAACATTTTATTTGATGGCTGCTTCCTAGTCCACAGAGAAGGTTGTATAGTAATTTACTTAACCATTTCTCTATTACTGGTATATCATTAGTTTCACCCTTACATATGATTTTATGCAAAAGGATTTTAATGGCTATTTGATTTTTTACTTATATATATTCTTAGAAGTGGAATTCTTAGAAGAAGATTCTTAGAAGTGGAATTACTGGGTTGTTATTGAAACCTTTGACCAAACGGAAGCAGAATTATACCAATGTAGGCTCTGTTGGCTCCCACCAGAGGAATGGGAAAGACTTCTTGATGGATGAGTCAAATATGGTGACTCCAGGTCCTGTGTAGGTAGTAAGTTTCTTATTGAAAGTGTTCAGGCAGGGGTTATTAGACTGGTGATTAGCAGTGGGTGTAGAATTATTCCTCGAATGATCATTTTTGTAGCATTGGGGATTATTTTGGTTGTCATCATGATTTGGGATTAAACTACTTCCATTTAGAGGGCAAGCCTTATTGTGTGGGGGGCAGTTCTTGCAACAATTTTCCTGCCTCTTTCCATCTTTCCAATGACTGCAAGACATTGATGTATGTTAAAAAAAAAAAAACAACTGTTTTTTTCTAGCCTAGAACCTAATGCTGATTTACATACAAACACAATGCTTTGTTTTTGCATTTATTAAATTTAATTTTTTATAAGTGCAACTACTGGCCAAAACAAGAAAGATTACTTTGTGGTGTTTGTAGTTTTAACAAGAGTGGGCTATCATTTTGGAAAAGCACAACATGAATGGTGATGATACTTATGATTTTTGAATTATCAACACGTCTCTATGTGCCTGCATTTGGAGCTATTGATCCATGCTGCAACACACACACACACACACACACACACACACACACACACACACACACACACACGATAGGTAGGTTTCATTTTCTTATATTGCGAATGTCAAAGATTAAGTTGAATTGCGTGAAATTCCTATTTTCATAGATTAAAAACAATTTCATATCAGCAATTTCATATCCAACTCAATACCGAAAAATGTCTAACTTCCAAATGATTCCCTCTTAGTACAGGCCTTTCACTACCACATGCCCTAGCATTCACATGTTGAAATATTGTTTTATTGTACTCCTTTTATTTTTTCACTTAAATTGCAGGTAGAACATGAGAGTCTTTTGAACTTTCATGTAAATGGATCATTTTATCACCTCGTTTCATTTAAGAAGGGGAAATGAAGCATTAAAAATGTTTATAAAAAGGGCTGGGTCTGATTGGGCTGAGAAATATACAGTTTGATGTTTGCCTTCTGAAGGCAGGACCTGTACTATCTTATCCTATCTAAGTGCATTGCTTTGGAAGATCTTTGATGCTGTAGTTACTGTGTTATCTTACAATGGGCAAGTCGGTATCCCTACTGAGCTCCTTAGAGGTGTATAGACACGGGAAGGAGACCAACATTGGGAGCATGTATCTGCCATGTACCCCTATGCAAGAGACATCATTCTCTTTAATCTTTACAGCAACTCCATGAGGAAGGTTGGGCTAGCCATAGTTTGCAACCGAGGAAACTGAGGCTTAGAATGGTTGAGGATACTTGTCCAAGTTCACACAGTAAATAGCAGAGGAGGAATTTGAACTGCTATGAAATTCCAAAGTGGAGTGGCCAGATAAAATACAAGATGCTCAGGTAAGTTTGAATATCAGATAGACAACAAATCTTAATGCCATAGCATAAGTGTGCCCCAATATTGCGTGGGACATACTTATACAAAAATCTGATTTACATTTCATAATTAACTGGTTATTTTGTATCATTACTGTTAAATCTGGCAGACTTAATCCAATATCTAGGCTCTTTACCCCACTCTGCTCTGCCATTTCTCTTGCTTTTCTTACTCAGAATGTTGATCCATAGAGGCAGCAAGAAGCAACAGAGAGCCTCCTTGAGGGTTGTGAGGCCCGGGGGGCTGCCCTGGTTGTGGGAGAGATGTGGTTTTCTGGGCCACAGTCTTCTCATCTGTGAATTGAAGAGTTGAACTAAACCATCTCAAAGGTCAGAGAAAATTAATTGGGCTCTGACCATGTGCCAAGCACTGTTTTGGTTTCTTGGGCTACATCCATGGACATAACTGACAAAGTTTTTTCTCCTCAAAGAGCTAACATTCTAATAGGGGAGAGAAAGACTATAAATAAGTAGTAAGTAATATGCCAGCTATCCTTTGTTCAGCACCTCCTATGGGTTAGGCCCTGTGCAGGGGACTTTATAAGCATAAATTCCTCTAGTGTCCCTTTTGGCAGGGGTCTCCAGCTCCAGGGCTGTGGACTGTACTGGTCTGTGTCCTGTTATGAACTGGGCTGCACTGCAGGAGGTGAGTGAACAAAGCTTCATTTGTATTTGCAGCCTCTCCCCAGAGCTAGCATCACTGCCTCAGCTCCCCTTCAGATCACCAGGCATTAGATTCTCATAGGAACATTGGATTCTGCTGCCAAAAAGGTTGGGGACTGCTGCCATTTGGGCTTATCCTACCTGACATCCAAGGCTTGGCATAGAGCTGGCACACTGTGGTGGGTCCAGGTTTTGTGGGATTGGGGGCTCTAGGAAAAGTATGTAACATTGGGCCTTTCTCAGAATCTCAGAAAGAGCCTGTGCAAGAGAGGGGCTATGAAACTGAAGCTTTGATAGCTTCACTGTAAATATGGCTCTGGGCTCAGTGGGTGGCTGTGGAATGAACAACCTTGTAAGGCAATTTTCCCATTTACAACTGTATATATTGAGGTTCAGAGTAGGGAAGAGACTTACCCAAGTTTATACAACCAGTATGTAGCAGAGCTAATGGTGATATGGCTCAAAAGGGAGAGAATGAGACAGTGGAAAGCTCTATGCTCTGGATTAAGAAAGGCTTGGGTTTAAATTTTACCCTTGCTTTGACTTGCTGGGTAACTTTGGCTAAGTGTCTTAACCTCTCTGTGCCTCCGTGTCCTCATCAGTAAAATGGAGAAAGCAATCTGCCCCAGGAGGGTTGCTGGAGGTGGTCACTTAATGCTTATTTGGAATAAAGAGCTCTCCTTGCTAGCAACAATCTCCCATCCCGCCCCCCCGCTGCCCAGAAAGGCCTCTGAGGTCCTCAGAGCTCAGGCTGCTTCAGCAACACTGGGGCTCTATAGGGTGGGATTGGCACAGGCAGCTAAAAAGTGGCACAGTTTTGGAATGACTCTGCTTTTGCCTCCTTTCTGGAGGGTGTGGCCTGATGGGATTCCTTCCCCAATTCTCCCTAGCCCCTGCTGGTGTAGAGGAGAGGGGAAATGCAGGAAAAGCAGGAGGTTCCTGCCATTGCTGGCTGTGTCCAACCTGGATATTTAGAGAAAAACCCAGGAAAAATACCATTAACAGATAGCTTCTTAGCATCTCATACAGGAGGGAACTGGAGGGGGAAGGTAGGAGGAACTACCATTTGTGAGACCCTTACCACATATACTTCATAATAGTAGTTACCCAAAGCATAGCATATATGTAAAACTGTTTTCTGTGTGTGATAGGCTTAGCACGTTATCTGCATTAACTCATTTAATCCTTACAACAACCCATTGAGGTAATAACCCCATTTATAGATAAGGAAAACTGAGGCACAGAGGAGTTAAGTAATTTATTCAAGTTCCCCTAATAAATGATGGGGAAACAGGATTTATGATTGATCTTTATAAAGCAGGTACTACCATTGACAGATGAGAAAACTGAGGCTTGGTTGAGACCAAGCCTAGATCACATGGTAAGTAGCAGAGTCTGAATTCAAACCCAGGGCCATCTGACTCCAAAGTCCATGTGTTTCCTATTCATGGGAAGCTGCCTCCCAGGGCAGGGACCAATATTCCTCTGCCCTTGTGCAGGTCTGGGAGTCATTTCCTGAGATGCTCAGAGTGAAATTCTAGTCTCCCCTTGACCCTCGGTCTAACTCCCTTCACCTTAGCTTGCTGCAGCTCCCAACTCTGCAGAAATCCGGCCTGGTAGTGGCAGAGGCAGAACGTCCCGCGAGCCAAGTCTTTTAAGGCTCTGAGAATGAGCAGTAAGATGGGGAGGGGTGAGTGAGGTCCCACAGCCCCCAGCTGACCTAACTGTCTTGTGTCCCTTTGCTGCCATCTTCTCTGTCTAGTCTAGAGGCGGTACTTGGTGATGCTAGCGAGTAAGAGATGGGGCGAGGAGGAAGGACCAGGCCTTCCCAAGGTGTCCTGTCAGTGTTTGAATGGCTGGTGCCCTGCAGAATGCAGACCTGGGTATAAGTCCCTATCTACCACTGTTTGGCTTGGTGACACTGGAGAAGGCACTCTCTGAACCTTGGTTCGATAACAGTTCCTACCTGAAAGGGTTGTTTTGAGGATTAAACAAAATGACATGTGAGGAGCCTCGCAGAGGGCTTAGCATCTCATACGTACTTAATAGATTTTTCCTTCTCTTTCTAGGGCTGGAGAGGCTCCCTTCTTTCTGTTTTGCTCCTCTCTTTTATTTTATTTAAAAAAAATAGTGGTAAAATAAATGTAACATAAAACTTGCCATTTTAACAATTAAACAAATACACGGTTCAGTGGTATTAAGTACATTTACACTGTTGTACAACCACCACCACCATCCACAGCACTTTTTCCGAAACTGAAACTCTGTCCACTAAACCGTAACTCCCCATTCCCCAGCCCTCGGTAACCGCTATTCTGCTTTGTCTTGAATTTGCCAACTTTAGGTACATCATATAAATAGAATTACACAATATTTATCCTTTTGTATTTGGCTTATTTTGCTTAGCAAGCTTTCCAAGTTTATCCGTGTTGTAGCATGTATCAGAATTTCCTTTTTAAGGCTGAATAATATTCCACTGTATATATATATACCACACTTTGTTTATCCATTTGTTTATCCATTCGATGGTCACCTGTATTTTGTTTCCATCTTTTGGCTACTATGAATAATAGTAGCTGCTATAAATATGGGTGTACAAGTATCAGTTCTAGTCCCTGCTTTTGATTATTTTAGATACCTGGAAGTGGAATTGCTGGATCATATGATAACTTTTTAATTTTCGATGCCCTTCTTAAACACTTACCCCCACCGCCCCGCGCACACATATGATCTTACCATTTGACCTTTATGTTAGGAAATCCTCTTGGTGTGTTATTTCTTCTTGACCCAGTTTGGCTTTGGTAAGTGGCAACTTGAGAAGTTTTGGGATACCACTAGCCGCCAAGACATGCCTCCTTCTCTTCATCCCTGCCTTGGAGTCCATCTGTTTAGGACTGGTAAGCAGGTGGCTATCAGAGCAGCCACATGAGTTCTAGGGAGGCCTCTCTCTGAGGGTGGGGGAAGCAGGACTTTGACTAAGTGTGCTTACTGCTTGTGACTCTGGGCAGGCTGCACACAGAACACCTCTGAGCAGAGATACTCAGATCTGATGAGATCACTCAGCAGCTGCCTCTTTCACCTACCATTTACATAGACTCAAAGGCGATTCTTCATGTGATAGCCTGGTGACTGGGAAGAAACAGCCTTGGGAGTCAGATACATCTGAGTAAACTATTCAACCTCTTTGAGCCTCAGTTTCTACACCTATCAAATGAGAATAACAGTAGTCCCCATCTCAGTGGATTATTGTGCACAAACAGCAAAGATGCACAGGCAGTGGTAACCGCAACCCATTGAAGGGTTGCTGTTACCTTCCTTGGTGACAGCCCAGAAAGCTGGCAGGGACTGATGCAGACCAAAGATTGCTGGCAAGTCCTATTCACTGCTCTGTCTCTCTGCCTCATCCTGTGTCTGATCTTCAAGCTCTAAAATGGCTCTTCAGGATATTTTAACAAGTAATAAAATCTCTTCTGGGAAATTGGTCAATAAATTACCTTTGGAATAGCCTCTGCATTGCAGCACAAAGCCTGACTGGACCCAAGTGTAACAGCCACTATATGGTGGCATGATGGGCCTTTGGAAGGCCTTGCTGCTGCCCTTTATGTGTTTTCCAGGCCCAGTGCTCACTTATGCCTGGCATGTGTGCATGAGTGGGTGAGTGTGTGTGTGTGTGTGTGTGTGTGTGTGTGTGTGTGTGTGTGTATGTATGTGTTTGCATATGTGTGTGTGTAGAGGCAGTGGTTTGTCCATTTGATTTGTTTTACTTTTTAAGGTTCCCTTTTGATGTGTGAAGGAGGCACAAATCTCTCTCGGAAGCATTTTAAGTGTAGCAGATGTAACTGAAAAAGATTGAAAATGGGTGCAGTGGCTGGAGGAGGTTTACCATTGAAGAGCTAGGCCTTCTTAAACTTGAGTGTGTGCCTGTACACACCAACTGGGGATTCTTAAAATACAGGTTCTGATTCAGCAGGTCTGGGAGGGAGCTGAGCCTCCACCTCTGTGACAAGCTCCCAGATGGTCCCAGTGCTGCCGGTCTGGGGTTTACACTGTGAGCAGCCATGTTAAGCCTGTCTGCTCTTCAGAGTTCTGTGGCCCCTGAGGTTTTCCACAGGCCGCTTGGCTCTGCCTTGTGCCCAGTCTCATGCCAGCCCCCTGGCTCCTTTTTCAGAATTTTATTCCTTCCTCTTGCCTTTTACCTCACACTATGGAGTACCTGATTCAGGTTTCTGTGGCATCTAGACCCAAAGCCTGCTTCTGGCCCTCAGCTGCATTTCCAAACTCAATTACTTTCTGAGAAAAAAGGCTTTTTAGTTTAAAGATAAAAGAAATGTTCACTCATTATAGGAAACTTGGAAATTACTGAAAAGTATATGGGAGCAAATGAAAAATTATCCAGAATCCTATGGCCTAAAGAGAACTATTGATGAGGTTTAGATTCATTTTCTTCAGTCTTCTTTTTTCTTGTATATCTCTGTATTTTAAAACTTAATTGAAATAATACGAAAGGAATATGTGTATTGCTATAGTCTGCTTTCCTGTGATATTACTGGTTCCTGGAAAACAAAAATGACTAAATATTCCATAGATATTAATAATTGCTAATGTTTATTGAGTCCTTAAGATGTGAAATCCTGTAGTAAATGCATGCTTACCATCCCTGTTAAGTAATCATTTGTTTGACTGGCCTTCTGTATAAATAATGCCGTGATAAACATCTCTGTACACATGCTTTTATCTATCTTTTTAATTATTTCTTTAGACTAGGAGTTGGCAAACTTTTTATAAGAGCCAGGTAATAAATATTTTATGTTTAGTGGACCATGCAATCTCTGTCACAATTACTCAACTCTAAGTCGTAGAGCAAAAGCCGCCATAAACTATGTAAACGAATGAGTGTGGATGTGGTCCAATACAATTTTATATTCAGAAAGAAGTGGCTGGTTGGATTTGGTCCATGGGCCATAGTTTGCTGACACTGTTTTAGACTAGAATTGGTGAAAACTTGATGATGTTTTTCAATAAAAGACAGAAAATACATTTAGTTGTGCCCAGTTCAGGCTCTGTGGCTGTTTCTTCTCTCCTCCTCTTCCTTTCCCACTCCACCTCCCCTCTTCCTTCTTTTTTTCTCTCTCCCCTCCTCCTTATTCATCTTCCAACCTTTTAAGAATGTAAAAACCATTCTTAGCTTGTATACCATACAAAAACAGGCCTTTGTTAATCTCTGGACTAGATAAGTAGAAGTTGATTTCCTGATTCAGACAATATGAACATTTAAATCTCTTGAATGTCACCTGATTGCTCTTCAGAATAGTGGTAGTTCCAGTTTACACTCACACTGGCAGTGCAGGAAAGTGTCCATTCTGTTCTACCCTCACTGTCTTGAGAAGTTTCTTTTGCTCAATCTCTGCTAATTCAATAGATAAAAATCTCATTTTAATTCCCATTGGTTTGATTATTAATAGGTGGAATATTTTTCCTTTTAATTATCCATTTGTATTTCCCATTCTGCAAACTTTTTTTTTGCGTGTTCTTTGTCTTTTTTGGCAGGGAGGGGGAAATGCTGTTTTTCTTTTTGACTTTGCGTGACTTTTTAACAAAGGATTTTAAGTGTTATATTTGTTGCAATGATTTCCCTCCAGTGTTTTCTTTTGCCTTTTAATTGTATCTGTGATTATTTTGATGGATAAAAGTGCTGAATTTTTATTTATCTTTTGTGAGTTCCATTTCCTCTTTGAAACTTTCCCTTTTGGTTTTGTGAACATCAGCTCTCCTACTTTGCTCTCAGCCTTCTGATATCCTGTAAACAACTTCAGGGATGCTGCAGAAAAACATATGCATTATACATGCTTTCAGCTGCACTATACAAAAATATCAAACTTTAGCACACATCAGAGTCACCCGAGGGGCTTGATAAAACTCAGATTCCTGGGCACCACCTATAGAACTTCAGGTTCTGTTGGTCTGGGGCCTGAGAATGTGCATTTAACCCATTCCCAGGTGGTGCTGATGCTGTTGGCCTGGGGACTCACTTTGAGAACCAGTAGCTTAAACAATTAAGACATTAAATTATTTCATAGAACAAAAAGCCTAGAATAGGGTGGTATCAGGGATATCATATATCTCAAGGTTCTAGGCCATGTCTTTACTTTCTATCAGCTTTTTTCTCAAAATTCAAGATGGTCGCTTTAGCTCCAGGCAATTCCAACTTAACCAGCATTCCAAGGAGGAAGAAAGGGGAAGGTGGCAAAAAGCTTTCCTTTAACAGTATTGGGCACATTGCCGCTTGGACTAAAGCTTATATAAGCAAACATTCAGTAAGAAGAGAGAGTGGATTTGGGGTAGGAGGTAGCCTTTGTCTTAGGAGTTTTCCTGCATTGAGTGGAAAAGTGGATAGTGTTCAGGCCCTTGGACCCAGGGACCTGTGCTCTGTCAGGATGTCTTTAAGAAACCTGAGTCAGGTCAGCTTGGCCTCCACGCTGGTTCTGATCTTGGCTTCATTGAAGTAATTGGGCTTCTGCCTTGTTTGTGATACAAACAAGTACCCTGTTCTGGTATTTGCATGATTTCTTGTCTGAATTCCTTTCTAAGTAGTTGGCTTGCATATAAGTTGGGAACTCTGCTTGCTTTTGCCAGTTCTCCTAGTCCTATTCCCCAATTCCACTTTGGTGCTGTGGAGCCTTAACACCTGTTGACAGGCATCCTGGGTACTCTGTGTGTGGATTAGTAGAGACAACCCTCAGCCGGGCTGTCGAAGGCCCTGAGAGCAGTGGACCCAAGCTTGGAAGGCTTGCTTGGAATGACCAGCTGCTACATTTTACCTGTTGATCCAACTTGATCTGGTTGTCTATAATTGTGTTTGAATTATTTCCAACCTTCCTTGGAGGGCCAGGGCTGGCTCAACCAGCACCATCTGGAGTGGAAATTGGGAGCTGGAATTTTCTACCTCAGACAATAGGAAATACCAAAGGCTCAGAGGCATGGGCACAGGTAGTGTGGTAAGAAAGTACCAAGATCATAATGGAGGAGAGAATGAAGTAACCCTAACTCCAGAGAGGTCAAAGGTGGCTTATGTGTTAGATCCAAACTGGTTTCAACAAGAAAGCTAATTGGAATTTTCAGGGGTAAGGCTCACTTCAAGTATTTCTCATTGCATGGGTTCAAATAATATTGCTAGAATCTAGTCATTTCCATCTTACAGTTTGGTTTCTTCTTAGGTCACTTTATTGTCCAACTGGCTCTGCCTTTGTGGCCACAGGATGGCTGCCAGCAGCTCTGGTGGCTACATCCTTCCCACTTTCTTTCCAGAGAAGAAAGAGAAAATTTACTTTCCTGATAGTACAGACAAAAGTCCTAGAACTGAGTTCATTAGCTCTGATTGGCCTGATTTGTGTCATTGCCCTCCTTTGAGACTGACCCCCAGGGTGAGAGGAATGTGATGCATGGATTGATTCAGGGTTCGGTCACAGGACTAACCCTAGCATTGGGTTAGAGTCAGTCCCACTCATGTGGCTGAAAATGAGTCAAGAGTGTTCTCTGAAGGTGTTCAGGGGAGAAAGTATTCAGTGGGAGAAGGAGAGAGCCGATGCCGGAAGGCCACCTACCAATGTCGAATCTAATTGGAGGTTGGAATCAGATGTCATAGCTGAAGACTTAAGGTGATGCCATGATTTTAAAATCAGGAGAAAGCAAGGGACGTAGAGGAAAGACATGCTTGACCTCTAGGAATGTGAAGTATGACTGAGTCAGGCTGCTTAAAGGGCCAGGAACAGGTAGCCACCTGGCTGTGATCCTCTTCTCTCCTGTGTCTGCTCCAGCTTAGTTTGAGTGTCCAGTTCCATGTCCACTAATTCCAGTCTCGACTCTTCCCAGCCTGCCCATCTTGCTTCAATGAACTCTTCAAGGCCTGAAATGGGACTGATATCTTCCTACTCAAAGAACACATGATTCAACCAGTGTGCTTATTCTTGGCAATACAAATGCTGTTTAGAACATTCACTGCCAGTCAAGACTATGCCTTCTTCAAAAAATCCTTTGGGCTTACTGCCCTTGTTATTTTCTGTAACTCAAATACATTTTGTCAGCCCATGTGATATATTTCAGCTCGAGTTTAGTCCCAGGAAAAGGTTGTGGCCACATATGCATTTGAATGCTTTCTATTGTCATAAGACAAAACTGATATAAACCTAGTATTTTTCCACTGGGGCCAAATAGAGTACCCATGTTATAAATTAGCACTCCTCAGGTGCCTATTGATATCTTCTCTCTCTGCTACCTTTATGGTCTTCCTTCCTTTTTTGTCCCTAATTATCATAGTCACCATTGTGTTTAGTCTTGGGAGCCTTCTAAATCCTTTTGGAATCAATCAGAGAAAATTCAAGAGAAGTAAATAAATAACATGTGATTTGTTTTCCCTTATGTATTGGTTTTCTCAATGTGGGAGAGAAAAATGTATAATTAGGCATAAACTTTGTCTGATTAAGATCAAATGAGGTTCCCTTATTTGTTCTTTTTTCTCTTTGCTCCCCTTCCTGTCTTCCTCACCCAGCCCCTCCTCCTTCCATTGTGAAAGAGCGTTTGATCCTTTTTCTGAAGGGGAAGGAGAAATGCTGGGAGCTCAGAAGTGGCTGGTGGAAGGAACATGCCTGCTTCTCAGCTTCCTCTGGGGTGGAAATTCATTTAAAACTTGCAGTTTCCAAAGTGGCTGCCAAAGCCACAGCATTTCAGGGGGAGGAGGGGTACTCAGAATCTCCAAGGACAGCTAGCTACAGCCAGGCAGTAGGGTGTGGAGTGGGCATGACTTGCAGAGCCCATCCTTTGGAAATATCCTCAAGGGGTAAAAGGTAGCATCCATCTGAGCTGATAGGAGTCCAGATGCCTTGCAGCCTTGATTGGGTCTTAACTTCCGTTTGGCCACTTTCTCTATTAAAACTCATGGAAGTTTCCTATTTTTTTCTTTATTAAACTCAACCTCCTCTTCCTAACTCACCAAACTCCATAATCTAGGTGCATCCTACCAAGAATACCTTTGTCAGTATCGCCACCCAACCCAACTCTTAGCTT
The DNA here is from genome assembly GCA_004027375.1 of Macroglossus sobrinus. NCBI lineage: Eukaryota > Metazoa > Chordata > Mammalia > Chiroptera > Pteropodidae > Macroglossus > Macroglossus sobrinus. The sequence goes on from PVKZ01000201.1 coordinate 546,466, forward strand.
TAGTTCTCCTTTTACCTTCCCAATGAAATTTGCTTCATTGGATTTGAGTAGAAGATCTGAACTTGAGTTCTTAGCTTCTTAACTGCTCTATAACCTTGGGCAAGTCCTGTGCCCATTCCAAACGGTGGGTTTTCTTTAGGCAAATGGAACCAGTGGATAGTCACAGTGTTCTGGAAGCTCAGCATTCATTCTCACCCACACTACTTTGGTAGCCATACCCTAATTTTCTTCTAGGAACATCCCTGATACACTTTTGCTGTATGGAACTCTGAGTGGACTTAGTTCTGCTCCCAGCTTCAGGAGTAGAGCCTGTGATCTGTTCCAAAGCTCAACAGTGCACCCCAAGACTCCATGCCTCCTGATTGCTTCAATGGGCAGAGCTGGTCCAACTGGAGTGAGTCCTAGGACTTCTGCAGGGAATGCTGGGACTCAGACTCTTGCTCTTTTCAGCTGAATTTGAATCTGGAAGGATGTGATTGGCAGTCTGAGCTCTAGGATCAGGCCTGAAAACTGACCATCCTGAGGGAAAAGAGCTGAGCTTGGGAGAAAGATACCTGGTTGGTCCCAGTTAGTGTCGGAATGACAGTACTTGGTTTGCTTTTCTCCTCTCTCAGTCCAAATTCTTCCCGACCTTTCTTTTCTCCCTCCCTTCCTCTCCTGTTGCTCTCTCTGTCACACAATGTCAGTGTTGCAATAGCTCACGCTCCCTATTTCTCGTCTGTCTCTGTCTCCCTCTCTCCCTCTCCCCTTTCTCGTTCACTCTCTTTCTAGTTAAAAAAATACACATAACACAAAACTTACTATTTCAACCATTTTTAAATATACAGTTTAGTAGTGTTAAGTACATTCACATTGTTGTGCAGCCATTCTCCAGAACTTTTTGTCTTGCAAATCTGAAACTCAGTACCCATTAAACAACTCCCCATTTCTCCATATCACCAGCCCCTGGCATCTACCATTCTGCTTTCTGTCTCTGCGTTTGGCTACTCGAGTATGTACTACCTCATATGAGTGGAATCATATAATATTTGTCCTCTTATATCTGGCTTATTTCATTTGGCATAATATAAGGTTCATCCATGTTGTGACATGTCAGAATTTCCTTCCTTTGTAAGGCTGAATAATCAACTGTGGATACACCACATTTTGGTTATCATTCATCAGTCAATGGACATTTAAATTGTTTCCCCCTTTTAGCTATTGTGAATATTGCTACTATGAACATGGGTGTACAAATATCTCTTCTAGACCTTGCTTTGAATTCTTTTGGGTGTATACCCAGAAGCAGAATTGTTGTATCATATGTGATTCTATTTTTAATTTTTTGAAGAACTGTCATATTTTCCATAGTAGGTGTACCATTTTACATTCCCACCCACAGTGCACAAGGGTTTAATCTCTCCACATTTTTGTCAACACCCTTCTTGACCTTTTAGGCAGCATAAAGTCACCTCCTTTAGGACACTGATCACTGACCACTCCAGCCCTCATTGGTACCCACCACCTAGAATACCAGAGATGCCACACAACTCGACTCCTGGTTATATGTGGGCCTCTATGGTTCCAAGTAGACATTTTAGGTTTTTCCGGGCAGAGTCTAATGTGGAGTTAAGCACCCCAGACGTATAGAATCATTTCCTGTTTGACGTCATGATGGACTGTTCTTTGCAGAGATTTTGTTTTTGGAACATCTAACAATGTCTGTCATGCAGAAGGCAGGTAGGGACATGAAAACAGTGTGGGCTTTAGATTCTAGTCCTGGTCCTTCCCTGGATAGCTGTGACTTTGAGAAAATCACCTAAGTTCTTGCAGCTTCTGGTTCTTCAGCTATAATATGAGGCTGCATTACTTCCCACACAGGCCTGTGTATTTGTTGAAATAACTGGTGTGAAGGTGCTAGGTATGTGGGAGTCCCTTCCCTGCTTTCCCAACCATGGTGGAGGCAGGTGTCACACATGAGATACAGAGACAATTGAGAGACTGATATATTGGGTTTTGAAATATTTGGGGATAATTGGCATTCCTAGACAATCCCAAGTTTGTTTCAGTTGTTGATACTGATCTAGGGTTTTCCCTATCAAAGGGGACCCAAACTGCTAGAAAGTGACTAAATAATTCAGCTGAGTTTTATCTTGACATGACAATTGACACATCCAAATCCAACTTGAGACTCACTGCAAATATTGCCTCCTCCAGGAAGCCTTCCTTAACCCCATAACACTTGCACACATCTGTTAGTTTGTTTGGCTTATTTCCCTAATGGGGTGTGTCAGCCATCACACTTGTGTGTTGAAGTCAGTACATAGTAGACTCTTATTAAATGTTTGTTGAATGAAGGACTAAGTTTTGAACCAATACAGGGAAGCTAAAAAAAACAAAAACAAAAACAAAAACAGCCCAGAAGAACGAAGCAGGAGAGGAGCATCGAAGGGAGCCTAGAGAGTCCACAGCAGACTCCTGGATCATTGAAGGGCACCCTGATTTCCCCATTCAAATTCTGGCTCCCGAGGTTATATAGTATATCCAGTGAGAACTTGGGCTTGAATTTAGATCTGGGTTTGATTTTTAACTCTGCTACCTACTAGCTGAGTGATTTTAAGCAAATTATTTAACCTCACTGAGTCACCAGTGGTATAGCACAGTTAGCCCCCACCATGGCTTTGCTCACCAGGAAGCTCTCTCAGAGACCTCACCTTCCCTGTATGCCCCTTCGGGGTCAGCCTCTTCTCTAGGCTGCCTGCCATTTACACATCTGAGAAATATGCAGGCCAGTGGAAACACACATCCTCCGATCTGCTTGTTCCTTATGCAGGGGATTAAAATCTGTCTCATCTTCCTAGTTTGGAATGCTGAATATTTGGTCAAGGATTCAGCTCCCTTTTTTATGAGGCTTTAAGAAAACCCAAATTAAACCCTGATTTGTTTTTAAAGATGAGAATTTTTAATCTTTCAGCATTTGGCTCATTTTCATTACAGGCTTAGAAAGCAACATTAAACAGAGTGTTTCTTAGCCTACTTGGCTTTTTCTCTGGTGTGTTAGAAGGGGTGACAAGCATCTAGAGGTTGCCCCATGTCTGTCCTACTGCTTTAGCTTGCTTGGGCGACCTTGGCCAAATCTCCTTTCTCCTCTGACCTTCCTGTCCTCATCTGTAGAATGAGGGGGCTGAGCATCTTGGCCTAGGACTCCCTGAGGGAAGGAGATGATTTAAAACTCCCATATTTCAGATGGAGGATCAGAGAGGGGAAGGCATTTACCAAAGAGCACACAGCTATTAACAGGCAGAAGCAGCCCAGGGGCTTTGGTTTCTAGGAAGGCCCTCTACTTTCCTAGAAATCCCATTTTCTCTGAGAAATAGAGGGCCATCAATGATTCTTATATAATTTTCAAGCCCTCTTTCTTCATGGGTAAAGTTCAGTAGACTTCAGGATGAAGTTTGTGTTTTTTTCAGGGTCATTAAAAAAAGAAGGAAGAAAACCCAGATATGGGGAAATTGGGATGTGTTTACACTAGACTTGCTTCCTTATTAGATGTACCAACAAGAAAAATGTTTGATTTAAGCCAAAACAATGTGAAAACCAGTAGCCCTCAGGATGTTTCCCCCAGCCTCTGATAACTGCTTGTGATAACTGCCCATAGAGTAATCAACCATTCCAGTTTGCTCTGGACTAATGACTGGTTAGTCAGCAAAGAGAAAGGCCTTCTGGTACGGAAAGCTTTGGCTGGTTTGAGTACCAGCTCTGCCGCTTGTATTATGAAGCTTTGAGAAGGCCAAGCCCTCTAAGACTCAGTGTTCTTATCTTGCAATTGGGCTTAAATGAGATAATTAATTTAAAAGGCCTATTTTAATAACTGCACAGAGTTATCACCCAGAGAATGTTAAGTCTCTTCTGAGGGGGAAAAAAAAAGCTTAGATTTTTTCTTTTTTCTTGGTTATTTTTTTTTTCAATTTTATTGCGGTATAATCGACAAGTAAAATTGTAAGATATTTAAAGTGTACATCTGTTGATTTGAAGTATGTACATATTGTGAAAGGATTTTCACCGATATTTAACATTGATCACCTCACATTTTTATCTTTTTGGTGTAAGAAATTTTTTTCTTTTTTAAATTCTAAGCATGTGAAAGGAGAGATACAGCTGATGTATTTAAGGAAGGGTTTATAAAATCAGGCAGTATTTTTCTCAGGGGTGGGTGGGTATGTTTGAGTAAATTACCACATGTCTTGTTGAATTATCAGGCAAAGCAACCATATTGTCACTTCTTTTTAAAAAAACTTTTAGAAAAGTCTCATGGATCAGTTTTGGGGTACGGAAGGGAGAGGTGGCATCCAACACCAATTGGCTTAGCTGGTACAGTGAAAAAGAAGGGTCGTTGGCGTGATATCTAGTTTAAAACCCCAGTTCTGCCACATCCTGGCTGCTACTGTACTCACCTGTAGCATGTGGATGGCTATGTGGACTTGGCAAGGGTTTCCTGTGGCCTAGGAGAAAGTCAATGTTTTTATCTCTTGGGAGCTCAGTGAGTATTTTAGTCTTGCCTACTTGGGTTTCTATTTCAGAGTCCCTGGAATCTCAAAGTCTTCTCTGTGCTTTTTGAGGCTGAGTTAAAATGGGTTTGGAGAGTGCATTGGCTAGAATGGGAAGCCAGCTCCCTGATAGAGAGCAGATGATTTTCCCTTGGGCACCCCAAAATGGGTCCAGAACCTCAGAACAATCATGCCTCATATTGGCAGCTAAGCCCAGGGGTTTGGCCAATCTCATTTGGTAAAGAAAGGGTCAGAAGCCCTAAAGATCAAAGTTAGCTGCCCCGCAGACCTCCCTGGCGGGTTTGTCCTAGGTTTTTTTCACTTCTTGGAGTGCTATATCTTCTTTTCTCCTTAAGCCTGTGATTGGGAGCCCTGGATGATCTGTAGGCTATTTGGAGAGTGAGGGGGTCAAATTCTGGCCTCTTTCTTCTTCTCTCACCAGCTTTAAACAGCAGCAGGACAGTATGATAAGTGGTTTATCAATGGTTATGTCCTTTTTAATGTAGCCATTCCACTATGACTACTTTAGGTAACTTTCATTATAAGCAACTTTGTGATGAACACTGCAGACAGGCCTAAGTAACCCTTTGGAGAAGTAGGCAGAGAGAGAGGCCATGCTCACTCTGCAGATGAGATTTTCCGAGAAGGGAAGTTGAACAATTTAAAGCAAAATTGAAAGCATTTTTAAGGAAGACTTCCTTAAAGATATCCTACCCTTTCCTGTCTTAGCAGAGCATACTGTTTGGACCCTTTCTCAGACATCAAGGTTAATATTAGAGCCCTCACTTATTGCCCTACAGTGCTGTCATTGCTGGTGCCTTGGATAATAAAGCTGTTTCTGGAGGCAGGATAATGGCTGAGAAGCAAGCAGAATCTCCTGACCTCATTCCAGGCTGGGTGGTGGTGGCAACCTCATGTGTGTCAACAGAAGACAGAAATTTCAGCCTTGGCTGGGTTTCAACTTTCTTACATAGACCAGAGACAGATAGTCTGCAGTGCTTGTTGCTTTTTCAGTCATTTTGGTTATTTTCAACTCAGTAAATTTGGTTATTCTGCGTGGCTCTTTTTCACACCTGCCATGTCACTGGTTATGTCTAGTTTTTTGCCATTTTGGGGGGCCAAGTTTGGCCTTTACTTTTTTGAATGTAGTAGTCATTGTTATTTACAATCCTGTCTGATAATGGCAGGATCTGGAGTCTCTGTAGCTTTGTATCTCTCGTCTATTTTTTCTACCAGTTGTCACTCATGGTGTCTTGTCTCCTGTGTACTTAGTTATGTTTGAATGTAGGATACTGTTTGAAAAATTATTTGTAGAAATAACTTGAGGATTAGTTTAACAGTGAAATGCTGACTCTATGACTGTCTTGATTCCAGCCGGCATTTCTCCCATGGCCTTTAGGCAAATAGCTTCTGCTATAGATAGACTGATTAGAGAAATTCTGCTTAAGGCTTGAGCTTTTGGCAGGAATTTGCAGGAGGCCTCAAGATCTGACTCAGATTAGCAGGGGTCCCAGAACCCATGAACAAAGATTTAGAGATTTCTCGCTTTTCCTTGGATCCCTGTTGGCGCCTAGGTGTCTCGGAACACTTGCCCTGCTTATTCTCCCTTCCCTGACATAAAATCCTGAATTCTAGGCTCTCTTCAGATAAATTCTGAGCTCAAGATGGGTTTGTGGAATATTTCAGTCTCCCCACCCCAACTTCTTGAGTTGGCACCTTCTTGTTCAATAAACCTTTCCTTACTCCAAACTCTGATGTTTTGATGTTTGTCTTTTGAAGCATCTGGGCACACAAACCTTAAATAGGTAACACTAGGAGGGTGCTGTCTTCCTCTTAAGAGGATTTTAAATTTCTTTTGCAAGTACTTGGGGGCTCTAGAATCTGAGATAACCTTGATATAAGTTTGGGACTTGAGATTCCTGGGCTCCTCAAATGTCTGGAAGCAGGTGGCAGTTCTTGTAAGAGCTGCTTTACTTCTGGTGCACGCTCCAGCGGGGGAGGTAGCCCTGTAGGCTTTGTAATTTTTTTTTCTCCTTCCCCCTGCATGTTCTAAAATGTCTACATACTGATTGTAAAAAATTGTTTGAAAATGGAATAATCATGCAAACACAACTAAAGGGAGAGGTCATTCAGTCCCTAGGTTTCTACATGTGAAAGTGGCCAATTCTAGAGGAGATCCCATCTCTCGGTGGATTAGCACTTGCCTGAAGGAGGCAAAGGTGCTAAAAAGAAAGTCGTATCTACTTGAACCCAGACTAGAAAGCACAAAGGTTACAGATCTTTGCTCCCACTTGGTGACTTCAAGACCTCCACCAAATTACCTGTGTTAGTGGGATAAATCTACTCCTTATCCTCCACGTGAAGCTCCACAGGTAGTAGACATCACTGCTCAGTCACAGCACTTGATTTTGATCTCCCCATGTTAACAAAAACTTTATCCAGATAATATGCAATACGATGAATGGACCGTAATGTATTTGATCATTCTAATGCTGGGTATTTGGGTTGTTTGCATTTCCCCCTTATTATGAAATATTTATAATGAACATCTTTGTGCCTAGCTTTTGCCAGCATTTTGAATTATTTCTTTGGGGGTAGCTTCCTAACAGTGGATCAAATGATATGAACATTTGTCAGGTTTTTGATATATATTGCCAAATTACTTTCTAGAAAGTGTATTCTAATTAATATGCTTACCAGAAACATGTAAGAGAGCCTGCTATATTCCTTCCCATCGCCTGATATATAATGAAAATAAAAGCATTTGGTTAATTTGGTAAGTGAAAAATGCTATCCCCTTGTCATTTAATTTGCATTTTGCACTCTCTCTCTTTTTTTTTTAATAGTTTCCCTCTTGGTGAAAATACTTTTTATTCAGTTAGCATCTCTTTGATAGAAGCAGCCTTTAAAATGGGGACAATTACTCCAGTGTCTAAGAGCTTTCTCTCTTTAGCATTTATTGAAAAGTATGTACACTGAATAATGCACTAAATCAGGGTACTCTCTATTGAGTCATTCACAGCATCTTTCTTGGGTACCAGTAGCTTTCTCTCCAGGAGCAAGGGGTGGAGTCCCAAGGCAAGGAGAGGGCACTTGAAACCGGAAGGATGATATAATAAGTGGAAAAAGGCAGAATGCAGAGCAGTGCAATGTGATTCCATTATGTTTTTGAAAAAGTTGTATGCATTTTAAAAAGCAGCCGAAAGGGCATAGCTTACACCACTGACAGTAGTTTTATGGAATAGGATTTGTGGGAATTTTATCCTTTTACTGTATGGACTTTATAATATTTGATTTTTTTATACAATGAATAAGTTACTTTTACAATCAGATAAAATAATAAAGGTATTTCTATTTTTAAAAAAACTTTTTTTAGCTGCTGGTTATGGATGAAAAAAAAAAGTCATCTGTCTTGACATTCCTGTGTCCCTCTTTTTCCTTTCCCTTTGTGTGTGTGTATATATATTCATATATTTTAAATTTTCATATGTTTCATATATTTTACTATTTAGACATCTATATGAAAGCATTTTAAAAACCTAAGTCTCTATAAAAGAAGAACCACTTGAGGCATCCATCTTCTGCTGGGGATGAGTGTGTTATCTGTTATTACAATTTCCCCACAGGGCAGATCAGAGCTGTTGCATATATCCCACCTGTGTCTGATTTTGAAAATAGTTTTTAGGTGGGTTGAGAGAGAAGACAGTATAGTCACGCTCCATGTTGTTTCAGTCACTGAGACTGCGTATTCAACAGTGGTCCCACAAGATGATGAAACTAAAAAATTCTCATCACCTAGTGATATCATAGCCATCACAATATTGTAGCACAATCCATTACTCATGTGTTTGTGGTGATGCTGGTGTAAACAAACCTACTACATTGCCAGTCATATAAAAGTATAGCACATACAATTAGGTACAGTACATAATATTTGATATTAAATGACTTACTGGTTTATGTATTTACTATACTATTTACTGTCATTTTAGACTGTACTTTTTCTACTTAGAAGTCTGATTTCTACCCGCAGGACATGTTGCTTACCAGTCCATATATTCCCTGACCTGAGTCCCGTGCCAATCTCTTGACCAATTAGCTGCAGGTTGGGGTGGGGTATGGTCACATGGCATAACACTTGCTTATTATTGGGGCAGGAGTTATGATTAACATCTGGATGTGTGGGGAGCCGAGGGGGAAATCAGAGGCCTGGCTGTTGTGGGCACTCTGGTTGCAGGTCAATTGGGCACATGTTCCTCAGTCCAGCCTTGCCCAGCCAACTCCCTCAGGAGGGCCCACTTCCCCAAGTGGGTAGTAATCAGAAAGTCTTGAGGGAAGTTTCAAGACAAGTCGAATGATGCTGTTTTGCCTTGGCCCCAGGATTCCCCTTGAACTGCTTTTCACCCTTGTTGCTTATGCCTTGGAGGCCTGCCTATGGAGCTGTGGACCTCTAGCTCTGGAGTCTGGCTGCCTTGGGTCACTGGCCAGAGTGAACAGCCAGGACCAGCCTGGGGAACTGAAAGAGACTCTGGCTTTGGCGTCAGAAGATCCAGGTTTGAGTCTGGCTCTGCTGGTTCCTAGCCGTGTGGAATAGTGGAACGAGTGAGCTTTGGGGTCATGCCTCGCATTAGGGTGGGTTTCACTCTTCACTCTTTGCCTAGGTCAGAGCACCCTTAAGCCCTGGGCCATCCTCAGTGGCAGCAGGAAGTCCAGAAGTCTGTCCCATCCAAGTCAAGTCTCCTGTCCCTGTCCTGTTATATATCTAAAAGTGCTGGTGTGAGGAGTCTCAGAGGGAAAGCTGTGGCTGGTACACCATTTTGGTCCTTCACAGCAGTATGGATACAATGCAGTTATCTTGTGACCGGGGAAGTGAACTCAGATGCCAAGGATGACACATAGGAACATAGACTGAGTCTAGGTCTTGGTGACAATCTAGAGCAGCTGGCACTTTATCTCTGGACAGCTAATGTGAGAGAAATGAGCTTATATGTATTGAAGCCCATGTTAGCTGAGGTTTTTGCTACTTCCAGCCAAGATCCTGACTGATGGGGGAGGGGTATGCCTGCCCCAGGAACTGGGGCAGGTGGGGTCAGGACCCGTCTGATACTCATTTTCCCATAGACACAGAACCTCGGCCTCCACTGCCCCCCCATAAACCCAAGCTGTTTATGGGTGGGAAAGTTTTCTTTAAGCCTCTTATTGCCTCAGATCACTGGTGGAAGCAGGCAGGCAGAGGCAACCTGGGAAAGTGGGAAAGGTGCTAGTTTGCAGTCAGACAGGCAAGAGTTGAGCCCTGGCTTTGTTAATGCCTGCCTCAGGTCAACAATGGCTCTGTACTTGGGGCAAGGTGGACTTTGTAGGTCAGGACAAGGGCCCCAGCTGTGGGGAAAGTCAGGGAAGGGCAGAACATGAAATGGTCACAGACCAATTAGGATAGAAGTTCAGAGGAGTGCAATTGCAACCTTTGTATCAAAGAAGGTTTCTAGAGAAGTGGGCCTCTGTCAGGGCCTTGAAGGATGTGCCTGATTTGCTAGGGGAGGGGAGCACAGCAAGGGAGGACTAAAAGCCTCTCAGCATCACATCTTCCTACTTTGTCTGGTTGGACTGTCTTTGCCTGCACTTGCCTCCTCTCCATTTGCCTGTCTCTGTGCTAGCCAGCCTGTGAACTCTGGGGGCAGTGGGGACAATGCTTTCATCTCTGAAGCTTACTGTACAACATGGTTTGCTGAATCACTGCTGGAGGAAAGGACAAGCCTATAGAAAATGTGAGACCTCCATTCAGGGGTGGGTGTGTCTCCAGGCCAGGGGAAGGCAGTGAACTGATAGGTTTGGGCAATGCAATCCATACAGTGAAGTCTGAGAAGGAAGGCTAGAAAGGGAGGTCTTCAAACTGTGCTTCCTGAAGACAGTTTAGGGCAATTCCAGGGGTGAGGTCTTTTCTCTGAGAAATCTTGGGCTATTTTCTTTTCCTTTTGGCATTGGCATTGACATACCACAACATGGCTTCCACTGACCTCAAGCCCCCTGCACTTGGCCTTGAGCTAGAGATCTTTTGAATGAATCAGCTCCATACATAATACTTCTCATTTCCCAGGAGCTCATCTCATCTCCCTGTAATAGAAATGCATGAAGCTTGCTCCTTGACCCTCTGGGACTCTGAGGGACACGTGTGCTGGAGTGGAATGAGAAGTGGCCTGAATGCAGGAGGCCTGGTTTCCTGTCCCGAATCTGCCACTGACAACTGGGTGGCTTTGGGCTGGTCTCTGCATTTTGCAGAAAAAGGGGACAGAAAAAAGTTTTGTCTTCCTACATGCTTCTAAGCCAAAGAGACAAAGGCAGGTTTTGCAGCAAAGAAAGTAAGGTTTATTAGAGAGTCTCATGTCCTGGAGACACAGGCAAGCTCAAAGGCCTGGCTCCCCTGGTGTCTCAGGAGTACAGATTACATAGGGAAAAGTCAGTAGTCATGGAGACTAAAGGAGTTGGGGTCATGGGCTCTACTGATTGGTCGGGGCCAGGGTAGGAGGCAGTTGATCATTGATTGCATCAGGTCCTGATGTCCATCATGGCATTCTTCTTTCTGGGTTCAAGGGGATGCTGGTAGGGTTGTTCAGCCTTCATAGGTGTGGAGCTGTAAGATGTCATCTTTATTTTGATCAAACTCTGTTTCTGTGGTCAACAGACCTGAGGCTTTGTTCCTAAGACTGTTTGATGCTGACCTAAGGACTTAATGACCAAGGGAGTGGTGGTGAGGTATGCAGGAAGATAAGGAAAGAAAAGAAGCCAATAAACCCTAGGCCGGTTTGAATTAAGGAGAAATTAAAGCGAAAAAGTCATTTTAAAGAAGTGAAGATTTACATGGTTATACTTTCTTGGGGCCCAGTTTCCCTACTGGAACTGGATGATCTTCCAACTCTGACATTCTAACTATTGTGCTCTTGTGATTCCTAACACTGGCCACCAGAATGTGGGGCTCTGAGGCCATGGAAGGAGGCTGCCATCTTACATGGGAGCTCTTTACTATCTCTGAAGCTGGTGAAGAAGACGATGGTGTTAATAATAGCTGGTATTTACTGAACACAGGCATTGTTCTAAGGGCTGTACATGCATCACCTCTAATGCCACACAATCCCTATGAGGAAGGGAACATTACTGTCCCACTTTACAGTTGAGGAAAGAGAAGCCGAGAGTGGTCAGTCAAGCTCCTGGCTATCCATGCACAAAAGAGACTACCCTATTTGTGGTATTATGAATTGAAAATCTCCCTATGTTTTGTTAGGTTGGATAGTTTTGCAGTGTTGGAGGAATAAAAGTCTGGTTCCTTTAAGAAGCAAGGTGGTGAAAGGATGAGTCATGTGGACAGAGGGGCCCTGAGTGGGTGGGATGGGAGCAGGGAATGGGGGATAGATATAATGGGTGAGGTACAGGGGAGATTTGAAATTCTGGGCCTCTGGTGTCAGGGCATAGTATCCAGGTTCCTCCCCTCCTGAGCCCCCAGCAAGATGACCAAGGGCCATGAGCACCAGTTCAGGTTAGAGTTCTGCTCCAGACTGGCTTCAGTTGCTGGGGCTCTGCTGGGGAAACTACTAGATTCTAAAATCTGCCTTTAGGACTGATTTTGAGTCTAGCTTGTGGTGAGCTGTAATTATGTCCATTATACCTGCCTTGAATGATTCACAGAAGAAGGTAGGGGCTTACGTAGGAGCAATGTTCCTTTTAATTTTTTTTTTTTAATTTACATTTTCCGGTGACTCACTGGAGTTGAGAGTACAGTCTCATTAACAGGAAAAGACAAGGTGGAGAGAGCAAAAAGGAAAACGTCATCAGGTCCATTGGAAACAAAATTGTTTAAACTATATCCAGGGATTCTGGGCTCACGTCCTGTGGGTTCAAACTTACCACTTATTCTGAGTCTTTTGCCTCTATTCCCTTCCTGCAAGTGGGAGATGGCCCTGTAGCCCCAGGAAGGCAGTGCAGGTACAATCCAATGCTGGAAAGTTTGTGTGCTTTGGGCCAGAAGGATCTGGGATCAAATCTCTGTTCAGATTCTAATTGCTGTGTGACCCTGAGCAAGTTCTTTAACCTCTCAAGTCTCAGTTTTTTCATCTGCAAATTGAGAAAAAAAAAAAAAAAACAATGCCAGCTTTGCAAGTTGCTGGGGGGATTGCATAAGTTTACATATAGTAAGCACTTGGTGTATAGTAATGAGAATAACAGCAAATATTTATCCGTGCTTATAATACATTGAGTACTTTATCTGTGGTATCTTAGTCCCTACCACAACCCTGTGGGTGAGCACCATTAGTATCCTCAGACTACAAGTGATGAAACTGAGCTCAGAGAGAGGTTAAATGTCTTGACCAAGGTGAATGACAGAGCTTGGGGAACTGGGGCTCAGGTCTAGCTGACTTCAAAGCCCTGTGTAGACAGAACCTTGCAACCCTAACTCTGCTTATTTCCATAGGAAATGGGCTTGGTCTTCCTGTTCCTTAAAGCAAAACTGCCTGGCTTTGATACCCCTGACTTCTATTCCTAGTAATGATCCCACCAACCTCCCAGGCATCCCCTCAAAAACTCAGGGTCATCTTTAGCTCCTCAGGTCCTGACATCATCCTGCTCATCTGGCCACATCCTTCCATGTCATACTTAGTGGTACCGTCCAAGCAGCAGTCAAGATCCAAATCTACACCTGTTCAATACATGTCTGTTCCTTCCTCTTCTGCCCCAATCCTCATTGAGTTCCTTCCACATTCCCCTTTCTACCTATGTGGCTAATTTCAGCCACCCTTGGTTGGTCTCTTTTCTGCCTGCTTCTGGCATGTCACTCCTTCCCTAAAATCTTCAGTGGCTCCCTCTGCCTGTGTGGGAGTGGAACAAACTTTCTGGTACCCTCAAAGTTCTGTTGGCTGTTCTATTAATCAAATAGCCATGAGACAGGTCAGCAAGAGAAAATAACCCAATTTAATACATATATAGGTATGGGAACCCCACATACACGAGAGAGTCAGAGACCCCATGCAGGAGAGGCTGAGATAGAAAGGGAACATGAGTGTATAAGAGATCCTGAGCTAGGAACAGTAAGTTACCTTGAGGGCTTTAAAGGATAATTGCAGGATGATAAGAGCAGATGCTTAGTAAGTAGAAGTTTGTCCTGCTCTATGGATAAGTCAAAAGAGGTTATCTCTGATAATCTCATTATGGGCAAAGCCCCTAATTCAAATTCTTCTAAAGTAATTAAAGGAAGGACTGAAGTTTCTCTTGAGCCTGAGGCTAAAGTTGCCTTTAGCTCAAAACAATCTGCATACCACAGAGGCACATCTTGAGGTGACTCATTCTGAACCTGACACCTGTCTTGCTTAGCACTAAGTCCTGAGAATGGCACTGACTTCCTGTGTCACATTGGGCCTGTCCTGCCCCCTCTCTGTCCCCAGGTTTCTCAGCTGTGGAATGAGAGCCTGCCCAGGTAACCTAGCTTTCCTGCTCACATGAAAAACGGGTGAGAGCTATGCTCCCACAGGGAGCAGAGGCCCAGGTCTTGGATGTGCTGTCCTCCTGTTCTTCCTGGGGCACTGTGATGATAGTCAGGCTGGGTGTCCTTAGAAGCCTTTCTGGGACTACATGCTTGTATCTTGAGGCCTCCCCTGGGTGTCCTGTGATGTGAGTGGGTGCTGGGTCTCTGGCCCTGACTGATTGGTTGCTGAGGGGTTGAGGGCTCAGGACCTTCTTCCCTTGACCCACCCCCTTTATGGCAGTGTCAGAAGGCAGTCCTGGGAAAACCCTGAGTGTCAGTGGGTCAGCCAACAGCTTGTAGGTCCAAGTCCCAACCTCTTTGTCAACCTGCCAAGGCCAGGACTGTCTGTTCACAGTGACTGCCACCCGCTCCTACCTCCTCCTGACAAAATAGACATGTTTGGACTTGTCTGCACTGTTGGGAGGGAGGTATTTTTCGGCTGGCTCATCTAGAGCCTTTTGACCACTTCCTGTTGACCTCCTGCTGGTGGGCCTTAAGTGGGGGCTCTCTCCCGCCACTTTCCCAGAGGATATCTGGAATGTCCGCTCCACAAAGCTGAGCCAGGCTCTGCAGGCCCTGGACCTCACACCAGAAGAGAAAAGAGTGGTGAGCCTGAGGGGAAGCCAGAAACTCTCGGATAGGCCACTGAATCTTCCAAAAAGTTTTGTTCCAAGGCCCATAGCAGGGGCCCTAGGATAGAGAAAGACACTGAGGAGTTTAATGTCAGGTCTGAGATGTGGCTGCTTCTGGTTTTGAGGGGTTGGCTTGTCCAACAGATAAAAACACAATGTAAAAAGCCCAGGCAACCCCTATAGTAAAAACAGAGGTTTGGGGGTTCACTTCTGTCCACTATGTCTGGGACCACTGCAGGTGCTGGGGACAAAGGGGACATCTGTTCCCCACAAGGAGTTCACAATCTTATTGTGGAAATAGATACGGTAATTCTGTGATCTCCAGTTAATTGGGGAATATCAATTCACAGGCATCTAAACAGGAAATGTTTTTATTTTCTCACATTGCTTTCCATTATGCTTGGGTTGAACCCCCCTTTCCTGTCCCTTGACGCAATATGGGCAGACTCCATAGCTTTCTGGTCCTTTTAGAGGATGGTAGTTTATGGGTAAGCCTGGCCACCTCTTCTGGGTGTGGATGTACTAAGTTCTTAGTCCCTTTTGTTCCTAGTTTTGAGACTTAGCTCAGTTCTGGGATGGGACCTATGATAAGAGGATGTGCAGGAACCTATGGGAACAAAGAGGAGGGCACCCAGACTGGCTGGTGGAGTCTGAACAATTTCTTTCTCCCAGGCACAGCTGGACTCAGATTCCCTCGGAGAACAGTACTTGATTTCCATGATGTTTCCCCTTCTACAGGTTTCCTAAGAGCTCTGAGCATGTGTTTTGGAGTCATTGTAAATTTGAAGGAGGGGTCCTCTGTCCCCCCAATACGCATAAGAGACTGGCATGTCAACAGTGGGCAAATAAATAAACTGATGCCAGTTGAGAAATGTTTTTCTCTTGTGCCTTGGTTGATGGCGTGTCTTGGGATCTTAGAAGAGTTTGAGTTCTTTGGAAGAATTTCTAGGAGGTGAGATAGTTCAGTTGATCCAGGGGCTGGTGGGCTATGATCTGGGCTCTGCTCAGCCATGCAGGAGGCTAGTCCCTGGTCAGTCCCTGGCATCATCTTCCTCCTGCTCAGCAAACCCCCTTCTCTAGTGCCTGCTTCTTCTTCTGTGACAGTCCCCCAAGCTCTCCCTCTGCATTTCTCTTAGATCCGAGCTCTCAATTCACGCAGCTCCTTCTACTCCCTCCAAGGTTATGCCTATGGGACTGTGTCCTTTCTGATGACATTCAGATCCCTGGTCTATTTATAACAATGACTCACCCACCACCTAACTTTCTGCAGGAAGAGTTTGGCTTAGGAGCCAACTCCCCTGGAATGTAAAACAATTTGCACTTGTAAATGATCATTTCATTTCTCTGAGATTGTATATCCTTGGCCTCCTCTTGACACTGTGGCCAGATCACTTAGTGATCCCTGGCCTGGCTGCCACCATTCTCTCTTGTTTATCAAGAATCCTGCTGACCCCATGACCTACACAGCCAGGCAAGTTCCTCTTCACCGTTAACCTTGAGACGGAGACTTCCTTGCTCTGCAGATGGGAAGGCCTCTGCTGAATGATTTCCTTTTGTTTTCATATTGTTTGCTTGTGAATGAGCTCAAGTGGGGAGGGGGGCAGGGAGTGGATGAACCTGGAAGAGAGCCCCCGACCCTCAGCTTGAAGCTGCCTTTTCCAGCCTTCTTTGGTACTCATTGAGGTCCATTGTGCCTTGCTACTCACAGCCTATGGTGACTTTAAAGTAACTGGCCCTTTTTCCAGGTAGTCAGCCATTAAAGCAGGTTCCAATTCTTCCACACCAGTCCAGGACAGCCTCTCACCATCTCTAGCAGGTGTCTAGTAGGCGCTACCTCCTGTGGTGGTTGGGCTTGAAGGACACTAGCATGGACAAGGCATTTGCATTCAGGCTGGGTAGATGAGATGTTGCCCTCTCCACAATTTATCAGTAGACACCCTTGTTGCCTACTTCATAAAGAAAACATGGTAGAGGCCACGACTGTGGTCCCTTGGCTATCCATATCCTCATCCTCCAGCCCTTTCTTCTTAGTGGTAGAGGGATTGCTCTGTTCCATGGTCCCTGCTCTGGAATCCTCCCCTGACCTCCCTATGCTTCACAGATGATTGTCATTCAGTCCAGAATTCAGCCTCTGCTCCATATGCACGAGCCTTTTCTATCCTAGACTCCATACCTTTCCCAGACCCCTAGCATCACTTCTGGCTGGCTCTTCTCTCCATTCACTGTCTTTATTCTTGTCATCCTGTTATCTCCAGGTCACTGCAGGCTGATTCTACCCCCAACCCACCTCATTCCACAGTAACTGTTTTTGTCTCCTAGTTCAGGGGTCCCCCAAGCCCTTAGAAACTGGGTCATACAGCAGGAGATGAGTGGCCACAAGTGAGCATAGCTTTATCTGTATTTGCAGCCACTCCCCAGCCCTAGCATCACTGCCTCAGCTCCACCTCAGATCATCAGGTATTAGATTCTCGTAGGAGCACCAGCCCTGGTGCCAAAAAGATTGGGGACTTCTGTCCTAGTTGACGTGTCCAGGGAAATCCTTTAAGTCCCAAGCTTTGTTGGTCTCTGAAGCTTTTGACATCCTTGAGCTACATCTTTCCTGGCTTCTTATATGTCACCCTCTCCTGGTTCTCATATACCCCTAGATTCTGTTCCCTTCTCAGGGTTCTTCATGTCAGGCCTTCATTGCTTTTCCCTTCTGTCACTGCCACAGCCACCAGCTAAATGCCCTGTGTTTAGGCCCACTGCCCTTCAGCCTATTCTCTCTTAACCAAGCGATGCCTCAGACAGTGCCACTCCCTTCTCTGTCCCCACTTTGCATGGCATATAGGGTCCCTATGATCAGTCCTTTCCTGTTTCTTGGACTTACCTTCCGCTACATTTTCATATCACCATCCTGAACCCTATTTTCCAGTCATCCTGAATGAGTTGAACTCTCCCACATTACTTTTCCTTCCTCATGTCTCTTTGCCTAGCACATGCTGCTCTTATGGCCCAGAAGCCTCTTGCTGACTTCTTCCTTTGGCTGGATCCTAGTCCTTGTTCAGAGAGCTCTGCTGGTTTATCTCCTCCAGAGGGCAGGTTTTGGGACTGGCCCTTCCCTTCTCAGTTGGTTTAGTGTCTTCTTTGTGGTTCACATGGCTTTTGCTCACACACCCTGCACTGAACCATCTGACTTCGTGTCGGCCTCCAGCACTGTCTCCCACTTCCACTCCGACTACCAACCTAACACTCCAGTCGGGGTCCAAATCCCTTTGTTTAATGCTCCCCTGGGGTGGCTTTTTCTAGGGCACTTAACTTAGTTACTAGTAATAGATATAACAAGTATTCTATTGATGACTGTTTCCACTAGACCAGAAGCTGTGTAACAACAGAGATATCTTTATTTTTAACTAGGGGTACTGTTTTTCTTAAAGAATATTTACTCTTAAAAGTAATGTCATTTAACATTGGGGATAGTTTCTGTGACTTTTTAAGTGAAACAGCATTTAATGAAACCAGTTTTACCATAGGCTAATTGATATAAACCAGAGCTGAGCAACTACGACATTTCATCAATAATACAACAAAATGACCTGAACAAAATGATGTTATTCGAAGATCTGCTGTATTTTGAGACTAGAAAACATCTGTTTATCTAATACCCAACTTTATCCAATCTTACCACCTGCCATATTTGCTTCAGAAGCTTTTTTAAAGATAAGATTATAAACATGATTGAAAGCATATAACTTTCAATGCATGTCTAGAAAAACTTGCTTTTATTAAATGTTTAAATATTAAGTAGGCACAAATATTTATAGGTGTAATGTTTAAAGATAAAACGATGAACACTTGTGTACCAACCATCCAATTTAGAAGAAAAACTAGTTACTTTTATAGTTCCTCTGAAGCTCTCCTCATCTCTTTCCTTTTCCTTCTCAGAGGTAACCATTATCCTGACTTGTGTGTAATTTTTTTTTTTGCTTTTTTTCTGTACTTACACCAAATACATTTGCATCTCTAAACAATAGGTGGTTTAGTTTTGCTGTGTTTTAAAACTTTTTGTAGGTGTGAGCATATACTTTGTGTTCTTCTGTGAATTTTTTTTGTTTAATGTTTTGTTCAGACATGTGCACCCCAGAATTTATTTTCACTGATGGTTTATTTTTTTACTGATGGTTTTTATTCTGTTACATAGACATACTGCATTTTATCCATTCTCCTGTTGATAGATATGATAGACATTGAGTTTGCCTTTCCTCCCTCCTCATCTACCTGTCTTTTTTCTTTTTTTCCCTGTTACAAATAGTGCTGCAGTTAGGATCTTCCTTGTCCACACATAAAAGTAGCAAAGGTTCTTTGACTGAAGACCACCAGGAGCAGACCTGGCCTGGAACTGCTGGGTTGTAAGGTATGTGCATCTTCGCTTTTCCTGGGTATTGTCAATCTGTATTCTCACATGCAGTGTATCCAAATTCCAGTTGTTCCAAACTCATCAGTGCTTGGTATTCTCAGACTTCAAAAAACTTGTGCATCCAATGAAGGGTGAAGTGCTATCTTGTTATTTCCCTGACTGCTGGTAAAGTTGAGCATATTTTCGAATGTTTTCTGTGACTTACCTGTTCATATCTTTTGCCTATTCGATATGGTAAATTTTCTCTAGAATTGATTTGTGGTAGTAGTTTATAGATTTTGAACATGAATCTTGGCAGGCAAATATCTTCTCCCAGGCTACGGTTTCTTTTTTTTTCTGGTGTGCGGGAGGATTTAATTTTTTTTTTTTAATACAGTGAAATGCACAAACAAATCTTAATTGCTACAGTTTGATGGATTTTGACAAATGCATATAGCCATATAAAAGCCACTTCTCTATTATGTTATAGAATATTTCTGTCACCCCAGTAAAATTCTTTGTGTTCCCTCACAGGCAACCACTATTTTGACTTCTTTAACCATATATTAATTTTGCCTGATTTAAGACTTAATTTAAATAGATTCATACAGTGTGTCTGGCTTCTTTTGCTCAGCGCAATGTTTTTAAAATTCATCTATGTTGTTGCATAGGTTACTTTTTATTGCTCAGTAGATTTCCATTGTATAAATACACTACAACATGTTTATCCGTTCTCTTGCTGATGGACATCGAGGTTGTTTCAGTTTTGTGCTACTATGAATAAAATGGCTGTAAACATTCTTGTACCTGTCTTTTTGTGGACATATGTTTTCATTTCTCTCGGATAAATACCTCAGAGTGTAATTGCTGGAGTATAGAGAAAGGTTTATGTTTAACTTTATAAGAAGCACTGTGTTTCATCTTTTAGCTCTCTCATTAGATTTAACAATCTTTTCCTTTATGGTTTTTGTTTGCTTTAAGACATCTTTTTCTGAGATCATACAGATTTTTAAAATATTTTTTTCTGAAGGTTTTAAACTTTGTATTTAACATTTGGGTCTTTCATTCACTTGAAATTGAGTTTTGTCTATTGTGTGAACTGAGAATTCATTTTCCATATTCCCCATGTGGATAACCAATATTCCCGACACTATTATGGATTAGAGCACCATCCCTGCCCCCTCAGTTGTAATGCTCTGTCATATATGAGCTTTCTGCATGGACTTAGACTTGTTTTTGGGCTCCATTCTGTGCCATTGGTTTATTTTTCTATTGCTATGCCAATACCACAGTGTGCTAATTACTATAATTTATATAAAATGTCTGGCTATCTGGTTGGCTAAGTCATCCTACTTTGTTCTATAAAATTGGCTTGTCTATTTAGGGTCTTTGCTCTTCCACACAAACTTTAAGATCAGTTTGTCAGATTATATGTGCATATATGTTTGCAAATGTTCATATTCATTATTTGGAGGGAGGATTGTCATCTTTACGACCCAGTCTTCCCATTCATGAACGCAATATATCTCTTTTGTTTTCTTAAGATCTTTTAGTAAAGTTGCCAACTTTTTCTCTATAAAGATCTTTGTACCTTTTTGTTGGATTTGTTTTAAGTATCTTATAGTTTTTGGTTATTATAAATGGAATTAAAAAAATTACATTTTAAATAATTTATTGCTGATTGTAGGACCACAGTTGATTTTTGCACACTGGTAGTTTATCCAGCATTTTTCTGAACTCTTTAATTCATTCTCATGGTTTGATAGTATTGTCCACAAAGAAAATCCAAGAGGAAATACTATCACTTGTAGAGAATAAAAGGAAGATTCACTTCTTCCTTTCAAACCTTTGCTCCTTTAATTTTCTTCCTTGCCTTCGTGCACTGGATAGGACCTCCAGAATAATGGTGAATCAGCCTTGTCTTGATCCTGCCTTTAAAGGGAATGCTTCTAATAATTACCTATGAAGTATAATGTTCACTTTAAGGTTTTTGTAGATATACTGTTTAAGTTATAGTCTTCTTCACATCTTAGTTTTCTAGGAATTTAAAAATTTTATCATTAATGGATGTTGATGTTTTCAAAGGATTTTTCTATATATATTAAATAATCATATAATTTCTCTCTTTTATTCCTGTGAATTATATTAATAGATTTTCTAATTTTAAACCATCCTTTTATTCTTGGAATAAACATATCGGTTCATGTTGGTGGTTGTTGTTATTGTACATAACTCCATGTTGTTTCATGAACATTTTAAGATATTTGCATTTATGTTGAAAAGTGTCATTGCACTGTAATTTTCCTTTCTAATATTTTTCTTTTGGTATCACTGCAATATTCACCTCATGAAATAGTTTGTGGAATTTTCACTTCTTGTCCTAGTCTTAGAGTAGTTTGCATGAGGTTGGATTGCATGTTCCTCAAATGTTTGGTAGAACTGACTTCTGAAATCATCTGGACTAGGTTTTTTTGTTTGCGTATAAGGAGGTAGATTTTTGAAACATAGATTCAGTTTCTTTAATGATTATTTGTGTGTTCTGTTTTTTTATTTCTTAATTAGTTTTGATAAGTTATTTTTCTCTGAAAAAATTACCATTTCATCTAACTTTTTAAATTTATTGGCATAATCTTGTTCATGGTATTCTCTTAATTATTTTTTAATTCTCTGCTGTATCTTCCTAACATTATTTTCACATTTTGGTAACTCAGGTCAGATGTTTGTTTTATTGGTATTTTCAAAGAATCAAATTTGATTACCTCTTCTATTGTTTCTTGAATTTCCATTTTGTTAATGCCTTGCTCTTTACGACTTCCTCCTTTTCTTTTTAAATTCTTTATATAACATCTTGAATTTGGTGCTTAATCCATTAATTTTCCATTTTCTTCTAATATGTTTTTATAGTTATATCTCTAAATATTGTTTGTAGATACATTTCACAAACTTTGATATGTAAAATATTATTCAGTTTTAAATATTTTCTATTTTCTATTTTTGACTTTTTTTTGAAAAAAACAAAAAATAAAAAATTGATTTTTGTTTTTTAGAAGTGTTGTTTAGAAGTGTTTTACATTTCCCAAATATATTGTATTTTTAAAGCTATGTTGTATTACTAATTTTGAATTTAATTGAATTGTAAGAAGAGAATGTAAAATGTATGATAGATTTTTTTATTTGCTTTGTATTATAGTTCAAGGTCAATTCTAAAAATCTTCATAATGCTTAAAAAATATATGTTCTCTAGCTGTTAGCTGTAGAGTTCTATATATGTACATTTGATTAAACTTATTGTGTCATTGAAATCTATAGCCTAACTTGTATTTTTTTCCTTGTTATTTCAATTTCTGAGAGATCTTTTAAACTCTCCTGGTATAATTGTAGATTTAAAATTTTATCTCGTAATTCTGTCAATTGTTGCTTTGTATATTCTGAGGCTATATTAACTGGATGTCTCTAAGTTCAGAAATACTCTACCTTCCTGATGAACTTTTTCTTTATTATATAGTAATTGTCTTTATTTCTAATAATGCCTTTGCCTTAAGTGTAGTTTGTTAGATATTGGTTGACTACACCAGCTTTCTTTTGATTAATATTTGCCTATTTTGTCATTTAAAAAAATGTCCAACTTTTCTGAGTACTTGTGTTTTGAGTGTCTTTTGTAAATAGCACACTCTGACTTCTGTTTTTAATCTAATCAGATAATCTCTATCTCTTAAGTGAATAACCAAGTATTTTTAAAAGTACCATTATTGCTGATTATTTGTATTGATTTTTTATTTGGTCAATATGTATGATATCTAGACCTATGGTATTATTTATTTTGTCTTTTCTCTACTTTTCCTTTACTTTTTCCCAGTTCCTGCCTCAGTTGAATCCATCTAGTTTTTGTTTCTTCTTTTTCTTCTCTACTAGTTTGAAAACTTTACATTCTATTTCTATTCTTTCAGATTTAGACTTAAAACTTTAATATATAGTCTTGACCTACAAGGTAACAATCAGTCTCTCCATATTCTTCCCAAACATTTGATCCTTTAACTAAGATCATCACCTCTTTCCTAGCTTACATATTGCTTTCTAGTTTTTTTGGTTATACCTTATTTTAATATCTTTACATTATTTATTGTAATAATTAATGCTGTTTGTCAAGGCTTAATATAATTGGTTGTCATTGCTTACTTAGATTTTATCTGTAACTTTTCCAATTTATTTGCTCATCATTGCTTATTGCTTTTCATTCCTTTTCTATATTCGATTTTCTTCTACCTAAAGTACAACATTTAGTTCTTTCAGCATGGGCGTATAATGGTAAACTCTCTTAGTCTTAGTTTGAGCCAAAGTAATTTTTTTCCTATAATATCTAGCTGGATATAGAATTCTAGGTTGACCTTTATTTTTTCTGAGTAATTTAAAGATATTTTTTCATTGTCTCCTGGTGTCTACTGTTACTGTTGAGAAGTTTGTTGAGTAGTCTAATTGTGTTTCCTTTTTAAGCAATTTATTTCCTCTGTGGTTACAGTTTCACCAGAATGATGACATATTCTGGTTTGCCCTGGACAGTCCTGGTTTTCACCTGTTACCTTTGCATAATTATTAATAGTGTCTCTTTCATTCTCAAAAATACACTGGTTAGAATGATAAATTTTGTGGTCACCCTAATTGAAAGGTATAATTTCATTTTTATTTACCCTTTGAAAGACTAATTGTGCTTCTGTATCTGAAGATTCATCAATTCTAAAGAATGTTTAACCACTTTCTCTTTAAAAAAACCTACATTAAAGAACTTTAATTGAAAATTGTATTTTAAGAAAATGATAAGTTAATATACATATCATTAAATTAACATGTCCTTTTTCTCCTCAAATTGTCTGACCCACCAGGACCCTTTAAAGCTCCTATGCCTACTATTATAACACACCAGATATTATGTATAACCCATTTCTGTGGCCTCAGTCCTGTGATACTTGTTTCAACCTTGGTGCTTGTATATTTTCTTTTATTATGTTTCATACAATAAAAAGTAAAAAAAAAAAAAAAGTATATCAGTGAGCAACTAATTGTCTATTATACTTCAATAAAGCTGAGGGGAATGATGTACCCAGTATTCAGGCTGACAATGAGAACATTCTCTAATATCTTATATATTCTCTTTGTGCCTCTGCTCAAATGCATCCTGCCCCACTCTCAATAAAACCACTATTCTGAATTTTATGTTGATTATCCCATTGCTTTATCTCAATCAATTTTTTTTTTACCATGTGTATATATTTTAAACAATTTATTTAGTTTTGCCTGCTTTTGAAGTTTATACATTTGGAATCATATTGTATATATTCTTTGACTTTTTTTCCCTTCAAATTTGTTTTTGAAGTTAATTCATGTTGATGAGTATCACTGTGACTCATCCATATTCACTCCAGTATAAAAAGTGGACTCATTGTTTGAATATATAAATCTAATCTACTCCTTATGAACTCTTGTGATGTTTCCAATTTTGTGTATTATACACCTATCGTTGGGATTTCTGGGTCATAAGGTATATGCATGGTCCATTTTATTACTACCTAAGAATTAGTGGTATTAATTCACATTCCTGCTTTTAAAATATGAGTTTCTTTTGCTTCACATATTTACTAACACTTGGTATTGTCAGTGCTTTAATTTTTGCCAAACTGCTAAGTGTAGAATGGTATGACACTGTGTGTGTGTGTGTGTGTGTGTGTGTGTGTGTGTGTGTGTGTGTTTAAACTTTTGGTATTATGATTCTAATTTGCACTTCTTTATTCTCAGTTATGTTGAGCTTTTTCTCATGTTTATTAGACATGTGTCTTTTCTATGATATTCCTGTTTTTGTCTTTCATCTATTTTCTTTACTCTTGTTGGTTTATAAGCATATTTTACATATTCTGGAAATTAATCCTTTGTAATTCGTGTTGCAACTGTCCTCTCCACATGGGTGGCTGTTTTCTAATTCTTTATGAAGTCTCTGGAAAACCAGAAGTTTTTAATTTTTCTCTTTTTTTTATGGTAAGTGATCTTTTTATACCTTATTTAAGAAATCCCTCTTTACCTTCAAGGCCTAACATTGTTGTTCTATCAGGTGACTTGGCTAGTTCCTGTGTTTTTTGTATGGTTATATCATTCTTATTTGTGTTTAATTTACCCTGAATTGATTTTTATGTAGGATATGAAGGAGGAATTATTTTTTTTCCATATGGATAACAAATTGTGGCAGTATAATTTGTTATAGTCCATTCTTTTCTTACTAATCTATAATGTTTGTTCTGTCATAAATCCAGTTTCCTTATGTCTGCATTTGTTTCTGGGTGTTCTTCTGTTTCATTGTTCTATTTGCCTATTCCTACACTAATACCACTGTGTTTTGATTACTACAGCTTTATCTTGATATTTGGGAGGGAAAATCCTTCCCTCTTGTTTTCTTCAAGAATAACTTTGGTCCTGTAGTCTGCCAAACATATTTTTAAACCGGCTAATCTGTGTCCACGAAATATCCTATGATGGAATTGGTTCAATGTCATAACATTCCATCAGATGGCTTGGCTAATTCCTGTGGAAAATGGTGGTGTATTCAGGGCCCAGTGTTAGTCCTTGAGATCAGTGGGTTGGGCACTCTGCAGGGGCTGTAGCTAGATCAGCCTTAGTGAGTGGGGGGTCCCTATTGCCCAGTCCATATATAACCTCCTTCCCTTCTACATGGCCATTTTATCGACAAACACCTTGATCAAGGACAGAGGTGGCTGGGGGAAAGGCTGACCAACGTCCACAGGAGGTTATCTTTTCCACTGATTGTTGGAGCCCTCTTCTGCTGAGCAACCCCATATAAATATGCTCATTTGAAGAGCTCTAGCCTCACACCTTTTATATGTTTGTCATCTACTTTCCAATTTTATTCTTTCAAAGTCCCAGCTATCCAACTAAACTCTTAGCCTCTGTCTATGAATCAATGTTATATCTATACCTCTGGCCTGGCCTGGGGAAGGGGAGGCAAGAGAGGTTAGGAGAAGCCACTGATTGTGGGACAGCCTGAGAAACCACCACATTTTGCCTGTGAAGTAAGAGTTTGTAGAAAGGCTATGAACTGCTACTTATGCACAACCTCAAAGTGGTAGCTTGGGGAGAAATTTTGAAGCCATGTCTGATAGCCACAACCTTATGGGGAAAAAAAAAATTGCTATTTTTTAATTTCTCTTCTACCTTCCAAGCTTGTTCAAGTTTCTCTCATTGACAAACTCTAACCTGGAGCCATGTGAGAAAAGTAAATCTCTGACTTAAAAGAAGTGATGGGTGTTTCCAAGTTAACAGGAGACCATCAGCCCGATGGTATATATTTATGTTGTTTGCAGCCATTTCCATATATAGGTAAGGTGTCATTAACCATCCTGGTTTGAGAAAGGCTTTTAGGAGTAATACTACTGCCCACTGTGTCAATTCAACTGGGATTGTAGCATAAGGTGTAGGGGCCAGAAGTTGTACTATGATGACAGGTCGTATGATGTTCAGCACTGGAAGTATATGGTTATTGAAGGAGAAACAAGGTTTGATATGTATGATGTCAGAAGCTAATATGATGACAAAATAAGATAAGGACATGTCTGAAAACGTGTTTTAAAAACTCATATCTATGTTTAAAACAATTTCTCTGTTTACCTCAAATGACATTGCAATATATAATATAATATTCAAAAATTGTTGCATAAGAAACAATAAAGTAAATTATTAACAGAGATACATTTCAGTGTACCAATCATCTCTTTGGCTGTATTTAATTTGCTATTTAATTCATCCATTGGGTTTTTAATTTCAGTGATTTTAGATATTTTTTCTAATAGTTCAAGTTGGATATTTTCCAAAAGTGCTTGTTTTTAAAAAATCTTTTTTCTTTCTAAAACTTATTCTTTGATCTTAATAATTTAAGATATACTTATTTTGTTTGTAGTTAACATATTGTTCTAATGATTGAAGTCTTGGGTGGGAGTGATTTTTTGCTTACCCATCTTGTAATATTGGACTGTGAGCTCATCTACAGCAGCAATCACGTGCAGCCTTGATTGACAGCATACTCTCCAAAGTGGTTTTATGTTTTCACTGTCAGGAATCCTAGGGGTATCACTGTCCTGAGACTAATGTCATTGTGTTACTTTACCAGTTTGAGAGTTTCTGGATTGCAGGCATAGGGTTATCGCTACTCCCTATAGCTACACTATTAACTAAAAAACTTCTTTGGTATTTATCCCTTATCAATTTTCTGAAAATTGATTTCCTTCCTTCCTTCATTTAGGACTTGCCTCTGCTTTTAGAAGAGTGTCTATTTTATCTAGAATTTCTAAATGTTTATTAGTGGGAGGGTTTTCAGGTTTAATAAATCATATTTCCAAAATTATAAGTTTTACTATTTGTTTTTTTTTTTAATCATTATGACCCTGCTGCCTATCATAATGCCTGGGAAAAAAGGTATTAAAATACATTGTTCTTTATTTCTTTTGCTAACTGAGATCCTTAAGCCTCTTGGCCTTGCCTCAGTGCCCAGCACAGAGCGTGGCACATAGTAGGCACTCAAGAAGTGTTTGTGGAATAAATCGGAAGAATAAATGTTACAGAGGAGGACTCTGAGAACAGAGATGTGAAGTGACTTAAGTCTCAGGAAGTTCAGCTCTGGTCGATTCATTCACATATATCTGTGTTTTCAACAAATTAACCCATTCCTGCAATTGTAAAAAAAAGTTTTTTAGTTTTGTCCTCCGGATCTTATTAAGGAGCATGTTCCTGCCTCCTACTCCCTTCTCCAGTATTCAGACAACCTAAGAGCTGCAAGTTAGATGGCCCCACAAGGGCCCCTGGTGATAGTGGCTGAGACTGTGGGAAAGGAAGAGAGGAAGTTGGAAAGAGTGGGTGGCGAGCAAAATGGAAATGTCCTATGTAATTCCAAATTGTCTCATCTGTGACCTATGTGCCATTATTATTAATTTTTATTCTCTCCATTTTTGGGGAGAGGGGGTTAAATTTCAACTCTTGGTAAGTGGCTAGTGGCTTTAACTAAAAATGACTTGCTTGCTTTATTCTTCTTAGTGTCAAAGAATCACAAACTTTGCCCTAACTCGAGCCCTCCCCAGCTGTCTGGGAGCTGCACTGATGCTGGGCAGCCGGGGGTGGCTGTGGAGGGAGCCCTAGCTGGGAGTCAAGAACCCTTAGTTCCTAATCCAGCAATGCCCCGTGTGACTTTAGGTAACTCAGTTGCCCTCTCTGGATTCAGTTTTATGATCTGACACTTGAGAAGGATGATCTTTAAAGGTCTCTCCAGCTGTGACTTGAGGTTACAAAATCAGACAAGGTATTAAAAAGAACATAGGGTTAGAATCCTGGTCTGTGACATCCTCTGCTCAGGCCTGTTGACATGTTTGCCTGATAATGCAAACTTGGGGGTGCAGGACTTGACATTGCAAGGAGTTTAGAATCGAGGGCCCTATCCTCTAGTATGTAGGTGACATCTTGTGGAGACCTTGAACAAAACTGAGGTTCTGTAGCAAGACAGAACTGGAGATGTGGATTTATAGCAATGTTCCAAGTGAGAGAAATAGTGAAGTAGGTCTGTCCATTTCACAGACTACTATGTGACTAAATGACATTTTCAAAGACTTCCTAATGTCACAGCAAACTGCTTATATTATAATTGTAAGCATAAATTCAGGACACACTTTTTTTTTGATCTAGCATAAATGAAGCTAGGGAAAAATTAAGCATAGCAAGGAGGGCTGGAGGTGAAACACTAGACAATTTATCCGGGGAGGCAGTTTTGCTCTGCTGACTGAATTTTTTTATATTCCTATAGTGAGAATGTATAACTCTGATAATGGCAAATGAACTGTATTAAAATGTGTTAATACTTTCAATAGTATTTTATTTTGTGCTTCAGGGGATGGGAAACCTGGTTAATTAACCCTGGCCCACATCGGGGCGCACCACAGACATCGATGGTCTGGAAGGTGTCCAGGGAAGAGTGTTGGAGATGATGTGGGAGCTGCATAGCTGACTGCAAGGAGCAGCTGTCAAATAGAGGCTGCACAGCTTAGAAAAATAAGGATGGGATCATGGTCATGCCTTGAAACGGTCCCAGGGAAAAGGAATTAGAAACCTTCCGAGGGGATCAAGAGGGCAGAAGCAGAACTACTGGGGAGACTTCCACGTTTGCAGAGACCTAACTTATGGCTCAATAGAATTAAGGATGGTGGCCTTGTGAATTGTCAAAGCTTAGAGCCAACAGCCTTGGGAGGTGGTGAGCCTTTTGTCATTGGGGAAGTTTGACAGGCTGCTGACCACTGTCAGGGACACTGCAGTGAGTTTTCCTTTAGTGCTGACATTGGGGTGGAGGAGCTCAAAGTTTCCTTTCCATTTGTTAAGGGAGAAGGAAAAACTTGAAAATAGAGAAAGAATTACTCTCATGGTCAGGAGAGGGGCCTCTCAAGTCAGACAGCTGGGTTCGAGTTCTGGATCCACTACTGACTAGCTGTGCAATCTTGGGGAAGTTACCGAACCTCTTTATATCTTAGTTTTCTCATCTGTACAATGGATATAACAGTAGAGTAGCTGAAGAATAAATGCGATTGTGTGTAAAGGACTTGGTGCAGAGCCTTGTATGCATAAGAGCTCAATAAATGAGATTGTTGGCAGTGGGTTATTTTTCAGGGCACCAGAGATCTTGGGCCTCCTGCAACTTGCTCAGCTCCCAAGTCACTCACTTTCGTACATGTCAGCTGTGTCATGTTTGGAATCAGCATCTGTTGGTCAAAAGTCATATTCTGTAGTTGGTTGAACTAATTTTATCCCAGATGATTTCTGACAGTCAATATTCTCCCCTCTTCTGTCTCTGAACCTCCACAAAGGTACACATTCTCCAGGCAGTCTGCTCTCTTAGCTCGGTTTCCTTGGCCTCCCTCCCCGTGTCAGTGCCCAGAATGTAATAACGGAACCCGTCTCCCAGCCAGGAGCTGGGTGCCCAGGAATTCCGGCCCTGCTCGGCCAGGTCTGTTTGCCAATGCATCTGTTTCTAATCAGCTCAGTGTGGTGCATTCTTTCTGCCGAGCGTGCAGGCCCGGAGCCTGGGGACTGTGCTAATTGATTGCTAAATGGATCTTGTCATTTCCAAAAGGGGCCTCCAGACCTGCCCTTTGCTCTGCCTCTGTTCCCCATGGGCCGGAGAACTTAAGAATTAACTCGTCCACTGCCTTTGAACCAAAATTGTGGGAATTCATCAGGAGCCTTAGAAAAGCCCCTGCTCTTCGTAAAGAGATTTACAACTTCAAGAGCACTTCCACGGATACGATCCCATTTCATTGTCATGGCAGCTTTGTGGGGGTGGCCAAACTGTGTCGGAGAGATGAGGAAATCAAGGTTCAGGGGTGTTGAGTCTAGTGGCCCCAGGTCACAGAGTTGGTAGCAGAGATGAGACTGTCTTGTATCCAACTTGACTCCAACTCCTACTGGGTCCAAGTTCTTCCTCAAAGCTCAGCCCATTAGCAGTGTCTGGCCAGGGTTTGCTATTGAGGTTGCCAGGGAGAAAAGAGACAGCACGGGGTCGGCTGACTCGGCTGTCTGGGTCCTCAGGACATGCACAGGCATCTTAAGTGCCCAACTGCCGTGCCATGAGAACATCAGGATGGGGAAGATACCGCTCATGATCTCAGGGGTGCAGGGCAGCTACCTCAGTCCCAGAGAGAAAGCAACCTTCCTTCCCTGGAAGTAAGTCCCTTCTCATCCCAGCGTCCTTGCTCCAAGGGCCCCTGGCTTCTCAGATAATTATATAACAATGAGTTCTCTTCTGTCTGCCAGTTTGAAGACAGGGATTGTTATCTTTTTGTCTCTAAATCTCCGCCTGGAACAGGGTCTGCTCATAGTAGGTGGTCAGTACATGAATGTAGAATGAATGACTCATCCTGGACTTTTACCTCTGATCTCATTCTCCTTGGTTTCTTGGCAGAGTTGAGAACAAGATTAAAACCTGTTTTCAGCAGAGCAGTTTAGCACTCTGATGCCTCAGCCCCTGACAAAATACTCGAGGTTCAGTTTCCATATCTGCCAAGCGGGAAGGATTCCATGGTGTCCACCAGGGCTGGTTGGAAGGGCAGCTGCAATAATGGAAGTT
Source organism: Macroglossus sobrinus (assembly GCA_004027375.1). Classification (NCBI taxonomy): domain Eukaryota; kingdom Metazoa; phylum Chordata; class Mammalia; order Chiroptera; family Pteropodidae; genus Macroglossus; species Macroglossus sobrinus. The sequence goes on from PVKZ01000201.1 coordinate 577,661, forward strand.
TGAACACTATTCATTTAAAATGATGTGTGTGTGTGTGTGTGTGTTGCTTTCATCTTTAATGTATTCTGGCCTCTCTTGCGGAAGCTTCTTTACTGGCCCACACTGCCAAAGGGCTTATTGTAGAATCAGGATACAGAGAAGTTCCTTAAGTCTATAAAACTACGTATGAGCCTTAAAGAAAGTCTTGGTTCAGACTAAGTGGCTCATATGGGCAGAAACCGGAAAGAGATATTCTTAGCTCTGTGTCCTGGATCCCAGGTCCCCATGACCTCTGCATCCTCTATTTTCACTTTCTCCCCTGCATCTATTAAGACTTTGGTTAAGAAATCAAAGAGAACAACATTGAACTCCTGAAACTCCTTCTTCCTTCCTGTGTCACTTTGGGGAAATTATTTAACCTCTCTGATCTTATCATGTGTAAGGTGAGGAAAATAGCACATCTTACTGGATTGCTAAGAGTTACTGAAATAATGAACAAGAAATACACGTGACAGTGGGTAGCATGTGTTAACTGCTCCATAAATGTTAGCTGTTTCCACAGTGCTGGCATGAGCACCCCATTCACTGTCTTCTCCCTCAGCCACTCAGACCATTGCCATCTGATTCCCCTTGGACACTGCTCTTGCAATGGCCTCCTGTGTTTCTTGATTGCAAAATCTAAAGGTCTCTTTATTCTAACCTCCTGGGCCCTTTCTGTAGCATTTGGCACCATGGCCTACCCCTTCCTCAAAACTCTTCTCCCTTAATTTTTTGGCTACAATATCCCCTTGGTTGTTCTACTTTGCTGGCCAGTTCTACTGTCTTTCTCATGTAGTCATCTTTCTTAGTCACAGTCCTAAAGCCTGTTCTTCCCCAGAGTCCTGTATGTTTTTCTCAGTCTGTGGTCACCAGAGTTTACAGGCACAGAAAACATGGTTCCTGCCCACGAGAGCTTCTAGTCTGACAATACTCACGTTGACTGCCATTGAGGACTGATAGGGGCAAAGCACTATGCTTAGTGCTTCTATATGTCATCTCATTTAACATTTACAGATAGGGTCAGATGGACCAGGGCTCCAATCTTAGTCCTATCATGTCAAATGTTAGGGTGGCAGCAGAAGATATTCTGTGAGTTCTCTCACCAATGGGGAAGGAGCTGGAGAGCAGGACCAATCCAGGCTTTTTGTGCTGGGCCCTGGGGATGGTGGAGGGGTGAGCCTGTTCATCAGGGGTGAGCCTGTCCATAGAGCCCCAGATAGAAAGCATCAAGGATCTGGAATTGCGAAACTAGCATCTGATCCTCTTTGTCACTTGATGTGTGACCCTGGGCAAGTAACTTTATCCCTCTGAGCCTCCGAGATTTCCCTGAGGCCCAGCATGTAAGAGTGTTTAGTAAACAATAAGATGTTCAGCAAATTATTGTCATTTTTAAAGCACTTTTGGGCACATTATCCAGTTGGATTCTGATAGGTAATTTACCTGAGGGTCTAGCTGAGCTGGAAATCTCACTAGATCTTCTGACTTCAGTGGGGACACCATGTACTTGGTTCCTCAGGTTTAGAGGTGTATCTGCTCACACTAGTCTCCTTGGGTTTTGCTATCTCATTTGCTTTTTGCAGTAATCATGGTGATGGTGTGATTATGTTCATTGTATGAATGAAAAAACTTAGGCCCTGAGAGGTTAAGTGACGTACCCAGGGCCCACAGATGCACTTCTACCGCAGGACGCTACTGCTTGAGCCAGCCACCAACTGACCTTGGACTTGGTTTCCTGAATGGCCTGCCTTCCCAGGAGCAGTTTTAATAGTCTTGGGCCAGGTATTCATAGCTCATCTTACACAACTGATAGATGTAAACAAATTAATGTTTTGTGGCAACTTGTTTCCCAGAACTTGATCATTCCTGGGAGAACTGGGGGGAAAAGTAAATGAAAGACATTTTAGAATCAGAGAGACTGCCTGGTGGTATGTCTTTGGGACTTTTCAGAGCCCCCAAAGCCCAGCCTGTAAAATTATATCAGGCACTGAGTAAGTCATTCCCTGTGCTGTGACTCTGTGAGAATTGTCTCATTTAATGTTGACACTAGTCCCATGTACAGATGCTATTTTTACCCTCAAGTTACAGATAAACTGAGGCCTGAGGGTACACAGCTAATAAGTGGTAGAGGCAGGATTTGAGCCCAGGCAGATGGGTTCCTCAGCTTGGTTGCTTAAGCCCACATTGCAGGGGAGGAGGATCAGAGCGTCTCAGAGGGCCCTTACAACTCTGCCATTGGCTAAGCCTCTTCTTTCTTCTCTTCCTCCCTCTTTCCCTCCCTCCCCTTCTCCTGCCCTCTCTTTCTCTACCCACTCTACATCCCCTTTCCTCCCTTTCTTCCCTCCCCCTCTCCAGCTGGCTATCATTCCCATTTCTGGAACCTTCCCTTCCTCTCCACTTGATGCTGCTGCTGAAGATGCTGGCAGAGCCCAGGTGGCCACATCCATGCCTGGCCTGTGCTCTGTGTTTCCCTGCTTCCCCAAGCTCCTCCTTGACAGTCCACGGCAGAACTGACTGAAAGTTTATATTAACATTGCAAAGATTTATTCTGTTCTCTGAAACTTCTCTTCCTTTGCCTTGTACTGTTTATTGAAATAGTTCTTAGGATACTGTTAAAGACTAAAACAGCAGTCAATAGAAAAACATTTATAGGTGCTGGTGGGACCGCTACCATGTAATGTTTGAGAGTGATTCTCTGAGGTTCACACTGTGCTTCAGAGTGCTGGGGGTGGAGGGAGCAGGGACTCGCTTTTTGGCCAAGTTCTACAGTTTTATATACTCTGCTTCCCAAGGGCTCAATTTGATCATTCTTCCACCTTTTGGAGATGTGTTGATTTTGTGAGGCTTGGCCTTTCCCAGGCCAGGTGGCCTAAGTCCTTCTCTAATTCATTCCTACCTGCTCTGTATGTAGCATAAAGTCCTGGTCATTTCTCTCATGTAGATGATGCTTCCTAGCTTCCAAAGTAGATGTAAAGTTTTTCTCTACTAGATATTTCTGTCATAAGCTGTGAAAAAGGATTGAAAGTGTGTCCCCAAAAACTATCTTCCCCCAACTCCAAACTGCTGTCTTCTCAAAGAAACTGTACTTCTTATTATTCTTGTCCACCCATACATGTCCAAAAGAGGCCCACAGGGGCCAGGAGGGGCTGCGTAAAGTTCAGTGCACGAGCTGGTAGGTCAAGGCCAGAACTCAGACATTCCAAGTGGGCAAAGGCCTAGGTAGAATCTGGGGGTCTGAGAGTGGGGCCCAGGATAGGACGAGGCCTAAGGAAAAAGGTGGCATCTGAGAACACAGGTTAAATAGGCAAGGGAGGGTAGCTGAGCTGTAGTCATGGGCCTGTATATGGTGTCCTGATGTCCATACAGGTGAGCCCAGCCAGGTTGGGAGATGTGTCACAAGGCCAGGCAGGAGTGCGAGCCCTGTGCCTGGGCTCCAGGCAGCCTTCCTGGTAGGGGGAGAGCTATTCCTGTTGCTGTTTTCCCAAGCAAGGCAGGGCCCAGCTAGGGCAGGTAGTGGCAGCCAGGGGCCAGGCCAAGGACCTTGCTGAGTTCGTTGACTGGAACCCAGGGAGAATGAAATGTGTGGTGCAGAGGCGAAAACAAGCCAATCCAGTCTCAGGGTGTGATATAGAGGAAAAGCTTCCAGGTCAAGAGAATTTGTTATAATCTTACATTCGGGTCTGAACAGCACATTTTTAATATTACATTTTAAATTTAATTTTAGAAATATGCATTACATTCACATGATTCAAATACAAAAATAAAATATATGAACTTATAAGAGTGAAACCTCATTCCCCACCCCCAGCTGCCCCATCCCTACCCACTGCCCTCTGTAACTACTGTTATTAGCTTCTTGAATAGTCTGTGGATTTCTTTTAAGCTTATGTGAGAAATGTTTTTAAACATTTCCCCTTTTTATACACTAAAGGTGGAATACTGTACATGCTGTTCTGCAAATTGGCTCCTTTGTTTCTTTTTATGTCTGGGACATGTATCTAACATTATCCATGGCATCAGCTCACATTCTGCATCTGTGACAAGCACTGTGATAAGTCCTTTCCTTGAAGTGTCTCAATCCCACAGAATCCTCACAGCAATCTTACATGGTAAGTACTATTTTTATCTCTGTTTGGTAGCTGAGGAAACTAAAATGAAGACAAGTTCAACGATTTGCCTAAAGTTTCAGAGCAAGCAAGTGACAAAATCAGGATCTGAACTTGAGACATTGGATTCCAAAGTGTACACCCTTCACCACAATGCCTTAACTCTGACAGTCATAGGTCTGGCCCGAACCTGGGAGGAAGATGTGTCCCTAATGTTTTTGGGGCCCAGAGCAAAAGTGCAAGTAATTGTTCATGTGCCATATGTCAAAATAGTTAAAAGTTATAAATCAATAGCTATAGACTAATGTATAATATAAGTAACTAACTTAGCTATAAATCAAGTTAAACCATCATAAAATGTGATCCATCCTCCCACAATTCAACTATATCTTCATAACAAGTTTATAATATAATTGACATAAATAAAAATCAATAGAAAGCGGACTATTTTTGATGACTAAATATAAATTTGTTGATGGGCTAGCGATATATGGATGAGTAATAAAATAAAGCATGCATATAACTCATTATTTACATGTCTATTTTATACCATTTATAATCTTGCCTTTTAAGCAAAATTTAGCTGACAATTTCACATAATTTGTATTTTATTCATAGTAGTAATCTGCTTTAAAAAATAAAATGTACTAAACATACATGATGAATATGTTTTCATCAAATGCATAAATTAAGATACATGTAAAAAGTTAAAAATGATTTTGTTTAAAAACTTTTTTATCTTCTAAATCAATCAAGGGTCAACAATCTAAGGCCTGTGGGCTGGATGTCTGTTTTTATTGAAGTTTCATTGAAACATCTATTAATTTGCATATCGTCTAATGACTGTTGATTCCGAATAGTCTGCAAAGACAAAAATTTTTATTCTCCGGTTCTTTGAGAAAATGTTCACTGACCCATGTTCTAAATCATTCAAAATTGTTTTAAATTAAAGGTGAAATGCAAGTTGTAGTTTCAGAATATTAAGATTATTTAAATAAAGCTGAAACTATTTGTGTTTTTTGAGAATGGAATTAAATCTTATTTAATATTTGTTTTAAAAACTTTTTACAGTTCTGAAGTCAATGTCTATCTAGTTGACAATGTAAAGAATTGATAGCATGCTTCATGATTAATATCACCAAGTATTCCTCAGCCACTCTTATGCAACTCTTGGGATTACTATTGTATTCACGAATACCTCTACAACCACTCATAGGAACACAAAAGAAAAAAACGACTCAGATTCCTGGAAAATGATACATAGAATGCAAGATGCATTCCTGCCATGTGAAAGGAAAGATTTCACAAGTTATTTAATTTGTCTTTTTTCTTACCCAAGTGTTTCTATTCCTTATATCCTCTCTGCATAGTGTCCAACCTTGGCAGTGGCAAAACCCACAAACTTTCATGGTATGTAAGGGTAAAACACAGGACAATAGTGGAGTTGAAGCATTTCCTGGGGCCTGAACCGTCACTTGTGAGAGCAGATGGTGAGGGTTGGGGCTGCCATGTGCCAGGGCTGAGGGACAGATCCTGAGTGACAGAGGCACTCAAGTATTTGTTAATAATTTATTTTTTTGTGTGTTTGTCAAGCCCAAGTCAGGGGCCCTGCTCACCCTGTCAGGTTGATGCTGGTAGGTGGACTAGTTTTCAGGTAAAGGTGAGCAGGATGGTAAGACTAAGAACGTTTACTCTGGGAAGGAAATTATTCCTTTTTTCTCTGCCTTGTCCTTACTCCTTTCTCGCTCCTTCCTCTTCCTCTCTCCTCTCACCCTCTTTTCTTTTTCTCCCTTTACTCTCCCTGAAGGGGTGTCATGGAGACACTTATCCATGCTGTTGCAGAGGCTGAAACTGGACCAGGGACTGAATATTACATGGAGGGGACTTTTGACTTAATGGATATCAGAGGGTTCTAATAGTGAGGCCTGCCTGCCACTAGATTGGGTAGCTGGCAGAGGCGGTGGGCTTGCTGCCTCTGGAGGTGCCCAGTCATAGGTTCGTGGTGCTAGAGGATTTCTGCACTGTGTAGGGAGTTGGGTTACAGAAAGATTTTTTTTTTTTAATTCTGGTCCTTCTAGGGAGTCCTCATTCTAACCCATGGACTATCATGCATTCTAGCCTTAATCTAGATTCAGAGTTACGGGTGTGGGTGGGGATGGTGACTGTGGGTGGGTTGACTTGCAGGTTAGCCAGCTGCAGACCAAAAGAGCCAACAATAACCCTGCAGTGACCAGTGTTGGGAGGATTGAGGTTTTCCCAGTCAAACTTGCTCTTGTTATTAATAATCTGAAGCTCATTAATGGGAGGTAGCCTGAGACTATGGGGAGAGAACTAGCCTCAGTGTCAAAGAGATGAATGCGAGGCCCAGTTCTGCCACTTACTAGCATTGAGAACTTGGGCAAGGCACTTAAATTCTTTGAGGCTCAGTTTTCTAATCTTCCAGTGGAAATAGTGACAGCACTATCTACCATACAAGGCTGTTGGCAAGGTCAAAGGGAGGAATGGGTCTGAATGTGGTTTGTCAATCAAAGAGTATCTTCCACTCACCCACTGGTTACCCAGCATAAGAATAAGTACCTCTCTCATTTTTAGGAGAATCCCAAACTAGATGGGAAGTAGGGCCCCTTCCACTAAGAAAACCAAAGAAAGAAGATATTCTCCTGCACTCTCTCTCTGCTGCATAGGGAGTGCCAGTGACCAAGACTGGACTCCATGTTCTTGCCTGGTCTTTGAATCCTAAGGAAGTCACACAGACCCCTCGCTCTGCCAGAGAGAGTTAGATATTTCTAAGGTAGTGGTGGTAGATGAGGGGTTTGGGATTCAGTGTTGGTGGCATCAGGAATGGCAGCTATGAATGTTTAATCAGCAGCAATGGAAGAAGTACATAGTTGGGTGCCTTCTCAGCATTTATTTTCTCCATTTTACTCCTTAAAAGAACCATGATTTTATTTAGAGATCCATTCCTTTCCCAAGTGGGCCATGTGCCTTAGGGAAAGCAGATCCCACCCCAGGTGTAGAGTGAACCTGATTGGTCTAAATTTAAGAAATCTCATCCTTATTGCTAGGAATGGTTCAGCACTCCAGACACGAGCCAATCAGCTCAAAGAATTCCTCTAACCATAGTTACTGGGCAGGGCTGGGCATATATGGTTTAGGTTGAACCAATTAGACTAAATGAAAGAACTTCAATTCCATAATTAGGAAAGAGATTCGTTGGGCTTGAACACCTAGAATAGTGCCAGCACTCCAAGAAGCCCTCATGTGTACCTTTTCCATTGACAACCCCCTCCTTCTTTCCAGAAATAATTACTATTCCGACTTTCAAGATAATGTTTTTCTTGTTTTTCATTTGATTCTAACACTTATGTATTCATTCCTAAACAATATAAATTTGTATGTTTTGACATATACATACATTTTAAAAGAAATTGAATTATGCAAAATGTATCCTTTTGTATTCCTTTTACTCAGCATTATGTTTGTAAGCTTCATCTGTGTTGCTTCATACAGCTGTACTTTGTTTATTTTTATTGCTATACAGTACTCCATTTATAAATATATCCAATCTACTATATGGAACTTTAGGCTATTTTTCTAATATTCTGGTTTAAAAAGAAATTTTGTGTGATTGTTCATGGTTAATGACACTTTGTGCAGATATACATGAGTTTCTCTAGGTATGCTTATATTCAGCTTTACCTGAAAATGCCAAACTGTTCACCAAAGTGTTTGCACCAGTTTGTCTTATAAGCACTGTATGAGAGTTCCTGTAGCTCTGCATCCTCACAAAACAGTTTTTAGTGTCAGAATTGATTGTTGTTATAGTATGTATGTAGTCATATTTCTTCACGCTTCACGGTTTCAGTTTGCACTTTCCTGGTTAATTGGGCTCTTTTCATAGTTTATTAGTCATTTGAATCTCTTTTTATGAGATGCTTAGAAAAATTTTTGCCAATTTTCTATTGGGCCATCTATTATTTATATAATTTTGATATTACTTTCGTGGTCAGTTCTGTGAGAATATCTTCTCTGTAAACTTTTTGTTCTTTTGAAAGCAGAAGTTCTTAATTTTAATGTAGTTGAGATTATTAATGTTTTTCTTTATAATTTGTCATTTTTGTGTGTTTAAAAATTTCTTCTCTACCCTTGAAGACATTATCCTATATTATCTTTTAAAATTGTTGTATCTGAGGTTTTCACTCTCTGTGGAATTAATTTTTGCATATGGTGTGAGATAGGGAATCATCCCCCTACCCCCATATAAGAATGCTCAGCCATCCCAGCACCCTTTATTGCAAACTCTGCCCTCTGTCTCCTGCTCTGCAGTCCACCTCAAGTGTCTGTAAAGCAAAAGCCTATATCTGGGCTCTCTCTTCTATTCCCTTGGTCTATTGGTCTATCCCTGAGCCAACACCACACTGTCTTAATTACTACATATTTTCAATAATCTTTATATTTCGTCAACCAAATTTCCCACACTGTGGGAAAAATTTTAAGACTGTCTTGATTATTCTTGGCCCTTTGCATTTCCATATAAAGTTTAGAATTAGCTCATCAAATTCCACAAAATAAAAACAGCTGGGATTTTTATTGGGATTGCATTGAATCTATAAATCAAGTGGGGGAGACTGTTGAGCTTGCCAGCCCACAAACATGATATATTTCTGCTTTAATTGAAGCCTTTTTAAAAACAGCTTTATTGAAGTATGACTGACATACAGTATATTGCACATGTTTAAAGTGTGCAATTTGGTCAATTTTGACATCCGTATATATCCATGAAACCAACACTATAAACAAAATAATGAACAAATCTATCAGCCTCAAAGGTTTCTTCCCCTTAGCAATCCCTCCCCACAGCCCTTCTGACCCTCCCCTCCATAATGATGTTGAACTTGTTTTCATGTACTTATTTTCCATCAGTATATCTTTTCTGTTCAAATCTTTTGCTACTTTTTAACTGGGTTGATTTCTTATTGAGTTTTGAGAATTCTTTATACTGTCATTCTTTATACTGCCACTTGATGAAAATACTTTCTGTGAAATGAGTCATTGGGCAATTTTATCGTTTTGCGAACATCAGAGCCTGCACTTACACAAACTTAGATGGCACAGCCTACTACACACCTAGGCTATGTGGTATATCCTGTTGCTCCCAGGCTACAAGCCTGTGTGGCATGTTACTGTACAAAACCACAGAAGAGAAAATGACACAATCAAGAGATGCAGTAAACACAAGATGGATGATGCCGCTGCCAGCGTAACATGGCATACTGTTTCAAGGCAAACTTTTTTTTTGTAAGTAGAAAGAGTACAGTCTAAAGTAATGATAAAAAGTATAGTATAGTAAATACATAAACCCATGACAGTAATTTATTATCATTATTAAGTATTGTATACAGTACATAATTGTACGTGTTGTGCTTTTATACAACTGGCAGCCCAGTAGGTTTGTTTATACAAGCATCACCACAAATACTTCTGCAGTCACCCTTTGTATATATCTTATGTGTCTTTTGTAAATAGCACATAGTTGGATTTTTATTTTTAATACATGTTGATTATCTTTTAATTACATAATCAATATATATCTTTGGGTTTAAATTTATCACCTTACTTTTGCTTTCTATTTATCCTGCCTATTCCATATTACTTTTTCTCTTTTCTTGCCTTCTTTTGGTTGCTATCTATAAAACAATTCCACTTTTTAAAAACCTCATTTTTCACTATTTTTGTGATTACTCTAGAAGGCACAAGATGCATTCTTAACCCAGAAAGTCAAAAGTTAATAAAAATTCTTGCCTTTTTTCCAAACAATACAAGATTCTTAAATCAGTGTGCCTTCACTAACCCCTTCTCATTGTAGATACCATTGTTGCCATGTATTTTAATCTATATTATTTATGTTTCTGTGTGTGTATGTGTGTTTTCAATCGGATGCAACAGTAACAGTCTAGTCAGTAAAACAGAGATTAGGTATGTCCAGCCAAAGATTTATTTGTGAAATTTGGTTACAAAATTGTTGGAAAACCTGGGGGAGCAGAACTAGGGGTGGAGGAATGCTACCCAGAGTCAGAAATTGCAGGAAACTGCTACCATCACTATGGTAGCAGACGTCTCAGTGTTCCGGTTTGTTCCTACCACTACTGCTAGAGCCAGAATGGTTGCTATCTCTGTCATCTTCTAACCTCATATGGATGCTTCTCATTTTTAGAACCTAAATTAGTATCCCACCATGGGAGTGTGAACGATGTAGCTGCTAGGCATCTAGTCCTGTAATATGAGGCATGAATAAAAGTAATACCTGGCAAATACTATCCAGCACATCTCAAAACATCATAATTACTATTTTGTACAATCCACAATCATTTAGAATTATCCCATATTTAATTCTTTTCTCAAACTGTCCTATTAGGATCATTTTCTTTTTGTTAATATAGATCACAGAATTTTTAAAAATAATAATCTGCTGATAGTAATTTTATTTATCTGAGAATGCTTTCTTTTACTCTCTTTCTAGAATAATAGTTTTTCTGGAAATAGCATTCTAGACTGACAGTTTTTCTCTCGGCACGTTGAAGATGCTGTTCTACAGTCTTCGAGCTTCCACTGCAGCTGTTGAGAAACCCACTCTCAGGAAATGTTTTCTTTTTGGCTGCTTTTAAGGTCTTCTTTTTGTCTTTGATGCTCTCAAGTTTTACTAAATGTGTCTAGGTGTGGATTCTCTTTCAACAGTTGGGCTTGGAATTAACTGATCTGAAATTGCTGGATGTGAATATTAATGATTTAAACAGTTCTGGAAATTTCCAAGCCATTATTTTTTATAATATTATCTCCTCCCCTGCATTAGTTTCCTGAGGCTTCCATAGCAAATCACCACAAACTTGGTGGCTTAAAACAACAGAAATTTATTCTCTCTCAATTCTGGGTTTAGATATCTGAAATCAAGGTGTCAGCAGGGCTTTGTTCCCTCAGGGGACTTGTTGATGGCTTGTTTCCTTGGATTGTGTGTGTGTGTGTGTGTGTGTGTGTGTGTTTTCATCCAAGTTGCTTGTTTTTTTTCCTGAGAATTTTATCTGTAGGAATTCTTTGAGGCCTGAGTTCAGGTTCCCTTCAGAGGTGCTTTGTTCTACAGAAAGGAGCTATACCAAACTAAGACACTTTAAATAAAAATCTCTACTTGAGGTTGCTTTTTTTGCTTGTTTGTTTGCTTGAATCTAACAGGTGCATGAATTCAGACTGCAAACCTGTGTGCAGGCCCACTCATTATGAATCTTCAGGGGAATTTCTCCTCATTTCCTCTACCAGGTGCTAAGGCATCAACCAACAGAACTTTCTTATTCGTCCTGACCGTTGGGTCCCAGCTTTATGTAGGGTGTCCTATTAGATTCCTTTGGTGGGCTCTAGGCTTTATCTCTTGCCCCCTGTGCCTATGCAGTTGTCAGAGTGGAAGGTCACAGTCACCATAGCTCAACAGAGACCCTCATGTTTTCTACTGAGATTCCCAGTTATTTTGAGATAGGGGTCCACAGGTTTCTTTCTGTCATGCTTTAAGTGATGTTCTGAAAAGTTAGCTTGTCAATACTGGAAACTAGGTGTCTTAGGTAGAGTTTCCAATCTCTGATCTTGAGTGGGGGAATCTCATTTCCAATTTCCCACATCACATAGGGAACCTGGCCTGAGGTCCCCTCCCCACCAGAGGAAAGGGATATGGGGCCCTGTTTTCCCACGGAAGTTGAAATCCAAGCCTCTGCTGCTTGTTTCCAGTCTCAGCACACCAGTTCTCAAAATTTTAGCTCCTTGCCCAGTGCCTCTTGCTCACTGCTATGGGTTTCTACTCCTTAACTGAGTAAATGTTGACTCCAAGTGATGGTCCTTTTTTCTGTCTCCTGCTTTGCTATGATTGCAAGCTGCAAAGTAGGATAGCTCTTCTGTTCTCCTTTCTCTTTTCCATGACCTTCCTTTGTCCTATTCTCAGAATATAGTACTAATAGGCGGAGGCCAAGCTGGCTCCAGCAGAGAATGGGCAAGGCACCCTCTACCTCCTATATCTAGGAATTTACATAATGCAAGAACTCAAAGCAGCTTCCATTTATGCTCACAGACACCACTGCCCCACACTGCTTGACCTAGTAGGTAGGCAAGGCCTCTGTGCTCTGGGAGCTGTGTTTCAGCTCTAGTAACCCAGGACAGAAGGAAGCCAGCTCTTTGAGATCCATCCTGAGGTTTCTCTTCGAACCCCACCCCCACCTCTTCCTCTCTCCTTGGAATGCAGTTAGCCAGCAGGAAACCACACTAGCTTTCCTTTTAAAACATTTGTTTTATTAAAAGTCATTTATTTTAATTGCTTAGTACATGAATACAAATCTAAATATTACAGATAAATTCCCCTTTGACCACCACTCCAATTTCTTTTCCTTCTCCAGAGATAAAAGAGGTTCTATTATCAGTTTGGTATGTTTTCCTAAATTCTCTTCTATGGTTTTATATACATGAATATGTGTATATAATCGCTCTATATAATTTGTTAAATATAAATGAAATACCATGCATATTGGTTTGCAATCTGCTTTCTTTAAAAAAATAAATTAGTTTTAGAGATCATTTTCTTCCATGTATTCATACTCATTCTTTTTTTAAAATTGAGTTATAATTGACATATTAGTTTCAGGAACATAAACATAATAAGTAAATATTTTTATATATTATAAGTGATCACCAATAAATCTAGTTAACATTTATCACCATACATAATTACAAATTTTTTTTCTTGTGATGAGAACTTATAAGACCTACTTACTCTCTTGGCAACTTTTAAATGTGCAATACGGTATATTACATATGTATAATATATAGTCTCTCATGCTATACATTACCTCCCCACGACTTATTTATTTTATAACTGGACGTTTGTTCCTTTTGACCACCTTCACCTATTTCACCCATTCCTCACCCCTGGCAACCTGCCTCCGGCAACCACCAATTGCTTCTCTGCATCTATGAGCTTGCTTTTTTTTTTTTTTAGATTCCACATATAAGTGAGATCATGTAGTATTTGTCTTTCTCTGTCTGACTTATTTGACTTAGCATAATGCCCTCAAGTTCCACCCCTATTGTCGCAGATGGCAGGATTTCCTTTTTAATTGCTGAATATTTCTGTGTGTGTGTATCACATCTTTATTAATCAGTGAACAACTAGGTTGTTTCCATATCTTGGCTGTTGTGAATAATGCTGCAGTGAACCTAGGGGTGCAAGTTTTGTTTTGAGTTACTGTTTTTATTTTTCTCAGATAAATTTTCAAAAGTAGAATTGCTGTATCATATCATAGTTCTATTTTTAATTTTTAAAGGAACCTCCATACTGTCCTCATTCTTTTTTGATACTACAGAGAATTCTGTGGAATGGGAAAGGCTGGTGTAGTCCATTTAATAGTTTCTTTATTGATGAACAGGTAGGCTGTTCTCAATGCTGCCTGCTTACCAGGTGCCCCAGTGGATGCACCTCTTTGAGTTTGTGAGAGTACCTTCTAGCCCTGCTTTGCCTTGCACCCCTGCCTTCCTCTCCTTCTTTTACCTGCTGTGAGGCTAATCAGATTTGCAACCACATCCAGGGACAAATACTTTGGTGCTTCTTTCATAGACCAAGGTTCTGATCAATTCTGGGCTTCAAAATTCTCACTTTATAAAAGTTAATAAACAAAGTCTGGAGCCCTTCATCAGGGAAGAAAGTCCAGAGCATAGCCCCTGACCCCTTCTCAAGCTGGATCCTCCAGGATGCTCGGCCTTTGGGAGTAGGCACTGTAGTACTAGGGCTGAGCTATGTGATTTAGGCCAGCATAGTCAGCCACGTGACTGGGGATTTCTCCCTGACTGTAGTTTACATGCATTATACTCCTACCAGAGTATATCCTTTTTGGCTCAGCCAAATAAATTTCCTTTTTTCTCATGAAAGGAAGTTGGAGTCACCATTTCCATTTTTAGCAGCTGAGGGGAGTTGGCCCACAGTGTCTAGGGTTAGTGATACAGGAGCGAGGGTAAGTCAGACATGAGAACCAGCATGTTATCTCTCAGCTGCTGAGTGGGGACTGGGATGAAGGTCCATATTCTTAAAAGAACATTCTACCAGTTGAGTAACTGGGACTGTCAGTCAAAGGCTGGGAGTGACTTCCAGGTGCTATATGAATGTGGCTCCTGTACATTCTCTGCAGCAGGACACCCACTAACATGACTGATGTCACAGGTCTGTTTCAGTGAGGAAAACATTGAACTTGGAGTCTGAGGATGTGGATTTGAATGCATGGGACTCTAAGTAACTTCCTCAACCTCTCCAAGCCTCAGTTTCCACATCTGTAAAATAGGAATAGTTACACCTATCCTTTCTAAAGGGTTACTAGGATGGTAAAATGAGATCATTTATGTTAAAACATTAAAAAAAAAAAACCTAGCAGAGTCTGTGTGTCATATAATGGAACTAGAATCTAATTTATCTGTAACACAGCCAACATGAGGTAATGCTGAAAAGATGGGAGCGCCAGGGGGCTGGTGAGAAATACTGAAAGAGAAGTTGAGAGAACTTGGCTAGGGGAAGGAAGGGCCCTAGGTCTATAACTCTGGTAAAAGCCCTGGGCTTGTCCAGCTCCCTCTGTTCTAAGGCTCACCAGGCAGCCTCTGGTTGCTAAGTTGTTTTCCTAATGACCTGGGTCTGGGGACAGGAGCCACCTCCTGGGTATTAGGCAAGTTCGCACATTGGTTTATTGTTGATCTTATTGTTGATTTTAACGCTGCACAGGAGGTCTCATTGGCCTCTCTTCATCAGTGAGAAAACAGAATCCCAGACAGAGGCAGGGGGCTTGCTCAAGGTCATTCTGCTAGGAAGCAGGGACTCTAGGAGCTGTCTGACCTGGGTGTCCCATATCTGCCATATCACACTTTTTCCTGCCAGCATGTCTGGGCTCTCACGCATGTGTCTTTGACCCCGGAAAGGCATGCTCCTATTATAAGCTTCCGAATGGGCAGTGGAGTCTTAACTTTGGGGAGTTGTTCTTCACTCCCCTTCTTCCAGTTTAGCTCCACTTTGCTCCTCTAGTGACTTGTGAAAAATCAAGCTCCTGAATCACTCAGACACTGAACCAGTGTGACTCAGCAGGGCCTCTTAACACCAACTGTCATCCACAGACATTGCTTCACATGGATAGTCTTTCTTAACAGCTATGAACCCTGCCAGCTGATGGGGTCAGGAAGCCTGCCAGCTCATCCAGGGTTGGTGGGTGGACACAGCCAAGCCCACTGATAGCATTTGCATTGCTGCCCTATAAGTGGGGTGACCAAATTGTCCCAGTTCTAACTGGAAGGCCCTTAGTCTCAGAAAAATCTGGGTGGTTGGGCCCCCTACTTGCAAGTCCAAAGCACAGTCTTTGCATTGTTAGAAATGGTGGACTGGCCAAGGGGTGGCTCTGTTTGCCTTGTAGGCCCACCCTCTGACTTGGACACTTAGCAAGAATGGGCACCTGTCCCTCAGCTTGCTCCAACAAGCCATTAATAGGCTTAGACCATGTGACCACCAAGAAAGTCAGGCTCAGCTTGGCAGTGTTCATGGGACTAAGGGAATAACTTTTAGGAGAAAGTGGGCTGGACAATATTTCATTTTATTTTATTTTTTGGCTTTCTTTTCTTTTTCAACGACTATCCACTCTGCTTCCTTGGCCAGTGCTTTGCCCAGTTCTAACTGGCCCTCCTGTCAATTTTCTCCTTTGGCACCAAGATGTATTTGGGGGTTGAGTGAACAGCATGACCTTGGCCCAACTCTGACACTGGGGAGATTAATGCATGGAGCATCAAGGGTCATGCTAAAGAATGGGCAGTGGGAAAAGTCAGTCACACTGGCCACTGCTGGCAGCTCAGAGCCTGGACTTTGAAGGGACCACAATGGGAGATTTGGTCTCTGGAGATGATGTACAGCCTAGGAGCTGCTGTCAGGGTCTGATTTAGGAGGTTCTGATGAAATAAACAGCTGTTGTGGTAGGCAGAATAATGTCCCCCAAAGATGTCTACCTCCTAATCCTCAGAACCTGTGAATGTTACCTTATATAGTAAATGGGCTTTGTAGGCTTAATAAAGTTAAGAGTCCTGACATGTGAGATTATCCTGGATTATATGGGTGGGCTCAATGTTAATCACAAAGGTCCTTATAAGAAGAAGACAAGAGGTCAGAGAAAGGAAAAGAAAATGTGATAACAGAAGCAAAGATTGGAGTGGTGCAGCCATAAGCCAAGGAATGCAGGCAGCCTTTAGAAACTGAAGAGTCGAGAAACAGATTCTCCCTTGGTACCTCAGGAAGGAACCAGATCTGCCAACACTTTAATTTGAGCCTGCTAAGACTCGTTTTTTACTTCAGAGCTCCAGAACTGTAAGATCACTTGTGTTGTTTTAATCCACTAAGTTTGGGGTAATTTGTTATAGCAGCCACAAAGAACTCATACAGTGTGGTTCAAATCGTGTGTGTCATTGTTACTCAAGTTCTGAGATGGCAGGGGTGCCCTCCCTTTGCTCCATGAGGTGGGGTGGAAGGGCTTAGCACAGTGCCTTGCACACACATAGTGCTCAGTACAGGAACACTTCCTGCCCCTTTCAGTCCATCACTAGTTATGCCCATCTTCATCCTCTCATTCCTTTCTCTACTACCTTTTCTCTTTTGCTCCCTCCTTCCTTTTCTTCCTTTCTTCTTTCATTACTTCCACATTCACAAGCACTCCTCTGAGCCAGGCCAGGATAAGAGGCCTTTCTTTCAAGGGACACACCCCAGCGATCTCCACAACTGGCTGAACATCACAAGCACCTGGGGCATCTACTTAAATTTCTGACACCTGGACCCAGCCCAGACTCCTTGAGTTAAGCTCTGGGGGATAGGAGTAAGGGATGGAGGCATCTGGGCTTGAAAATTTTGAAGTCAGTCCTTAGATGATTCTGATACAGCAGATCCACAATGAGGGCTGAGAACCACTGCTGTCTTGGAGGAAGTCCTAGGTGTACAAAAAAAGGGAAGCGATCAACCCTGATGAATGGAGTAGGGAGGGTTCATGGTTAAGAAACAGAACTTGAAGGAGGAGACGACTGAAATGGATTTTGAGGGATATGTAGGCGTTTTCCAGGAGGACATGTTTGGGTTGAGATTAGGAAAGTTGTTTCAGGTCAAGGAAACAGTTTTTTGCAAAGGTATGGAGGCAAAAAGTAGTAACATTCAAGGAAAGTGTTAAGTAATTTAGAGTGTGGCTAAAGGGTCAGGCAAAGGTAGGGCTGGAGAAATGCCAGAGACCTGTCTCTAGGTCAGAAGGGGGTCCGGACTTGATCCCAAAGAGGCGAGGTGACCAGACTGAGAGATGCTCTCTAGGAGGCATGTCTTTCTTCTCTGGGCCAGTGGGGCTTACCTGCTTTATGAACCCGGACACCTTATATTCCTATTATTTCTGCTTTTTCTTTAGCTCCCACCCTCTGTTGTCAGCACTTGTTTCTCCACTCAGGATAAACCCGAGCCCTTCATTTCTCTCATTTCTACAAAGTCACATGGATTTTAAAGTCTGTCTTCATTTCCACCATTTATTTTAAAAGTCACATTACTAGTATACTCACTTGACAGATGAGGAAACAGGCTCAGAAAGGGAAAGCGACTAAACTACATCCCTCAGAAAACCTGGTGTGAAGTCCAGGCTGGAGCCAGGTTGCTTGCTGTTGGCTGATAATGACCTTGTGTGCTCACATTTTAACACTGGCCTCCCATGTCTTCGCTAAAGGAATGAACGGGGAATCAATTTCAGGCATTTGAGAAGTGGCTGGGACAGGTGGGGTCTTTCACCTCCCCTGTGTCTCACAGACTAAATGTGACTCCTTGACCTGTCGGTGAGGGCACCTGCTCTCAGCTAGGGCCACCTGGAGGGCCCGAATCACCTCATTCAGGGGTCACGTCACTTTGAACATGAAAAAGTAGCTGTGTCAGGTGTACAGGCGGCCTGGCAGGTGCTGGGGAAGGCCTGTCAAAGGCAGCTACCTGGGCTCATGAGAGCCTTACAGTCGACAGTGCCAGTGAAGTCTGCTTCAGCCATGGTCTCTCAGTGCATTCTTTCCTAGCAACTCAACAGCCCTATTTGTCTTCACCCTTTCTCAGAGAACCCTTTTTGCCCATCATCATCATTTTTAGTTCTTCTGCACTCTTCCCCACATTTTTTTCAAAGGTTATAACCCCAAAGGGACCTTGTATTCTGCCAGCATCCAAGATAAGAGCCAGGGGAGCCAGAGAAGGTCATCCAATCCTGAGCCCATCAAGACATTTGCTGAGGGGACTGGGCATATCGACACTGTGATGGGTCTACAGAGAACCTGTAAGATTTGGGTTTGAGTCCCAGCTCTCCCATGAAACTGTGGGACCTGGGACTGGTTTTCCTTGTTTTCCTCTTTTTCCTCTTTTTCAAATGGGCCAACATCATGACCCACTCCCCTAGAGGAAGCTGGGCTCTCCCATGTTTCTGCCCAGTGCTTGGCACATTGTATGCATGAAGCAAATGTGGGCTCCTTCCCTCCTCACCTGAACAACTATACTCACCCACAGCCAACTGCTTTCTGCCGAGCTGGCACAACTTCTAATAACCTGGTTTTTAATGGTAGAATATCCAGTATTGTTATTTAGGTAAAAGCCACATGACTGTGGTCGGGCCCCTCCCTCCCTGAGCCTCAGCTTGCTCATCTATAAATGATGACAGTCATCCCGGAAATGACTGAGTTTTTCTAAGATCCAGGTATGACACAGCTGACTAACAGCTGTCATCCCTTATGTGACCCTGCTTCCAGGCTGTGGTGACCTATCATGATCAGTTGGAGTCCTTTCCTGGAAACTACTGAGCTGGGCCTAGGCAGAAGGAGCCCTTTTTTTTTCTATGAACAAAGCTGTACAGGCGAGAGTCTGGAAGCTACTAGGGGCTATTTTCCTCCACCACTTGGGAAGATGGGTCTGTTATAAGAATCAGGTCTACAGACTGAGGAGCAAGTTAAGATCCTGAATATGTTTGAATTCTACTTCTGATTGTGCATGAAGCAAGCTCTACCCATGCCTTCTTATTTTTGTACTTAACAGTCATTATTCTACAAACTTCTTAGAATAATTTCACCCTTTTCCCTAATCTAGTTCTCAATTTATGTTTTTGTCTCTTGTACCCAAGAGACTGACTAATCGGATTTGTGTTACCCACCCTATTTTCAAGTGGGGAAACTGAGGCTTGCTTAAAGCCACTCAGGGAGTAAAAGCAGAGCTGGGATTTGGGCTTAGGACAACCCTGTCCCAAAGTCCATGCCCTTCCCTCTGTTCCATGAAAGGCTCTTGGGAGAAGCACCTTCCTTTCTTTCCATATTAACAGAATTCAGTCAGGAAAACAAATCATGACAGGATTTCCAAAGAGGAAACAATAGAGGATTTGGTTACACCAGGCAGAAAAAAACAACATATACTGAGGAAAACCCAGAGAAAATAATAGAAAGCAGCTCTCACCTCTGCAGTGGGGGTGGAACAAAAAGGGAAAGAGATTGGCATACCAGAATCTAGGAGCTTGGAGGGGCCCCCAGAACTGGAGCTCACTGAGGAGGGGGCACTGCCTGGCTCCATGGGTGCTGTGGAGTTGGCATGTAGGGCTGGTTCTGGGGTGCTGGGCCTAGAATCCAAGTTTTAGAATGAGGGAACAGACTTTCCACAGTCTCAGAGGCAGGCTCCGGGGTGCTGGAGGAACACCCTTGCCTTGCCCCAGCTCCCTTCCATGTGAATTCCGACCTGCTTTGTCCAGGTCTTCTTCAGAGGCTTCAGTGAGCCTGGACAATTGGCAAGGTGTTGTCCATGAGAATTTGCTGCTCCCTGGCTGCAGGGCAGGGGCAGGATTCCCTGTGGCAATAGGTACCTTCCTAACTTCTTTGGAGGCCACCTTTTTACAGGTGTGTCTGTCCAGACACTGAATTGACTTCAAGACTTGATGAGAGGGTGCCACTTTGCTTCCACCCTTCCCTGAGGCCCCATCCCTACCCTGGAACATCAGGCTCTGTCATTGGCTGGGCCAGATTTTGAGGCCTGGTAATCTCTTGCTTCAGCAGCTGTTGGACCCCTGAGGCTACTGGAAGCTGTCACACTGTCTTCTCTGTCTTGCTTTCTCCTACCCACTTATCTGATATAGAAGAAAGAAGATGGATTTGGATATGAGTCATACATTGATCCACCACTTCCTGACTACAGGACAATGGCAAACTACTGTACTTCTCATAAACTATAAAAATCTTGCAACTTTAACCATGACATCCCCATCTTTTGTGATATGTAGTTGTCATGTATAATATATCTACATACACTACAAACCCTGCTTTATACTGTTATGATTGTTGCATTAAACAGTCACATGCCTTTTAAAGAAATTAAAAGGCAACAGTCTTTTTACCCCTAATTTTCCATTTCTTGTGTGCTTTGTCCCTTCCTGATAATCTGAGTTTCTATTTGATGTTGTTTCCCTTCCATCTGAAGAACTTCCTTTAACATTTTTTTTGGGTGAGTTTACCGGTGAGGAATTCTTCGTTTTCATTTATTTGAACATGTTTTTGCCTCACTTTAATTTTTGAAAGATGTTTGCACTGGATATAAAATTCTGAGTTCACAAGTTATTTTCCCCCAGTCATTTATATGCTACATAACAACGTTTTAGTCAACTATGGGCTGTACATACTACAATGATCCCATAAAACTATAATAGAGCTGAAAAAGTCTTATTACCTAGTTATAGCCATCTGAATGTCATAGTGCAGTGCATTATTCAGGTGTTTGTGGTGATGCTGGTGTAAACCTACTGTGCTGCCAGTACAGTATAATTATTATAGTACATAGTACTTGATAATGATAATAAACAACTATGTTACTGGTTTATGTATTTACTATACTATACTTTTTATTATTTTAGGGTGTACTCTTTCTATTTGTAAAAAAAAGTTTGCTATAAACATTATGCCATGTTAAGTCAGCAATAGCCTCATGCATTTTGTATTTACTGTGTCTCTTGACTGTATCATTTTCTCTTGTGCTTGACTTAATCTTATGCTGTTTTGTGTAGTAACATGCTATACAGGCTTGTCATAGGAGCAATAGGCTGTACCATGTAGCCTAGTCATGTAGCAGGCTAGAACATCTAGGTTTGTATAAGTGCACTCTAAGATGTTGACAAAAGGGTGAAATCACTTAATGACATTTCTCTGACCATGTCCCTTCCCTGTTAAGCAGTGCAAGGTTGTAGTTTAAAGATTTTCTTCCACTGTTTTCTGGCCTCCATTCTTTCTGATGATAAGTCAGTGATATTCATATCATTGTTCCCCTGTACATAATATGTTGTTTATTCTCTGGATGTTTTCAAAATGTTCTCTTTTTTGGGTTTTGGTAGTTTGATTATATGTCTACATGTGTATTTTGTACTTATTCTACTTGTGGGGGGTGGGTGGGTCATGAAGATTCTTGGATATATAAATTTATGTCTGTTATAAAATTTGGGGAAATTTCAACCACTATTTCTTCAAACATTTTTTCTGCTCCATTCACTTTCTCCTTTCTTTCTTGAACTATAATTATACATATGTGAGACCTTTTGATATTGTTTCACAAGTTCCTGAGGCTCTATTCTCTTTTTCTTCAGGTTTCTAATTATTCTTATTGGGTACTTTCTATTGATCTATTTTCAAGTTCCCTGACTCTTCCTTCTGTCATCTAACAATCTGCTTTTAAGCAGTTCATTTCTAGTTTTTTCCTATTTCTGGTTGCTTTCCAGTGCTTTTAGGCAGTTTCATTTTGTTTTGAATATTTGTCCAGCACTCATAGCTGTTATTTGTAGTCCAGCTTAGGTTTCTCTGCCATTACTTGGAAGCAGACCCTGGTAAAGTTAGTTACTCCTTAGCTTCAGTTTCCTCATCTAGAAGGTGAAAATGATAAAACCAACCTCATGGGTTTTATCTGTAAAATATCTAGCACTGGATTTGACACATAGCAGGTCCATTTCCCATCCCACTTCCATTCCTGATCAGCTAACCCTGGATTCTTCTTCCATCTTTTCCCTCCCACCAGAAAAAGCAAGGGTACCTGACCAGGGGAAGGATAATTGCCCCACCTAAGGCTCTTTAATTGAGGGCAAGAAGGGAGTGCCTAAGGGCCTGTTTTGAAAG